>CM043867.1:7560000-8232500 GCA_023846275.1 Vanilla planifolia
TTGGAATTACCTTTGTTGATTGCACGGGATAGTTATTGATCGTTCTAGTTGCCTAAGCTTTGACGGGTAGTTGTTTGCTTTACCATTCATGCAACCTTATAAAACTACTTGAAGCTAACTTGAGATTTTAGACTCAATGATTCCATTGCTTGCTATGGAGATTTCCATTTGATGAAGTTTGGGTGATTATCTTCATTCACTACTCTTTGGGATGTTCTATTGATGCTCAAAGAGGTTCCAAGGTTCTTTTCCAATGAGATGGGTATCTAGCGATAAAGTTTCGTATGACATTGAGCTTGACGTCACTTAAGTTCTCATTTTCTGCATTTCATTCAGGTTTCTTCTCTTTGCTTTGCTTAAACTAATTGTTTGCTCTTTTGTAAGTGACAATTTTTAGACATTTTATGAACGTCTTCCTATTGTTAGTGTATGTTTAGCGAATGGTCCTGTAATTTTTCACTTGGAATTTTTATTAGTAATTTTATTTTGAAATTTAATAGTTCCTGAACTAGCTCAAAACATAATGCAGAATTTTGGAATTTGAGAAATTTGAAAATTTTCAAGTGCTTAAGCAGTGAGTTTGATGCATTTTGAAACTTTTATTTCCATGCCATTTGTTTTGAGCTGGATAACTGTAGATTTTTTTTAGTGCTTTAAATCTACTTTCTAGCAAGTATCTATTTACCTTCTAATCCTTCCTAGATTTTAAGAAATTAAATCTCAAATTTAGTCCTTTGTGTTGTTTTCAGTTTTCAAAAAATTGTTTAAATTTTAGAAAAAGTACATCTATTGGATAGTAGTTTGGTTATCATTTTATAATTGCTTAGATTTGATTGTAAAATACCAGGTTGTTGCAATCTTACTTGCACTTTGAACGATCACTTTTGGATTAAACATTATAAACTCCTAAAAATTCTAGCTCTCAGTTTTTTGGGCTAAAAAATTTGCTAATCAATAATTGGAACCAAGTAGCCATTTTCAAGCCTAGTTTTAACCACTTCAGCGTTGTACTAACTATTATGTAAATTTTTTATTACAAAGCTTAACTAACGTATTCTAAGGATCCATAATTTAAAAATTTTGAATCACCCATAGGTTTTGAATTTAAAATTATCAATAATGGATTATCATTTAATTCAACCCAAAAGCAAGTGTTGTAATGTTCTTGTCATGTAACACATGTTGATCTCTTGATTCTGTTTTGCAACAAATATTAAAGTGTCGATTTTGATTATTGATCATTAAATGCATTATTAAACCTAGTTATGAATCAAATCTACAAGCATGGCTTATTTCTTTATCATTTTTTATGATTAAACAAATAATGTCAATCTGCCAAGCTGGGTCTAGAAACTTTTTATAACATTTCAACTTGAAAAGAGGGCTATTGTTGAGGAGGAAACATCATTATCACTGTAGTTAGGAAGAAAGTTTGCAAGAATAACATGGATGGTGACAATATTGCTAGCTACTGCATTCGTTGGCAATCATAAGAAACAAATGCTCTAGTGTTGGTGGGAGTTGAGTGTGATGGGCTACTTTTGGAGTACGGTTTATTGGATTTATGCCATTGTTGGGATCTACAAGGGATTTAGAAGAAACGTTCAAGTGGCTCTCTTCTTGAAGACCATTAGTGGTCTTTGTCAATTGATGCATTAGGTATAGCATCCTCAAATTTTGGTACATGTTCATGTAGTTCTTGTGAGCATCTCTGGCTGCACTATAGGTGCTTTGAAAGTCATTTTTTGTAGTAATCTCACTTCAAAGAAATTGAAGAGAAGAAAAAAGAGAGCTTCAATGAGATACAAAAAATATAGTAACATGGATCTTTGACCAAAGTCATAGAACTTAGGAAAAAGAGATGCTTAGATCAAGCAAGAACATTAAGATTTATCATGGAAACCCTAGGAATAAGAGAAAACTACATTGGTATTGTGCTTTATAGATTCATCATGAGAGTTTTGTTATTGTAATAAGGATGTAATTGAGATTCTTATTCTAATGAAATAGATCTCCCATACTTGATTTTACACATTGCACGCCCTCTATTCTCCTTAAGATTCTTCTCTTACAGCTAAGCTCGAATTCCTTTGTGAGAAGAATGGTCGCTTTTATTGCACAGGGTTGCTCGCTATTAAACATGGAGGAATCGTTATTGCCAAATGTGAGAAATCAATGAGAAGAATAGTAGCTTGATATGCTTGTAGTCAACTAGGATACTTGGATTGAACCTTTCATTTGCATATAGGAGAATAGAGTAGGTCTTTGATGCTTGTAAATTGGTAGTTGGTTAAAGATAATTGTATTTCTTAGTTTATTGCCCTCAGTGGTATGCTCTATATGATGACTATGATTTGTAGTATGGGCTTGGGGGGAAGTCTATGTAATTATAGATCGTAGACATTTTGATTATGCTGTCACTTGTATGTTAAGATGCTTTCTGGCTGATGTTGTGTTTATGAACCTTCATTTTATCACTTTTGTTCCTTTTATTTATGACCTATTTCATTTTGTAGTCAAGAGAGGTGAATTCTTATTATAGAATCTTACTTCTCGTAGGTGTGAGAGTTAGATGAAAGAAAAGCACAAGAAAACACAAAAGCTCAATAAGAAAAGAAGTGTGGCTCTACTTTCTTCCTAGCTAAAGTTTTAGAACTCTTGTGTTAAATAGATGTTATCAATTCTTTTGTGTAGCCTCCACTTAAAATAAGTTGTATCTAATTGATTTTATAATACATAATTCTATAAGATAAACATAAAAAGAAATAAGAAATAAAAGACTATCTTAATTTGATGTCTAAATTGTTGAGAAACATGTAACTATCAATATTTTTAAACTTTTGAATTTTAGAGGTGATTTGCTCCTCTTTGATAATCTAGCTTTGAGAATCTTTAGAGGATGTTCATTCATATGCTCTTTAAACTTTCCTTATCTATTCATGAGTGCTTGAGTAAGTCTTTTAGAGTGTTTGAATGTGCAACTACATTGTGCATGGCATTGTGCTTCTTGAGTTCTTTAAGTATCACCCATTTGAGATCTATGAACAAATCCTTCGGTATCTGAAGGTGGTTCACTACTTCTCTCGAAATCTATTAGTCCCACTTGATGTCTTGTTGAACTTAGCATGTTCTTCCTCAAGTTCTCTTGGGACGATATCTTGGTTTCTTTGAGAATGAATTCCTTTCAATAAATTATCCTCTTTTCTTCTTGAATTACCACAATAGGTCTCGAGGCCTTTTGAGTCCTCTCGTGTTGAGCTCTTGGTAGGACAAGTTTAATATTCCATCATACACCTCTTCTTACACCGATTCATATCCATTGAACTTTTTTATCTCTTGGGGATAATGCATGAGAGGTTTCAAGTCTTTTTCATACTAAAAAAGTGAGTTGAGGTAACTCAAACTTCACTTGTTTTAGATTATAACACTTTATTGCTTTCATTGCTTGACTTTTTATTTCAATGCAAACTGCATTGGGTTCCTCATTTGGTGGTGCCCTCAAATGAGAATGGCTGCTCATTTCTTATTACGAGATCATTCATAAGGTATTGTCTAGTTCTTCATTAATCATAACGGATCATATGGATTTAGATTCTCAATGTTTATATGTTTATGTATGAAACTAAGTTTAATTAATAAGTATCGTCATTAATGCACTTCAACACTCGGAAAGGTTAATACTAGTTGGGTTTTGTTTTTTTTCTTCTCCCTTAAATCATTCTTTCTCAATGTGTAATCATACTAGATCTTGTCTTATGAGATGTTTGATTTGAAAACTTTACACCAAATGGACTTTGGTAGATCGACTTAGCATATCTCAAATGGACTCGGAACAATTGAACTATGGACAAAACGATTGTATGCAAACTCTTGTTGTATATCTTTGGATGGTGCGAGTTATACCTTGTTAATAGATGTATTATCACCTACTTCACAACCTTGGTTTGGTCGTCTATATGGTGACGGAAGGCTATACTGCTTTGTAGGTTCATGTTTATCATTGACCAAGATTGTGCCAAATCTGTTCAGGAAACTCTTATCTCTATTTGACACGATATTAGTTGGCAATCCATGTGGTATTCATACCTTCTCAAAGAATAGTTGAGTTGCTTCTTCACTCTTGATCTCATGCTTGCATGGAATGGGTTTTTTTTAGTTTGAAAAATCTTTTAACAACCACAAACAAGTTGTTGTGACATTGTTATGTCATTGATAATCCTCCCAGAGAATCCATGGATATACTTTCCTTAGGTCGGTTGGGCGTTACTGGTGGCTTATATAAGCTATGCTTTAGGTTTATTAGTTTGGTGTTTCTACAAAATACATAGTGTTGGTTTTGGTTATTCCATAGAGTATTCAAATTAATGAATTTCTTAGAATCATACTTCATTTGAGACCTATACAAATAGCTTTGTAGATTCAATAGTTTTTCATTATATCAAAATGTTTAGCTACTCTCATTGTGTGGACTTCCTTGTTCCATTTTAACTTACCTTCATCTTGAGAAATGCACAACTGATGTCTGTGGTAGATAGTCACCAATATTTAGAGGATATTCACAAATATGCTCGTGAAATTTCCCTTATTTGTTCGTAGGCGCTCAATAAGTCTTCTGGAGTATCGAAGGAGTTTCGAGCACCATGCTTGAGGTTTTGTGCATACTTTCAAGACTGGGACATATATAGTTACACCATGTTTTGTAATGACTTTTACTTGGTAGTGAAGTTAATATCTTCCCATTCCTTTTCTCCTTTTGGATTATAGTATGTTTCATGTGTATAGAGCTAACAATAGGATGCCAAACTTTTTGTCTCGAAGGACATTTTTGGGATATTTTTTCAAGGATGGAGAAATCTTTCTTTCAGATGATTTTTTGGCAATCTTTGATGAGGATCATGTTTTTGTATTTAGTTCCATATATATCACATGTAAAATTTGGCTAGCATTCAAAGAAGAGGATGACAAATCTACTCATTTTGTACAAAGATCTAATAGAAATACTAATTACACACGTAAACCTAAGTACTCTATGCCTTGAAGTTTTCTTGTAGCATATATTGTGACTTATTTTTATTCTTTTAAAATCATCTACAGGTTTCCATGTCTTTAAGCATCCTTTCCTGAATTGCACCCAGCCTACTGTAAATTTGTAATCACAATAAGAAAAAATATCAGCAAACATATATTTCATCATACGGGCTTGTTATCATATGTCATTAAGCCTCATGGACCTCAACATGATCTAGGACTAAGATAATTAAGTGAGAATCATATGTTCAAATGAATGTAGAAGTGCTCATGAATATGAATATAGTGGTGGATGTTGATGCAAATTTGCTAACACCATCTATGAACAAACAGACAAGCAATAAACCATTTCCAAAGAAATAGACTTGTTTCTCTGTTTTAAATTTGGTACTCCGAATTTGCCACTTCAAGATTTATGCTAAATGAAAATCACGCTTTGCTCTCCTTATCAATTCTCCTACACTCAGTTCAAGATGGACTATGATGCTAAATGGCCATCAAAATTCACCATCCCATGAAGACAAATTTTTTCTTCAATTCTCATCTTTGGGAGTCATCTTCCACCTCTCTCTCTCTCTCTCTCTCTCATTCTTTCTCCACTCATGCCTGCCATATCAAGAGATAGTTGACATATCTTTCTCACTTGAATGTTTGGAGGAGATACAGATGGCTTGTTTGACCTAGATGGATTGACTAGTGTGGTCTCTTTTAGGTCAAACTAGTTTGTGATTTTTTTTTTCTACATCTTGAATGCTTCATGTATCATGGCAACATCTTAAGAAGTTTAGCATCAAGGCATGTCTAACATTCCATATCAATATCAATTGCTTTGATTTTTCATTAGTGCTTCAATTTACAAGATTGGGTCATAATGTTTCTCTATATTCATAGACATGTACAACACATCTTCAAAGTCATGCTGCAGTCTGTAATACATTTAAGTTGTGAACTTCCAACTGTTTAGCTGAAGTATTTTGATAAGTGTTGCTTTGAAGTAGATAAGTTGTATTTTAAGGCTTGAGTTGCAGAAATTGCTTTGGGCTCTTTGACCATGGGGCTAATTTGCTAGGTGGTAGAGTTAGCATTTTCGCCCATGCTGCAGAGCGGGTAGCATTTCTTGTCTGGTTTCTATATGAAACCCTTTTGAAATATTAGCTTATGCAAAAAAGATCCTTTCAAGAGGAAAACCTTTCACAATACCTAGAGAGATAGTGCTGTGATGAATTGAGGAATAATTAATTGAGTCATTAACATGAGGATGATGAATGCCTGATATGCATTCATATGTACTAATGCACATCTCAGTTCAGAGGATGGGACAAAAGTTGACAAAAGTTTGCAACTCTGTGTATAACTCTGATTTTGTGCTTTAAGTTTTGATAGAATTATTCTTGGCTAGATTATCTTGTTTGTCATCTTGATGAAGTGTAGATTAACCAAACAGCAACCCTTAATGATCAATACAATAATGCAGACTCATGATTTTCATTATTGCTTGAGTTTAAGTACTGTATAACATATTTTATTATTTTACTATTTTTGGAATCAATTTGTTTTGGTCATAGGGTGCTTTAACTCCCTATTTGATGTGAAATAGGTCATTCTGATCCCGAAAAGTTGAAAGAAAAAGCAAGTGATGTTCAGAGATTGTCTGCAACTGAACTAAGCAAACGCCAAGCAGAAATACAGGTATACTTTGCACTCTGTTTTGTTTCTTATATATATCCCAAACATCTCATATATAAGAATTAAAGAAGTGCAGAATCATTGTATGTTTAGTAAAAGAATGGTTAGTGTAGTACTAGTTAAAACCTGTCTTTTTGTGTTGGGTTGTGAAAACTGAACCTATATCAAAATTTACTTTTTGTTTTCACGGTAATATGGTTGTTTTGATAATTCCATGTTTACATGGAAACAACCTTGATCATGTACTTTGTCAACATTTAATATCCTTATAATCGTACAGTATTGCTTCAAAATATAACTCATTTTGTTGCAAGTTTACGTTGGAGCCTTAGTTGCTTTGTCTAATATGATTTAAGTTTTACCGTATATTTGATAGTCATAGATTTTGTGTTGTATCATTGTACAAAGTGTGCCACATGCATATTCTGGAATTTCTGACATATGATATATTTGGTTTTATTGCATGCGCTGTTTAAGTTTAGATTTTAACTATTTTTATTAATGAAATATGGGGATTTTGTTTCAAGCATATGCCCTAGGTATTCAAGAGCTATCACTTGCAATGCAATCCTTTACAATTTTGCAATTCAATACAACTCGTAACAATCATTAGATTATTTTTTTCTCTTAGTGTTTCTTTTTTGTTCTTTTTTTTTTTTAACTAGCTGTTCTTGGTTTTGGATTTTAGTTAGGGTCAGTTTGCTACAAGCTTTTTTCTAGTTTTTGGCTTGGATTTCATATTTTGTCTTAAGAAAATGAATTCATATATTGGAAATTTTTTTGTCTTTTGTATTTATAATAATGTTTGAATTTGAAATAGATAATGTTTAAGATTTGTTATAATTTTTGTTTCATCTGTTTAAAATGTGTTTTAGTTGTACTAGTTATTTGTTATTTTCAACATTTACTTCATTTATATATTGGGATCATGTTATCACACTCTTATTTAACAAAACAAAGAATACCTTGTTTTATTTCTTGACTATTGTCTATGAGGAGGGCATGTAGTTGTGGTGCTAAATGCCCCAATTTGTACACTGTTTACAATGGGGCACCTTCTTCAGGAAAGGAACGTGTAATGTCAGAATTGGCTTCCTTTCTGTTCCAATAATAACCTTTACCACTTTATGTATCTATTTCCTATTTGAATAAGTAACTGATAATTTTGTGACACCTTTTTAGTTTCTTTTATTTTTTTTATTGCTGTCTCCTGCAAGTGAATCTGTCACTAGTTCTTGCTGTTGGTAGAGAATTGGGAAATCCAATGTTACAAACATTTGCTTTGCACTCAACTAATTGTCAATAAAGCCTTTAAATGAAGACGTTAGGCATCGTTTAGATTTGGTTTTTAATGTATAATTTGACCATTAAACTGCACTTTGATGTTTTGCTTTAATTGATATCTTCAAATATGGTTTCTTCTTAATCCAGAGAATGTTCATGCATTCTTTATTAATGATATCCAACTACAGGAACTAATGGAGAAACTGAAGATGCCATCAGATGCTGAGTTGATGAAAATAGCTATTGCTGATCTGAATAATACTTCTATTTCTTTAGAAGAACGACAACGGGCCTTGAATGAACTCTTGATTCTTGTTGAGCCTATCGACAATGCAAATGGTAATTATATTTAATCACTTTGTAAGCATGTAACTTTTATTGGTATTCACTGATTTTTCCCTTGGAAACATTTATCCTTTAGACTGGTCGTGCTGTTTAGCTCCAGTAACTAATGTTTTGTTGTTACTTTCATGATCTGTTAACATGGCTTGTTATAACTATTCTTGCATTACTCTAGCTTACCAGTGCTCTTTTTTTCTTAATGATGTATAGTGTTCTTCATTCATATTATTTCTTATATGAGAACATCATTTTACTGGATCCAAACATAGTTTTGGTTGGATCCCAACAGAGCTCTTTGTTATTAGTTGCTGTTATTCATAACTGCTGCCAACAGGCCATGCAGACCGATTGCTTTTTTCTTTTGTCCTGCTTAATATTGGTATACTACTATTATCTTCAATATTTGGATGTTGTGTTGACAATATTTTTCAATTATTATGATCAACATTATGTAATATATTCTTTTTATTGAGAATATCACTTTTTTTATTTTTTATGTTGTGCATTTGTTCTATTTGTTTATTTATAAGATGTCTCTTAGTTAATAGCACATAGAACAATTTCCTTTGACTTGACATAAGTGTTCTATTAGGCCTTAGAGTGGCTTTCTCTCTAGTTGTTGCTTTTGTACACTCACGTCTTATTTGTTGTCTCACCAAGACAGTGTTTGTCGAGAGAGTTGTCACTGAGGGAGAACAACTGATGCTTAAGTGAGAGGTTGGCAACAGAGTAGGTTCATGTGCTGTGCTTGTGTCTATGATTGTTATGTTGCTTCCTCTCATTTAAGATGGCCACTTGATCTATATACTGAATTAATTGCTTCTTTAGTGTGTTGTTTGTTGATGTCAATATTGATTTTTCTCCCTGAAGTTAAGCCTTTCGTAACTATTGATACAACTATTAAACTTAATGGTATCTCTGAGAAGTTATGGTCTTGACCATTTTGTTTTGTTTTTTTTTTTTTGTTTTTTTTTGACTTTATAAGAAACTTCATTATTTAGACTCTTTTGAGACCCGAACCAATGGATACTAGTAAATCAAACAAATGACAAGCCTCTAACTATATGGTTTGTACGTGATTGATTATTAATCATGAACTTTCCACCATAATCATGCTCTAGGTTGCAAAAAGAATGAATGTTTGATTTTCTTCATTTCATATACTTCCATGGTAGTAAATTCTTTCAATATCCACTCTCTCATTTGATAACTCTTTATAATAAGGTGACAAATTTGCTTAAAATTATTTTGATTTCTTGAAAGGTAAGTTAGATGAGCTTGTGTTTACCCTTTTATTGTTGGTTCTGTAGCTAATAGAACCAAAATGAGTTTTTTGTGACCAAGATTTTTTTTGCTGTCCATCATGCCGATCTCTTTATGCTTGTTTGATGATTAACTTTGTAGTCTCAGATGCACCTATGGCTTGGTTATTCATTTTTTAGTCAAGGAGTTTACTGCTTGGTCTTCTTCAAGTCTTGAATCAATGAGTCAAGGTTGTGTACATAGCCTAGTTCACATTCTCTTTTCATATTATCAACATTTTTAAAGAATTAAAAACTCATGTAATTGCTGTTGGGGCAAGTTTGGATATCCACTTGCAATCTATCTTGATTCCACTGTTATTGATCACACCAGCACTTGTGTTGGAACTTTATTGATCATACCAGCACTTGTGTTGGAACTTTTTCTATCTCTCTCTTTTTCAAGAAGAATATAAAAACATACTACATCATTCATAGTTGTCTACTATCTTTGATGGCCTAGAAAGGGGAAGGTAATGAGAGTACTTTTAATTAAGGGTTTTGGACTCCTGTGGGTCATGAGGTGGTGGAGAGGGATAAGAAAAAAAGTGAAAGAGAGAGAGAGAGATGATGGAGAGGGGTGAGGAAAAAAGCTAAAGAGAGAGATGAGAATAAAATCTACTCTTCTAAGTAAGATTGTGTTATTTTAAGAATAACTATATTCTTCCAAGCACATAAGTTTTCAAGGCTTCCTTTGCATTTCACTCCTAGGAATTTATAACAAACACTTGAAGAAGATTGGAATCCTTTATGCTTCATAATAATCAACTTAACTAATCTAACCAACTAACTTAACTAATATAACTACCTAGACCAATAAAAAGCAAAACGAACTAATAGTTCTAAATCTTGCTAAGTTTTTTATTTGAATGAAAACTTCATAAAATAAACTCTTAAATCAACTCCATAAAAGCTAAAAAAAGCTTAAATAAGCTAAAGAAATTCTAAGCAAGTTTGAAGTAATCCTTCTGGTGCAACCTATCTTGGATCAACTTCTCGTGGTTTTTACATCTAGTTATGTTGCAACTACTCATTGTAGTACTTTTTGAATATTAGATTTTCGTGCATTTTCCCACAATATATGTTAATCCATTGTTATTCACTTATCTCACATCGTAAATTCTCTCTTGAAGTTTTTGCTAGTGATTTTTTTCTTTTGTTTTTAGTAGAGGCTCTATTTGCCATCTCAAATAGATGTGAGAAATGTCTCTCTATGATAATCTCTCCAACATAGCTTATATGGAGCAACCCTTGGATATATTGTTCAAGGGGAGAGCAAAATTTATAAGCTTTCAAAAGCGATGTGTTGAAACAAAACCCTCTTGTCTAGTTTAATAAACATAGAAAGGTCTTATTCAAGTCAATTTGTTATATACCAAATATACTAATAATTTGAACTAGTGATCCTTGTAGTACATTTGGATAATACTCTCTTTAATGGAAGTAATATATTTGGTATTAAGAAAACTAAATAATATTTTTAGAAGATATTTGTTACTAATTATTTAGATTGTTCAAAATTGTTTTCTTGACATCAAGTTTACATACAAGAAAGATGATCTCTCACTTTCCCATGAAAAATATGTCATAAATTTTATGAAATTAAGATCTTGGATGCAAACTTGTTGACTTCTTAAGAATCTTTAGAAAATCTATAACAATAAGAAATTTCTCAATAACATTGTTATTCTTGTTTGGTTGATATGCTCGTTTATTGAACTATCATTGCACCTTGTATTTACCTTGGTATGGTTGTCTGCAATCATCATATGCAAAATCCTAAATATTGGGATGTTGCCTTAGTGATTTTAAGCTGTATTAAGAAGCTTTCAACATTATGACTATTGCATTAGAACAATGAGCACTTAGCCTACTTCGATGTTTGACTATACTTGATCTGTTGAAGATCAAAAATCTACTTTTAGATATGTACAAAAATTGTGTGCCATAGAGAAGAAAAATAGACAATTGTTGCTAAAAAAATCTTATTGAAGAATTCATATTTTTTATATTATTTAATGATTTATGAGTATGATAATCTGGTAGCTATCATGTTGGATGAAAAAATTTATTAAAGCAAATTATCATTTCAGCAGAAGTCTAATTCTATGAAGTATTATCATTCATGCCTCTAGTAAAATCTAGATAATAGATACCTGTATAAGGGCTTTTTGTTTATTTTAATTCTCTAAACTTTGCAGCAGTTCTGATCTTAATGATATATATGCTTTAGGTTGAGTGTTATCCTCCAGATTAGAATGCCAACTAATGAGAACATTCTCTGACTATATGGCGGTTGTTTTATAATTTATATATATTTTTTATGCAGAATATCTACCTCTTTATTTCCTAAATGTTGTATTCAGTCTATTTTCATATTTAAAGGCACACACTAAATTAATAATACATAAAACAATCTCCTCTTCTTTATAACTTTCTATGTTGTTTTTTATTGGGTTGTGTTACCAACAAAGTTTCCTGCTAATCCTGGCATGCAAAAGTTTTGGCTAGAGTTTGCAATGGCAGCAAGGGAGTTCAGGCAGCTATTGATTGCTGATGAGATGCTTTTGTGCTTATTATTAATATACTGAAAGATTGTACTTAGTGAGAATCTATTTCTTTCAAAGAAAACAGTTTTCATTCTAGGACTTGGTGGCTTTAGAGTGCAATGGCCAAAATCATACCTTTCCACCATGAGAATTTTTGTTATTATCCTGCTATGTTAAATTGATATATCAGGATCTGAGTGCCTAAGATTTCTTATCTATCAACAAGTTGGTTTTCATGTGTTACGTACTTCTTTACAGACCTTGACAAATTGGGTGGACTTGTTGTGGTTGTTCGAGAGCTTGAGAATTCCGAGCCTGATATTCGAACAACCTCTGCTTGGATTCTTGGAAAAGCAAGCCAAAACAATGAACTAGTTCAGAATCAGGTACTCTACAATGCATACAAATATTATTCACATGATGCCTTTCTTGTCAATTTTTTTATTATTTTGAAATGCAGCAGTTAAATCCTTGTTCTTCATTATCTATGGCAATAGTCCTTGTGTTTGGTTGAGGAAGGGGGGATGGGGGTTTGAAAATAACGATCAGGAGAATATTGCCTCTTGAATTCCATCTTTAATTGCTACTATGTGAATGCTTTCTTGATAAACCAAACTATGAGTTCTATATTTGAGTTCTCCATCATAATGCAATACTAAATTGATAGTTTGATCATGTGTGAAAACAATTTTCCCATTCCTTGAGCCTTGCTACTTTCTCTGACTCAACACTTGGCTTCTGCCCTCGGGTTGGGTTCTGTAATAATAAATGGACTCTTTTCGAAATATATTCAGTATATCTTAGGAATTAATAGGACCTCTCGAAATTGCTTCCGTATTTGTCATGTTGAGCTTTGACCATATGCCTCTTCTTTGAGAATTCATGAATCTCCTTAGAATGCAAAGGGATTGATTCTAGGGTTTTTAGTCTTCTCTTAGACAATAAGGCAGGATGAGGGTTCTCAAATTTCACCTATTTTGAACTATATCATTTAGCTATTATCAACATTGCCCCTCTTGTTCCTCACGAAATGCAATGTTGTTGTCTTCTTTCTCTTAAGAAAATTATCTTGTGAGAGTTGATTCTTGGTGCCTATCACCAGATCATCCAATGATGGTAACATCCCATGTGGCTCTTCATCAATAACAGAGGGTTCAAATAGGTTCAAGTTTTCGATGTTCATCACTGAATAGATCTCCATATAAGGCGACGAGTCTAGTTGGTCGCCATTTCTGTTAATCTCTTTGTGACTCAGACTGTGCTAAATCAGAATTGAATAGATTCTATCAAGCAAATATGCCAATGCCTTGATCAAAATTAGTGCATTGTTACTTGACATTGTGTCCAAAAAAAAAAAAAAAAAAAAGAAAGTTAACTGCTTCATGAGAAACCACAAAATTTTTGTTCATTGTTTTTTGTGGATTATTTCCAGATTTATTTTTCAAATTTTGTGGTGTTTAATTTTACAGGCTCTTTTGATTGGTTGCCCCGACAGTCTAATGCATGTTTCCCTTCCCAAAATTCTCTCAGATCCTTGAACTTGGAGTCTTGACAAGGTTGATGAAAATGGTCAAATCCAGTTATGTGGAAGAAGCCCTCAAGGCATTATATGCCATTTCTGCCTTGATCAGGAATAATGACAATGGTCAAGAATTATTTAATTTAGAGAATGGATACTCGATGTTGCAGGTAATATAATATGATAAAACCTCATTTGCTTGTTAATTAGTAAGTTAGTAATAAGAAAAAGCCTTTCTTTTTAGGAAATCTTGAGTAATATTACAATTGACATCAGGCTTCAGAAAAAGGCTCTTCTTTTAGTAGCAGATTTGGCTGACTATCAACAAGAGCTTGCATATGGCACTAAACTTTCTCCTGTTGGGGATCACCACTTGTTTAAGTCAGTTGTTGATCTAACATCGACCAACGACATCGATCTTCTGGAGAAGGTACTTTCTTTTTATCACATGTTGTGACTACATATGGTCGTTGAACTTCCAAAGATTATGAAACTCATGCACAATATGTGTTGTTTTTATATCTCCTCAGATGCAAGTAATGACTTTTGCAGGCATTATTAGCAATTAAGAGCCTACTTAGACTTCCATCGATAGAACCTTTGGTGGTTTTGAGAGATATCTGTGGCCTGGAAGATGTTTTGGAGAGGATTAAAGTGCAGTTGGAGGATTTGACAAATGAGCTGGGTGACTATGCTCAAGAGATGGAAAGCTTAAGAAGAGAAGTGCACATCACATTTCATAGGAAACTAGAGAAGGTCTTTGCTTGTGATGACTCAAATCTATGAGTTCTCAAATAAGTCTGCTGAGTTTTTCTATCTCTTTGGTGCAGGTTTCATGGGTTCCTACGTAGATAAACACTTGAAAATGGATTGTTGTTTGTTTGCTCTGTGAGGACAACTTGTGTATATTTCCAACACTACAAAACCTTGGGGGATCATAATGGAGTTGAAGTCAGAACCCAAATAAGATTTGCATGCAAGAGAGATCGAACTTAGAACTTTGGTAAATCTCAACAACTTGAATCAACTTGATAAATGTATATTTCATTGATGTTTTAGTTGTTGTTTGAGATGTGCTTTATTTTGAGGTTCTCTGTAAATTAATAGGACAAAGTTTTTAAGTATTGTTCACAAAGGAGGTAAAGTTTTTAAGTTTTAATAAAATTTTTTATTTTATTTAGATTTTTTTATCATTTAAATTTACTATTTATATTATTTCACTTTAATATAAATTATTTATTTGATATAAATTATTTATTTCACCAAAACACCACTAAATTAGATGTTAGATGCTACAGTAATAGTAAGCATTGTTTTTTAAATTGACATCATTTAACTTGTAATGTGTACCTATTTAACATTTTAAACTTTGTTAGCTATCTCGTATTTAACCAACTGAAGCACTTAACAAATTTGTGTTATGATCTCTAGAAAGATATAAACAGTTCTATAGTTTGAGCATATACATCATATGAGTTATCATACACCAACTTTAGGCATGACATAGATGTCAATTTTCTAAACAACTATAATCTTTTTTATGTAACTTTTATAACAACCCAAAAAAAAAAAAAAAAAAAAAGAAAAAATCCCAATACCATTAACTTAAGCTCAACAGAATTAAAAGTTTGCCAACAAAAGAGTATGAGAACAAGCAACAGATCCAGATAACATACCTCAACTTGTCTGGAATAGAACGGTGAATCCAATGCTTAAAACCAGTAACAAGCCAATCTCCATAGTTAAATTCTTCAAGAAACCAACTCAATGAGTTCACGTTAACTGCTTAGTTTTTTAAAGGGAGAACACCAAAATTGATGCTTACAGTTTGATACGTAACTGCTTAGTTTTCAACTGCAAAAGCAGGAAAAAAAAATATCAAATAGTTTCTAAGAAAAAAAAAAATTATTTCTAATGGGAATCATTGTATTTTTTTTTTCTTTTTTTAACTAAAAAGCTTAAAAAAAATACCCTTTCAAAACTCGATTTCTGAATCAAACTGCTGTGCCAAAGGAACTCTTATTGTTGAAGAGAAGGAAAGTTTGAACGAGGTCTTATAACATTTAACACTCCTCTTGCAGTTGCCTGCTTCCATGGAATGCAGTTAAATGAGCTCATATAAATGTGCCAAATAACTGCAAACAAAATACCAGAAGAAGAAGAAATCACCTCAAAGAAAGAGTTGTAGTTTAGACGCATGAGGAATCGCCTGAGAAATGGAGCTCTCTGACTTCCAGCAAGTCGGCTACTGCGGAGTATGGTGTAGAGAGAATTCGACTTCTTGTTGAACTCCTGATAAATGCAAAATAGAGCAATGGTTTTATATCGAAGCAAGAGATGCGAAGCTTTAAATTTAAATTAGAAATTTTTGGTGCAGGGAATGAAAAAACTTGGTTGTGTTCATGCATGGATAACAAAAAGTGATCTCACCCAGAGGTTGAATAGCAAACTCTTGTAATTCAACCAATTCGATCGCCAAAGAATTAGGCGATGGGAAATTTGATCTCAAAAGAGTTTTTAACAATAATAACAATGATTATAATGAGAAAAATGGATGAGTTATAAAATTAATAACCTTAAATGAATATTTTTGAAAATTGCATAAAAAATCTCATAATTATGAGACTGACTCTAAGACTTTCCAAAATGAAAACCTAACAATTATGAGATTTATTATGGAGTTATCATCGAAATAAGAATCTAACATATTAGTTATACTTCTTTTTTTGTTTTCTTGATTCACATGAGTTGCGAGCTTTTGGTTGTAATGTTTTATTTTTTTTTTTATTCTCTAAGACTTACTATTTTTATTAAAGAGATTAGTTTTCATGAATAAAGATTTTTGTTACTTCTTTTGCTTATAAATGTTAATGTTCCTAATTATGACAGATAAGAAAAAAGAACAATACTTTTTTTCAATTTCTAGATTAGTGGCAATCACATTGATAATACAATTGACCAAATGGTTAACCCTAATTTTTGTATAATAAAGTTAATGTGGACTCATATTATTTATAATCCTCTATATGTCTTACACCTAACTGTTCCAAAAAACAATACATCCAAATAGCAACACAAGTAAAAAAGCTAGCAATTTTAAAGAGTTTTACCAAACTATGCTTGTGGCAATTAAAACTCCATTAAAATGGGTTATCTAATAGGAGGAACACCAACACTTGAATGTAATTCAACTACCTATGGTATTTGAGACATTTTTAGAGAACTATACTAAAGTTATAAGAACATTTGATAATGCTTTAGGAGTTTGTTTAAATATTAAAAATAGCTTTTTGGGTATCTCGTTTGTATCGAGTATTTTAATGCTCTCTCAAATGTCTTAAAAAATAGAATTATTCTATAATATCATATGCAAGTATTCTTGAGATGGAATTCAGCATTGCAAAATGTTAAAGGAAGATCAAATCTTTTATTTCTTGAAAAGTTTAAATCAAGAACTTGATAAGTTTAGAGGAAGCATTCTTGGCACAAAGACTACTAATATTCAAGGAAGTATTTGAAAGAACTTGCAATCCACAAGAGAGAAGGGAGGGGGAAGTTGAATTGTTATTTTTAAATTCTTTATCAAAGAAATTTTGTCAAATAAAAGCTATTCAACCAATTGTTTTTTGAAATACTAAGTTTTTCTTAACTCATTATTGTTGAAAAAAGAGATAGTAAAAAGTAACTAAAAACAAGTAAATAATACACAGAGAGATTTCAATTTCAAGTAATTCAATCATAAACATAAGGCTTATGTCGACCCCAGGTCCTAGACTAGGCTTACACAATAAATCAAAATCACATTTTGCAATATAGTAAGTAGATTACAAACTTTTGCAAAACTTGATCAACACTAATCAATCAACAGCTCACACAAACAAATTGACCAATGATGACCACACCAAAACAACAAATAAGTAACAAAAGCTAAAAATAACAAAAGATATAGCACTTAAAATTGTTCAGTTCAACAATCTATACCTTATCCTTTTAGCAATAGTGGCATAAATACTAAACGAAATATAAAATAATGTTACGAATATGTAACAAATGAGAAACAATGTAAAACTTGAGCAAAAATGATGTAATCATGCCCTTGAGCTCCTTCTAAGAATGCTTACGACCTATAAATCGTATAAGCTGTTCAATGGTTTTTCAAGTTGAATCATTAGCTTTTTCTTTTTGAAACTCACTCCTATTTATATCATTTGATTTCTCATGAATATTTATGGAATTTCCAACAATTAAAAATGAGATTTTTCCAAAGAAATTAAATTAGTTGTTACGAGTTTCGACGATAGTTCTTGCGATCATACGATTGTACTAGGGCGATAAACAAAGAGTATTGATCACACTGACAAACTTCCATCTAACTTGTTGATTTTTGCTTTTTTAAACAGTATCATATGAGTATAATAAGGAACATCATACTGTACAATTAACAATTGATATATGTACGATACAACTATGCTTAACTATTGGCTTAGCTAGTCATGAGTTCGTACATATCCTATAACTAGAACGTATGTGTGTGATAACGTGATCACTTGCAAATTACTTAACATACTCTCATAAAAGTGTGACAGAGCAAATTATACTATGCAAATTCTATTTGATATACATTCTTAAGAATTTTATAAATATTGTACATGACGATCGTACAAGTGCAATACAATTATATTATTAACACTTTCTAAGAGGTATATGGATTGTACACATTCAATGATGGAATCATATATGTACCATAATTTTGTGCACTTCTTAGGTTTTTCTTATTCAATATCAATTATGGTGAAAGCATGAGGCATTGAAGTAGTGGGAGACTATGAATGCTCCTTCAATTTACAATCATTACATCGCATATGTCCAAAGATCTAACAGTTCTAATGTGTTATATATATGAATCATATTAGTATGTCACATGAAAACTTAACTGTATGATCGATAAACATTCCATATATGTTATGTATTGAGTGGAAATACAGTCGTACAAATACTAAATATATACTTCATATTTGTATGATGCAAATGATAGGTAGCCAGAACATGAAAGAGTTTCGTACATGGCTGATGCCATGTACGACCAAGTCCTCACTTTTAACTTAAGCAACCATCGTAGTTGTATAATAAAGCCATTGTTTTTATATATATAAGTAAGCATTAAGCATTGAAGTAATGGGACACTATGAATGCTTCATAAATGTACAATCATTACATTGTATATGTCTAAAGATCTAACAATTCTATTGTTATGTTATATATATGAATCATATTACTATATCACATGGAAACTTAACTGTATGATCAATTAATGTTACATATATGTTATGTATTGAGTGGAAATACAGTCGTACAAATAAGAAATATACTTTAGATTTGGATGATGCAAATGATCAAGAATCAGAACATGAATGAGTTTCATATACAGCTGATGCCATGTATAACCAAGTTCTTAATTTTAACTTAAGCAACTATCGTAATTGTATAATGAAATCATTGTATCTATAAATATAACCCATTCTAAGTTAGGCTTAAGATAGCTAGAAATAACGTTGCACCAATATGATAAGCAATATTGTGTAATACGATCATATAGCTAGTAAAACAATCAATTTAATGTCAATTGATTTACTTCACTTTCTTAGTTTCCTATAAGTTTAGCACATCTTACAATGATAATAGTAAAACTTAGGATTTATATGAATTCAACAAATGTTATGACTCTTGATGAAGTGACTTACTATAAAAAATGAGTGCAAAGAATGAAATGCAATCCTATATGCCAACAACATAAAAGAAAATGTTTAACATTTTACCCAGTTAATGTAGTAGATTAAGAGCTACTAATGGTTTAGCCATGCCATAAGACGCTTGTCCACAGGGTTTCAAGATCAATAAATTGAGCCAACTACATGAGAGCAAAGATCAAGCTTCACTCCATTCAATTAGTATATACTTTGCTATAAAAAATTCAGTCATTGCAGCTTGTCAATACTAAAGCATTCATTAGATAAAAATAACTTAGTTTTGCAATTATCAAACTTATGGGCTTAACAGTATCAGCCAAGTTTTGATATAAGAAAAACAGGAAGAAATAGATGCCCTCAACATCTCAAGACATAACAATTGAGGATACAACAAAAGGATCTATTCTTGCCATTATCCAAAGTGAAGAAACAAGTCAAAAGCTTAAAATGATAAAAACAAGCAATTATGGTGTGAATACTATAAGAAGCCTTGGCTTAAATATTGGGATATCCACAAAAAAATGTCCTAATTGGAAGCCACGTGATTAAAGAAGAAACTACAAAAAATATCTATGCAATAGAGACAAAAAATGATGTCTCACCTCATCCTTTTATAATGGAACAAATGGAATTTCATTAGATGTTAAGTCCTATTAACAAGAAGCCTGAGTTTCACATTGTCAACTACTACTACTTTGACAATTCATCAACATAATTTGTCCTTTTTTGTCACTAATGTTTCACAGAGAGTTTGCATTGTGAACAAAGAAGTATTAGATCATATGACAAATTCTAGTATAAGGTTTAAAAATTATAAATCTTGTAAAGAGAATATTGTTATCACTATAATGAATGGATTTGTGAGCAAAGAGACAAGACAAGATGTTAAAATAAATGAGTTAAAACTACAATCAGTTTTAAATTTTTTGAACTTTTAGCTTCAATTAATAAAATTACCAAAGATTTGGGTTTTGTCGTAACATTTTTTCCTAATTGTAAATTTCAAGCTTTGTCATTGGAGAAGACAATTGACATTGTTGAAGTACGAAATGGACTCTACTATTTATCCACTATTAACTCTACTCCAAAACTAAAGCCACCCACTATTTTTGCTTTCTTTTTGTTTTAAGATTTAAATGTTTAACTTCAACACGAGATTAGGTCATCCTAGTTTCTTATACTCAAACATTAGAACCACATCAATTTATTAATAAAGATCCTTCATTTTTTTATTGTGATCACTATGTCCTCCAAAAATAGATACGATCATCTTATCAACCTCACATGTTCAAATCATTCACTGCACTTCTTATTCACAATAACATATGAGGGCTCTCGAGTGTCAAATTTAATTGGAAAACACTGGCTTACTACATGTATTAATGATCACTCTTAGGTTTATTGAGTTTATATATACACCAAAAATTAGAAGTGTTTTTTAATAGAAATTGTTAGAGCCATTATTGTTGTTAGTTGTGCATCACATTTCTTTTGGGGGTAAGCCATTCTTATATTTGGATGTCTCATTAATAGAGTCCCAACCAAATTCCATTAATATCAAACTCCTCTTATTGAAATACCTTTGTATTTCCTTCAACTCAAGTCTTTAATTCTCTTCAACGTCATGTATCTTGTTCTATAGCATTTGTACACAATATTCAACTAAATTGAGGCAAACATAATCTAAAGGATCTTAAGACTACGTTTCTTAGTGATTCTTCCACACAAAAATGTTATAAATATTATCATTTGTAAAAAATGTTTTCACAAAATGTTTTCTAATGTCCTATGATATGTCATTTGTAAAAAATCAAACATTCTTTTCCTAAGTTTCTCTATAAGAGCATAACAATATTCAAAGAGAAACATAGAAATCCCATTGTGTTATATGTTGCTTTGTTTGTTAAAAATTCCATTTTAGTTCAAGTTCAAGATCAACTTGAGTCTTCATCAACCAAAACTTCCAAAATCGTAAGCAGATCCAAAACAATTTTGGTATGTATTAGAAGACCATGAGCTTTAAAGCCAAATCATGAATTTGAAACTATAGTAAATCTTAATAAGGATGGTCAAAAGAAAGTTCAAACAATTGATAAAGATGAAGAGGAAGTGAGAGAGAAAATAAATGATTTAAATCTTCCAATTACTTCTATAAAAGGAATAAGCTCTTGCAATAAATAACTAGTTTCGAATTGTTTTACTCATTTGAGGAATTTCAAGTCATTTATCTTAGAAGAAGACAAGATCCAAATGTCTAAAGATGTTCATGAAGCCCTTCAAGATTTGAATTGAAAAGCGACAAGGATGAAGGAAATGAAGGCACTTGTGGTAATGATTTGGAATTTGTAAAGCTCTAATGAGACGAAGATTATATGCAACAAGTGGATTTTCAAAAAAATGTGCCACACCTTATGATATTACTAAAAAGATAGATCATACATGACATGTTTCTTCAAGATGCAAGATAATTTAGGAGGAAAGGAAAACCCCTTAACCCACACACAATCACTCACAAAAGCACAGTTGGTGACACAATCAGTCACCATATTCCCCTCTCTTGTAACAAGTAAATTTGTAGACATGAAGGCTTTAAATAACCATGAACAGTGAAAGAAAGGCCTGGCATTGATCAAACTTTGAGAAGCAATCATTGAAGCACTGTAGTGAAGGAGTTTCTCTTTAACAAAACATAAGGGAAACATGACAGAAGTGAGATGACTCAAGGTAAGGTAGAAGTTGGTAAACAAAATGAAATAGAATCCATCTAGGCCAATCAAGAAATAGCAAAGTAAATAGCGAGCTCACCAGCGAATAGTGAAGCAACACATGGTCAACACACTTGGCCCCAAGGGCAAGCAAAGGATTGGCCGATCTTGCACTCCCCAAGTCAAGCCAATGCCAGAAACACCCGAAGACAAAGCCTCTAAACATGGAGCATAGAGAGTGGATATAATTTGAAGAATTGCCTGACTGCTATATGTTTTGCCTTTTTTCTTTTCTTCCTTGCATTTCTCACGCTTTGTCGTTATTATGCCTCTTTTTTTCACCCTTTGGTGTTCATGCCAAGTTTGAGTTGACTTCTTATGCTCTACTCATTCCAATAGTCTTGGGAACGAAGGATAGATCTTGGCTAGCCAGTTAAGATATTTTTTTATTGGACAACTTAGATGTCATCACTAAACTGTGCTTGTGAAAAAACTAGATAATGGCCTGATAATGTTGTGGAATGCACATCTGTCTAATGTCCATTGCTAGCTTGAGATTGTGTAGGAGATATAGTAAGAAGAAGACTAGCTTTAGGAATGATATATGCAAATACAAATGGTGCTCTTAAATGTATTTGCATTGGATCGGCTCTCAAGAGTCTATATCTTTTTGAAGGAGTGGTAATCCATAGAAAGTAAGATTTCATTCTATCTTAATTTTTTTAAAAAAAAAACAAAATTTATGACTTTGAATACTCTTTATAAATTATGAATTCTCATTGAATGCACAAATCCAGCCAAATAATGATGAAAATGCATCAATTTTATCATTTTTCAAATGAAGAATTTTCAAAGCATGCAACAAAACAAGTCCTTGATGGCATCTTAGTTTTGGGATGAAAAGTGACATGGTTCCTAAATTAGGTATTGAGGAAGAAAATGATTGTCCTTTCACATACATCACAATTGAGAATACAAACATTATAAGCAAAAAGAATGGCAAAAATTTTTATTCATGGAGACTAATCTTTAATGCAATAAGAAACTTTAAGAAATAAAATAATATTACAATAAAAAACTCACAATTCATGATAATCAAGAAAACAAAAAAAATGTACAACTAATATTCTTAACTAAAAGTCCTACAACGAGTCTTACAATCATGGGGTTCTTATTTCGATGATAACCTCATATTCTGCTTAAGTTGGTGAGTAGATGACAATCATTCCCAGTTTGCAAAAACAATAATTAAAACTTGATTTTTGAATCGTGTTAGTGAGAATGTCAATGTTTTGGAAGTTGGTAGAAATATAAGATAAAACAATAGTCCCTTTCTTTAACTTATTTTTTGTGAAATTTTGTCAATCCTTGCATGCTTCATTCTATTATGTTAAATTGGGCTGTGAACTATACCGATAACGAACTTTTTGTTGCTTAATATAGTAATTGGATCGACTAAGGATGTATTCAAATCTTTTAAAAACCTCATTATCAAGATTAACTCATACATTCCATGTGTTATATAACTCTATACATAGCTTTTACACTGCTGTAAGTCATTAAATTTCTCCATACTTTCATATAGTACTCAATAATGTCATCAATTTCTCTATGTTCTTCAATATGGGCAAGGCATTACGATGATGAAACCCATGAGCAGTGATTCTTACCTTATGACTCATGATGAAGTTGAGGATGTACTAGGCAAGATTTGGCAAGTACTTTGGCATCCCGATCAGTATTAGCCACCTTACTTCTAGGGACTTCAACTACCTTGTTTAGTTTTATATTTGTGAAGATCTTGAGCTGGGGTGGGGTAGGGCAACCTCTCTCTTTGGCTGGTAGAGTGCTGCTAGTTAACTCTATATTGACCTCCATTCAATTGGGTTGCTTTCTTTTATAAAGCATATGATCAGATTCTTTCTTTAAGGATTGGGTACATGTCATTAAACCATACACCTTTTGTCCAAGGAGTGTGTTGCTAGGCCCAAGAGGGATACTAGGTTGGGGATTCATCATTTGAGGGAGTTGGGGCATGTTGCTCGACATGCTAGATATTTTTCATTGGTGGTGACTCTCTTTGGGCGCTGAGCCTTTATGCCAAGTATGGGGGGTGCTTTCTACTTTTCAGGTTCGATGAGAGGATTTTTCTATTCAGAAGCTTTTAGCCTCTGCTAGTGATTTCATCCTTAGTCACACTATTTGGCTTGTGGGCAATGGGGTGTGTTGTTCTACCATGAACGTGGTCTCTCTTCCTGATTTGGTATCATGACTCTTTGATGAAGGAGGTTTGGGCTAAGTCACATTAAGGTTCTATTTTGATGATATCTTGGGATACTGCATCCTAGGGACAAGCTACACCCCCTGGCTCTTGCGACCAACTTGTTTGAAGACATCTTAGTCCCACTTGGCTTGCAACTTCCCCCCCCCCCCTATAGTGATTTGCTTGGGCCAATGGATGGTCATGATGTTTGGGTTTGACAGCTCTTGCTTCTCTGATGGTCCAGACTTTTGTTTTCAAATTCTTCCACCAATCTTGGCTTATTTAATTGGAGAAGCACCAAACAATAACACACCTTTATTAAACCAAATTGAAAACCAGTCCTTGTAAGTAGAACACACCTTAAACTATGGATGTGCATCAGTAGTTTAGAATGAGAAACTGAATTTATCGTGAAACATTCAATCAATTCAGCTTACAATTAAAAAGTTGATATTTTTTGGTTTTTGATATGATCTTTCAACCCAAAAACCAAACTGATAAAAAATTGAACTATGACATACATTACTGGTTTTAATTAGATTTACTGGTTTGATCAATTTGGTTACATAATTTGTCTTTAATGAGTGTAAAAGTTTGATATTTCAGTTCAAGTGGACTTTTGACAAAATTTGATTTATTTCAGTGTTTAGGGTTTCTTAATTGAAACTGATAAGTTAGAACAATCTTTTAACCAAAACGATCAAACATCCACCATGCTCCATGCTAGGAACAAACCATAGAGTTGGAAAGCACACAAAAGATTAAATAGAGAGAGTTCAAGAAGAGGTGCATTGATGCATACACCAACTTAATCTAACAGTGAAAATGCATCGAGAAGATATAAATAACTAACGCAGAATTAAGCAAGAAAGCATAGAAGCAAGTTCTTATGCAAGAAGTAAAATGACTGCATATTTTCTTGGATACTACGTATCTCTTCTTAAGAAAGCAATTTTAAAAGCACCCAAATTGTTTTGTAGCAGGCTTCTGCTCTATGCATAAGCAGATTCCAAAACTATAGCTAAAGTGCTAAAGGGGGAACTTTTATGATACCTAGGATGAGAAATAAACTCTAAAAAAGTTTTTATGTTGCCAATCATGTGCCATGCATTCTAAAGGTGTTTCTTAAATCATTGTGGAACATTTCTTTTCAGCATAATCTCACAAAGTTCCAAGTTAAGTGAAACATTCAAATCAGGTTGAATAATCCCCAAAATGATCCAACTAACGTAGCTTTTATCGATTTCAAAAATAGAATTCAATCACCAAAGTTGGCCAAATAATCTAAAAATACTGCAACTGTGTTCAATGTTTTGAACTTGATGTTACAAATATATTGATATCAAAATATTCCTAAAAATCTACAACATTTTGGAGTTAACCATCTTCAGTAATCATCAAGATGATGGCTCAAAAGCCTAGGGTAACTAAATATTCTTCAGTTAATGTCTTTTTTCTTCCCCAAGCTCAAGTGTGAATCACCATGTTCGTCCTTAAAACCATGTTATTAGACCTATATTTCATAATTACCAATATGATGACTGATATAAAAAAAGTGATTTTTATCAACAAAATGAGCAATTTCAACACTCTTTCTCTCCTCTTATATCCACAGAAAGCAAAACTATTAATAAGCTACGAAACAGTGACAATGTTGGGCCACATCTGATTCTAAACCTGGTAATAGAGATCATACATCAATTTACCATAATGTAAAATTTTCTGTTTGGAGACCAAAAAAGGCAATGATCTAGAAACAAAAAACTATGCTGCAGTTGATGAATCTTCTGATCTTACTCCCTTTGGTGGTGACAGTGCATAATTCCATCCTCCAGCAAAGGAAACTTTCAACGAACTATGAGTTAACTCCTGCTTCTGTGCTATTCTAAGTCCGTAAAGAGGATTTGAAATATTAAGTTCTACTCTTGTTTATTTGAATCTTTAATTTCTTTAGCTGAATATTTAATTGCCAAGAGGGAAACGTTAGCTGGTAGTGGTGCTGAGAAATAAGCCACATAAGATATGAAAGCAAGGGAAATATTGTGTACAGAGCTTGAAACATATGGCATGTCATAGTACTGACCAAAATTTTAGCGTGGGAACAATCTTAAATAGCAGAGAATAGTGCGTTCCAATATTGTACAATAAATTACTTGAATAAGTTGCTGTTATGAATAGTAACTTGGGTGTTACATTGTAAAGACATATGTTTCATCATAGCTTATGTCCGCAAAACACATTGTCCATTTTATCATACCTAATGTGAACTGAACCAAGTTATGCTCCAACAGATTTGGTGTATATTGTTCTAATATTGTAAATCCAAAAGAAAAGCACAAATGAATATATATTTCTTTTGGTAGCCAAAAGCATTTATTTGACCATTCCTTCAACTGATGCCTTTACGATGGACTCTGACTGTCTCGTGTGAGACATACCATCAATTTGTCATCTATTATATCTTTTCCTTGCTTTGCACTTTTTGTTATCAGATGAATGTAATTCTGTGATTAGATTCAAATAAGGTTGTTTTAATAAAGGCATATCCTCAATCTTTATTTCAGAACTTTGATCGATATCACTTGGCAGTTCAGCTTCCTATGTTCCTATGGATGCTGGAAGCATGAACTTGGAATCTTCTTGAATGAAGTAAAAAGAAAGTAAATATGAACAAGCAAAGCTGTAGAGATCTAGTTGAAAACAAAAAGATTCAGAAGCTTACATACTCACACTTCTTAAAATAAGTGTGGAGGAAATT
The DNA here is from genome assembly GCA_023846275.1 of Vanilla planifolia. Lineage (NCBI taxonomy): Eukaryota > Viridiplantae > Streptophyta > Magnoliopsida > Asparagales > Orchidaceae > Vanilla > Vanilla planifolia. The sequence goes on from CM043867.1 coordinate 7,587,183, forward strand.
GTAAGACTGTACCTCAGTTATTTGATCCAGTTCTGATAAATTTGGATTGCTTTCATAGAGCTCAATATTCCAGCAGAACTTTAAGCAGAGTTTCATAATACTGTCAAGAATCCTAGATACGGAACCGATATCCAGGAAGGACTGCGATATCAAAGCTGATAAGTATCTGCAAGTAATTCAACACTCATATGAAGAGTCTAGTGCTGCAATCCAATTAAGTTATTATATTATAAACTCATTTAAAGAGCATCCACCAATCAAGTAAAGATTATCATGCAAAAAAGGATAAAGCAAAATAAAAGGCATGCATTTCAAGATACCAGTGTTCTGGGAAAACAAAGCTAATAATCATGCAGAAAGAACTTGTGGATTCTTTGCATAAAACACATGCTAGGAAAAAGCTATAAACAATCAAATACATGGTGGTTGATTCCCTCTCTCTCTCTCTCGTTCTCGCTCTCTCCTACATCTTTCTATATAGACATTTCAGTAATATATATAAAATACGTGAAGAAACAAATTTCTTTCAAGCATCAAAACACATCCTTTAAGTCCCATCTTCTTTATAAGTACTTCTCCATGACAGACGAATGATGAACAAATAATCATGACATCCCGTGACGAAAATGTCGAAAGAACGATCGTAATGTACCATCATGAAAAACAAACATGATGACCGCCCTGCACTCTCTTCGTGCACTCTTGGACTGTGGAGGTATTCATTGATTGTCCTCTTCTCTGACAATGACGGCTTCCTTCTGTTGTGTGTTTGGTTCCCACTGATGTCAAGTATGTAGTTGGCTAGTATGTCGGGTTCAAAATGCTAGACACGGGTGATCCCACTAGCATTGGGTGGATTGGTTGCAACTGGGCACCCTACCCTAATCCCATATGCTTCATCTACCCCTTCCCTATCCTCTACTGCATCGGCTGCCCCCTATACGGTTGTTCATTGCCGCGATGCTGCTTCGCTGCAAGTGAGGGGTAAGATGCCCCTTGTTTCTAGCAAGTCTCCTAGACCGGCTATATTGGTTGTCATTTCAAATGGTTTTGTTTTGGATGGTGTTTCAGAGGTGGTTGGGGGAATTATGAAGGTAGATGGTTATTCCTAGGATTCAAACTCATAGATTACATACACTCTACAACATGTCTCACTTGATTGCCCATCAAGTGTTCAAGTTATTGCCAATGAGAAGCTCTTGTGTGCTACTGAGATTAAAGTGATGAATAGCATGCCTTACATTAAGTCAATTGAAAAAGAAGGCATGCAACGCGCTCCCTCAACACTTACCTCCAATTTGGAGTGCCAAAGGGGGTAGTGTTCTAGAGCTTTGGTCAAGAGTTTGGCTGATGTGATCTAGGACACCCCCCACAGAGGAAGTTACTACACTGTAGCATCCTACTATTATAGCTAAGGCTTCCCCTAATCCTAGAAGCTTCAAGGAAACCCTCAACAGTGACCATTAAGTAGGTCTTTCCCCTTTGTTACTTTTCTCTTAATGGTCAACATGTTTCTATTAATCTTTCTCGATCTACACATGGAAATTACACATTTAGTGCCTAAGGATTGTTGTTACCTCAACAGGTCTGTTGTGAAGCTATTAGTGGACGCTTGTGCTACATGTATGGAATACCATAAGTTTGACTTGGTCAGAAAAATCTATGGTAGCCATTTCTCCTATATAAGGGTGACTCGTGAACTCTACCACCATTGGGGCCACTATGCAAGTTTCAAAGTCCTTGATATGGGCATGAGTGCTTCCTCCATTTTGAAAGTGGCACTGATTGTGATGTAGCTTAGCATGGGGCCCTTCGACTACTGGTCGACAAGTCATGAGCTTGGACATCTGGTCACTTGATTTTGATCCTAATTTTTCTGCAATCATGCATGCTCCATTATGGATTAGACTATCTCACCTCCCCTTCCTATTTTGGGATCTGAAGAACTTAGTGTGCATTACTACCTCTATTGGTGAGCCTATCCAGATTGACGAGTGGACATCAAGCATGGGGAGGCCCGTTTTTGCCTATACTTGTGTACACTTTGACTTATCCTCCCCTCTTGTTTTGAGGATTTGGCTAGAAGACCTGAAAGGCGAAAGTTTTTAGCAATTTGAATATGAAGCTCTCAACAATTTGCTTTAAATGTGGAAAGGTTGGCCACCTCACTAATGTGTGCAACACAACAAAGGAATGGACCTACAGCTCGAGCAACATGAGGACCTATCTAGTTCAATAAGCTGCTTCCAGGCTACCAGAATTGAAGGCACTTAGCAAGCTTAGTCGGTTGTCCCTAGTCGGGTAAACAACAAGGGGGCATCAGCTATAAATGACCCCAAAAATTTGGGGCCTTGGATATTGGTGCCTCCATGGAGGGGAAGGAGCATTAGATATAGTCATGATGGCCACTTGGCTAGCCCCATAAGGACTGCTCCTTCGGGTCAAAACCTTGGAAAGGCATCTATGTTGGAGGGTTTGGCTCAGCTGATAAATCCCCTCCATTTACTTGGGATGTCCCTCCAGTATCATTGATAGTTTATTTGGACATAAGGGACAGCACTTCGCTTGGTGCTCACACGAACCAACCTTGTTCTGAGGATGCGATGACTCATATTATGGACAACCTGGCCAAGCCTATGTCTAAATCATTGGATGACTCACAGAAGACTAATGTGGAAGCTCATCCATTGGATCCTAAAGGAGCTATAGGTGGGTTGCATGGTAGATTACCTCGCCCTAACATAGATGCTCCCAAGTTGACTAGACTCATTAAAGGTGATATGGGGCTAAATAATCCCTCCAAAAAGGTTAAGAATTTGGGCCCACCTTTTGAAATTCCTATAAAAGACAAACATAGAAAGTCTTCATTGTGTAGGATGAGAGGGCCTCCTCAACATTCTTCACATGATCATGGCACTTGTGTTGAATATTAGAAGAGTTAGATCCTCCTCTTCATGTAAGTACCTCAAGAGACATTGTTCATCAATATTTAGTTCTTTTAGTAGTATTGCTTGAAACTCAAGTGGAGGCCTTTTTTAAGCAGAATGCAAATCAACTTCTTGGGCACAACTGGGTGTTTACCATTGAGCCTATAATAGGTTAGTCTAGTGGAATCATTATTCTATGAAAGAATTTCCTATAGGTTTTGATAATTCAGCAAATGAGACGTGATCACTTTTGAGGTAACGAAACAAGGATTTCCTTGGTGTTTTTGTTGGGTTTACACCACCAAAGATTATATGGCCAAGCAAGATGCCTAGCAAGCTATCTAGTATCGATACGACAAGAATAGTGTAATAGTTGTTGCAAGCGATTTTAATATTGTTATGACCTAGAAAGAGAAGGAGATAAAAGATTTAGATATATTATTGCTCAAGAGGAATTCCAATAGGTCATCACAAGAATGGATCTATATGACTTGGTCGTTACTGGCAATTCTTATACTTGGCGTAATAATAGGGAAGGTGGCATGCAGTTTTTTAAATGGCTAGACAAAGTTTTTCTCAACACAATTAGCATAAGAGTTTCTAGGCTTGATTGCTACTCACCTCATTAGACGGGTCAAATCACAATCCTATTCTAATCTAGTTCCCGAATCTTAGCTTTAAAGCTGGATGTAGATGCTTCCAATTTGTGGTATTACAGCTTGAGTTTCCTGAATCTAGAAGTATTGTTCCTAACAGTTGGAGCAAAAATGTGACAGGACCCCCTCCCATAAAGGTAAGAAATAAGTTTTATCGGTCCTTAATGGCCATCTCCAAATGGAGTAGAACACCTTTGGTAGTATTTTCATTGCCCCAAAGACTCTTGAGCAAGACATAGTTGCAAAGGAAGGATTCCTCCACAGGGTTCGAAATGACCAAGCACAAACTCTTTAGACATATAGCAGATTATCATAATGCACATGCTAGAATGAAATGTTGGTGGAGATAGAAGGCCAAGCCGTAGTGGGCCACCCATGGTGATCGAAATTCTAATTATTTTGCTGCTACTACTCAGCATAAGCAGGATAATCACATTGGTTCCCTCGAGATGAAGAGAGGCATCACTCTTAGGATGCATGAGGATATTCAGGACATCATCTTGGAGTTCTTTACTTGCAAGTGGAGTTCATTCCTAAGGTCCGGGGCATTAAAAATATTAGTCAGATCAGGTTTATCAGCTTATACAACACAATCTATAAGGCTGTGGCCAGTATTCTTGTTATGCACTTACAAATTGTTCTTTCCCACATCATCGAACCAAAGTAAACAACATTTATCCGTGGGCAGTAGATTTTTTATAACATCTTTATGGCACAAGAGTTAAATCATAAGCTTAGCACTTCCTCTTCTCGAAATGGACTGATGTCTCTCAAGCTAGATGTTGCATAGGCTTATAACTATATTAGTTGGGACTTTATTCTCTTCATGCTCCAACACTTGAGCTTCTCGAATATATGGTGTGCATGGGTGAGAGTATGCATCTATAGACTTCGATACAACATTCTCTTGGATTAGGAAGAGACTATTTTGGATCTTTGCTACCTAGGGGCTTCATTAGGGGTGCTCACTCTCCTTGTATCTATTCACAAATTGCCCTAGAGTTTCTGTCAAAAGGTATCCATAACATGATTATATACGATATCGGAGGCATCAACATATGCCCATCAACGCTAGCTATTACCCATTTATTTAATGTTGATGACATCCTCATTTATTGTCTAGCCACTTGGGTATCAGTGGTTGTCAATGGGAAGGTCCTTGCTCTTTATTATTAGGCTTCTAGTCTTTAGCTCAATTATGGTAAATTTGCTATGTTATTTAGCAAGGGGATGGTAAACAAGAGGAAGAAATGGATTGCCAACAAGCATAAGATCAATACTCCCAAATCAAATACTTGGGTATTCTAATGAGATATTCAAGTTTTCGACTTCATGTATCTTACACAAGCAGTATTTACTCAAATTCTATTTTGGGGGTATGTGTCATTTATCACTTGTTAGCCACATAATTCTTGCAAATTTTGTGCTTTCTACATTATCTATATTTACCTTATCACATGCTATTACTATCTTAAAGATTTAAGTATATCATCAGAGCCTTTATATAAAGTGGATCCCATTTGCCATTCTATCCACATTACGTTGACTGGGATATGGTCGCCAAGCCTAAAGACTGGGGGAACTAGGACTCAACTTACTAATTTCTTGGCAAATCTCTCTCGTGGAGCATTATGACTATGCTTTTCTTGCTAGAAGTGAGTCTCTCTGAATTGCATTTCTCTGTGCCAAGTGCAAAACCAGTCAGTACTTTTGAGGTCCACAAAGGAGATTCCATGACCTAGAGATTTATATGTTAAGCTAGTAATTCACTTTTGCCAACACTATGTAGAGCATTGATGATAACAAAAGATGTCACACACTTCGAGATAACTGGATAGGCCCTCGGACCATTATGGATTGGCTTAGCACACTCGTCATGGATACCTATCTCTCCTTATAGTGGGGTTCCTAGATCCTAGTAGAGAGAGGAACATTGACCATTTAGCTTTATGCTTTAAACCACAGTTGATACATCACATTATTCTCTTGCCTTGTGTACCTAGATCTGGTGACACACTGATATGGCAATTTTCGGAGTGCACCAGGCTGAGCAATATAGAATTGTATCAATAGTGCATTCATTCTGGGTAGGGCAGCTAACTTTGGGCATGGATATAGAGGATTCAAGCTTCGTTGAGGGTACAAGCATTTATTTGGAGGGCTTCCTGGGCCACAGTTCCAACTCGAACATGGCTTGTTACCCGGGGGATGGACGTTCTGCTGCTTGTCCATTGTGCCAATCATCGAATGAGGATCCCATGGTTTTATGGAGCTGCCAGACTGTTTGCCAGATTTGGAAACACTTTTATCATTTGGATGATGGATTGCATAGATTCACTTCAATGAGGGACATCTTGGACTGGATGCAGCATTCATTTCATCGCTCCCATGACTCACAAATCAACATCTACACTTTATCAAAAAGTACATGCCAAGCTTGTCTCCACTGTCAACATACTCTGCTAGTGGATCATTTAGTTTTCTAGGCAGTTTACTTCCCTCTATCGGGACTAGAACTAGTTGGGGCCTCTAGTCCCTATGTTACCCTCCTCTCATTGGTTTCCTCCTCCCCTAAATTGGATTAAAGTTAACAGTGTTACAACTATTCTAAACCATGACACTATGAACATTACCTTTATTCTCCAAGATCACTAGGGAAACCTCTCCTGATGGAAGGCTACACATGTTTCTCTATGGCTGCAGGGGGGCATGCAAGTTTGTTAGCTATCTCACATGTAGATCATCACTTTCCCTGCTCAAAGGGGTTATAGATTGAATCAGACTCTCATCAGGCCATCTCTTCTCTCCGACGTGTCGCATCCCTGCATTCCATCAGGAGAGATCCCTTTTTCCATGCTTAGTGGGATATTTGCTGCTTACACATCAAGGTCACACATTTTGCTGAAGCTAACACTATGTCCAACTGGGTTACCAAACAGCTGTCTCTTCTAATTTTAGGAGGCTTCGAGATACGCCCCTCCCACCAGAACTTGTACTTATCTTTGAATCTGATTACTTATATGAACTACCTTAGTTAACTTTAATAAATACTATGACCACATCTTTCAACAAGTCTCATCTATTTTAGGTGTCAACAACAAAAAAATAGCACATGGACTTACTCTTTTTGAAAGAATACTTTCCAAGAGAGTTAACTAGTCTTTTTAACAAAGCATGCTCAATGGGAGTTCATCAAGTAATGTAATTGATTTAGGAGCCGTGAACCCAAGATGAAGTCAATAGCTTAGTAAATATCACTCATGAGTAGCTCATCCAAAGCTCCTTTGGATTGATATAAAAAACTCTAATAATTTAGTAGTATTTAAGGAAATATGCTCCTGGAATACTCAATGGTAATCTTGTTGATTACCCTGCTATCAATACAAAACCTTCAGGTTCCATCCTTTTCTAGGTGTCAATGAAGCAAGTACAACAAATTGGCTTACATTGACAAATTTTGGAGCTATGAACCAAGGATGAAGTCTACAACATATTAAATATCACTCAAAAGAAGTAGCTCATTGGGAAGCTCCATTAGGCTAATATTAAAAAACTCCTTAAGAAATTTAATAATATTTGGGAAAATATGCTCTTCAAATATTCTATAGTAATCTTATTGATTGCCTCACTATTAATACACATCCTTCAAGTCCAATCCTTTTTATATGTCAAAAAAGCAAGCACAACACAAGGATTGATTCTCTTAAACAAAACCTTTTCAAAAGAATTCATTTACTTTTCTTTTGAGCTCAACGTACTTAGTGGGAGTTCATCCAATAAAGTGAGATTTAAGAACTATAAACCCGAGATGAATTCAATAGCATACTAAACATCACTCATAAGAGATAAGTCATTTGAAAACTTTTCTTAGATGATATCAATAAACTCGAATAATTTAGTAGTATTTGGGAAAACATGCTTCTTAAATACTCGATGGTAATCTTGTTGATGGTCCTATAATCATGATGTATCTTACAAATCCCATCCTTTTTAGATGTCAACAGAGAAAACATAACATAAGGACTAAAAATGTCATGGAAGAATCATTTTCAAAAAGAGTTTATTAGTTGTCTTCAGAGTTCAACATGCTTAATGGGGTTCCATCCAATAATGTGACAAATTTGGAAGCTATGAACCCAAGATGAAATCAATAACATAATAAATATCACTCATAAGATATAGCTCATCAGAAAGCTCTTATAGGTTGATATTAGCAAACTACAATAATTCAATAGTATTTGGGAAAATATGCCTCTAAAATACTCAATAGTAATCTTATTGCTATCAATACACATCCTTCAAGTTCCATCTTTTTAAGTGTCAACAAAGTAGGCACAACACTAAGACTTACTCTCTTGGAAGAATCCTTTCCAAAAGAGTTCATTAACTTCTCTCTTAAGTTCAGAATGTTTAGTCGGAGTTCATCACGTAATGTGATAGATTTGGAAGCCATGAACTCAAGATAGAGTCAATAGCATACTACAAATTACTTGTAAGAGGTAACTGATTTGGAAGACCATCTGAGATAACACAAGTGAATTCCTCCAATAATCTAGTACTATTTGGAAAAACATGCTCCTCAAATACTCGATGATAATCTTGTTGATAGCCCTACTATCAATACATATATTTCAAGTCTCATCCAAAGAACAACATAAGGACTTAAACTCTTTTGGAAGAATCCTTTCCAAAAGAGTTCATTAACTTAGTTTTTGAGCTTAAATGTTCAATGGAGGTCAACCCAATAAATATGACAAATTAAGGAGCTACAAACCTAAGATGAAGTCAATAAAATACTAAATATCACTTAAAAAATGCAGCTCATTGTGACATATTGATCTCATTATATTGAGATATTATCCTTTTGAGTTGTCCCATCCCAAAACAAAAAGGTTGTCATTAAAAAATATCTCAATATCTTAAAATCATGACATGTCATATCCATAATTACTCATTCAGTGATCAATGTAAGATAATTCATCCCTATACCACTCCACCTAGAAGCCTATTAAAAGTCACTCAGTCTAGCGATTTTCCTCTTGGGACATCACCTAACGCTTACTCTATGCCCTCTTCCATCCCAAGTGTCACACTCATCTAGAAGCTCCTCTAAACCAATATCAACAAACTCCAATAATTTAATAATATTTCAAAAAATATGCTCCTCAAGCTAGTAAACTAAAACCTCCTTGATTTATAAGAGATACAAAGATTTATTATCTAAAAATTTCTTCCAAAGATAATAAAATTTAATCTTTTCTAATTTCAAATATTATTCATCCTTCAATTTACTCGCCTAATTAAATTAGATTACTAAGAGTTCTCTAAAAGTAAGAAAAATAATTAATTATAACTTTCAAACAATAAGTTTTAATTCAAAGCATGGCTTGGAAGGTTGAACCTTCTCAAATGACATTAAATGATGTAATCTTATGTGATGACCATTAAATTCAAACATAAAAATGTTTTTCCTTTCATAATTCATTATACGTAGATCATATAATCAAGGTCTCCTATTAAAATAAGAAAAATAATTAATTATAACTTTCAAACAATAAGTTTTAATTCAAAGCATGGCTTGGAAGGTTGAAGCTTCTCAAATGACATTAAATGATGTAATCTTATGTGATGACCAATAAATTCGAACATAAAAATGTTTTTCCTTTCATAATTCATTATACGTAAATCATATAATCAAGGTCTCCTATTAAAATATAGCCTATGCCCATAGATAAGATAGCACACCAAATCTTGTCCTCATAAGTTTTTATTTTTAGTGGAACCATATACTAAGATGTGGTTTACCAAACTCACAAATAATTAGGGATGAGAATCAACTTTGACATTGAACTTTTGAGTGTAATGGCGAAAACCACATTCATAACACTTTTATCATCTATAATCAATCTCAACTTATCATTGCAAGTCACAAAAGTATCAAAGATGTTCTTTCTTTCTTCTCCAATCCTTAACTTCCTTCTTAAGCATAGATACGCATCTCATGACATCTATATGCTCACCATTTTCTTCAAATTGTCCTTGCTCATCAATGATGACAATATTTTTTCTTTTATTTTCTCATATTCAAGCTTATATTGATCATCTTCTTCAATGTTTTCGATAATCTTAAATCAATATTTCTTATGACTAGACCATTTGTATCTATAACAATGCTCAACTTGTCTTTGAGGGTTATTTCTAGTTATACCTTTAATAGTACACTAGATGATAAAGGCAATTCAGGTCTAATGATAACCTTAGGTGTCCAAGTAGTTGATCTTAGTGTTTTAAATTTACTTTTTGCAAGTATTGACTTCTCAAGTCTCACCACCAATTGGGTCAATCAATTTACTTGCCTTCTTCATTGATTTATGATTATGTAAATCTGCTTTCTTCCTAATTTCTAATATCTAAAATAAATTTGTTGGCCAATTGTCAATCTCACTCATAAGTTTGTCTTTGCCATTGAATCCTTAAAAATATTTAAGTACTTCACAATAATAAAGTTCCCATATCTTAAAGTATGTAACTATCCAAGAAATTGCTTATCATGGTATATAAGACAATATCAAACTATTTTTCATTTCTAGCAAGGTAAGGGCTCTCTTACGTAATACCTATTAATTGGTTAAGGTATTTGTCCATAATAGTTTTGCATAGTCTATCAAATTATTTTAAAAAAACTAATTTTTTGATAACCATCAAAGCCATAACACTTTAAAAAATTTTCCATATGGGTCAACTAATCTAAGAATTTGTTAAAGTTATAAACACCATCAAATATTGATGTTTCAATCTTAAACTTGTTGTAGATCACCATATACACATCCTTATGATTCTTAGGTGTTAGTCTTCTATTCAACCTGTTTCCCTAGGCATATGATAAGCATCCTTTAAGGTACATATAGGAGAAATGGATATGTTTTGGTCATCACTTCTCTAAATTGGATAAAAAAACTCATTCATGGTACCTTCAATCATATCCAATCTATCAAATGAGTTGTTATTCACTGTGTAGTATATCTATCTCATTTCTAAATGTCTAAAGGTTTTCAATTCAGTTTTAATTTGACGAAATTACTAAATTTCAAGATGTCAAGTAACAAGATGATAAATGTATTTAAACTATAGACAATGGTCTAATATTAATATTAATTTCATCTATTTTTTAATATTAAAATAAATTAATTGAAATAATATTAAAAAATTTATGCAAACAATAATACAATTGGTTTGTCAAAAAGTGTAGTAACAGACTATAACTAGATAACTTAAATTATCTAAACACTATGAAACTATTTTTTATCAAAAAAAAATTAAGATCCAAAACATTCAATTTATAATTTAAGTGGATAAAAAATAAATATATGGATCACTCTTTTAACTGTCACTTAAAGGTTAATGATAGGCTTAGTTAAAGTAAGACTAGCTAATTGATGTGAATCAAGTTAAATGCATGTTGATTAGAGTTGCAGTCAAACATACATATCATGGTAGTTTCTATGCAATAAATTGAAGTCCTATTAAAGAATGAAAACACATACATATCATGCTCATTGGGTTATCTTCTTTCAACAATATTTCTAATGATAAATCTTTTCTGATGTAGTAATCTTCAAGCCTCAAATCACAATCTGAAACATGATCGTCGAAATGATTGGGACATCATGAAGCTTTGGCTCTAATACCAAAGTGTTGATTGAGTAGAAGTAAATCTAGTTCAAAATAAATGTGTCCATGCATTGGGATGCTCGACAAAGATGTCACGCTGATGCTCATGCCGACTAGCAGTGGCTTGAATGAGTGGCTGAATATAAGGCTAGATGGTGAGCAAATGAAGTTAGAGATGATTGGAGGAGCATATTAGAGTGACGATCAGTGGAATTAATCCATTGGGGTGCTCAGGTGTTGTGAGGCACAATGTTAGACAAGCAAAGAGGATGGTGGAGTAGATTTATGGCCTTTGCAAGTAAGGTTGACATTGAGAGATGGACAACATCACAACTACAAGCATCTAGGATGCCACAATGTGGAGGCTAAACTACATTCGATGGGGAGCTAGGAGCGTGAGGGAAACAATCGATCAAATGATTATGGTTGCAAGTGTTTAAGGACATGATAACGATGTTCGACTTGGCTCCCCAAAGCGATGGCAAGATAGGTAGCCATGGACGAGGATTGTGGAGATTGATGAGGAATTATGAGTGACGGCTAATTTGAATGGGGAGCAATCAACAAGGTTTGCAGTGATTATGAAGTCGAATCACAATCTAGATGGGAAAAAGGCTAGCTTACCCTTTTTAAAAGGATTTTCCTTATGCACACATGTTCCAAAACACCTTAACTACTCTCAATCTTACAACTAAAAGCTTTTTTTTACTCATACATAAGATCTTAAATAAATTGAAAATGATTGCCCTAATTGTAAATATAATGACAAAAATATCCCTCAACTTAAAAGCTAATAAAATAATTAGAAAATAGTAGGAAAAGACAACTAAATAGGAAGATGAGCTTAGAAATAATACGACTAACCTCATGTCTCATAAATGACAATCAAATAACTCAAATAAACTTAATAATACCCCTTTTGACCTTTGCTCGACTTCAAGCCCACAATATATAATAAACTTAGGTCTTTTGCATCTTAAGGTTTTCTAAATCTTCTTGTTTTGCGACATTATTATTCTTATATTAAATCTTATTTTTGATTAAGATTTCAATATCTAACTACATAACATTATTTTGACTTGCTTTTTCTCTAAAACGTTTAAAGAGAATATTTAAGAATACCCATCAATATCAATATCAAGTAGTAAAATATTCTTCTTGAATAACCCAACAATATCCATAATTTGGTGAATCACTTTTTTGTTATAAGAAAATGATCAATCCATATTCTAAAAGAATCATTCTTATAGGTAAGGTTCTTCTTACTTATTAAAGAAAGAAATCACAAAATTATATGCTAGAACAAATTCTCAATTGGTGTTAACATCTTCATTTGCCTCCTCAACAAAGAACTACTACGAAAGACATTACTTTTTTGTTTTGCTTATTATGTGCCCATTTAAGACTCCATAAATACATTTTCATCTTATAAGTCCCATGTCTAAACACCTCCAAATCATTTAAAATTTTTTAATAACATCTAATCCTATTTACAATGCATGAATACTACTAATATTAATTATTTGACTTGCTACAACAATCTCTAAAGCTATGATTACTAAATTCTCCTAATATTGATTACATCTTATGTAATAAAATTATACTTGCTCCATTTTTGTTTTGATTCCTACAAAAGTACAAAAGCTAGAATCTTAGAACATCCATTTGCTTTGCATCTTTTCATACACACTTGTAAAAGACAACATTTCCCAATAAGATGTAACTCACGCGACATTGATTGTGTTCCAAAGAGAAGATGCATGGTTAAATTCTAAGTATAAATCTCATTTTTTCTTTAGAAAAGCATGTAACATTAATTTTTCTAGAATCATGAGATCAACTACCACCATCAACTTGTTAATTAAAATATTTACATTCCATGTCCTTATAATAATCTAATAATCTAGTTCATCCAAAGTGACGTAGGAACCCTTATTAACTTTTAGATGTACTTAGGAATTGGTGGAGCCTTTGCATTTAAGCCCCTTAAATAACCTTGCCTACCCTACCCAATAGAGGATCAATAATAATGGCAAAAAAGTGACCATGGAGGTATGACAAAGTATAATTGACAAGATCATCTCCATGAACATATCCTTCTTTTGTAGCAAATCTTCGATAACAATGGAGAACAAAGGGAGTTCTTGAAAAATGCTTTCAATGTGGGGCAAACTGGGTAATGTTGACACTCCCCCATCAAAAACATCCATCAAAAACTCCTACTAGCCTCCACCAAGGTTAGAAATCTCTTAGACAAGGTTCTAAAGGAGGTTGAGATCCTCTCCACAACATTGTCTCATAATCATTTGTCATTGTTTCTCCTTTATGGTCATCTCCACACAACATTTCTATCATCATTTGCCTCCTTAATCCCTTGTGTTAAAGGAAGGGTAACTCAAGAAAAACATAGTTTTGAACCTACTTGTTAATTTTAGAAGTTACCAAACCTATGTAGCTATTTTTTGACATCCAAGGCAACCATGGAATAGACAAATATAAAGACTATCCAATTTACCCCTTGTATTGAGGCACCCGAGTAATAGTTCGTCTTTATAAAGGATTCATGTTTTATATTAGATGTTGATTGCTTAATGCAACCCTCTATCTTATTTGAGTTGGGCCAACCACAATCCAATTATCATCTAACATATATTAATAAAAACAGTTTCAAAGAGCGAAGTCCATTTTTTGACAAATTGACAAATATTTTTTATAAATAGGAGCATACTCTTGGTGGAAGCCCACAAGTTCAGTAAAATCATGAGAAGTTTGCACATGAGATTGCAACAAGTTCCACTGAGATTCAATTACGTCAACCTGCAAGGATTATCTTAAGTTAATATTGTATTACCAGTAAAGCCTAAAAATTAATAAACAGCTATGCTTATCGAAAAGAAACAAACAACAAGCAACAACATCAATTTCTAACCAGAAGAAATGGATAATTGTTTTACTACCGTAAGATTAAATTAAATAAGATGGCATCTGTTTGAACCTTCAATTTTGCTATCATAGTCTGGCATTATTACTGGTCTGATATTTTAGATTAAAAGAAATGAAATATCAAGAATTGCACCTGATCATTATACAGAAAAAACTATCAGGAATGCCTTGATGATGGTGTTACTCGAACTTGTTATATACAAGAATTTTTGTACCCTAATGTCCCGCATCTTCGCAGATAGAATCCAAAAAAAATATTGGTATAAATTACTCATAAATAAATATTTTTCTAAGATGCTCTAGCCTACCCACTATGTGATTAAAGAATAGGACGCCAAGATATTCAGGTACTATCATAAATTATTAACTGTCGTAACAATTTACCTGGATGTAAAACTGAAGGTTTCTTATCAAGAACGTCATATGCTCCCTTACTCTCCACATAGGTCTAACGCGTTGTCGGCGCTGTTGTGATAGAGGGCAGTTGTTTTTATCTCTTCGATGATTGGCAAAATCAGAATGATCCTGATGCATCACAGCAGCCCATGATTTTTCCAGCTCCATCTGTGCTCTCTTGAGTCTGATCAAGTACTGGAAAACCTTCAGATACCTGGATCACGTAAACTGCTTTGCTTAGGCAAAATAGATCATTATAAAATTATCATTCTCAAGCTATATAATACTGAATTCATGAAGCATCAACTCAAATAGATATTAAACAAATAAAATTCTAAGAAACAAACTTTGATAGAACTTCTGGTGTAAAGAAAAGATGCAAGGGCCAACGAACAGAATACTCAAGTGCAATTCCATCCCAACCATCCACTGACAATTCTGAGGAAGTTACTGGTAAAGGGACTCCCAGGTTTGCATCAACTTTCATCTTTTGAGAATTCATTTGAGAAGCTGCCATGTTAATACCAATTGAAGGCATTCTGAGATAACAAGATGACAACATGACAATATTTACTACGTTAGTGCACATATTCAACTTAAATGTCGACTGGACATTCAAAAAAAAATTGTTCCCTACAGTAATTCAGACAACCTCAGCGATACCCGGGAAAAGTACTTGTCTTCTTCACTTATAGTTTTCAAGGCAGCCTACATATTAAAAAAGGAGCAATCAGCACCTAAAAGAACAGCAAACAAAATAAATTGCAGCAATGTAGATTGCCAGTCTTCTAATAGCACAAAACAGTTATCAATTATCCTACCAATTGATTTGACATTTCAGCTCTTTTGATAAATGCCATGCTAGGATATAGAGCATACAATACGTAACTGAATGCATGATGAAACACCTTAAAATAAAACTGAGAATAAATGGATTCAGAGATGGGAGCAGATCAATCACAACCAACATCTAAATGCCAACCACCCCACCGTTTTTCTTTTTCCCAAGTCTCAATGCAGTTCCCTCTTCCAATTTGCAAATTAGAGACTCAAACTAAGGTATGCAGAGCTGAAACCCCATTAGATGAAGACGTCAAATGAACATAATACAAGGGGCTTAAATTATCATGGCTTGGTGGTATAATTAGGCTTCCAATTAATTGAACTCAACTTTTGCAGTTAATCATGTGAAAGGTGTTTACTTCTTAGTGTAACACAAAACTCCACCTTTCTAAATGAGAATTTCCCCCAAAATTGAACTAAGAATGCATACTTTTTTTGTACAGCATTATATCTTGATTGAGGATAGATTTGACTAAAATTATAGAGGAAAAACTAAACTTATCTTATCAATAAGAACATTCCCTAAATGACATACAATCGAATTAACAAACCATTACTCCATAAGCAGCAAGATATTAAACTACAAGTGTGTTAAGATTTCAGTAACTTATGTTACTTTGAAGGTAAAAAATGAACACTTTTTATGTGAAGGACCATAGATTATGGCCACACCTGGCTTGGAAGTGATACCAAAGAAATATCATGATAAATCTATCAAATAAATAACAAGGAATCAACATAAGTTCATGCAGTCAATAACAAGATAAGACCTTATGAAAGAAAGAGAATACCTTATTTATAAAATTTTATTTCTCTGTACATATAGTGATAAAGAAACCATTGCAATTGCTGGAAAGACTAGGCCCACTACAGAAACAAGAATAGAGGGAAATTTCAAATCTATCATTATCATATAATGGGTACCTCAATTCCATACAAACTGTGTTATGTGGGGTCCTAAGTGGGGTTTGGATGTGAGGAATGTCATAAAAGCATCAGTTTTCTTGTTGATATAGCTGAGTAGCACAGAAAAGATATAGTAAAGGCCGATGAATATGTCAGGCTTTAATGCTTAGAAGATGATGGAGAGTGAGTTAAAGATTGGAATAAGGAAAAAAAAATGACGAGGTAGGAAAGAAAAGGAGCATAGTCATAGGGGCATATCTCTCACATTCATCCACAAGCTAGAATAACTACAGACCTCAGCCACAGTAAGTATCATTTGATATTAACACGATCATTTGATTATCATTGAGCACCACCTTTTTAAAGATTTTGAGAATGAATTTGAGCAATGAATGCCAGAAAATAGCAGAAATTCTAATATTATAATGACACCTGCCATACAAGTCCGAAATTTCAAAGAAACAAAGCTACAAAACATGATGTATTGACATAAGGTATAAACAGTTTCTAAATATTCCTGAATTTAGCTGCTTGGTCCCAATCAGACATGTCAATTATATATTGCTGAAAGAGTTTAGCATGATGTTAAAGAAGTGAAGAAGATGAGGGTAAGGGGGAGAACAGTGCCGGGGGATGAACAAAGATTGAAAGAAAGAAAAAAAAAAAAAAAAAAAAAAAAAAAGAGATGAGGAAAACATGAAGAACTCAAGACTAGGGAGAAATTCCACTCTTTAGCCAAAAGCATGGATAGGTAGAGCCTTCTCACAGCTTGCTCAATTTCTCAAAGGCTCAATAGTCTTGTAAATAAAAAAAATGAATTGCAAATCAATGAATATTGCTAGGTTCCATCATTTGTTTTAATGATATTTAATATTAATGAAGCTTTCAAATAACAAATCCCAAAATATGAATTTCAAAGATTGTCGTGGTGTTATACCCTCAGCCTCCCAGCATCAAGCATGCTAGCTGCCACCTTGCCACCTTCTCGAGCTGTCAACTCCCACCTTGACCATGCCACCTTCTCTGGTCAAGTTATAAATGTACACGTTATTGCAGTTTGAATAGTAGACATTCCAATTAAACAGGAACCCTCGTGTCAAACTCATCAAGCCCTTGTTCTTAGCTTTTGCTCATAGGGCTTTTCCTAATGCTCACATTTACACCATCAGTGTATTGCTCATCTTCTACCCTTTTTTCCTTCTTCGCCCAAGGAAAAACCCCATGCAATTTAGGAAGCAAACCCCTTCCCACTCTTAAGCTTCCTCTTTTACACCTCCTCTACAACCCCTTTTAGAGGGATGGTGCAAAGCAAATGATCAATGCTAACGGACACCTCTTTGATCGCCTCCAAGAAGCTAGTTGTCTTGGAGTTCTCTTCCAGCCACCATGATAAGCTTGAAGCACACTATTTGTCCTACAGCATACCTCTATTCTTTTTAAAGATTGTCATTCTCTTTTCATTTAACATGTTAATTTCTCTCAGCATCTTGACTTTATTCCTTACCATAGATGTACTCTCAACATCCTTAAGGAGAATGATATTGAATCTGAAAGTGAATTGTCCTATTAAGGATGGGATACTACATTAATTGTAGACCATTTAGTCCTATTTGACGAAAGCCACTAAGCATTTGTGGAAAACAATAGCCTCCTGGAATACGCTTGCACTTCACAAGAGTATCTTTTTTGTTCAAATTGGAAAACAAGGAACGTCATTTGGCTGAAAAGTAAACAAAACGCATGTCAAAGTGAACTTTTTATGTGAATGCCTTTTTAAATAGAATGATCACCTTTTGCCATGTTTTAATGTTATTTTCCCTCCAAATGTAATAAAACGATGAGACAAAAGTAAATAATCTATTCCAAGACAATCATAACTCAACAAAGGAATAATTTCTCCAAAGCTTCCTTTCAAAAAATGCCAAAATAGAAAGATAAGGAAACTTTACAAAATATTATTGAACGAGGAAAGAAATGAACAGAAATAAATAGAAGGAAAGATGAATTTAACTCATTTTTAAAGAGCAAACTGTGCATGTAAACAATTTACGGTATGGTCCAAATGATGGACCGGATATGCAGCAGTAGATTGAGGCAAAAACATTATAAAACAGAAGAAATAGGAGAAGCAAGCCAATTGGTAAAGATCGCAAATAAATAACCCTTGCAATTCTTTCATGGCTATTTAATATATAAAAAAAAGAGGACAACTTTCAATAGTACGCAGGCAAAGGATTTCAAAATCAGGAAGTTTTTTATTGTTGATGATCTACGGTTTAAACACTTTCATCTAATACATAACACAGCATATCAAAGAAGACTTCAATACGAAATTAAAAAAATATCCTAATTTGCCACTTTAATCTGCATCCACACATATTTTTCTAAATATGATTGATCTGACTATTATTTGACAAGATAAAATCAGTTTCGTTTTGACTTCTAACAATGATTAACTCCTTAAATGTGTTGCCCTCTAAAGTTCTCTTCCATTAACTTCAGGTTTCTATCTACCAAATAGCCATTGTTAACCAGAATCTGCAGTTTGGCAATGAGGAACCTTCTGAACATCATGAAGAAAAGAAGCAATGCTCAAGAGGCAAGCAAGGAACATCTTATCTAGAGCACCAAACAGAAAAAACTGTGATGATCAAAGATGAGAATGGCAAGCGGTGGCAAACAGTGGATGGCTGTAGGATTTGACAAGAGTTGGGCATTGTCACTTCAAGAAGCCAAGAAATTTCTAACTTTATGAGTCGGTCAGATTGATTAAGTTTAGAAGTATTTGTTGAAAGATTTTGAAAGTCTATTGAAATGAATGAATTTTTTATTAAATTTAAAAAAAAAATATGTATGTAAACCAAGTGCACCCTAAAACTACAAAATTAAGACAGACCAGACAGATTCGAGTATTCGCAAATCAGGAATCACCAATCTAAAAAGCTCTCAGGAACAATTAGAAATCAACACTAAAACTCAATAAAGGATGATACTATACTAGGTAAAGTTTGAGACATCGCTAGATAAACATCATCAGGAATTGAAGGATGATGCTTCTACTTCCATTTTAAGGACTGATTCCATTACGAAACACAATAAATGGAATGCCGGAAGGATCTAAAAGAAAAAACATTACTTATCAATGATGGAATCCTATGAATGCTTTCCATATGGATACGTACCTTTGCTTTCCAGCAATTTTAAAAGGCAAACCAGATCCAGTCAACTGAGGCTAAAGAATGTGGAAAAGGAAAAGAAATATAAAAATCAGACATTCCTCGAAGGACGATTGATGTCTTAGAAATTCTGATAACCCTCTTAAGCTGATTGCATGGCATCCGAAGTTGTGGACCTAACCCACTCCAGCAATGGCAATTATTATAGCCATGAACAAGATGGAGCATTTAAAAGTAGGGTATTAGTTTAAGAATAGGCAAAATGGATACACTGGCTCATGATTCTAAATGAATATGGATAGGTAACGACACGAATTTTCAAATTAGCATTTCTAAGCCAAGTGATTCTTGGCCATGTCACAATTAACATACAAACATTCTTTGCAGAGACATCAATAGAAGCTGTGTGGAGCTCCTCAAATTACACTGGAAAACTACCAATGTATCACGGGATTGATGTTGTTTTTCTCACTACAGGCTTGAGCAAGTGTTGGGTAAACAATTCAAGTCATTCCAAAGGTTATTCTGCTGCACAAGGAAAATTTTGACGTCCAGCTATTTAGAATTTAGAACAGAGCATTGGTAGCCTTTTGGGAAGATAACAAAGAGAGGAAATGGGTGTGATTTGCAATGCAAGCAAGTACTGTTATCTTATTAGCCAGGAAAAGTGCTAAAGTTTCCCTTGAAGCATCTGAAGTTTGATTTTCATGATTGTTTAACTTTACAGGGACTTAAAAATCTAACCTGTGCCACCTTGACATACATGCCTTAAGGAGTTGAATAAAAGTTGGGACAAAATTGATAGGTGGTGAGGATTGGATAATTAACTGCCTCCAAAAAAAAGTTATAAAAAACTTCCTAGATGAAATTCAAACCCTGGTCCCTTGCTAAGGAAATCTTTTGCAAGCAGAAGTAACCATCCAAAATCATTTTGGGTTTATGTTTTTTGACTTGAGAAGGTAGGGGATGTAGTTGACAATGCACCTTTATATAATCACATTAATCTTTCTGCAGAATAACCAGTTTGGACAATTCGCTCGCTAAATTAAGAGCAACTTAGTGGAAAAAAAAAAAGAAGGGAAACATTTTTAGAGAAAGTTAGTAAGAAGCTGAGATCAATTGCCTTCAAAAAAGCGAGCTTGAGAATTTTGCTCCATATGACACAAATGTGCTAAAAAGGAATTTGATTGTGAAGTACCACAAAATTCTAAGCTTCATGATATTATCCGGGAGGCAAACATCAAAAGTTCCAATGGTTTGAAAAGCATCAGACTGATGTTGACTAGAACATTCTTTGTTAAAATAATGCAGGTGAAAGTATTATAGAGGAGATGAAGCACAGAAAACCAATAAACATTTAGTCTAAGTAGAAAATGGGCACCATCTGTCTGGAACCTTCCTGGTGGTCAAGGTGGATGTGGTGAACGGTAGGAAGCTAATCAAGCAAATACCAAAATCCAGGAAAGCCAAAGGCAATTCCACTAAACAAGCCTTGGTCCAGATGGTCTCCCATCCACGTACTTCAAGGATTTTTTGTCCATTACAGACAATGATAGTACTTGGGAAATCAAGATGTAATTTAAGTTACTTGGCAAGCACACAAAAGCTTTTTGGTCCAGCATAGGCAATGATGTTACCTGGGAAATCAAAAGGTACATTCAAGCATGAAGAGGGTGGAAATTCTTGCATTGCTTTAGAACATAAATTTTCAAAATATGAAAAGCTGGAGCATATAAGAACTATCAAGTTATGCAACTCAGCACATTTGATTGTATATTGGTGACTTGTTAATAAGTTGAAACCCATTATGGCTTAGCCTTATTTCTCCAATCAAGGGATGGAAGAATTCCCAAACATAGTATTCTTGTTAAATCTGTCACAGGGGAGTTTTGCAAACCCTAAAGGAACAGTCACAAAAATGATGATCGTGAAACCCATCACTAAAGCTTGTTTCTAATAGAAATGGAACCACATGGATGCTGTGCTTAAGCACTTCGATTGTCATGCGTGGATTATGTAGATCAAGGATTAAAAAGCACTTTGATTATAATAAGTGCATTAGATCAAGGGTCTTTTGGTGTACTCTTGGTTTAAGCCAAAGCTCTAAAACATGATTTATAACAAGGATGCTCTCTTCCTCATGATTTGTTCGTCCTTTGCAATCAAATGTCATTCAGACAATTTTCTTTGAGCATTAAGACGAGCTAAAAATTTTGAGCATATATAATAAGCTTTTTAAACCATCTTTCGAATTATCTAGGTCATTTTAGACACATTCACATAAGATATCTTACCCATAAAATTATCTTGCTTAAGTTTAAAATGATAATTACATTCTCAAATCAGATGCATAATACCTGAAATGTATAATCTAAAAGATATATAAAAATGAATATATTATGTAATACATTATTAATAGTATATAAGATATCTAGTTTAACCAAATAAATATGCAGCAAATAATATGCTAAGCAAAAATAAGCAATCAAAGCTTTGCATATAATATATTATTAATAACATACAAATACATTCAGTTTAACTAACTTAACATGTAAACAGATGAAAAATGGAATACTTGAAAGTTTAAGTATGATACATTAATATTTAACGTACATTATATTTAGTTCATTTGGACTTATATACTGTAACAGAGAGCCAAACCCAAGGATTAATTATAATACGTAAATATCTTACATACAATATGTATAAAACATCTAAAGCCTAACATACGATGTGTTTAGTGCAATTTTGTAATAACTAACTTAATCACAATCTGGAATGTTCTAATATAACAATTAGAAATATATTGGCAGTATTTGGAGTCGTTAAAATCCTTTTTAAAAAGCAATAAAAAGGGTGCAAACATGATGCAATGACTAATGAATATTTTACAAATCATTTAGAACCAATATCACTTAAAAATCAATATTATCCTATAAGATTTAGGAGAAAAACAAGGCTATAACAATAGAAGATATTCTTATCCTTTCTCAGCCTCCTTTCAAGTTAGTTTGTATTAAGTTGAATATTTTTTCTAAGTTATTTTTACATCAATTTAATATTATCTCTTAATCCTATTTAAGTTATATGAACTTGTACTTTTGAGGTTTATTTTGTTCCTTTTGTCCAATTGTTAAATCTACTATTGATTTCTTAATTGGTTTTTTAGCCACCTTTATAGGAACCTCTGATACAATGATTGTAGGGTCCTTTGATCCGATATATATGCACATCTGAGCTAATACTGTAAGGTCCTTTGATCTAGTATTTAAGCTCATTTAGGTCAATAATTTATAGGATCCTCCAACGTAATGTTTGTAGATTCCTCTGGGTAAGTGTGAAATTTTTCTTACCAATATCTACAAAAGGCATTTATCATTATTTGTCTAGCCTTTTGGCTATATTGGATGTAGATCCAATTTTAGATCAAATAACCTAAAACTTTCACGTATTTCTTTATAATATTTCTCACAAAAACTTTTGAAATATAATTTAAGTTTTATAATTAAGATTTAATTAAAATTAAAGATCTCAAAAGACTTTTGTTTATTTATTGCTTATCCTTGACATTGGGATTTTTACAATTTATCTTCCCCCTCTTGTGTGAACATCTTACTCTCATATTTTAATATCTTCATGCTTACAATTTATTGTAACTATTATTTTGGAAAACAAGATACAAAGAGGATTAATCATCATATTTTTTATTACTTGTTCTTGAATAACAATTTAGAAAGGTGTACATAATTACTAGTTTCAAGTGCACTCTTCTATTCAAGAAAATCAAGCAAAACATTGGCTCGCTTGAGGGCATGTCTTTACTTGGCCTGTTATAATCATATCAGCCTTCCAGATTGTTGCAAACAATCATTTCTTGTGGCAAGTGAAGCTGCCAAAGGACATGCGTTCATACTGAAAAACATTTGCTTCTATGATTCTATCACATTTTTTCTCAAACTTAAAGCACATTTTGCTCAAACAAGAAATCACTAAAGCTCCTTGTTTTTAGAGAAAACAATTTGTAATTCACCACCTAGCCACCAAATCAAATAAATTTTAGAATCCCAAATTTAACAAAATCAACATATTAGACAACATTAGAAGTTGATTGATCGTGCAACTAATAAAGACTGGTAAGAAAACATCTACAGTCACATGCTAATACCTTTTATGCATCAATGCATAACATAGTTAAACACTAATAATAAAAAAAGGCTTTTATAATTTGTAAAGAATGTCAAGCAGATAGATATTGAAACCTCACCAACTGAAAAGGTACCATAAGATCAGCTTCAGCAGTTGACTGCCTTGGAGGTAAACGCATAAGTTGGCGGCTCTCCTCAAGAAAGCACTGCCATTAAGAAGAAATTTTGAAATAAGCAAAATTTTTTTTAGCATGTATATTGCCACAAAACAATGTAGTCAAGAGTAAACAATATCAAAACAGGGTAAAGGAGCATGCAAACTTTCATGTGAAATGAAATAGCAAAACAAGCATAAACGAGATAGTGCAAAAGCAATAGTGATAATGGTATTTCAGCTCAAGGTGAGTATTTCTAATTCAAGAGGCAAAAAATAGAGGCCTGAATAATACTGAGGGGGATAAGTTGCCTAATTCTTGTGCCATTATTAAGTTCTGTTAACTAACCACTAAAGATACACAACTAGAATTACCACATTCATGATGGCCATAACAGCTTCTCAGAGAATCTGGAAATCAAAGAGAGCAAGCATAATAAACACCTGTTAAAAGGACCAATACCTGGAAGAAGTCCCCTTTAGCTAAAAGAAAATAATCTTTAAGAGCTTTAAGGTGGCCATTCAAGTCAGCACGAATCACAACTAACTGAAAGCACGGGTTAAAAGTAGCAAACTGTTGATAAGAATGAAAGTAGAAAAATTGTTACACATGGAGAAAAAATAATTTTTGGAATTAAAAACATGCACCTGCCACAAATGGTTTGCTGCAATAATACGAATTGAATTTATAGCAGACTCAAATGACCTTTTATGGAACTCCGACAATTTCTGCATCACCAAAATATCCAAAAAAATTAGATAAGATACCACATAAGGGAAACTAGGTATGTTAAATGCAATAATGATCCTATTTCCCTAATCCTTCTTCTAGCTTATCCCTGACATATGGAGCGGAACTGGTTCTGGCTAAACATCAACACCTCTAGAAAAGAAAAGACAAAAAAAACTTTGAGAGATGCATGGATTAATACCAAGTAGGCAAGCTGGCATTATATTCATGCAAAACAAAAGATGCATGGCACCATTTCCCTCTTAAGAAACTAATAATCACAAAAATTAAAAATATCACAAAAGTTCCAAAATTAAATCCAGGTAGCACCTTCAACTCTTGAAGCATTTCTTCAATTTTATTAGCCTCCGAAAGAGGGAATAAGTCTTCTGCAATTAGGTGTTTACCCTGAAAAGGGTCCTTGGGAAGTACAAGGCTTCCCATAGGTCCTTGAGACCTTTGAGATCCTCTTGAAATATGTTGCTGAAAAATGGTTTCCTGCACTCTGAACGAATAGCTTGGATTTCGAAGGACCCTTACTGCTTTACCAGCAAAAAGAATTGATTCAGCAATACGCATATGTATGTAGTTTGGCAACATTTCCTGTACAATGATTGTAACATGAGTAAGCAGAACAGTACCAGATACAAGATTCACATTGACTAAACATGTTATCAAAAAGAAGAAAACTTCCAATGTCTAACAATTATTAATCTTTTAAAAGCTAGCCTAAAATCACATTAAGCGGATGCCAACTTGTTTAAATGGTATCCTTTATGGAGAACATTCAGTTTCTTAGAAACTACAAACTATAAGGTACATTTTAGAAACCAAATTGTTGGGAGAGGTAGGAAGCATAATGGGCTAATTCCTAGTAAGAAAAATACAATGTCGATGCTATAGTTAAATTTCAAGAAAACAAAAAAGTGGTCATACAAATCGGAATCAAATTGTCAACATTACATGTAAGTTCATATTCACAGAATTCTTACTATTTGAAAGACTAATAAACCATGCAAGTTTGACCACAAATAACTTGGCTTCCTCATTGCCCTTTCAAAAGACATCGCCAATACTATCTCCTTTCCTCCAATCATCATCTGACGGATCTTCGGTTGTTGACTCCCTCTCATTCCCATTCCTCCACTAAGGACAACAACAAAAGTATCCATTGGACTTTGCCTCCGACAACACCACTTCGCCAATCACGATAGTCTTTTGCGTACATTGTTTAGTTACACCCCAGGCCTTCTATTGCTACGGATCTTGTTGATATCAATCACAACTTTTATCATACGTCAGCCAACTATTAAGGACACCCCCACTTAAAAGGCAAGTCAATAATTATTTTCTCTGACAAGGATGTGAATTTTCTTTCTAGCCCTTCTAGGTTTGCATTGGTTAGAAAATTCTCTTCAGGTTGCCTAACATAGCGTCCTTGTGAAAAAGTTTTTCAATAATTAGTTTTATAGGTTGCTTCTCAATTGAGCTCTTATACCCCAATTTGAACTAGAAGAGGATTTTCTTAAGTACTGGTTGTGTAGACTTTGGACCTTACATAGCTTCCCCATGAGAACGTTCAATTGTTCCTCTTTTTTTTTTTTTCCACTGAATCTGAGTCTCCAACTGAACTTATTTAGATCTCACTTCCTCATTTGTTAGTACACATTTTCAATAAGGGACTCATTTTCTCTATAGGTCGGCTTATTTAGAAATTTCTTAAGATTAATGCAGTAATTGTTTCCCTTGCATAACCCAATATTGCAAAGATATGTGCATAAAGAAATCTCTAAATGAGCTGTCAGATAGATATTGATAGGAAATAATCAAATTGGTTTTTAGCAGAATGTGGAATACAATAATCTCCCTACTTTCTATCCTTTTTGCTGCATGCTCAATAACAAGAAATCAACATTGTCATCTAACCCAAGCAAGTCCATAGAAATCAACAACCCAATGTGAATTATAAGACAGAAAATCAAAAAATCTAAAAACAAAAGCCTCAACCCGAACAATTAAAGGCAAACAAACATATTTATAGCCAAACTCATCTAATACTTGCTACTCCCCATATGACTTTTGATCAAGGTATCACTGCTCAGGTTCTTGCCTTTATTACGGATATCTCTGCTGGTCAAATCACTGTCTTTAATGCCTTTGTTGATCTTATTACTATCAAGCCCATCCACTCAAATCTTATTTTCTCTATTTTGGATTCTCCTCGAAAAGTTGATTTTCATTACTGTGACATCTTCATCAGGCTGAATCTCATCTCTCTCCCCATCCACATTAAACTCCCAATTAAAGTAATAACATAAAGTATGGTACAGTAGAAATACTTCATTTAAGCCTCGCCACAAGATTTCATCATATTTACAAGAAATATATGACTATTGATCGTAATAGACCAAAGAACTCAAAACCTTTCACAAAAAACTTCTACTTAGATTACTTGCAAAAGGATTCTCTTTATTAGGGCCCAGCTATAAAGCAATCATCTCTGATAATGCTCGGGTCTTGTCAGATTTTTCTAATAATCACTTTACTCTAGTTAGAGTAATTAAAAATCTCTCAATTCATCAATACAAGCACAAAAGGAATAAAAGAAAACCTTGCAAAACTAAGCACTAATCTCTACTATCCTGTATTAGTGTTTCGATAGATTACCTATTCTTGTTATATCATTAACCTATTTGTGTATCACATGTTGAATCTCTTGTACTCTATTAGATGTAAAATAAAATTAAGCTTTTAATTTAAAAAAAAAATAAATCATGCAAGTTCTCAAACCTCCACAATTAAATTTAGAAAATCAACAAAGAATTCTATAACCATAAGAATAATTAACAGAATATGATATCACAAAAATTCAATTCCAAAGTTAGATCAAAACACATGAAAATGGTTTAGCAGCATGGGTATAAAAATTTTCATTAAACCAAACAAGAATAAAAAAGTACACAAAAAAAAGATTTATGATTAAGAAAAACAAGGGGAAAGCATGAAGAGCTTGACCTGATCCAACACCATCATAAAAGGAAAACTTTGATCCATCACCAAAAATATCAACTTCAAGGAATACATTGTATAATCATAAGGGCCATAAGGCATGTAAGCTTCACGGATCATTTACGTGAATGTTGTACTAAATGCTAGATATTGATGGAAACGAGAACTGTAGGCTTCAATTTAATAAAACTAGCAGGTATATGTCATTGATCCACAAGGTCAAGAACTCTACCATGGAAGAAAAGATAGTGAGATTATAAAACACTATAAACAGATTTTTAAATTGTTGTGCTTAATTGGACATTCAATCATGACATGAAGATTTAACAAAGTTAAATCCAATTAAAAACAAAGGGAATGAGTTAAGGAACATATTATGCTAAAAATGATTAAGCAATTGAACTTGAACATTGGCTTAATAGAAAACTAAGCAACAACTTGGGTCATAGCTGCCACTAATAATCAAAGATCATCCTAAAAATTTGATGTAAACAATTTATCAATTGAAGCTTAGAAAGTTGACATTGAGGCTTTGGAAGGTATATTATTGTATTGCCATTTGATGGACAATAACAATAGGCTAGTTGGGCAATAAATTGGTATCAAAAGGACTCTCTAGTAGGGAGCATTCAAGCAAGGTTGGTTGAGTTGCTATTCCCTAACCAAAGGGTGTTCAGAATATTGAAATTGTCCTTTAAATTTCAAAAGTTTTGTTATCAACAATACATACAATTTTACAATAGTTATAGACTAGATTACAGCAAATGTTAAAGTTATTCCACTATGTTTAATCTCACCAAGGAAATAGAGAAAGGTTCAGTTGTTTGTTCGGGACTTTAATTTGAAAGTTGGTACTCTAACAAACATATATATAAGTGTAGAGAATAAGCAACAACACAATCTAAAATATTTGCTTCACGTCATTTTTCTCCCCAAAACGCATGCAGCAGCTAGAGCTCCTTCAAAGGAGGGGTGGCTAAACCACCGTTTGTGATATAGACTTCATTTGTATGACATTCCAGAGAAATGTGAAGAACAAACTACCATTTTTCCTAAAGCCCCAAGCCCCTCATAACATGAATGGCTATAAACCATATTACTCATCTCCTAATATCTGCTAATAGAAATAAGATCATGAACTTTAGTAGATAAATACACTTTATAGAATTCAATTGTATTAAGTTTTAACTATTGAAATGCAAAAACAACTACTAAGCACATTTTCAAAGTAGAACAAACCAAATACTAAGTTGAGGGAAAAGAGATGGAAAGAGTGTTAAAAATTTAAAAAAAAAAAAGAAAGGTGCCATGAAACTAAAAGAGAAAGTGAGATCTAGCTCTCATACATTGTGATAGAAAAGAAAGTCAAATTTTCATATGATGAAATTACTATTGAAATGTGCAATGTTTTCCCAAGATTTAAGGTATTATTCAATAAGTAGTACCAAAAATATATGAAATCCTATATTCCAATCATTAAGGGCAGCATGCTCATAAGACTTTTGCTTCAAGTTTTCACTCATATCCGAATGAGATGATTCACTCTCCACATCCTTATCACCTTGCCTACAAAATCAACAAGATAGTACATATTAGAGACATTTTTTGCCGAAAAAAATATATGAAAAGATATTATCATTTCACGCCAATAAAACATAATTCAGCTACTTCATTAATTTGTTGAGACAACTATAATTCTTTGGATCAACTATTGTAGGTGTGCATATGGATGTTCAACCCCTAGAGTTAGACATTGTATATGTAGCAATTCCAACTGAGCCACAACTCATCAATGACGACAATAATTTTTATCAATAAATAGAATAATCAAAGTAAATGAAAGCAATTATTTAAGTGTACAAGAAAGAAAAAAAAGGTAATGATGCATCCATGCTAGATGTTCAAGAGCAAGGGCATAAATATAGATTTATGCCCTAGGTTGAAATAGTTAAAGATGTGCATTAGAAAAGTTAGGAGACAATGCAAAAAAAAGTGGAGAAAGAATAAATAAAAATGGATATAAAAAGTAAGTGGTGCTTGACGAGGGACAAAGTACTAGGTTTTAGGAATGAATGCACTATAAAGACATATCCAAGAGCAAAAATTGATAGAAAAACAATTTCCAATGCTAATACT
The DNA here is from genome assembly GCA_023846275.1 of Vanilla planifolia. NCBI lineage: Eukaryota > Viridiplantae > Streptophyta > Magnoliopsida > Asparagales > Orchidaceae > Vanilla > Vanilla planifolia. Next base: position 7,616,875 of record CM043867.1, read on the forward strand.
AAACGATAAAAAGTAAAAAAAAGTCCCTTAAACATGAATCTGTCAACTTTAAACAAGAATTAAGTCCCTTAAGTAATCCATGGACACAGTTCAAACAGCAGTCATAGAATGCAGTAATCAGTTAAAACTTTTGGCCTATATATATATATATATATATACACTGGGCCAAACACATGGTAAGAGCATCTAATTGGCTTCAAATCTAACACTAATGTATAGACAATAGTCTTTTCAATTCAACATAACGTGACTTTTAAGTTTCTAAAATGCACTGAATTTTGCCCTAATTTTCTATCTCAAAGCATTACATCGGATTCAAGAGCTATCAACTTTCCTTGGAATAATTGCTGATAGAAATGGTACTTAACCTAGTCATACAGTGAATTCATAACAACCAAAAAGAGCAAGCAAAAGATACTTAGAGGGGAAGCACACACAGGCCAACAGCCCTTTGGCTTCACTAGAAGTGCATCTTCAAAAATTGGAAGATACATAAATGTCCTTCCATTTGACAAGGAAGAAGTTATGAAAGCCAGAAGCAGAAATTAAACTAACTTGATTAGCTTTGAGAAAAACCAATTGGTGGGGTAAATGCCTAATAGTTTTACATTCTAAAATGGGCAATTTTGAGCAAAAACATTGCAACACTATTTTCAAAGCACAACAGCTATATTAGTTAGCAAAACTATAGAATTGTAGTTATCAAATTGTTTGAAATAAGACAATTAATAGAAGTGCATCACCTGTGGAATCATTTTGATTAAATGCAAAAGTAAAGAATAGATTCAACATAATAAGTCTTAGCCCGACAACAAAATTGTATTACACAAAAGGAGCAACTGTTCTAGTCACAAAAATGCCTGCAACAGCTAATGAAAACTGCAACACTGACCAAAAGTACAAATGCAGTAAAGTAATTGTAGGACTTAAATTGCATAATGCAGAAATAGTAACTGATCAGCAAAAAAAATACGACTGTCTTCATTTTACATAGTTTATTTTGTTGAGTAATTGTTCTACCTATTTTGTTGACTAATTGTTCTACCTACTGTTACGAATGACAACTGCTAGAGGATTTTTTATGTTTCACATTCAGTGCTAATTAAAAGTTGGCTTATTGACAACTGTCAACTCAGCAATATTGCTACAAGGAGACAATTCAGAGGATCAAACCTTATGTATTGAAGAACGATCATATATTGCATACTGTTAAGATGGTTCAAAAAGCAAATTAACATCAGAAGCATGACTGGGGCTACTGCTACAAGTACCTTTGTATAAAAAACTCCCCATGTGGATCTTGGAGAATTCCATAAATCATCCATGAAGCTAGTTGGTTATACAACACTTGATGCCCATGCCAGAGGAGCCTACAAGACTACCAATAAGAAACATATACATAATAATGCATGCACTACATAGACAATAACCCTCATAATTGAAAATTCGATGTAAGAACCATAAGCCTTCCTGATCTGAATCAAAAAGTAGGGAAACTCACATGTTGTAGCACCTCCACTTTACATCACCTCATTCTACTTTAGAATTTGAAAAGAAATTAAGAAAAAGTGACATTAATATGAATAGATATAAAGAGTAAAAAATAAAATTAAATTAAATCAAGAGAACAATTTGACTAAACTAGGAAATTATTTGAAGCCGTATTTACCAAAAAGAACCATTTATTCAAAAAGATGAATCATGCTTACTTCAGAGAGTTTGAATCAAGCTCTTCAATGAATCTCTTGAGAATGACCATAAGGGTATATTCAAGGTAATAAGGATCACCAAAATTCTACAGGTTAAGGTTGATTGATTTAAGCTTATCCAGTTAGCACTTAATAGACTTCTAAGTCCATCTCACAGAGATGTCATGTCCTCTTAATCCCATTGAATCCAACGACTCAAAGTTTGTAAATATCTCTTTTGTTTCAGTTCCTTTTAATCCCATTGAATCCAACAACTCAAAGTTTGTAAATACCTCTTTTGTTTCAGTTTGAAAAATGTGGAGAAAGTTAGGTCTATGCTAGTTTATTTAGATTTAATTTATCTTACTAGCCTGTGTATTCTGTTGTTTTGTGCTGTATGGAAATTTACCATAATATTACTAAGAAAATAAAGACCAAGGGTTAACAAAGTTTATTTAAAGTAAATGAGAGAGGGTTGATTCCAGAACAAATAAATAAACAAGTCATTTAATGACTATCTAATATAAGTGATTCAATTCAGAGTTAACAGTATCATAAAAATGATTAGTGATATCCTTAATAGCTCATTTAGTATGGTTTTAAGAATACAAGCCTATTCAAAATACAAAATAACATGCTTCAAAATAACATGCAACCTGTTGACAACAACTTGCTTCCCATAAAATAGGTTGCATGGTCTCTATCCGGCCATGTGTTCTATCTACCCATCTCTTTATCTATGTTTCCTTTTCATTTTTATTTTTTTATTTTTTTTTTGTGAAAAGGATTATACGGGTATGTTTCAAGCTAACTTATGTGTTGTCTATATTTGGCTGTGTCAATATGTATATATGGCATTGAACACCAAACTACTCCACAAACAAAAACAATTATTGGGAGAATTGTTCTTTCGAATAAATCCATTGCAGTTCAGCTTTTTCATGAGTGTACAAACATCTTTATGTTAAATTAATCATAAAGACCACATGCATTTATAAGCATAAACAAGTGCATTCAATGATATTAAAAAAAAAATCAATACATGGAGAGTATTGAAATTTTGATCATTTACTATACCCAAATGTTACATAGAATCACCTTATACTTGTAACTCATCAAGCACAAAGTTCGGCACATAAACGAAATAAACATTCTGCATATATAAGAAGAAAAGCAACTGGAGTTCTACATTTTCAGCCTAAAAATAGTAATCCTTCTACAATAATATATAGATTGCAAATTTAGAAAATAATCTAGAGGATTCAACTCAAAAAACATGATAATAGCAAAAAGATTTTAAATTATATTGTGTTGGATTTTTTAAGAGCATAATTAAAAAATTCCTACACATATATCAACAAAAAATCAAAATATTCCCAAATCAACTAATTAGTTTAAGCAAACTCAATAGAATTTTAAATTTTAAAATTGTACAATAAACTTTATTATTTTAAAATTAATTTTAACTTAAAATTAAGATAAATTTTGAAATATGATAATATTAGCTTCAATAATAGAATAAATTATTTAGTTTAAAATATAAGTACATAAATGTCTTTTGCTCAAAGTAATTATTGTTTTGCAAAAATTTCAATATGTTACTTTGAAATATAGGTGATGTAACTAATTATTCAAACATGAAAGTTTTTAAACATAGATGATGACATAGATTTTACTTTTAGATAAATTAAAAATTATGTAATAATAAGTTAAATTTAAATTACCAAACATAAAATTCAATTATTATCAAGAAGGTATAAAAGTTGATCCATTTATTAGCAATATGTTAGGATTTGGATGATGCTATATATTTTGTCAATTGATAAATAAAAAAATTATGCAATAATAAGTTAAATTTAAATTATCAAATATAAAATTCAATTATTATCAAAACAGCATCAAAGTCTACCAATCAAAAACCGATTTGCAATATATTCAAATTATGGGTATCAAAAGAACATGAATTTTTTTAGTACTTAAAAACCATACTACCATACTTCAAGAACATAAGATGTCATTGAGATTTAATAAAAAAAGGAAAACTATTATAATAAAACAAAAAATATTTATACTGACATACACAATATCAAAATCTTGAATTTTATTCACAAGCATCCTAATCATTAACCATTCTATTCAACATCCATCCAAGAGAAACAAATATTATTTGTAAGATTCAGAATATTTCATCCATGAAATATCTCCATTTGTAAATTAAACAACTAAATTTATTCTATTATCCATATAACATCTTCATTTTAAAATATACAGAACTTTGCCGAAGAAATTTTTTGTTATTAATTATCACAACATATATAATGAACAATGCAATAAAAGTGTCATATGAGCTGAATTAGCTCCACAATATTATTAATCAAAAGAATCTTCTTCACATTAAAAAGTACGATTAGATATATTAATGAAACAATATCGATATAATATGAAAAAGAAATCAAATTAAATTGAGTATGTTTAATTTTTTTAGTATAAAATATTTTAGCTGTTAAATATCTTCTTTAGCTTTTATATAACAATAAAAACATTAAAAAATATGTCAAAAATTAATCTTCCAACAAGACAAAACCCATTTGAGATTGAAAAACTAGATCAAACAATCTAAAAATTCATCCCATTCTACTAATATCTCTGACTTGTAATTTTTTAATAAGTAACTTACTCTATATTTTACACAAAATATTTACAAATAACATATTAAAAATGTTAAATTTTTTTAACGGAAGTACAATAGAATAGTTGTTTAATAAAGTTTAAGTTAACGATGATATATAGATAATATTAAGTCATAAAAGTTTAAATTGTAAGATATGTTACATAGATAAAATATTTTAAATTTAAAAAATATATATTTTTCTCATAGATAGATGTTAAATAAAACATTTGTTTAATAATATTTTAAAATTATAATAACATGTTTAATCCAACTGATTACAAAAAATAAAGGAAAAGAACTAAGGTGAAACCTAAACAGACAAGTATTTAGTGAATTTTCGAAGCCTCCCTCATTTTAACTCTCCATTTAAAGAATCGAACCATTATGCACAATACCCATCCAATTCTAATCATAGCCATGGTTAATGCACCTTGATTTATATTTTGAACCATAAATTAATAGACAAGCATACATAAAAAGATGGGCATAATAAAGATAGATAAAAAGAAAGGATGCAAAGGTAAATCAATTGATGTGTGCGTGTATATATACATTTATAAATATATAAGTACTATTCAAAAATAAAAAATTACATTTTTATTTTGATTTATTCTGCTAAAATATTTGCTTGTATTATTAAATTCCAATCATAACTTATTTTCTTGAATAATAGCTGTTAAAAACTAAAGTTTTCATTGCTTTTCACTGCCTACCACAGTTCACTTGATTTAGACAAACAAATCAAGCTTCTAACACTTCAATTTTGATTGTCATGCCTTCAAACAATAACCTAGTTGCACCTAGAATTTCACCTTAGCTTTGGCTTTCATCTTGACAATTCAGTTTATAAAAATACCTCCATTAATAGCTTATTGAACAAGTCATCATCGAAAAATCTACCTATTTTAACATCTCATAATCCATATTCAGACTTAGACTCATGTCTTCTAATATGTCAAAACTCAAATTTTCAAGCCTCACATGATCCATGTTAAAACAAGACTAAGGACTTCTCATATATCAATCATCAACTTCAATCACATGATCTAAGAATAAGATGAAATTAAACCAATATCAATCTTTTTTACATTATCAAATATTCCTATCATTTTATTTCAATAAATAATAATAATATAATGCAACTTTCTATCTTAATCGAACTTGGGATCTATAGTGTGGTTCAATAAAAGAAAGGTAAATCATTAAAAATAAACAATTTTATTTATTACAAGCTTATTTAAAAAAAATGTTTTAATGTAAATGTTTTAAAAAGCTTGTCAAAATCTTTATAAATGATTTTATTAAAAAATTAATTTTATTTTAAAATAATAATTTTCTTTTAATAATAACAATTTTTTAAAAAAAAATAAAAAATAAAAAATTAACAAAATTTATAAACCACACCAACAATTTTTAAGAGATTTGGCTTAAATTCAAGCCTATGTCCACCCTCCAAAATCAGACAAAAATAAGACCAATCAATATGAGCCTTGTTACACCCTTGTGTTTGATGAGTCAAGAATAAATGTTTATATTTCATATGGGCTTGCTCTAAACAAAATTGTTAATATTCAATTAAGACAAGCCATGAACTTTAAATGTCTAAAATAGTGGTCTTCAAGGCTCTTGAAGTCATGGCAAGCTTCAAGAAAATTGAAGACATGCACTAAAGTTTTCATACTTGATTTTTTTTTTATTTTTCTTAAATTTGATATGTCCAAATTTTGAGATGGTGTGACATACTAGTAGTATTAATATTTAAAAATGTTATAAAAGTAATAATTATTGAATTTTGATTTTTGGGTCAAGCTTTATTGACAAAAAGTATAGACATTGGCATTTGATTTTTTAAAATTATTTAGAAATAATTTTTCATGAATTTCTTTTCATAGTCATTTAGAAAACTTATGATACTATGATAATATAAAATTATTTTGGTACACTTATATTAAATATTTTGACATAAAAATTCTCACAAAACACCTTAAAACAACGTTACTCTAAGGATTTTTCACTGTAGCATTGGGCGGGTCGACCCGACCCGACCACTGGCCCGTCCAGGGTTTTAGAAATTAAAAAATATATATAAATATAAAAATTTGGTGGAATGACCCGGAAGACGAGCGCGTAGTCCAAAGGAATTCAGGCCGCAGACAACGACGAACGGAGCACGGCAAATTAAGGTCGCTGGCGACTCTAAAAGGAACCTAGCAAATTCAGCCCGGAGGCAATGCTAAACTACACAGTGCAAGATCAAGTCAACCCGACCAGGTGATGAAATCCTGGTCAAGGAAGGGGGGAGCCAACCCCGAAGCAGCTCGATGGTAATTGGAAGCGAATTCCTTATACAGCGCAATGGCGAAGCATTTTAGGCAATATGGGACTAAAATCCAACCTAATTATCAAAGAAGTCGGAAGCACAAGCGCGATCGGATGGCTGAGATTATTCAGCGTAAAATGACATGCAGAAGATTCGAACCCAGGCTGCGCAGAAATGTGCCAAGAAACGTAACCAGAAAGGTAACTGTTTTAATTTGAATTATTTCTGTACACATTTTACCAGTACATGCAGGGTAGCATTGGTACAATCCAAATGCTTAGATCAAGCCCGCCCAGATCGAACGAACGGGATTAATCTCAAACATCAAATTCGAGATTCAATCCGTGTCGTTCGTGTTTGGGCCCGAATCGGACGGTAGCTGCTTTCCGTCCGTTACCCAAACGACTAGTTGATTTTAAGAGCCGTTGGGAGTGATTTTAGAGCTCAAATTTAAGCTCTATAGATAAGAAAGGATGAAGAACTTTTAGAGATGACATTTGCTAAGATCCCAAAGCTTTCAGATCATGATTTCGAGCAAAATCAAGTGAATACAGTGTTTCCAATTTCATAAAGAGAAAGTGGCAAGAAGGATTCTGAAAATAAGAGGTTTTTGCTTCAACAATCTTTCAATCTCTATTCCTCCATTTTTCGGTCGTGTGTGCCTCTTATTTCTCTTAAAGTTATTTTAAGTTTTGCCAATTTTTGTATTCTTTTCTTTGGGATAAGGGTATCCCGGCATTGTGCAAAAGCCTGGGGTTTGAGTTGAGCCCGAAAAAACTCAAGTAGGTTTGGGATTAGCCATAGGAAAAATCCCAAGTAGGTTTGAGGTGAACCGTACGAAAAACCTCACTTGTAATTTGGTATTTTTAGTGTTGTTTTTCCCAACACCAGTTGGGGGTAGATGTAGGCTCGATTTTGAGTCGAACCACCTTAAAAATCTTTTGTGCTATATTTTTTCTTATTCGCGCTTAAAAGATTTAATTTTTTATTGAAACCAAAGATCAAAAGAAAATTTTATTTACCACAATTCACCCCCCTCTTGTGGGATTTTCTTAAGCACAAAAAACTTCAAGCCTTTCACCAAAAAAACAAATAAGATAAACCCTCACAACAATGAAACAAAAAGGGCATGATAAAACAACCTTACAACAAAACAAAATCAACAATGAAAGAAAAAAATGTGGTGACACAAAACCACACTCAATGAAAACAACACCCTTTGCCTAATGAAATGTTTGACTTGGCACAATTGTGTTTTGCTTTTAATAAAATCAATTAAAAAAAAAGAAGATGAGAGCTTAGCTAATTAAAGAAGAAAAGAGAATTTGAAACTCGATGAATGAAGGACGCGGCGAATGGAAACAACGATAAACATCAATTAAGGCTTAAATATTGTGACTTAAAGTTTTTTTTTTCAAATTTTATTAAATTTTATAAAAAAATCATCAATCAATTATGTTCAAAAGATTTCCTATTTATAAACATTTTACAATGACTAAAAATAATTATCAAACAGCCCAATTAATCGTTTCTACTTAATTTAATTAAATCTAGGTCAACATAGGCTTTATTTTATAATTTTTTTAATTTAAAAAATGGGTCGAATGGCTCATAAATAATGAATAAAATAGCTGTTATGCAAACAATCAATTGGACATCATCAAGACCGTCCAATCCAGATCAGAGAGAACAAGAGCTTTACGATCGATTGTAATGTGGACCAATATAGCATATAAAATGCACGATATGACGACTTGAATTGAATTTGGGAATATTTAAAAAATGAAAAACATCTTGACTATTAAATCTCAATCGTGATTGGACTAGAATTGGATTTATGCGTGGATTAAATTTGAATCGCTTGATTGTGAAATTGCGCATTCAAAGGCTTGATCAAATCAATGTGTTAAAAAAACGAATAAGATGACGACCACTCTATCGCAAAATTGCGTGATTAGACAACGCACATTACTCCCACATTTCAGAAGTCAACTGCACGAAACGCAGTAGTGAATTTAGTCCCACATGGGATTTCCCTACACTTTTAAGTCAGCCAAAACATTGGAGTTTGTTGCCCCTTGCTCGTTTTGAAGATCAGCATCCTTGCATGCCAATATATGCTTAACAAGCTCGAGAGTCGTACCTCAACCCGATACTGTTCTATATGGGTTCTAAAGCGCTGCCTGAAACTGATAACCACAGCAAATGAGTTTAGGCTTAGGTTTGTTTAGGTTAAGTAGAATTAAGATTTTTTTGTTTAATTGTTATTAATATTATTATTATTAGTTATTAATTAATTCTTATTATAATATATTTTTTGCAATAAGTTATTGAAAAAGATTTTCAAAGATATTATCAAAATAAAATGATTCTTAAAATAGTCAAAATAAGATTATCAAAGTTTTGAAAGCCTAATATTTTTTTAAGATGATTAATTTAAATCAAGTTTTTGTATCTTTATAAAAATAACTTCAATCAAACTTAATATTTTAATCAAAATAAAAGTGAAATATCTAAACTTAAACTTAATAAATCTCTTGATAATCTACCACTCTAATTAAGTTGATCTTTATAAGATTTGATATTTGCTTCACTTCTTTAAATTCTCTCATAAACATGAACATCAACTATCTAAAATCTACAAATTCACTAAACCAAATTAACTAGAAATACTTAGGACTTATTATTGTCAAATAAAATACCATGAATAAAGGTCAACACCACAATGAGATCAACTATGATAGTTTTTTACCACTCAACATTGTCTAATTATCTTAGATATTTATTGTCAAAAAAAAAAAGTAATATCCTAGGATTAAATGGTGATAACTTATGAATGTAAATAAAAAGTATATAATAATATAATCTCAAAGATTCATCCTTGGGATAGACTTGTAAGTGCTAATCTTATGTGAAAAAGTATTGCTAATTATAATTGAAATATAGCTAATTATAAAGAACCTAAAAGGTATGCTCTAAATTACAAATGGGTTTAATAATGAAATATAAAATACAAAAAAAAGAAAAAGAAAAAAATCTATTATAAATATGATTCAAATGCAGGAGTATGAATTAGTGAGATAAAATAATAGTACAATGAGAGGATAAAAATTTGATTTAAAACTAAGAAAATTATATTTTTCAAGATTTCTTGAAGAGATTAGATACTAAAGAGAGAGGAAGGTATATTCATAAGCTTAGCAAAGCTCAGGAGAAAAGAAACAAACACCTTAGCAAAATGGATTAAGGCTAATGTTCAAAAAATTTCAATAGATGACACAAAAACTAAATATGGATGGAATGAGTTATTTTCATAAGCATTTCAACAAATGTTGTCATAATGTAATTGATCTTGACCAATTAATTTTTTGAATAAAATATGTTTTTTTTAATGATGAATTCATAAAAATGGTATCAATGTTGAAGAAGATGAAAGTGGAAAAGCAACAATGTCATATGCCATTTTTATAGATGTGTAGAAATGTATGGGGGAATGGGCTCTTTGGCTTACTAAGTTATTCAATACTATATTAAAAATAAAAAAAATGTTTATATAAAAAAACAATGCTTTAATACTTGTACGAACAAAGAAGATATCCAAAATTGAGTTAAATTAATGAGTCATGCTTCAAACTTTTAGAAAATTTATAAGCTAAGATTATGACATAAGACCTACATAATGCAAAATCAATTTTGTTTTATGCTCAAAAAAATAACCAAATAAGTTATCCAAGAAATTTAACTAAGAAATTTAAAGCTAGAAAAAACATTTTCATTTAATTATTTATTTAGAAAATACAAATGATAAAGTCTTACAAACACTTTGGAATGTCCTATAAAAGATTAATATGTATTGAAACTGCATAATGGACTTTATATGTATATTCACTCAAGGTGCACCAACCAAAAATATCTTAGTCACAATTGATCTTCAATTAGTTTAATGCTCATCTTTTGTAATAGTTAATAACTTATTTATTAGTTTTATGCTCGTCTTTTGTAATAGTTAACTTATTTATTAGTCAAATTCAAGATGAAGCATCATTGTGTGTGCTTTTTGTTGAAGATATTTTGCTAGTCAATAAGACTAAGAGATAAGTAACAACCAACATATAGTTATAAACAATAATCTTGAAGTATAAAGAATTTTATCTCAGTAGATCTAAAATTAAATATATGGAATAAAAATTAATGTAAGAAAGCTAATGACATAAAGATTGTTATTAATGATTAAAAAATATTGAACAATAAAACCTTTTGTTATCTCAAATATATATCCTGAAATGGTGGAGAAATTAATAGAATGTCAATAATGTAAACTAAGTAGGCCATAAAGGAATGCTTTTGGTATGTTATGTGATTGTAGCATTACAATTATGATTAATAAGTTTTATATAAATGTGATTAAATTACCAATGACATTTGATAATAAATGTTGACTCAAAATTCAAATAAAAAATTGGAATCACTGTTGTAGAGTTGAGAATGATGAGATGGCGGCTATAAATTAATGTGAGAAAGCTAAAATAACATGAATTGAAGATATGTTTAAGAAGTATCTTACATGGTTTGAACATATCTAATGTAGATATAATAATAACCTTATTAAGAGATATAAGATGAAAGACAAAAACTAAAAAAATGTGCTAAGAGGCTATTAGAATAAATATGACAAGAATATTAAAGAAGAATAACATATAGATAAAACAAAACAAAGTTAAAAGATTCACATACCAAACTATATTTAATGGGATTAAGATATATTATTGTTGTTGCATATGCGTGTATGTGTCTTTTTGTCCTCATTGTATCAATCATTCGATATTACCCATTTGTTTCTATTGCTTTTATTTACAAAAGTACAAATATAAATATACACTATTTTAACTCATATGTCTGAACCATAAGTACCTTCATTAAAGAAAAGTATAACTATTCGTCAATGACCAAGCTGCTCCAACAGACATTTCCAAGATCAGGAACCATGGTATTGGTGCAATTCTGAGATTTCATGTGTAATAAACCATCATGTGAAACAAACAATGGTACTGTTTTATGGATTAGATAAGTTGCTTTGGAAGTGCACTCTCCATGGTTGTGAAGTAGTCCATTACAATAACTCAAGCTCATGATTGTTAGTAAGCAAAGCATTGCTTTACATTCCTCACACCATCACCATTTATATCACAATCAGCTATAGTCACTTGTATTTTGCTTCATTATAATGCACTAGAGAACATTCCTATAATGCAAGTTCAAACGTTGATATACTCCAGCAGAATGCCTTTGCTTCAATACTAACAGCAATATCTCGTTCATTTCTCGATTTCTTTAGGATTATGGCCTAATTGCAGATGTAAACATGGCTAATCAGTTTGTGAGCAGACTCAGCAAGTTTTGTTTAGTTTAAGCACACCTAAGTTGATTCAACCAGAACCACAACAAGCAAGACATCAACTTGACTAGTTTAAATTCCTTAAAAGTACATGAATGTATAACAAGTCAGCTGACAAATCAATAACATCCACTTAGCTAAGATACAAATATTCACATAATGGCCTTTATATAGAAAACCAAATGATGCAAAGCAAATAATTGTAAATGGCATAAATACTGGAAGAATATAAAGGAACCAAGAAGTTTGTGCTTTTTGACACAACGAGATACATGAGAATCAAAATGAGTCAGCTTCATACAATTGAATTTGATCGAATACTCTAACAAAAATTCACATTAGCCTTTATGAAGGAACATGGCATACATATAAGTTTACATGACAGCATAGAAGTGCATTCTTGCATTCTTGCATATCTATTAGGAAAATATAATATATACTCCTGTATTCTAAAGATATTACTTAAGAGGTGCAGAATGGTCTGAAACCGAAACAACATGTACGTTTGGTTTAATCCGTAAAGGATGGGTATGTAGGTAGTGAGATATAAGTGGGTGTTTGTCAAGATAGGGTTAAGAGAGTTCACAAACTTAACCCAAAATCCATTGTCAAAAACTAATTAATGCAAATTAAGGTTTAGTGAGCTAAAAACCCACCAAAAAAATTTAACTCCGCTAACCTTAACCTATCAAGAAGCCGTGTTAATTTTCTCAATTAGTTTCGTCCACGCAGTTTATCTCCCGCAGTATCGAATCCGTCAATTTCCACCCATTTCAAATATCAACGAAGAGAACGGCCGACAAAAACTTCGAGAGATTCTTGGCATCGGATATTTTTGCTGCCGAGTCATTCGATCTAGAACTTTATAAGAAGAGATCGGTACGTTCTTCCTCAATCGCCTCTCGTCGTCATATCCCTTTCCATTCCCTCACAAAAAGTTCAAGTTTTGCCCAAGCCAACGTCGACGACCTCACGTGGCTAAATTTCCACTAATATAGCTATCTGCGTTCAATTGAACTTCATCGCCGCAAAAAAAACTCGGCGTTTTCAACCACTCTATCATTGTTAATCCCGTTAATAGCCTGAGTTCAGTAAAAACTATAAGACAGTTCAAAGAAATAGGAAATTTTCTTAGTGAGCTTTGTTCATGACAATTTTTTGAATTTCATATGCAGCGCATTTCTTATTTCACATATAATTATCACTATTGTGTCATGTCAACAGTTGGTTCCAACCCCTTGTTACAGATAAAAGCAATTTTTGACCTTTCATGAATCTAATATTTAATTGTTATATTATAAATTGTCAACAGATATAACTAAAAATGATGTTACAATATATTTTAATTTAAACTATAATTTTTATATTATAAACTGATTATTGATGATATTGAAAATGATATTACAATAAACAAATGAAATGCCAAAGCTATAAGTACTTTTCTACCTTGACAATGAAGAATAATAATTCCATTTCAGAGATCCACTAATACAACAAAAATAATACAACTTAAGAATGGATGAAAGGATTTAAAATGAGAGTTGAAAAAATACTATGACCTTACCAATAGAAGTGATTGTAGTTAGAATTATGAAACCAAGTTACCAAAAGCAGATGATAATGTTTGAGAGGATCTATTATAAATGTCTTTTATTATATAGTAAGTATATATAATTTTATTCATTATTGTTATCATCTATGAAACCATACAATACAAACAAATCCAAATGTACGCACATTACGCTACAAACCTTTCCCACATTACAACTTCATCAACGACCTAACAATAAGCACGTTTGTATGTAGATACCATAGTCGATCATCTCAACAAAATGTTGGTCCAACTCGGTCTCCACATAACAAGCAACCATTTAATGAGCATCCCGACAATGCAGTATATAATTATGCTACATTCGAGCTTAATGCAAAAGGTATTTCTTTCTTAGAAAGAGAGGTCTTTCATCAAGAGAACATAATACAAAATATTCCACAATGTACGTACTATGGCCAACGACCGACAACTGATATTCCTTCATCAAAACATAAAAAATGGTTCACTTCTACCAATAGTGTAAAGATAATTGAAAAATTGAGAAATCACTCCAAATATGTTCAAACTATACTTGACAGAACTTTTGAATATAGTTATGTTGATTCACTAAAAAAATTATAAAGTATTGAAGATCTATCACAAGATGCTTTCATGGTGATGGCAGACCTCATTGAGGCTTATGCAAAAAAAGTGAATCGCATTGATGGTTTTGAGGGATGTGGGTTGAATATTTGGATTGAAACACATATTAAGTATCACAATGGTTGGGAAATTTTAATGTTTAGGAATGAAAATATTATATATTATTTGCATCTTTGAAAACAAGAATGTATGGAATTTCATAAATTTGCTTTTGTATTTCTCGCAATATGAAAAAAATTTAGTATTGCATTGCTTAATGCAATAATTGTTTTGTTTTTACAACATATAATTTTTTTATATAAAACTATTGAAATAATTTTAAGTTATTTTAATAATGTATTTCTCGCAATATGAAAAAAAATTTAGTATTGCATTGCTTAATGCAATAATTGTTTTATTTTTACAACATATAATTTTTTATATAAAACTATTGAAATAATTTTACATTATTTTAATGATGGATTTGACAAAATTCCTTAGAGCAAATACTATTCAACTGTTGCAAACACTTGACAATGAAGAGGCAAAACTAAAAAAAATTATTGAAGAAATTATGGCTTTGTCAAATGTATCTAGAAATCAAATGTATGACAGACCGCATGCAAGCCATGTGTACGTAGCCGAGATATTGATTAGACATAAGCAAAGAGCATAAATTATTGTTTAATTTATAATAACTATCAAACACAAATTTATTTTAACATCACCTAACCCAATATAATAAACAAACACAATTATTTTAACTTATTTTAACTTAACATAACATCCAAAAATATTTTTTCTTCTAACCTCACTAACACAACTAAAATTAAAAAAATCTAACCCCAAATAAATTAACCCTAAGTACTATCAAACAGGTCCTTAGTGATAAAGGTGATACAAATTGTAGTCAAACTTCTCTTTCCCTAATGCATACATCCTACAATTTTAGGGCTATGATTCATGACAAATCCATCTCTTCTTTAATTTGTATAAGCTTAAATGTTCTATCCCACTTCAACCAAATTAAAAAGAAGCTCAGCATAATGTCCTATCCCACTTCAACTATATAAAAAAAGAATCGAGAATACCAACGGAAGTACTAGATCACACAACAAATGCAAGTCTTAGTTTCGCATTTTATTTTACTATAGAAACTACATAGCAAATTGATCAAAAGAAAGTATGCTACCTTTGGATGCATGCTTGTAGCTCAGGCACTCCACAGTGACATCGTTTATGTAGAAGGTTTAGAAGTTGCCCTCCTCTAAGATCTTCACTTTCGATTTCGGCTATAAGTTCATAGAGTGGGGGCAGCAGCACATCAAACTAAAACAAGAATACTATTTGTTACGTAGTAGCAAAATGAATATATAAATGCAAGTCATTATAAAATATGAGAAGTTGCTTGCTTAATATAAGTTTGAAACCAGAACAAAACAGCTAAAGCTATAACTAAAGCTATGTATGATAAAAACATATTTTGTACAGTGATAAAATGTTCAATCACAAAATGAAAATACAGGATATACATCATATCAATTTCTTATTATGGAGGCTACAGAAATAAACATTCAGCTGATGGACTAATTATATGATGGGGTAAGGAAGAATAAATAAAGCTAACGATAAGGGCTTAATGAATCCAAAACAGAAAATAAAACTATAAGAAATAATAAAAAAATATTAATTGAGGAACTCATTCAGTTTGGATAAGTTGTTAAGCAAAATATTTATATGAAAAGCCCAAAAAGACTGATCAAGCAAATATAAACAAGAGATCATATTATCACGACACATATGCATAAACAACAATGCTTCCACTTAACAAGAGATCACATTATCAGAAGCAGAAAAAGGTAGTCAAGTAACTTCATTACCCTATAGATCCAATCAACAAAACAAGATAAGTTAAAAAAATTAAGTGGAACAGAAAAATTGCCTATTTTTTTGCTGTTATTGAAAAGAAATTTGTTAGTTTCACGTCAAGAGATGACCCACATTGCAAACGCATTGCTCATGATAGTTAAGCCTCAAAAAGCATGCACATGGAATTTGAGATCATCAATATATCTACTGACAAAAAAAAAGGATTTTTCAGGATTTACAGAGTATACAAAATAAAGGAGAAATTTTAACCAAACATAGAGCATAAATATATCACCTATGTAATTTAGGATTTCACCACATCACTAGCACTATGGCAGAATGTTAATTGTATTTTTAAAAAATTAGTACTCTTATTTGTATTTTTAAAAACTTAGTATTAGTGTTAAAAGATATATCATCTCATAGAATTTTCTTTCTTCAAAATATTTCCTATTAATATAGAATTCCACCTAAGATTTATATAGGATTTAAGAAAAAAAATTCAGTTAAAAATAATTTAGTATAAGAATAAATAGATGAAAAATGCCTACACAAATGACAACTACCCAACAAATCAAAAACTTAATAACAAAATAAATTTTACAAGATATTCTATCAAAATATTTTAGATTTATTTTCAATAAATTTGATAGATCGTTTCAAATTTATTTATACAAATAAAAAATTATAAAACTGCTTAACTCCAAATCTGATACTCTCTTATGTTGGTGCATGAATATCAATCATGCTCAACTAGCTCACAAGAAATTTAAAATTAAACATATACAATCCTTTGGTGAAGATATGAGTTATTTGTTCTATATCAGAGAAAAAAAGCATACAAATAGTCCACAATCAACCTTCTCTATGAAATGTCTATCAATTTCCACATACTATGTAGTCATGTTAAACTAGATTTTGTGCAATGCTGATGATAACTTTGTTGTTACAATATAATTTCATTAGCATATTAATTAGCATCTTCAATTTTTTGAGGATCTTTTTCACCTATAACATCTCAAAAATTCCGTTAAACATTGCTCTATATTCTACCTCAACACTGCTCCTTGACATTTTGTTCTTTGCTTCTCTATGTGACTAGAGTTTCCTAAACATAAATTTAGTATCCTGATGTAGATTCCCTACCAACTGACCCAACCCAATCAACATCGACGAATGCCTCAATGCACTACCATGGGGTTTTCTAAAAAAGTAGACCATTCAATGGAGTGCTTTTCAAATATCAAAAAATTAAAAAAACTGTTTCAAAATGTTTCTCATAAGGTGAATGCACAAATAGACTTTCCAACGAATGTCAAATGCAATATTTGATGTATGAGAGAGATAGATCAATTTCCCTACTAGTTTTTTATACCAAACTATGTTCACGAGATCAACTTATAACCAAGCTTTTGATTCGGATTGATTGAAGCATTCGTTGGCCTGCAAACACTCATCTCAATCTCCTCAAAAAGATCAAGAACATACATCCGTTGAAAGACAAATTCATTTTTTATAGCAGTTTTCATACCAAGAAAATATCATAGAGAACTAAATCATTTATTTCAAACATTGAGTTTAAGGAAATTTTCAACCTAGTCATCTTAAATACATCATCTCTACTAAGAATAATATCATCCACATACAGAGTTAATACGACTATTTTTCCCATCCAAAGAACATCTAATGAACATTATATGATCAGCTTACTCCTGAATGTATCTCTTAACTTTTAACAAACTAAATAATTTTTCAAACCAAGATTTTGGCAACTACTTCAACACGTGTTGATTCCTTAAATCTACACACCTTTGTTTTAAACTAATCATCAAATCCTTAGGGTGTCTCCATTTACACTTCTTCCTCCAAGTTTCAATTAAAAAATATACTTTTAACATCCATCTATTGTAAAAACCACTCAAGGTCAGCAACTAGAAATAAGAGAACTCTTATAATATTAAGATTTTCAACTAGAGCAAATATTTCTAAGAGGTCAATACCATAGGTTTAAGTGAATCCTTTGGCAACAAACCTTGCTTTATAACATCGTAAGAAACCATCAGTCTTAGAATTAATAGTAAACACCTATTGGTATACTACAATTGTCTTCCCTCTTAATAAATCAGCTAATTCCCATATGCTATTCTTATTAGGTGTCTTCATCTCCTCAAAAATAGCCTCTTATCATTTTGGAATTTCTAAAGCACTTTACATACTATTAAGAATCTCCATGCAAGACAATTGTAATATAAAAGCATGAAAAGAATGAGAAAACTTTTTGTAAGACACATAATAAGATAAAGAATCTTGGGTAAAACACCATAAGCCCTTTTAGAATGTAATGGGAAAATTTGAATCGCTCAACTCAAAACTTGAAGATGGAATAATTTAGTCATTTTGTGGAGATTTGATAGGAACATTACTATGACGAATCACGAATTCTGGAAAATATAAAAGAAATGAAAGCTCATTCTTAAGATTTTTTTCTATCTCAAATAGGCAATTTCAAATGGTTTCAACACTATAGTTTTAATATTAAAAATCATGAAATCTCAATCATCATGATTTAATATTTAAAACACTTAACCCATATACTTCCAATATAAAAGATGCTAGATTTTTAGGTAAAATAATAGAAGAAAAGTTTTTTTTGAGTATCACCCATTTGAAAAACATTATTATTAAATATCAAATCTTCAATGTGGCTCACCACAAAAGATAAGTTATATAATATATGTATAATTACAAAAAATGTAATTCATGATAACAAATATTGTTTTTAAAATAAGATTAAAATATTCATACCCATTTTGCTTAAGAGCAAAATCAACAAACACACATTTTATAGCTTGATGTTCAAGTTTTTCATAATTATAATTATAAATGTAAAATAAGATAGTATAATCAAATATTTTAATGGTAAAAAAAACCAACTTATTTGTTGGATAAAATTTATGAAACACATCAAAAGATATGTCAAAAATCAAAATTTTATTAGATCTTATGCAAAAGTAAATAGTGCAAAGAAATGTTTTCCCTTAAAAATGTTTTAGTGTGATGCTGCTAAAAAATAAAACCCTATCTACTTCTAATAAGTGTTTATTTTTTTTTTAACCAAACTATTTTGTTGTAGTATTGAAGAAATAACTCTAGTGAACTATCACTTTTTCAATAAAAAAATTTAGTCAAAAACTACTTGAAATACTTCTAACCATTATCACTTCATAAAGCTTATATAGGTTTTTAAAATTGTGTTTGTGTTAAAGTGTAAAAATTTTGAAATTTCTTTTCACTTTAAATTTTTCTTCTATCAAATAAACTCATTTAGATCTTATTTCAATTTCAATAAACATTATAAACCAACTTTTACCAGAAAATGTAAGTGTTCAACATTTACCCTAAATATTATTACCAATCATGTAAATAATGTGGTTGGTTGATGAGATTGAGGTAAAAAAGATGCATTATAATATTTAGCAAACTAACATATTTATATTGAAAAAAAGGATAATTTTTATTTTAAAAAAGTTTGAAAATAAGTATTTTAAATACTAAAAATTAAAATGACCTAAAATATACTATCATAGCATGATATCATTATCCTTAAAAATAAAAACAAAATTAAAATAAGTACTTTTATACGTTTATTTGAATAACGTCCATCTTCAAAGTAATAAAATCCATCTTTTTCCCTAACACTATTAATTATCCTCCTTGT
This sequence comes from Vanilla planifolia, assembly GCA_023846275.1. Classification (NCBI taxonomy): domain Eukaryota; kingdom Viridiplantae; phylum Streptophyta; class Magnoliopsida; order Asparagales; family Orchidaceae; genus Vanilla; species Vanilla planifolia. Next base: position 7,636,709 of record CM043867.1, read on the forward strand.
GGTCAATTCCTAAAACTCACAATGAGAGAAATAAAACTTTAACTTGCTATTGATAATTAAAGATAATTCTATTAATAATTAATACATTATATGACAAATTGGTGACATGAAATACATCATGAAAAATTAACAAGAGAGCATGTTTAATTATTCTAATTCCAACAATAACCGAGAGAGCACCATGAATAATTTGGCATTTTCATTACCTTCTAAGGACAATAAGGTGTGAACAACTTGAAATAACCAATCATATGATCGAAGCACTAGAATCAACAATCCACGAGTAAATAAGATTACGAGTGACACTTGCACAAGTAGTTAGAGAATTATCCTTCTAAGGTAAGCAATAAGATAATATTAAGGACAATGTTGGAGATTGAAATAGTTTGTCAAGTACTCTAATTGCTCCTTAGTAAAAGAGATAGCCTCCGAGTTGATAAAAGACTCCAAAGAATTTTAGTAGTGACTTAATAGGCTCAGCCTTCACATTTAGACTTTTGTTTCCAGTTTTCTTATTTAGTTGCCTCACCAATTAAATGTCTAATTGCACTACTGATCATCTCCACTATCTTGTAAGATATCAGAAGAGAGCAACCTTATTTTGATATCATGTAAGTATTGATAAGAGAGAAAATAATTTCTTTAATTATAAATAATTAAGTACAAAAATAAATCAGTGAAGAATAACCACACAAACAATAACTATTCAACAAATCAAAAACTAAATGACAAAGGAAAATCTAAAAAAATATTTTAAACCCACTTACAATAAATTTGGTAAAATATTCCGATAAAATATTTCAGATTTATTTACAATAAATCTTATAGAATATTTCAACATTGTTTACAAAAATAGAAAATTATAAAATTGCCTAATCAACTTCTAATACAAAAATTTATAACTTACCTACTTTAAATCCTAAAACTATCATTTAGAGCTTATAGAGGATTCTTTAAATTTAGAATTACATGATCAGTACTACTTATACACATAATTTTATATATATATAATATAAATAACCATTACTATCATGATAATATAGCTTTTACAAATAAATAGTTGGGACATAAAACATTAAAATGATAGTTTACAAACTTAGTTTACTTAAAAAAGAATAGCTCTTTGTAACCCTACCAATATTGCATATCATCTTTCATATTTTTTTTTTGGTAAACATGCAGGTCAAAGACCAAAAACAAAACGATTAACCCAAACAAACACAAAATTCCCAATCTAACGGAGCCTTAAATGTCTATCAACTCGTCACTATAACTTCCTGCCAATTTTGCCAAAACATATGCATAAGAGTTGGAGACATGATGCAAGTTGGCAAACTAATTCCTAGAAATAAGACACTCAATATCCTCTACCAAATATGCCAAATGAAAATCAACCACAACTATACTCAAGTAAAGAGAATGCATACTTATAGCTTGATTCCATAGGCATCTTCATGCAACTTTTCTTCCAAGTCACTTGTAATCCCAACCTAATCGCCAACAATTCAATGTCTAATACAAATAACTTAATAGGAGACTAATTCGAGTCCCCTTTCTAGATTCAAATCCCCATATATTAGCCAAAGCCAACAATAAAAGACTAACTCAAGTTCCCTGCCCTGCCCTTGCTACACTCAAGTAAAAGAGATTATAATGATTTATAGCATGATTCTATGGGGATTTGCATGTAGTTCTTCTTCCAAGCCACTTCTAATCCCAACCTAATGGCCATTAATTTAATATGCAGAATAGAAAACTCGCCTATATTTTAACAAAAGCCACTTAGTAAAAGACTAATTGAAGTCCATACCGCCAATTCAAGTCATGTTAATCCTAAAACAAATTGATGGAGATAAGTGTATGCAATAAAGGAAGAAAGGGTTATAGAAACAAAGAAAAAAAGAAATACAGAGAGAGAAAAAACAGGCTGATTGACTATGCTTAACCTAGAAAAACTAAAGGATTGCCTCCTATAACATCCTTATAGTACTATGCACTTATGAAAGAATCATAAAATTTTTTATTTCAAAAAAAATATTATTTATATACAAAAATCACAACTTTTCAAACTTAAAACCTAATAATATAATATGACAACTTAAGACTAAATTTAAATGATTTAAATAATAAATTAAAGAAAATTTCAAATAAACAATTATCCAAATAAATTTAAATTTAAATTTAAATTTAAATTAATCATTTATTTCAAAAGAAAATACAAAATAATGATATTTGCTTCATGCATTAACTCCCCCTCCCAACTAAAAAAACCTTGTCTTCAAGTTTTGCTGCAATAAAAGGAAAGGTCAAACTCCACACCCTAATTTTTTCTTTTTCCTATCTTTTTCCTTTTCTTATTTTCCTCTAAAACAATTAATTATTTTTTCTTTTCCTCGCCAAAGAACCAATCTCTCATAAAGCTATTTTAGTCATTCGTCGAGCTAACTACCAGGAAGTTAGCAAAATGTACGACAATTTTGAGAGTTTGGAGGTCATTATGGAAGTCAATGAAGATTCTAGCATGGAGGATGATGAAAATTTTGGTTTAGAGATTTGAGATGTATACTTTTGCACAAGATCTTTCAGATTCTCATCATTAGCAAATTAGTTGTTAGTAGCAAGGAAGGCTTGGCGACAAGAAGACTAGGAAGGATTATGCCGTCAAATGAAGATTGAGCAATGTTCGGATCCAAACGGAGAAAATATTTGTCAATAGCTTCGATTGGGACAATAATAAAACAAATACTTATGCATGCTAAGAGGTTATGGTTTTATTGTTGAAGCTTTGGCTTTAGGAGGATGGCGAGCTCAATGTCAAACAATAGGGAGGATGTTCAAAGATTAGCTCGAGTGAAAGCACAAAACAATAGGACAAGAATTGTTGGAGCGACGAGCAATAATCCTCATCCATTGAGGTATGAAGTCCGATGGCAAGGGCAAGGTAATGAATGTTCTTGGCAATCAATAATGGGAGCAACAACAACAAGTAGGTTAAAAATGCAAGTGCAAATGTTGAAAAGTGCACATTATCATCATCATTGCAAAATTGTGAAGGATGGCTCTAATAAAAAAACTAAGAGAGAAGACATTGCAAGGAAAGAGATGGAGAAGGAATGTCACTTATGTCATCCTTAAAGCATCATCAAGAATCATAAAATCTTTCATTCTAAAAGCCTAATAACATTCATTTTAAAAGGTCTTATTTACTAACAAGAGTTATAAAAAATTTTAAATTCAAAACATTATAAATTATCTTAATTTTAGCAAACTAATTCTTGTCTAAAAAATCTTAAAATTCAAATAAAAAAAATCTAATCTAATATGACAATTTAAAACTAAATTCAAATTATTTAAATAAAAATTCAAATAGAGAAAATTATCTAATTGAATTTAAATTTAAATAATTTTAAATTTTTAAATTATCAAGTATTTATAAAAAAAATATGCAAAATAACAACATTCCCATTCTTATGCTTATCCTTAAAGAGCTTTTAATCCATGTTCTTCCCCTTCCATTCAATAAAACCTACATGATCATTCTTATACTTATCCATAAAAATTGTGGCCCAATAACTTCTATTTTCAATCGTGCCCTAAGTAATCTTTATTAGAAAAGTCTTGTTTAGTAGACTAAGGTTCTTCATCCTCATGCCATCTTCCATCTTTGATTTACTTGAGTTTTCCAACTCACCAATCTAACCACTTCTAGAATCATCACCTTATATGAAATTTCCACAAACATTTCAAACTTTTGTAATAGTCACACCAATAAAGAGGATTGCAAAACACAAGAATGAGTATCCAAGAGAACCAATTTAGTCAAACAAACTTAGCCAACCAAGAATAATATCTCTAATTTCCATTTTGCTACCCCTGCTTTAGCAAGATTACTTATAAACATACTTGTTCTTCATAATTTATCATTTGAGCATTTTAACTCTTAGTTCTTGTTCAAATTATGGATTGGTATGAAACCATTAATGATGCTTATGTCATTAATGATTCCCATAACAATTCCTTTAGAGAACGAAATCATTGTTCTCTGAGAATTAACTTGCTGACAAATAGACACAACCATTTAAGTTCAACTTATAACTCTCCTTATTTTTTCAATTGATGCCTCGACAAATGGAAACTTCAACGATAAGCACAATATAAGATATGCTTTGTCCTCTCCTTCAAAATATAAAATGTCTCCATCCAGCATAATCGACCTCATCATGTATGAAGCCTCTCCGTGCATAGAACAAATATACATTGCAAAAGAACATCACCTATCACTCTTGAAAACCTAAAAGAATAGGTTCTCTCTCATTCCCTACTGGACAAAAATGGTAATGTGAGTCATCATAAGATCAATAAAAGAACTCGACTGACCAACTAAGTGTAAGGACACCTTTATATACTCCCGATTGATTATACCACACAACTTTTTCAAATCACCCTTGATAGCCATATACTTCTACATGTTTTGTCTTCTTATCACATTAGGAAAATTTCCCATACAAAAGTGATGTTGCCTTCAATTATCCTTTCCCCTGTGAAATGGTCTTTTTAAGTTCACTATTATAAGCACAATTTCTTTCAATCTACTAATGATTATCATTAAATTAAAAATTATTCTAAGTCATGTTGTCAGAAACTCCACCTTTGGTATTAAAACCAACATTCATTCAGACCTTTCTAAAAAAAAAATCCTTCCCAAAATAATGACTTCACAAAATTGACAATATAGCTCCCACTTATCTTCCATATTTGTTGATAAAAGCTTACATGAAAAACATTCGGACTTGACACTTTCCAAGCCCTCATAATCCAAACTACATCGTTTATCTTCTCTGTTGTTGCACTCTTAATGAACACCTCCAGTAAACATGTTGATATGGCTGAAAAAAATGAGTTGTGTGAAATGGTATTCATTATCTAGATTTGTTTCTAAAAAGGTTTTAAAAGTATCCTTAAACAAAAGATTTGTCTTTGCCTTTCATCCAAATGCCATTCACCTTGAGCCATTTGATTTTTGTGCCTCCAAATAATCATGGAAATGTGGAAACATTTTATATTTCTATCATTGAAAGCTACCTAATTTTTTCTAGAATTTTGAAACAATAAAAACTTCAAGAAGAAAATGCCTTTCAGTTTTAGATCTAAAAGGTTTCTCTAATTCTTCGAGGTTAGAATGAATTCCTTGTTGTTAGTCAACTATTTATATGCCCCTTAAACTCTAAAATGGCCTATTTTTCCTTTGTTTGATGTCTGCCAGACTTCTCTTTATATCAAACCTCTAGCAGACAGCTATCAAGACAGAAAAGACTTTGTTGGTGTTCCATGCCATCTCATATTTATAAAGCCAAAAATTGCTTCTGAAAAGGTAATCCTCCAAATTGTTAGTACTTAGCCACCTGATCTTTTATGAACTCTTGTACAGATAGTCCATTTGGAATCACACCAAGTGAGCCACGGTAGAGTCGCCCCCAGTTTCACCACTTCATAGTTGTGAAATTGTTGAACTCCGAGCTTCTTTTTATTAAAAAGGAGATCCTCTTTTCTTTTTCTGAATCAGTTATCATTTTGTAAAAATCTCCATAATGCATCCATGAACCTGTGAGTGTGTTCGTAATTTCAAACAAACTCCTCCAAATCACTCTTGTAGAAGCAAAGTCTACGCTGAAAACTGAATAGAAATAGCATGTTTCAAAATTTAGAAATTTCAATGCCATGAACTATTGATGAGAAAGATCAGTCTGAACCTACCTACAAGATCATGTTTAATAACCCAAATTCCTCATGTCGCTTCAATAACATCCTTTAAAGAAGCTACATCACAAAATTTAGAAATCAACTCATCTACGCTTCCTTTACTGATGTGGGGTTAAAGAATTACAATAATGTCCATATGAATTGGTTCCTTGGGCAATCTATAGCTTCCCTAAGAGACCTATTCCCTGCTCCTCTAATATTCTGGAATTATATTTTAAAATTCATAAACAACTAATCAAAAAGGTATTTTAGCAAAAAAATATAAACAAAAGTTAATGGTCAAGAGAATTCACATAGATACCATACCTAAGTCACTTCCACCATATGGTTCATCTTCCTCTTTTTTTTGAACATTTTTATTGATAGCTTAAAGGTACGAGTGAGTTATAAAAAGCATGAAACAAATGTCCAAAAGTCCCACAGCAAACCAATGACATAAGGGACAATAACGATGACATAAGACTGTGAAGATAAAGCCCGCTGCCTTCGTACCAATACGGGAAGGTGCAAGGAATCTGGTTTCACACACATATCCAATGCAAAATGCACCTTGACATCATTGTAGTTTGACGAGTGAATAAAGACCTGTCGTAGTAGGACGATAAAGTACTATTTGTCCAAAGAGCTATTCGGATAGATAGTGAATGCTCATATGTACTTAACTGATTCGGAGTGTACGAAACGCTTAGCAAATGGTTAATCTTCCTTTGTGATCATGGGTAACATAAAATCCTCTCTAGATTCCAAATAACTTATCAATAAATATGGTAAGATTCAACTCATCATTTAGATCTCACCTTTAGCTGATTGTTGACCCTCCTACCTAAGCTCAAGAACACCAGCATGGGTTTGGCCAAACTTTTAGCTTGCACCTACACTTAGATCGAACCCGTTTTGGTTTCAATTAATTATAACAAGTAGACTACAAAATCTTCATGTGAATCCCTTAATAATTTGCTTTCCAAATCTTCTCAAGGCTCCTTAAAGATCTCATTTATTCTTTGAGTACACTTTATTTACTTCCATCCTTTTCAACCTAGAACCCTCCCTTTTCCAACACTTGCATTTAGATTTTTCTCCATCTTGCAACTAACTTTTTCTTATATAAATATTTTATTGTCATGGAAAAATGGAATACAATGTTTGAAGTACAAGACAATAGTATCATCCAAATGTAGAAGAAGTGTTTGGATTGCCTTGATGCCTATTGCATATCTTTCCATTGTGCCCACAACATGAGGTAGATTCGTTGCTACATGTTGAATTCTCAAATAAGGGGTTTTGCTTTGATCAAGCTTTGCAAAACCCAAGATTGGTGAAGGGATCTGATTTTCTTTTAGGAATTGATTTTAGAGGAATAACTTGCTAGTTGTGTCAATGCATTCATCACAATATTACCCTCGCTATAAATGTGTTATATCTTTGAAGGAATGTGCATCATCATCTCTTTGATCCTATGAATTGTTGTAAGCAATTGCCAATAAATCGTGGATTTATTGTTTAGTGTATTGATAATTTCTATTGAATTCAGTTCAATGAGAAGTGTTGAATGCCCATGCCAACACAAAATTGTAAACCTTGAAGAAGAGCAATACTTTTAAATTTCATGTTGTATTCAATACCTAAGTATGATGAAAAAGGCCATATGATTCTACCTTTATTATCTCTGAGCACTCCACCTACAACTTTTGAAAACTCTTTTACTAATACATCTACATTCAGTTTAAAGCTATTATGAGGTGGTGCTAACCAATAAACACTGAAAGTTTGTGTTATGATGCACTTATGAAAACCCTCGAGCATACCACTTTCCACTGTAGTCCTCCCGACATTTTTGAGAGAAAGGAAAACAAACCACTATCTTTGTATAAGAAACTTTATGTTGCTGCAAATTCTTGACACAAAAATACAAACTCTTTAAACAATAATTTGTTTTTTGCTTTGCATATTTCCTAACAAATAATGCTCGATAGCAAGCAAATGACTTTACCTTTAACCGTTGCTTTATTACCATAATTCCAACAATGTTGCAACATGCCTCGAAAAGAATTACAATTTGGAAACGATATATTTAAAATTGCCGCAAAGTGCTGCCAAACTTGACTTGGTCTTTTGCAACCAACAAATGCATGATCCATAGTATCAACAACTATGCAATGAGGGCAATTGGAGGAAAGCTAGAAACCAAACCTGCAAAAGGGAGAAAGCTTTTGAGTAACCTCCAAGAAAATAATGAGATTTTGGGTGAATATGAGTTCTGGAGCCAAGTATAATCTCTTTTTTCCTTATTAAGCTCCAAGCTAAAGAAGTAGCGAGTTTCCTAATGTTTGTTAAGGACCAACATTTGCATAACACATCCCCTGCCAACACCATGTCTTCACGACACTTGCTGAATTCTTTTCCATGTGTTAGATGTTCCCCATCCACTTATTTTGTCCTTGTATTTTGGATTGCATGAGTATTGCCCATAAGCTATTCCTTCTATTGAAGTCCCAACATAGTTTATAGTTGAATGCCATATGCAGATCTTTAAAGCTTTAATATTGAGACCATCTTCCTCTATAGGAAAGCATACCTTGCTCTAGTTGCTCCATTGTCTTTAATGGTGCATTTCTAAATCTCCCTACAAAAATCCATTAAGTTTCCTTTTTAATAATGAAAAAATTATTTCAGAGGGTTCATCACCAAGAGCATTGAGGAAAGAACATACTTTATAAGCATTAATCTATCAGCCATAGAAAAAAACTTTTTCTTCCAACCTGCAACTTCACCATTTTTTTTCCCAACAACAGCTGCAAAAGAGATATTTTCTTTTCATCATTAGATAGGCCCAAATATGTTAGTGGTAACTTGTCAATTTTAAAACCCAATTTTCTTGAGAACTAAATTCGGTGGCTAGAAGGGTAGTGTTTTGAGCATAGAATTTGACTTTTATGTACATTGATCTACAGGCCTGATTCTTCTTGAAATCACTAAATAAGACAATTGAAAACCAACAACAATGTAGAATATTCATTATCGGTTTGATAATATGACGTTAAAATCCAAACTGGTGCAGAGCATTGAGAAGAAATTCACGAGAGACAACCAAAAGCATTCTGCATATCAATTTCGATTACACAGTTGTGCCCCCAGCCCTTCAGTTAAGAGACCCTAGCATTTCTTGAGCGATTAATAAATTATCATGTACACCTCTACCCTTGATGGAACCAACTTGTTATGGAGTAACAATTTTGTGCATAAATTGTTGCATCTTTTGAGCAATCAATTTGGAAAATACTTTCTCAATATACATGCATAAAAAATTGGCCAAAAATCTGCAAATCAGGATAGGTTTTGCTTTTTCAGGATTAGAACAATGTTTGCACTAGCAAGACATTTTTGTAGTGGCGTGCCTACCAAAAAATCTTTTGTTGCCATAAGAATGCCCTTTCCAACAATGTCCCAATAATGATAGAAAAGAAACCAATGAAACCATCCAAACCTGAGGCACTATTTTTATCCATATTTGTAACAATCTGTCTAAGCTCCTATTGTGTTACCTCTCTCATTAAGTGAGCATTATCTTTTTTACTTAGTAGAGTAAAGATGTAACTTATCAATTAGTTTTGAAACATTTCTTCTCTTTAAAAACTCTTTGTAAAAGTTCATTGCCACATTCCCTATCTCCTCATCACCTTATAGCTAGATACATTGTAGTCTTGCAATATTTGAATTATAAGCCTACTATATTTGGCTTTGACATATGTATTGAAAAATCTAGGATTTTGATCACCTTCTTGTAGCCACTTCAGCCCTGTTTTTTATCTACAAAAGATTTCTTCATTTCTTAATGCGTTGTTGAGTTTATTTTAAACCAATTTGAGTTCCTCCAATGTGATATCTGACTAGGATTGTTCATACTGATTTTCCAACTCCAGCACACACTTCTTTGCTTCACTAACAACTTCAAAGATTTGCCAAAATGCTCTTTATTCCGTTATTTAAGATGCAGCTTGAGTCTTTTTAATTTATTTGCCACTACCACTCACTTGTAGGTCCTAATTATCCATGACTACCTAATAAAACAATTCATGATTGAGCCAATATTTGGCAATTTGAATGGACAAGGCATACTAATAGATAGTGTTATAGAAACTTAAAGTAATGACGAATGATCAGATGGCGATTTGCTCAAGTATTGCACTAAAGCAAAATAATAGTCTGTAGCCAGCTGTGATTTACTAAAATCTGGTCCAATCGTTTCCAAACCATGCATCCTAGCCTTTTCCCAGACCGAGTAAAAGTATATCTGTAAAAGAAAGATGGATTAGACCACATTCCTATATAATATACTGGAATTCAATCATGAAGCAAAACTCCTAATGGGTTGATCCTTTGTATTCCTCTAAAGTGCAATGATATTGAAATCACCACCCCCCAACTAAGAAGATGAAATAGAAGAAACAATGCTGGTTAGCTCAGTCCAAAGACTACTCTCATAGGCCTTGCATTTTGCGTATGCAAATGTACACGCCACATCTAATGCACCATCGACAGCTTTGACATTCACGTGAATCAACTAATCGTTATTCTCTTCCACATAGCAATTGAAGTTATCTTGCCACAACAGTCAAATTTTATCGTTGCAATTGCAAAATGCATTGTCAAAGTGTAAAGTTCTACAAATCCAAACCGATTTTTTGCTACCTACTAAAGGTTCAAATAGAGCGAGATATGAGAAATCCTATGTTTGGGAGAGTGGTTTGAGCTTTAGCTATGGCCCCCTTGCTAGTCGCACCACGAACATTGCATAATAAAGCATTACTCATTTTGGGATAGAAAGGCAAGCTCAATGAGACTTTTGATTTTTGCCTTGTGAACACCTACATTTGGGTTTTCTTAAGACGACCTTTTTTGTGCATTATTTTGATGAAATCATCTTTGATAGGATTCAAACTTGTTTCACACCTACTATCTTCTAGAGTTAGATTAGAGAGTTGTTTAAATTGAATGCACTCCAATAGATTCTCCCTTCTAAGTGCTTGAACTTCTAAGTCTAACATAGAAATCTAACTACCTTCATGCAAAGTATTGCTTATTTTAATACAACAATCATCTCTTATAAAGTCTAATGACGTCTTTGAACACAACATCCCCATATTATTACCCATTAAGGATGTATTAACCATTTTGTTGGTAATGGTAAGTTGTCCTTTGAACTCTAGATTAAGGAGCACCTCTCATGACTTCAAACCTTCCTCCAATTGCTTAGTTTGCCTGTCCACCGGAGAATACAACTGTTCACCTTCAATTGTGCAAGTATTCCAGAGGTGAGGTTTCTCAGATTTCTGAGTTTGGTGCCTAAGCAATTTACAACTTTGCTTTGAGATACCATGCTTTTGACAGTGTGAACAATATGGAGGCAGATTTTCATAACATACTTTCTGCCATATTCCTCCTTTGCAACATTGTTTAGAAATTCTAATTCTATTGGGAAGCTCTTTTGTGAGGTCCACTTCCACACACACTTTAGCAATATGTGGCCGAGGGAGAGGCCGTTGCTGAGTCCAACTTCAACGGTATGCCAATCACTAATGCAAGGGAGTGCAAGATAGTTCTGTTGAATAAACGCAATGGTAAATATTCAAATGCAACCCAAACGGGAACTACTAAAGGCTCTGCATTATATTGAAAATCTGAAGACCATTTTAACACGTTCATTGAAAATTCTGCAATATTCTTAATCTTTTTAATCCAGCAATGAAAGAAGCCTTGCTCCATAGAGAAAAAAGAAACTTAGTTAGATTCGAATTCTTCCTTGCATATTACAACTCCTACATTAAATTCAAATGGGCCAACACTTTCCAAACTTGAGATGACCATATCCTTGGGAATATCCTCCTCACTAAAAACAATAAACAATGATCCCTAAACATTTTCCAATAGAGGTCTTTTCTCATTGTTCCTTCTGGTCCATCCTACCACATCTCTCATATAATCTTCTTTATTACCCATTCTGCCCTGTAAAATCCTTATAATTCTTTTTTTCCATTGCCTCTAAACCAACATTAAGGACCTAAGTTTTCCACCTCCAAAGCTTTAAGCACCTTAATTCATGAGTTCCATTCTCCAAGGAGTCTGTGACATCATCCTCACCTCCACTGTCTACTCGCATGTCTCCAAGGTATACTTATATCTTCAACAACTACAGCAAGCTACCTCTATATTCTCATATTCAATAGCACAAATATTCCCTCTAAAATGAAAGTTTCAAAAACAACAGTTTGTTCAAGTCAACTTCAATATAAATCCTCGCACATTTCCCATGAGTCCACAAATTAGTTGTGTAGTTGATCTTGATCACTAACAATGTAGCTACCAATTCCCATAGCATTTTTTTATCACGTTACTCAATGAGAATTGTCAAAATTCTGATCCAAATGATTACCTTCTCAATGTGAGCATCATCAAGATCAATATCAAATTTCAATCATTGCATGTGAAGTTGTGCTACATTATTAGCCGGGCCAATTGTCATTGCCTCCATAGTCTTCTTGATAAACAAAACTCACTACATAGTAATCACTACCAACATTTATTAGATTCAAGTCTCCAACGAGCCTCCAAAGTGCAAGAATTAGACGACAACTTGTATAGAGTAGTTCCATAGCTTCTTTGCACTTATTTTCTCCTCCTTAGATCATCTGATCATTGGACAACCTTTCTCCTCGTCAAATTCATAATCTACTCTTCATTTTTACTCAATAATTCCCAATCTTCACCTTGAAAGGAGCCATAGTTCTCCTTATCATATAGCCTTCCAATGTCTAAATCATCTCAAACCCCCCACATTTTTTATTGGCATTCTCCCCAAATTACAACCACAGTAAAGGATTTTCTTTGAAAGCAACAAATATTTTCCTCCCCAAAATCAGCCCTCCAATTTTTTTGATGATCCTAGACAGAAGATCAGCCTCCTCAGAAATCCTCCCATCCTCATTACCAAGGTTGTCACCAGCTACTACTGTGTATCTTCAAATCCAGTACAAGCAATAAGTTGCTGGAATGCATGTGCTTACAAATATATAAAAGTTAATATTTATATTTTGTCTTTCAACTATTGTTTGTTTACCAAACTTGAAATTGGTTGAAAGAAATAAAAATATGGCCCTACTTAGAATAGTCAGATAAGCATGAGTTGACTGCTCTTTTTCATATTGGTCTTGTCCATATAGCTTTCAGATTGTTGACCTAGCAAAACCAACTTGAAAGATAATTTTATCTATCTGTAGCAAACAAGTAGAATTAGGGAACCAAATTTAAGAAGATTGTTCCAATAGGTTAATGACAAGAGCTGAATTTATAATATGTTTGTCTACACTTTTAGTATTAGAAGGTTCAAAGAGACAAGAAAAACAAAAAGGTGCAATGAGACATAACTTCTGAAAAAAAAAAGAAGTGTGCTGCTTAGCACATTGATTAACAAATTATCATGAAAAAAATTATGATTAAATATAGACAACAAATGCTATATTACTGTTAAAATTTTATATTAATATCTACAATATATACTAAAAATTATGATTAGCTTTTTGAAAATTCATGCTATATTATATTTCAACTTTTAACATAGTCAGCAAGAAAACCAAAGTGGTAAGAGAAAAGAAACAATTTCATGACTCGAAAGCAAGTTACAGTAAATGTTTTCCATGTTGCCACAAAATGCCCAACAAACATATCTTTCATCATTAAACCAAAATCTAATTTTATAACTTCATTTTCATTTCATTCCAAGTATATATGTCATATGTAATATAATACATATATAGACACAAAGATGCACATACAATATTAATTATATATATATATATATATTTGAAAAAATAATAAGACTAAAATAACAAATAATGACTAAATTTGGATCAGTTTAAGATCGAATCAAGTGGGGCCAAAATTGGGCTGGTTCAAGCAAAGCTAACTAATTAATACATATAAACACCAACTATGCAATGTTTACTCATATGTGCATGTTGAAAAATTATGATACTAATATGACATGATAATCAATTTTAAGCCACTTAATATCAGATCATATTAAGTCGAGATTGATTGTATTAATTCAACATGGCTCAAAATCAATTCTAGATATAAGACAATCAGATTCAATCTATAGTAGTTCAAGCCACTCACATCCACCCCATTGAAATCAGTTCAGTAGAAGTTCTAGCCAACATATATGCCCACTCTTTGTTTTCATGATTTTTATATAGGCTTTGAAATTATCGTACACCTTGTTCATGTGTTATGTTTTTATTATTAATATTATTGCTAATCTTCATCAAGATAAATAAATTTTGTAACAGCTTTTATGTCTGCATGATTATATTTCATTTTTAATTATAGACTAATATCATAACATGCTAAATATACGATGAAAGCAAAACAAAAATAAAGTGTGTAAGGTGGATCCATTGTATTGGTGCTAAATTAGTAGAGCCGTTCCCTAGTAATAAAATAGGATAAGACATTTTGTAGTTCTTATCACAGTAATCCAAAGAGGAATATAATTCCAACGCATGCAACATGAGTTTCACCACACAAAAGGGTGGAATGGAATGACAGAAATGGACAAGACATAAGAATGGAAAAAAGAAAACAACTTATTCAAAGTAGATCTCTTTGAGATCATTCCTAACAGTCTTGATATATTCTGTCATGAAGTAATTATACATGCTAAAACAAATGCAGCATAATTCAAGGTTGAAAGAAAACTTCCAAAACAATTTAGAAGCTCTCTTGAAAATACACAAGGTTATAAATTAATAAGAAAAATTAGAAGCCCACAACTTTGAAACAAACTTTTATTTCTATCACCATCCAAATGTGCTTTAAATGTCTTAAAAAGGTTTCCAGTTTACATCAATAAACATTTAAATGTTTAATAGAATACTAATCAAAATTAGTAAATTCCACACCTTAATGACTCCAAGTTGCAGTATGATTCATCAGATATTTAACCATAAAGACATCCATTCACTTAGAATGCATATATCAACATACAATGAAAAAATTACTGCATTAACTAACCTTGTTGAGACCTTTGGTTACAGTGGCCAAAATAGGCATGGGATCTGATAGCAAATTTTGCTCAACTTGCAGAACAGCTGTCCTATAAACAGATAAAATTTCAACAATGCCATTTGCTACTGCCCTACAGTAGATGCTTGCATTCCCAGTGTTTCCTTTCTGTAACTTGGGAGTTTGGGGCAAGGTGAAATACTTTGAAAGAGGAAATGAACTCAAATTTCGATGCTTGGCAGCAAAGTGATCAAGCTCTCTATAGTAGAAGCCTAATGGCAGTAGTCTTTCGATCACAGCCCTGACCATAGATGGTTCAAGTGGTTAGAAAACAGCAATGCCAATGTTTACTGGTGATTTTAAGAAAGAAAAATGATAGATGCCTGTTTTAAGAACATGTAAAGAGAAAAATCAACCAAATGAAACAAAACTGAAAAAGTAAAAATAGTAAGAGCATGACATCAAAAGAGATGATTATGACGAGACTATTTTCTAGTTTTGCGGTAAGGAAAAGGCCTCCAACCTGGTACCTCATTAGCATAGTATACATGAAATATATCAATATCAAACCAAATGAGAGAATAATTTAAATTCAACAAGCTAGTTCAAGCAGCTTTATGGTCTCAAGCATCACTACAAGTAGTCTCAGAAAATTCTTCTGTAGGGTGCAACAACTAAGATTTCAGGCATGATGAAATTAAACAAAAACATTCCTATATTTATTTTCAGCTCGTGAATATTCAGGTACCATTTGCAGAATTATGCTCGCCATCATATATATGTTCATGGCAAAAAATATGCAATATGGAAGTTGCACAATTATGTCTACAAGCTTGTCGAACAATAACGTTTCTGATTGATTGAAAAAAAAAGCACTATTTCCAAAAATAAGTTTTCTATCTGCTGGAAAAAGCATGCACAGGAACTGCATTGAAAGGTCTTAGATCTATGACGAACACAGTGGACACAAAAAATTAAGCTTAACAATCAAAGCAATATGCAAATTATCCCATCCACTGATGCAGTGTAGCACTATTCCTATCAGAGCATGCCACACAACAGGAGAGGCAGGACAATTTGCATAAGCGAAAAAGATTATGTTCCAAGGAGCTTGGACCTGACCATTTTTCCATGCACTGGCATAAGTAACAATGAAATGCCAATGATATGTATTGTCAACTGTTTTGAAAAAGAACACTGACATATGAAGATGCAGAATTTGAACAAATTATTTCTCGATCACTGGATCTACAGTAAACAGATACATTTCATTTTCAAAATCAAGAACTCAGGACATCGACGGATTCAAATCCTACTTCAAGAAAACAGTGACTGCCAAATTAAATAGAACATGTCCTTCAAGACACTCTCTGTGAAGGCTATAACAGTTAATTATCGCACTCGAGATCATCAGGACCTTAGGTGCATCTCTCAGATCACAAATGGATATTTATCTTGAAAAATTCATCTTAAAGCTCGAATGGCCATTCTCCACAAGAATGCCTATTTCAAAGGATGCCAGAGCTTTCACTTTACAATGCATTACAACATTTTTACTGTACAACAAACTTCCACATCATAGCATATGACTATGACAATTACAACAAATAGAGTGGCCAACCTAGTTTTCATGTTAGCGGATATAATTATAACGGTTTTAACAAACCAACAATCCACATCAATAAATATGATTATGCCAATAACAATCACTTGAGTCAGATTAGTTTCCTTCTCAAACAATATGATTAATGTCATTATTTATAAATAGCTCCTCTGGATAGCATTGATTGGGAATTAAACCACTCAAAACTTTGCCTTGTGTGTTAGTGGTCTGACCTTAGAGAGTTGATTGTTGCATTTTACTCACCAACTCACTCACTTCATTTACTAGGAATATTGAGATTCATAGTTTTTTTTTTTTTTTTTTTCACTAGCATTTAAAAATATTTTTTTGCAAATTTTAATGGTTTTCTTTCTATCCATAAAATCAAGATTTCAAATTTTTCCCTTTTGATAGCAACCAAGCTAAAGAGAAGCCTTACCAAGTGGACTTCTAATGTTTTTTGCTATCACAAAAAAAAAATAAAGACAACATATAATGGCTATCAAATAATCTTTAATTAGGTGAAAAACAACTTCACAAAAAAGCCTAGCATGGAGAAAGACTATCATCAAGTTGAACTCTAACATTGACAAATGTATTAGCATCAGGAAAACCCATAGTATAGAGAAGATTAGTATCAAGATGAGCCTTAATAAGGACATCAAGATGTTCTAACTTGGCTTAATAAGCCATTAGAATGTACTCAAGATAGAATCTTGCCCAATTCTCAAAGGGCAAGAAAACTAAAAGACAAGCCTCAAAATACTCATATAAATATATTATCATACAAAAAGCAATATCTTTAACCATTTCTTAATTGTATATATCCATCAAAAGTTGATGAGATCTTGTGCTCAATTCACACACTTGAGAATGTTAAAACCAATTTTTTGGCAATCCCCATCTAAGAAAATGATTTAGGAAGGTTAATAATGATCAACATTGTATTACAATGCTATTGAATTTGTTAACAAAAGTTTTGTAAATGTCAAATACATGGAATTGTTTTGAGACACTCCATCAAGAAGCTTAAACTTACTAACATAGCATGGATTTTTATGGCAGGCTATTAACATCTTTAGCCCACGCCTACTAACCAACGAAAATCAAAATAACCACATAGTTTTGGATGATCGACAAATCCATCATCAAAGTAAAGATTTGTGGTCGAAAACGTTTTAGAGATTTTAAATGCTGCAATGATATTATCAACAATGATCTATGTTCGTTTGTGAAGAACTTTTCACGAATTTGATTTGTCTATTAGTTTTTACCTCAAGTATGCTTTATTCTGCCAAACAAGAATAAATAGTAAGTGTCCTTAAATAAAATAATTAAAAATTGTTAAAGCCATGGTCCAAAGAGATGTAAAGCAAATGAGTGGTTAAGTTGCCAAGAGTCTTATGGGCATGTTATGCTAGCTATCGACCTCAGCTAGCAAAACATCCTTGGCAATGATATGGTTCAAAAGGGTGTCCTTCAAGTTAAATTGGAGTAACCAAATCCCACACATAAAATGATCAACAAGCCTAGTTAAGTGAAATGCAAAAGAAAAAATTTCATTTAAAAAAAATTGCTTCTAAAAATTTTTTCAAGATTGCACACTAAACATTCTTGAGGAAAAAATCAAAATACACAATGAATTGGCTCACAAAGCTTTCCTAGTGACGCCTTGGTTCTTGATTCTCTACGAGAACAAGATAAGAATTCAACACAAAACACCCAGCAAAAACTCGGCATGCAATCTCACACAAGTGTATGTTGAGTATAAAAAGCTCCTAGGAATGTTTGCACAACTACTTCAATACACAATAAGTCACCAAGGAGAAGCAACAAAACTGTAATACACCAAATAGGTTTCACATGAGTTGACATGCAAGATTTCTCCCAAATGAAATTAGCAAAATATGCATTTTTGAGACCTAAGATTTACTTGGAAAGACTTAAATAATGAATAGATCCATATCAATTCTATGATATCTACAATCAACACAGCAAAAGTCAACTTAGAAAAGATGTAAGTCAACGAAATGAAGATAACATGAATTGGTTGGACCAAAGAGAGTGCAATGTTGCATACATATTAGCACTTGACTAAGGGGTAGTGAAGCTTCACCTTCTTCATCAACAATCATGGCTTAAATCAATATCCATCACTCGACTCAAAGAATGTAAATCTTCGATATTTTCATTAGCAATTCTTGTTTTTCTTTGATATCAAGTTCTCAACCCAGAACTTATGGATCTTTATTTTCTTCATCAACAAACTTGTTATTTAACCTACAAGGTTGTTTAGAGAAACCGATTCCTTGCCTAACTCCAATCTCATGGATGCCTCTTAATGCTTTTCAAGATCCCTCTGCCCTCATGTCCCTCCCAAATTCATAAGGACCTTAACACAACTATGTCAAGAGTTGAGTTTGATGGTAACACAATGACTGCACTTGGGACCTCAAGGAATTAATTATTATACATTTTTTTACCCCCAAAAGACATTAATGGGGCTAATAAAGGTATAAGGAAGCCTCTTAGCATTCATATATTTTATTCTCTAGTAAAGAAGCACAAAAGGATGAAGATCTTAATCTTTGTTTTGCTCAAAAAATATGGCTCATGCATATCACTTTGCAAAGAGTTCACATGTTTGCAAAACCTATCCCAAAGGGACCTCAATAAGTTTGATTTCTCAAATAATTTCATATAATAATAAATGGGGTATGGCATTCATTGCTTTTTGTTATCCGTAAGATCTCATATTGCTAATCCAAGACATTGATGATGCCAATAAAGGTACAAGGAAGACCTTTAACATTTTTGTGTACCTTATTCTCTAGCCAATGAAGGAGAAATGCAAGACAAAGTCTTCTTGGTAATATTGTTGAAGAACAATGCACACATCCCTTAATCAAGTAGAGTCCATACACCTACCAAAAAAATAGATGGTAATTATGGCATTCGATGCAATTTTTGACACTAAGAAGCTAAAATGCCCAAAGGCTTTCAAAAATAAGGTTGAAAAAGTGAAAGAAACTAATAAAAGAAATACATGATATTTCCTTTGTTAGTGTTTGATTGATATTTCTCAAGGCCTTCAAAGCAAATTCATGGCATTTGTAGTGGATGTCTATTGCTTTACCATCTAAGGATTGAAACATCCATAAATTAAGCGAGATTCAATGTTTGCTTTGGCACACATGATAGCCAAATTTGATAAGAAAAACGGATGGCCTAAAGCTAATAGTAGATAATAGAATTACCACTAAAGAGAGAAACAAACAAGCCTAACAAGCTAAATGAAAAACATGCAAAACCCTATTTATATATCATAATGCGACAATGAATTGGTCATGTTCAAGGTGGCATTTCGAGAACTCAAAATTTTGGTTTTGAGACTCCTAAGCTTTCTACTGATACAAATGGTTCTAAATAGCTACTTTAGTTAACATTTTACGTTTAAACATTGTTAACCTAACCTAAACTCCTTGAAATGAGGGAAAATTACAAAAGCGGAAATGATCAATGATCCTAACAGCTTCCTCTAGGATTCATTTGCTATCTTGATGAAGAGTCTCACCCCAAGCTCTAACCTCCAACATGCTAAGAGTTAGCCATTCCTTAAAATTCATTTTCAATTAACACTCCTTGACTAGCTTTATTTTTTAATAAAGGGGGAAGTTCACCATCTTGAATTCATAATTCTTCAATTTTAGCTTCCTTTTATCTTTTGTTGAAACAAGTCATTACAAATATTGAAGCTCATCTTCAAAAGAAATCAAGTGTCATATCAACCCAATTGAGGATTGTTGTACAAAATTACTAGGTTGCATCACATGCTAATGTTAAGAGATCACATATTGTCAATCCAATCTTATGCTAATGTTCTCCCCATTTTAGCTCTACTCCCATTTAGTTAAACCCAAGATGCACTACTTCGAATTTTATTAAGAGCAATATAATGTATTAGAAGCTCATAGGTACATTCAAAAAAGAATTCCTCATATTTAACATCACTAATATCATATTTCACAAAAAGGAAATCAAGGGTAATGTTAAGAGCTATTTACCTAAGTTGTATAAAACAAGAGATGTTTCATCCTTTTCAATGGCAACTAAGTGTGCCTCTTTAACCAATGCCATGCTTATCTACCAAAGAGTGGTTGAAGGTGAGGAGATACCATTGTTATCAATTAAAGAAATATATGTTTCATTTCTATGTACTTCACCTGTTCCTTCACAAACTATGGGATAACTCAACACCAACACTATAGTAGTTGATTCTAACATTTAAATGATTAGTTTCAATTCTACAATAGCCAACTCAAGCATTGTGACTATCATTTCTAGCGTCATAGCAATCTACTCCACAACCAAAGTAATTGGATCCACCGTCTCCACCATTGGTGTGCAATTTCCTTCATCTTTCGATTTTCATCATGAAAAACAAAAATTCAAGACCAATCCTAACACCTCCCCAATGCTCATCCTCAAGACCCACCTCCCAACCCCCAACCCAATGTGATTCACAAAGAAATTCAAAAATGACAATGAAGAAGGAGAGAAGTGATACCATTTATGAAAAAACAACAAAATAAAAAAGATATTATTTTGCATTATGAATTAAAAATTTATTTAATAATCAATTAAAGTGACTCGATCAACCCATTTGTAAGGTCTTTTCGCCAATTGGAACCTAATGTCATGGTTGGTCAAGTTTTGATCCTTGGACATCCACATGAGATGATTCAATGAATTAGGGGTATACAGAATTTAAAAAAAACATTTCAAGTCAATTAATCTAGGCACTATAAGTATATTTAATTTCAAAATCAACCTCTCGAGTATCGTGTATCAAAAGAGAAAAAATACACTTGATTTCAAAGTCAAGCACATTGAGCCATCAAATAAACTAGATCCAAATTAAAACTAAATCCTAAATTTCAACCCAAAAATTGACAATGTCCTTTAAGATCATACAACTTACTTCGAGGACTGGAACTGCCTACTTAGCTCACTCTAAATCCTCATGAATCCCCGATACCTCGTATTGGATCCCTATCTTGTTTACAATGAGATCAAGTACATCCAAGAAAAAGAAACTCTCTCATATATTACAATAAAACCAACCCAGGGACTAAGTAGCCACCTAGCATCCATCTTTGTACAGATACAAATATTTATAATCATCCAAAAGACAGCATGGCATCCTTCCCAATGCATAGCTCATCAACAAGTTCATCCATAGATACTTCCCTCCACTCATAATGGAGGATCCAACCCTTAAATCTTGTAAGCTAGTCGCCTAGCCTGTTTTACCCTTTTTTTAAACTAACATTTTCCATCGTAACCACAATCTCACCCTTTGGGAAGGAAGAGAGTTCCTAGTTTTGTAATACATAGATTTCAGAATCTCTATGCATTATAATTATCTTCCTTTCCATCCAATCACAACACTTCCAAACCCAACTTTATCAGCAATCCAAAGAAATAAGATTTACCAAAACTGAGTCCATTTCTGATAAGCTACTAAGTTCCATCCACACAAAAATTAATGACTTTAATAAACAAAACCAAAATACATGAAATTTCTACAAAGAGTCATGCAACTGGAGTTCAACACGCTTATAGTAAAACAACTGGAACATATTATGCATAATACGCAGAGCCGGGTTTCATTTACTAGATAAACGACAGTGATACTGAAATTAATAATCATCAACAGAATGAGTTCACTTTGGGCGAAATCTTCGAATAGGAATTAAAAATGTCTATTGAGATAATGTGAAGAAGAAAAGAAAATGGATTAGGGCTCATGAGACCTCTCAGAGGGATGGATGAAAGACAGATCCGGTGCTAGCCTGAACGTGGGCTGATCGGGATATTCTGGGATAGGGCCGGCAGATTCGGGTAGGATTTCTTGCAGATCCCTTTCGTCGATGACAAAGTCTCCAGTACAGCCTACGAGAGCAAGCAGCAACTCATGCAGCATTTTTCGAAGCCAACGATGCTTTCCTTCCCCTCTCGCTGTCCACGGGTTGCCAAGGCGCGTTACTCTCCCCTTGCTTTCGAAATTTGTTGACCTTTAGTATCGGCAATGTTTTTAAAGTTTTTGAGTTAAAACTTCTAAAAAATTGTAATTTTTGAAGTTTTTGAATTAGAAATTCCATCATCAACCGTTGTTACTCTCACCAACCATTATTGCTGATTGCTCGCAACTACTATCTATAGTTATTAACCACTATCAATTCCTCCCTCCCTCGACTGCCACCCATCATCTCTATTGACGATCTCCATCATCAATCACCACTTGTCAAAAATCGTTATCAACTACTACTAATTTACCATCACTCATAAAAACCATGATTAACCATTACTCACCAACACTCTACCACCATTAGTAATTATCACTTATTAACTAATATCATCACTCTAAGTTTGCCGCCAACCATTTCCATCATCAAACATTGTTAAAGAAAAATTGTTGATTGCCACTAATTATCGTTGTTAGCCTTTATTAACTACTTTCAACAACTGTCATTCATTATTATTAATCATTAGTAGTCATCTCATTCATTGTTATTATTGTCAAGCATCATTGGTTGTTGTTTTATTACTGACCATTGATTGGCACCATTATTAACTACCATCACCAACAACCTTTGTCAACCATTGTCAAATACCACTTTCATTAGTTCTAATCAATTGTTGCCATCCTTGATCACCCCCATTATTGACCCCCATAGTCATTTGTAATGGTTGATTGCTAAACACTATTATTGAGAGTCATTAATTGTTATTGTCTTAATTATTACCGAACTTCGATCATTAAATGCCATCTGTCAACCACGTACTATTGAAAGCCACCTACTACAAATCATTGCCATTGTCAAACCAACACTAATGTTGATGGTTGTCAACCAACACTTCTGCCAACTACTATCACCATCGCTACCAAACATAGCTAACAATAAATATGAACCAACATTATCGTTAATCAACATCAATCACCATCATTATCAAACACCATTGACATCCTTAATAAACACCATCTACATCTAATAAAAAAGTGAGGGGTGTAATTTCTTGGTGGATGTAATTAAAGCATGATGTCAACAAAAATTGCCAATCAAAACAAAAAATATATCACTAAATGAGAATGTTTAAAATTCATCAAACAAAATAATAGTCTTTTAAAAGACAAGTTTGACTTTGATAAACTTTCATAGGTCAAGAAACAAAATATCTCGAAGATGTCATGTTTTTTAAAAATTTAATAGAAATGTTATGTTTTCAAAATTCTATAAATTTGGACAACTCATAGAAGTTAAATATCTCACAACTTATTCTAGAAATGAAGCTTAGCACTCATCACTATCATATAACCCTACAAACTAGCCATTGTCCATTGCTTATTAACCACCATTATGAACTATCATCACTAACCACCATTGCCAACATCCATCATTGACTAGTAATCAAACACCATTCTCGACCACTACCACCACCAAAGCACTTATCATTACAAATAATTGTTGAACTATTGGCCCTTTATATTTTTTATGACAACAAAATTATTGTATTACTTTTAGTAATATTTTTATTAAGTATTTTTAGATCATACTTCTCAAAATCAAATAAGATAATCTTATGAATAACTTAATCAATTGATTTACAAAGTAATCCACAAGTGAAGATAAGATAATAAGTTTTAATGGTTTTTACTCAAACTTGACTCAACTTATAAATCTTAAAGCTTTTGGTCTTACCTCTTAGTTGAGTGGTTGCTCATCGAAGCTTATCTTCTACACACTATTTGGGTTAGAATTGTTAAATATATTTCTTAATATTTATATGATACATAAGGTTGAATTCATTTTACTTACGCAAACATATGTAAAATTCTCTTTACATGAGTCAAAATAGTGCAAAATTGGTTAAATTCTTGTGAAAACATAATGTTTAAAAAGTTAAAATAATCTTAGGATTAATAATAAACCAAATGAGCACTAAGGTAAACATAAGTTCTGAACCTACATACATATCATACAATGTAATGATTTTTATCATACATGTATGTCCTTCATCACTACTTCGTGTCATGAGTCATTTATTGTAACAGTCATAGTTTTCTTTATTTTATTTATTTTATTTGCTTAAAAGAAAGAGTTCTTTTTGAGATGAATCCAACGATGTTTAATTTGTAATTTTTGGAGCTCTAATGAATAAATTATGAATTATTAAAGATTTGGGATAAATTTGTAACGTGGAGGATAGATTTGTAATTTTTAAATGTCGGCCTAGTTCAAATTCGATTTGGTGGAGGATATATTTGCAAGTACTAAATTTAGAAGGGGTTTTCTGAAAAATGCGATTCATGGCAAGTCAGTTCCGACGGCGTTATAAAACCCGACCCATGTGCGTTTCAAACGCACTTCTGCGTACACGGCGGCAAGGCACGACGGCGAGGAATTTTCATGATTTCCGGCAAAGCGATGACGACGGGCGACGAAGGTGAGAATTTTGTTTGCTTTGTCGTCGGGTTGTATAAGTTTTTTCGGTGAGTGGCGGTCAATTGGGCAGCGAGAGACGCAAGAGATTTCGAGTTCGTCGGCGAAATATTTCGGTTTCACCGGACGTACAGGAGAGAGAGAGAGAGAGAGAGAGAGAGAGAGAGAGAGAGAACTAGTTCAGCGTGTTGAATCGGTTCGCATTGCTGAATCGGTGCGGGCAGTCCATCATCTGGCCTAGACCGGGTCGCGCTGGGTGTGGGCGGTCCAGCGCCGACGGAAGACCGTAAGCAAGAAAAACAATGATCATTTTTGGGATTTTTGGAAAGCTCGTTTGGGATAGCTTTAAGAAAGAGGGATTTTTGGCTGTTTGGACAAGCTTTTAGAAAGCAGAATTTGAACCATTTGAGAACAACTTTTAAAAACGTAATTTTGCCTAATAAGCATATTTAAATTAATTATTTTTGTATTTTACGGGCTTGTAGGACATCAGGGCTTGTAGGACATCAAGAATAAATTAGAAGTGGGCAAGAAAAATTTGGTACAACAAATCCAGGTAGATAAATTCCTAACCCTGTGATGTAGCACAATATTATATGTTTTTACATGCTTTTTCTTACTTGTTATAGAATTGTGATTATTGCATATGTTTATGGCATAAAAAGAAAGAAATATTATGGTATTTATTACTTATGTATTTGCATGAAAACTAAAAATGAAGAAACAATATGGAAAGAAAAGTCTTTTTATATGGCATAATTGTTTGAAATTATGATTGGAAATGGTAGTAAAAATAGATTCCCAGAGAACATTATCCTCACCACTAGAACCCAACATGTTGGATCGCAGGGTATCGATCATTGGATCAGATATCTGCCTAGTATTATGTGCTATGACTCCATAATGATTACACCAGGCCTAGCGTGTTGGATCGTAGGGTATGGTACCATACCTGCCTGGTGGCACTAGGCCCTTAGATTATAGGATATCGATTTTCGGGTCATATATCTGCCTAGTGTTATATGCTTGGTTAGATGCCGGTTGAAGGTCATTTACTTGATTAGATCCAGAGGATAATGCATCAATGGGAATTGGGCCCAGTTATAACACATCTATAAGGAACTGTCATTTCTTTTGATTTTTCTTTGCTTTTTCATCTGATATTATATATGACATTAGTATGGTTTGAGCTTTATATATATGGTTCATCTGCACTATTCATTATATATATTTTTATTGGGTTAACTATGTGGATTTATCTACTGAGATTTGTAAATCTCATTAGTGCTTACATCACAGGTCATGAAACCACTGTACCGAGAGATGAGAATGGTGCTGCTACAGAAGAGTCATTTTCAAGAGATGTGTGAGAGTGGAAAAGTTTTTGTGTGATTAAATGTTTAAAAACATGCCTTTATATATATACTTTGGATTTTGGAGTTGGTGTTTATCTTACCGTCGGGTCCCCACCCATGGAATTTGTTTATTGTCCTCACTTTGATGATCATTTTGTTATATAGTAGTACCTGATGTAGGTGGGGGCTTGACATTTATAGTTAAGTAATATGTCATACAATTATGATATCTTCAACATATGAGTATGATACTTTTTATGCCTTAGGTTAGCTTGGTTATACAATATTAGTCGTTATATCAACTATATAAAAAACCAAAGTTTATTCTGTTAGTTTTGTATTTTCAAGCATTGTACAATACAAAATAATATTTCATACTTATGAAATCAAATTTTCTTCATACAATAGTTAGGAAAACAAGGAGTATAAATGTCAAATTTTAATCGTGCTAATATAATCAATTTATTATAGGAGTATAATCTTTTTATAAAGTTAGAAAGCATTAATTGTACTACTTTTGTACCAATACATTGAATATATTATTCATTTATGAGGTAGCCAGTCTCTTGCTTTCAAGGTGTCATAATAATATGATTATGTATTGGATAAGAAAATCCCAAGAACATTGAAAAATTATTGTACATACATGTTATCCTTTTTGCATGTGTACAATCCATGAATCACTTTAGAAAACGTAATGGTATACCTATATCAAACATGTATGTCTTTTATGATCAGTTTGTATAATGTCTATATGATCTATAATAATATAAGTTAAATGATAATCATAGAGTACACAATGTTTTATTATATTCATACAATGTAATTTATGTATAAAAATTTAAACTAGTTGGAGAGACATTTGTTAAGGCAATTAGCTTTGTTTACTTATCACTTTGGTACGATTCCATGATTGTATTTGTATGAATATTCATCAAAACTATAAAGGCTAATTTGTTTATTTGAGAAATATATTTTTATCCATTAGAATTTTAGTCAAACATATCCTTTTGTGTAATATAAATAAAAATATATTTGAGTGAGAGTAAGCTGATAATTTAATTATAAACCCCTTAGAAGTGAAAGAAAGTCTATAACTATAGATTATGTCTAATAGTGAAGATCTCCTTCATCTTATTACTTCATTCTGAACCTTATATACTTCATTTTGAGCCTTATCTTCATCATTCCTTCAACTATTGCATAAGTACTTCACAAAATTTATGGTACATTCTTTCAATATCATTTTAGACATTATATGTGGGTTGTACCTAAAAGTGAAGATCTCTTTCATCATTTTATTTCATTCTGAACCTTATATACTTCATTTTGAGCCTTATCTTCATCATTCCTTCAACTATTGCATAAGTGCTTCACAAATTTTTAGTTAAATTCTTTCAATATCATTCTAAACGTTATGTTATATTATTTTATCAAGTGAATGGCATAAGATCTTGCATGTGTTGCATTGTTCAAGTGTTATAATAGTTGTATAGATACTATTTAAACCTTCTAGTTTAAGTTAATCACGACTTTGCTATAGAAAAAAGGGAGTAAATTTATTTGAGTTGACCTCTACATGGTTATAATAGAAAAGAAGTAGTTTGTAAAACGTATACTTTTACTAGCTACAATAAAATGGATTGTTTTTAGTTGAAGCCTAGTTGGGTCAATTAGAGGTGAATGTAAGTACAAGTTTAGACTAAATCACCTAAAAATCTTATTTGCCCTTACTATTTTCCTTTGCTTTCTTTGTTTGCCTTATTACCTTACAATAATTATAGTCATCTCAAAGATTTTAAAAGGGAAAGAATGTTTTCTAAAACTTATTATAAGATTAATTAAGATAAACAAAAGCTTTTTGCTATGAAAGCATGTAACTTATTTGAATTTGGGTTAAAATAATGGAAGATTTTCACTACCAAAATAATCTTCAAGTGATGCATCATGAAAAAGTTCACCTCTAGAATCTTCAAACATAAATATCCAAGAATTAATCTTCACCTTTTACAATAATCTCACATCACTCAATGGATGAAGTAGCTTTCCTTACCTCACACAAGAAAAGATGGTTGGAGGAGACTTTCATAAACTCTCTAGAATTGGCCAAAGTCATTTCATTCACTTCTAAACTTTACATACAATTCATATACATCATGTGAAACAAATAAGGTGTCACACAACACATGGAAAAAAGTTGGGTTGAGAAAAATTTCAAAACCTCTAGCGTTATCAACTAGAGTGCCTAAAGTAGTATGAACTGATCTGTTAGTGTGGATGGGGCAAATCAATGTAGTTAGTCAACTACAAGGGTTGTTTCTTAACCACTTGGGTCATTTAATGTTAATTAACTACCATAAGGGATGGGATTGACCATCAAAATTTGTTCTTGATTGTACAATACAATTGCTTATACGACACAATTAAAGTGAATATTAGGCATGTAAAAACTAATTTGAAATGTCCTAAACAAAAATGTAATCTATTAGGTAGGTCATAGCATGATTTAGACTTACAAAACATGCTATAAGTGTGCGACCCACCTTTTATTACTGTAGCATTATTTCTAAAATGGATATTTAGTAGAGAATTTTTAAAAAACATAATATCATAATATAATTTTATAAGTCTCAAAAAGCATGTTCAAAATATTAAAATAATAAAATATTTTAAAATATAAAAAATAAATATATAATTAAATAAAGCTCATCGAGACTAGTCCAATGATGTTTATTTCATTTTAATCGAAGTTTATTTGGATTTTCTATGAATTACAAAGCTGATAAGAATGACTATTAAGATATTATATATTATATATATAATATGCAATTTCTGTTTTCTAAAAATAGAACCCTTTTGCTCAATAATGCTTGATGTCCTTACCCTAGGTTTTCCCCTATGCAATTAGTCAAAATTTCATTAAAGAGTTCCCTTGCTCATGATGAGGATATAAATTGTCATTATCCTTTTTAGGGAATCAAGTTGAAGCTGATTTGCATCGTCAGAGATCTCTCATAAGCCAGAAAAGTCAAAACCTAAAAATCTCTTTTATTTTGCAAAATTTAACTTGATTTTTATGAAATTCTAAGCAAAAAAAATGTTGTTGTTTTGGGGAAGACAAGTGGTGTAAAAGATTCGTGAGATCTGTAACCCATTGTTTGTTTTTATTGTTTTTAATTTCTCTTATTTTTTGATAATATAAATATGATTTTGTTATAATCATAATCTTACTTGGTTATTAGGTTGATGAAATACTAAATTTTTTGAGTTTTTACAAGTTAAGATTTTGGAAATATAGAAAATAGATAAAAATGTTTGTGATAGAGAAATAAAAAATTGATCAATTTGAAATGAGTTGTATAATGGATTTCAAATATTTATAAATTAAAATTTTGGAAACTTTCTATATTAGGCTAAATAAGTGTTGTTATACATGCTAAAATTATGAAACATGAAATTTGACTGACAATAAGAACAAGCACGAAAAAATAAAAAAACTCTTAAAGTATGATTTCACACAAAAAAGAAATAAAAGAAATTTATTAAATCATTATGAAGTTTATGTGGACTTTTAGAGAGAGATCCATAGTAATAGGTTATGAATCACAATAGAAAAAAATTAGAGAATTGACTTCAGAGTATAGTCCCAAAGTTTTATGTCGATATGCTTAACAAAATTATGATACAAGTAGTAAATTATTTATATAATTATTATATTGAGATTTTGTGATATGAATTATCGTTTCTTTTATACCTTATATAATGCATAATTTGATATGAGTAATATGACATAGCATATGTAAGTATTTATATTCATTTATGATTGATTTTATATAGTGGACTTGATATATTATTACATGCTTTTAATGAAAAAGGGGTAAGAAAATAAATATTCAAAATATTATGTTAGATAAATTAAATGACATGTACATATATAAATATTTAAAACTAAGAATAATCAGGTTATAGATAAAAATTCCTATGTGGTATACTAAAGATAGAGAAAAAAGTGAATAAATAAATTTTGGTTTTCAATTTAATATCTTATGAAAAAAATAATATTAAAAAATATGTTTCTCTTGTAGCCTTATCTCATAATATCACTTATTGTGTGAACTAGTGGCTACTACTTGCTATGTGATTTAGTGGTAATGAGACCATTAGTATTATGCCTCGATAATAGAGTTACCTAATATGTGATCAGGAGTTACAACTTACTATGTGATCTAATGGCCAGCACTTGCTATGTGATTTGACAATTGAGATCTATAGTGATATATTATTTACTATGTGATCTAATAGTTCCTACTTACTATGTGATTTAGTTGTAATGGTATCATAATATTAAATATTAATTATTAAGTTATCTACTAAATGATCAGGAGTTGTCATTAATTACATGATTTAACAACCATCGCTTATTATGTAATATAAAAGTTGAGGTATATAGTGATGAGATATATATATATATATATGTTTCTTATTTTGTGATATAGTGACTATTACTTGTTATGCTGATGGTATTGGTACCACTATTATTAGGTCTCAATAACTAAGATTCCTATTGTGTGATTATGAGCTACCACTTACTATGTGATATGATGGCCATCGCTTACTTTGTGATCAGACATTTAGGATTTAAAATGATGATATGTGTATATATATATATTACTTGCTATGTGATATAACAAACAGTACTTATTATATGATTTAATAATGGATATAATGAGATGTTAAGAGATATGATATTAGAATCATGTGAATCAAAGCTTTTAAAGAGAAATTAAGACCTTTATTAATTAAAAAGAAATATTGAACAAAAAATGAGAAAAATCAAGATCAATATAGATTCGATAAACAAATTTGCATATAATTATTTATACAAATTGTTTTTAAAAAAGAAAATAAAATATAAAACTCGTTATGTTTTAAAGATTAAAAATTATAACATATTTGTATTGTATTTAAAAACTTTTGTTACATACAGAGTTGTTGAGACACGATTTTTCTCTTTCTTGATATCATATATCTTATCAATGTTTAAGATCAATTTATCTTATTTTATATTTATTTTTATATTAATTTATTTATGTTATTAATTTATTTATTAAATCTTTGTACTCACTCTTTTACTCGTATTGTAAGACATGGTGCATGTACACATTGAAAGAGAGTATTTAGAGATATAAAAATAGATATTGAGAACTAAAAATAGGTTGCTTACAAATAATAATAGTATTATAGATTTTATTGTATATATCTCATATATATAAACTTTTGAAGATTCTGTGATATGGTATGATTTCTTTTTTGTGAAATATGATTTTATTATGATGATACAGTGTTTGTTGAGGTATTGATGATTTTCTCATAATAATATAATTTTACAATGATATCATGTTTCATTGATAATATATTTCTTTAATATAAACTATTATTGATATAGAGTTTATAAATCAATTATATGTATATGAAAAAATTGATAGATTCTAAGGAAGCTTTTGTCTGTTTATTTTTTAAAATTCAAATCTTATGTGAGTTAAAATTTTTTATTATAAAGAAATTATAAGACTAGTTAATCATCATTTCTCGTCTGTGTAAGATTTTGCATTCTCTTAGCATGTCAATTTTATTTTTTTCTAATATTCTTGATTAGAAAGAAATTAAGAGTTAATGGATAAATAAGGTGTGATAATAAGCATGAAATATAGCAAATTATAAAAAAAACTACTAAAAAATATTAACAAATGTGCAAATGGCTTTGGTCAACAATTATTACAAAAATATGGGGCATACCACAACATATCAAATCCTCTTAATTATGAAAAACTCATCTTTGATAAACGTTGTTATAGGCAATCCTCTTATTGAATAAATATGTCATGCTTTACTTGTTCTGAGTACTAATTCGACAATGGTAATAGTAATTATGTAAAAAATATGATGTCCTTAAGTTTTTTTAGTGATAATACTACTTTTATTTTTTATTTTTATTATAGATTAGTATATATAATATAATATCTATAATATTAATAGCTATAAGTTTACTTAGTGTACATGAAAATTGTTAACTCTTTACTCAATTAAACTTGTATATGCATAATTGTTATGATTTTATAGTGGGTACCTACATATCTTTATTTTTAAACTAATCTACAACTTTATGTGTATTAATGAAATGCCTTGTAGTATGAGTAAGGTAATAAAGAGCAATTTCTTAGTAGATGAATTTGAAAAAAAAATGGCATTGAAATGAAATTAACAAAAATAATTATTATAAAATATGGTGGATAAAACAACATCATAGCTTCAATAGCATAATAAATTCCTCATGTATATGCATGTCATTACTAAGCTACCAAATTAAACAGAGTTAGTGTTAGATATTCCTACAATTCTTTCTTTATATAACCATATATATATATATATATATATGTTATTTCATGTTTATTTTTATCGATATTTATTTTTTTCTCTCTTTCTTTTACTTTTCTTCATTTTATTTTCTTCTTATTATTTCACATTTTATTCTTCTTTTTATCAAAATCTTGTTTTCTTTAATATTGTCGTCCCATAGTTTTGATCATTTTGACCCAATTTACAGCAAGCCACTTCATGCCATGCATCTTATATAGTTTTTTTCTTTCATAGCTAAGTTTACTACTAATTCCATTTTATTTTAATTTTCATAGTTTAGTTTACTACTAATATCATTTTCTTTTCTTTCATTTACTATAAGATAATGCAACTTTGGAAAATCAAATTTTTATTTTCTTATTTTTTTCTTTTAGCTCATAGCTTAGTTAGCTCACTTCTTTTTTTATTCCATTCTCTTTTTATTTTCTCTTTTTTTATTTTTATATTTTCATGTTTTAATCTTACAAAAGCAAAAAATTAACACTACATAGAAATAATATCAAATTTTGTGTGTGCGAGTACAGGCACACGCACACACACACATATATCGTTTTTATCATATGTTTTATATCATCTAATCATGATACCATGATAAATGCATACACTAATATTTTCTTTTCATTTTAATTAACTTTATTCTACTTAAATTATTAATTCTAGATTTATCTACTTAAATCATAAAGGATGGACTTTACGAAATTATTTCTTTTTTATTTTGATATAACAATATGCTTTAGATTAATAATATATTTTTTATAACTCTTTATATCCTCATTACAACTATGGTTTTTTTTATCGTGCATGCATGCTCATATTTAGGTTGTGATCTAAGTTTGTTGAGATTATTGATTAAAGATATCTAAGTTGTAATTCAAATTTACCTATATTATCATTATCTTTCATTTCGTTTATATTTCATGATTTTGTTCTACTTTTTTTCTCTATTAATTTAGTATTTAAAAAGATCAAGATCTAGTTATAATATTTATTCTTCTTCTCTTTCTCTTTGAGAAATTTGTAAAATAAAGATGCAAAATAGTTCTAGAGGCTAACTTCAATCTCACATATGATTTTTTTTAGCTTTTTCATTTTTGGATTATGAGATTGTAATGGATCATATATAAGACTTGTATATTTATTTACTATTTTCTATATACTTTTTATCTTTGTGTTTTCTATTAGTTAAGGTTTTTTAGTCATTTTTATTTTGATCCAAGTTTAGCCTTTACACTTTTATTACTATGTTTTGGTGGGATGAAAATGAGTGTTGCTTTGGTTATGAAATTTGAGCCTTTAATTACTCTGTACCTAAGACAACACATCCATTTTAATAAAGTAAAATATTTATGTTTAGAATAGAAAACCCTTGGTTCTAATATAGTAAAAAACCCTTAGTTCTAATAGAGTAAGAAATCTTATACTTAAATGAGAACGTCCCTATTAATAGAGTTAAAAATCTTGCTAATATGAAACTTTCCTTTCTCTCTTTTCTCTTGATGCATGTGTCCTTACCACATGCATAATGCGTGTTGCGTTGACCCTCTTTAGTTGAACTCTACAATCCACCACATTCTTCTCATGAGCAAATATGTTGTGCCTACTTACAATCACCTTGATATCCACCAATTTTGAATTGCACCTAGAAGTGACAACCTTGATAGAGGAAATCTTAGCACAACTGAACTAGTGTCAGGCCACAACATATCAATGCTAATTAAACTAGCATATGTATTGCACTTGCATAATTTCCAATATTATAAAAACAAAGATATTTTGAATAAAAATATTTTTAAAAATTTTATGTTTTTTTAGAATTTTTCTTTGAATTTTAAATTTTATAAAGGTTCATACAATATGATAAAACAAACCATATAGTGCAATTCAATGTGATGAAGGAAAAAAAACTTAGTTAATAGCTAAACACACCATATAATATGATAAGAACATCAAATAGTATGATATAATGGGAACTAACCTCCTTAAGCTACGTAAAATAGTAAAGTATAGATTTAAACCATTATTTGAGTATGACTACGGGCTATATAACACATCACCACTACATATCATACTAAATTGAGTAAGCTAAGGAAAATAAAAATTAGATTGTATGGTATGACATCATATAATATGA
Source organism: Vanilla planifolia (assembly GCA_023846275.1). Lineage (NCBI taxonomy): Eukaryota > Viridiplantae > Streptophyta > Magnoliopsida > Asparagales > Orchidaceae > Vanilla > Vanilla planifolia. The sequence goes on from CM043867.1 coordinate 7,671,539, forward strand.
TTAATATAATAATAAAGATTTTTTTGAGTTGGATTTGATCAAAATGTATATCATCATTGATTATGCCAAAAATAGAAATCATGAAGAAAAAAATTAACTAAGCATGATAGCGAGCAATGGATGCCAAGACTCATTGGACAAATATAAAGAAGGTGATGATATAAGTACAATAAGAGTGATTCATGCAGATGAAGAGAGATTGTACTATTGTGTAGTACAAAGCTAAGAATTATATAAATATCAAATGGTAAAACTAAAGGGATTTTAAAACCTAAAATAAACAATGGATATAGAATCAATATGAGAGCAAGTCTAATCAATGGTGAATTATAAAAAATAAGAAGACAAGATATTAAAAAGACACTTATAGAAAGACATGTGATGTATGATAAATTTAGATTTCTATTAAAGTTTAATTTAGAGTATACAATATTAGAGATGTTCAATATATTATTAAAAAATATAAAATATAACTATACATTAATTAGAGTTAGGTAATATGTTTGATATTTTAGAATTATTTAAAGATTAATATCCAAAATTATAATATAAATTATTAATTAGAGTAGATGATAATATATTAAGTATAAAACATAAAGTCAACAAAGCAATTTTTGTTATATCCAATTTCACAAATATAAAATAAACAATTTAAGACAAATTATATGTGAAGTATTTTAATAGAAGAAAAAACAACTTTAACTTTAGATTCTTACCTAAAAAATAAAATTTATAGAAAGAGCGTACTTTTTTAGTAATGATAATTATAACTTTATAAGTGTTAGTATTTAAAGCACTAAAGAGAGAAAAGGATGATGTGGTGGTGATTTGGGTTAGTAGACAAGTTTGGCTAAAAAGGTTAATAATATAAAATGCTAAAATTTAGAGCCTTGTTGAGAAGGGTGGTGTTTTGGTAATTAGATCAAGAGAGCGCAATAATCAGTGATGACTTATATGTGTTGGTAAAAGCTAGAATTTGTTTGGTTACTGGCTTTCCTAGTGAAAGATCTCTCATTTTCGATCCGTCTATCTCATAAGGGGATGTGGTTGCTGGCTCTCTTAATGAAGGGTCTTTCATTTTTTATTCTTATCTCACATAAGAAAAGTTAGAATCTCTCTAACTAGACTTAGGCACACATTCTTTATTCTCAAAGGTGAAAGCATACAAACAAAAAGAAGTTTTCATTTCAAAATTTTTTTCTTTAACATGGTGAATATTCTTATATATAAGAATATTCAAGGTTCATAAATAATTTTTAAAAAATGAAAAAAAAAAGCTACAGAATTAATTGATGTTAAGTGGTTCTCAAATTGGTTATACATTCAGATTAAGACAATGACGAGTAGAGAAACGGAGGGGGTTAGCAATATAGGCAGAGGTATCGACTTGATATTCTTGTAGACATAGGTTAGGCAGAATAACATGGGACTATGAAGACTGACGAGTTAGCATTGGCCATTGTGGGTCAAAGCAAATAGATCAGGTCATCGCAAGTAATGGGTAGGCGTGGGTTGAGCAGATAAGCCATGTTCTTAGGTTAATTTAGGTCATGTAAGCAAGTGGGTTGGCTCGAGCGACAACAACGATTGCTAACGATGGTGGTGATGGCAAAATATGGCGACGGATTATGAAAGGTGACAAAAATAACAAAAAAGCTCAATTTCAAGTACTTTTTGAAGTAATTTTAACCAAATATTTACCAACAAACTTATAGAACTAGTGTAAGAACATGGTTATTGTAGTTTAATGAATAAGAATGTGAGAAGATGTGGGAATAGATATCAAAGCAATTATAGTCAAGACTTAGATGGATTTTTTTAAAAAAAATTAAAAGTTTAACACTCAACTAAAGTCAATAAAAGAAAGAGTGAGTAAGAGAATGTGTTTAAAAAAATTTGGAAAGAAGTTATACAAAAAACTTATCAAACTGAGGGTAAAGGAAAAAGATATAACCTTAATGAGACTACAACATGGGAATGCAAGAGGTAGGTAAACTTATATTATGTGTATATTATTGATGATTAATTTTTGTAGGTTAAAAGTTTTTGAATAATAAAATTGTTTGACAATAATCTTATATATGCTTACTTGTGCTAATGTTTAATATTTGATGCATGATGTTTGAGTAGAATATTATGAGTTGAACTCCTATGATAATCTTGAAGATGTTTATTTCCTTGAGTTGCAAATTATCTGTCACATGTTGATTTCTCTTATGATGATATAAAATGATACATTAACTTGCTTCTTTTACTCTTATATTGAGTTTTACATGATGTTAAAACCTAATACATTGAGTTGCATAATTTACATGCCTTATCTCTTAATGCTAATGTAAAAAAATGTTCATAAAGAGTAAAATGAATGTATAACAAAATATAAATTATAATGGTAACCTAATAAGGAAAGGAATTATAAGATAAAGAGAAAAAGAAAAAAGTTGTGGTAAAAGGTGGGCAAGGTTCAAAAGATGATAAGGTGAGTGGTTGTCCAAAATGACAACTATCATTTTAGAATGACAATTCTAGAAATGAGCTAAATGAGCCATTTATCTAATGTGTTTATTTAAAATGATGTGTTCCTAAACACACTTGATCGTTCATGAAATGATCTCGTTTAAGCCATTCCTTAAAGAAGATGAAAAGATAAAAATGGAATAGAAAAAAAAATTTGAAGATGATAAAAAAATATGGATTTCAAAGACTTAAAATTATTTGATATGTATTGTCTTATTCATATACTTTCTATATTGTATTAACTAAAAATGATGTATGCATGTACTTATCTAAATATTTTATTCTTTACATATATGTTCTTTTTTTGCCACTAAGCTAGTGTTTGTCGACTAAACCTATTTTTGATTTAATACTTTCAAATCAAATGGAAGAACTACATGGGGTTTTAGTAGAGCAATAAGTACTACATCATGTGGCTTAACCTAAAGAATTCCTTACTTTCTCTTCTAGTTTTGTAGCAATTCTAAAATTTTCCTTTATGTAAAAAAGATGGACATGTAATAGAAATTTTCATTGAAATATTGGCTTAGATTTTATGTGACTTAAGTAATGTATGGGTAAAAGGAAAGTTTGAAGGTTTGTGTACTTAAATTTGGAAATATTCTCCTCATGGAAAAATGAGATTTTCAATGCAAAGTTAATACTTTAAAAATGATTTACTTTGTCACTAGATGTGTTGGCTTATATCATATTTTATTTGATTAAAACGATAGTAAAGAAAATTTTTACTCAATTATGATGTATGACACAAGAAGTCTTTTCAAAGGAAATGTCAAATTGTGATTTACAAAAGTTATGCAAAATTCATTTTAAATCATTTCCCTAAAGGTTTCAAATGTTTTCTTTAAAAAAAGTTTGTTTTTATATATCCTTTTGCTATTTGATCTCAAAAAGTTTTGAAAATGTTTTCACTTTTTTAATTTTTAGGATTTAAAAAAGAAATACAATTTGGCCATGATTTCTAAATGAATAAAAGAAAAAGGAAAAAGGATTTTAGTGCAACCTAAGCTGAGGATAGCTAGGCGAGGGTTGCTACAATGTGTGTGGAATAGGGTGCATCTAGGAAAACTTGTAGAGATTTGTTTAAAGCCATGTCATTAAATACAAAAGAAAGTAAAATAATTTTTTGCTTTACATTTTTATTGAAATTATAGTTTCTTCTGCAAACATGGGAGATCACCCCCTCATTATAATCTAGGTTCTTTTGGGTTAAAATCCAAAGATATCCAAGTTACTAATATAGGATAAATTGCATACAGATAATGAGTCGAGCAAATACAATAGATTATATTTTATGTATTCTTTATTCTATTGATATTTCTATTTTGTATAAGGTGTAATGGGTCAATTATAAAGTAAATTATAAAGTCCTCTTGTTGTTTTTTTTTTTTTTGACACTTATTATTATTTTTTATTTGAAAGGGATTATTTTTATTTTATTTTATTAGTTTAACTTTGGTATTGTAATCTATTTAAATCCATGTTATTGAATGAAAAAAGAAAGAATATTATTTTCTTGGTATTACTTCTTTATTAAAAATGTGGTTTCTTTTGTTGTGTATGTGTGCACATCTTGAGTTGAATTCAAAGTTCTTTCAAATTACGATTCTAAGATATGAGAGTTATGGTTCAAATTTAACTCCAATTTGGTCAATGTCCATTGGAATTTTTCATAAAATGTTATCAACCTCTTTTCCTATTGTTTTAGCTATATAATTATAATATCCCAAAAGGAGGAATAATTATTTAAATAATACATTGAGAATTTAGAGTTAATGAACACTTCATTTAATAAGGAAATTATTGTTTAAAGATTGATTATATCATTTTAGATTTGTAACATTTCAAATATAATAATAATAATTAAATATTATAATTATTTTGAAATATATAAAATTTTAAAAAGTTTAAAAATTGTTTTATAATTTCTTAAAAAAATGAACATTATTTAAAAAAGATATGACATCTCAAAAGAATAAGATAAATTGAAAAATGAAAAGTACTAATTATTTGAAATCCAATGCTACCAAGTTAATAAAAATTTTAATTTTCTAAGTAATAAAATGATAAATCAAAGATTTATTAGAATTTATTTAAGTTTTGAAAGATGCTAGAAAAAAATAAAATATTAAATTAATATAAAAAATCATGAAAATTTATTAAGACATAGAATATAAAAAATAAGTTTATTAAAATTTTTTAGGCATATATTAAATGCATGATAAGCTTGGATTTAAAAGTCAAATAAGATTTAAAGGAAATTGTTCGAAATTCATTTTAAGAAAATTATGTGTCAAAAATTATTAAAAATACAAAATAATACAAAAACTATAAAATTTGGCCAACAAGTACATCTCATCAAGTAGATTTAAATAAAGTTAGATAATGTTTAGAATCATAAATTGATAAGAAAATATTTGAATTAAATCAAAATCTAACTAATTCTCAAAGAACATTATTTTCCTTAAATCCCTGACCAATTTAATGATGTAGGAACCCAACTACGCATTACAAGAGTCGACAGTAAACCAATGAACTTCAAGCGATGGGAGGCAAAGAGTCACTGAACCAAAGAGTTGCGGCCATTGGAAGGAAATGAAGCATTAAGAAGTAGAGCTAATGTTAAAAGAGTAAAAAAGACGACCATAATTAAAATATATGGGATTTTTATAAGATTTTGTTTGGTTAAAAGCTTAGAGGAAGGATGAGAGTGAGTGGAGTTATTACTATAGCAATTGAAAATCCTAAAATAAGAGAAAAAAGATAGAAAAAGCTATTTGATGTAATATTATTTGTAGCTTAGCAGATCTAATAAGGAATGATCCAATTATATCTAGATTGAGATTATCCATGCTATGATATAGTGTTTTCTTATGAATGACTCATCACGATATGTTTATTATTTCCTTAAAAAGTGATGCATAACATGCTAATAAATTGTGAACATTGATAATGTCACATTAATAGTTATTCTACGTGTAAATGAATGAAAAAGAAAAGGGAAAAAATATAAGAACAAAATTGGTAAAGGGATGAGGGGGTTGTCAAAGTGCATGAAAGTGGGTTATTGATAGTGGTGATGATCATTCTATAATAACATGTTTTGAATATAAGCCAAATGAGCTATTATTTTGGTAATCCAGAATCATAATTACCATTCCAAAATATCATGATGTAGTGATGAGCAAAGAAGTCATCATTTAAGGCTATTTTTATTTGGAATAGACTTAATCTATTTTTTATATTATAAAAAAATTATCTTAAACCATCCAAAAGAAAAGAAAAATAATAAAAAGATAAAGAAAAAATAATTAAAGAAACTTACATGCTACTTATTTTTATAAAGATTAGCAAATTGAACAATAGATAACGTTTTATCATATTGCTTTTCACATTCTATGTTATTTTTTTTATTTTATAAGATTGACTTGATATATAAAATGACCCAAATACTACTTGCCTTACATATAAGTATAAGATTTTGTCACTAAACCAAAGATGGTTAACTCAACTTATTTTTAGTATAACACTTTCATGTCAAAATAAGACCCATCATGAGACAATTAGAGAGTAGTAAGAGATAGCATCGTAACCACTTATCTTAGATATTAATTTACTTATATTGTTAGTTATATCAATTATTATGATAACTTGTTTTATTTTCTACAATGTAAGAAACTTTGTTTTAAAATAAAATAATGTGATCTTTATGTAAGTTGGTTTTTATCATAAATATTTTAAATCACTTCTACTATGATTTTCAAAGATTGTTTGCAAAGTGTGCATGAAAATGGGGCTTTGAAATAATACTTATTTATTCTTATTTTATTTATAAAACATGTTTTCAAAACCAAAGAAATAAAAAAAGAAATAAATAACATGACATCAGTCTTGGGAATAGCTAAGGGTGGTCACCATAATGATGTTGGATATACTATATTAGGAGAATGATATTGAGCTTATTTAATGTGTCTCATATAAGTGTACTATTAATTTTGTAATATTTCTATTTTATTTGGGTTATAATGAGTTATACACACACACACACACACACACACACACACACACACACACACACACACACACACACATATATAAATAAACAAAAATGATGAAAATATCCTTAGTTACTAAAGTGATATGAAAATAAAAAAAATATGTAAAAAAATTAAAAAAACCATAAATGATATATATATATATATATATATATATATATATATATATATATATATATATATATATATATATATATATCATTTATGGTTTTTTTAATTTTTTTACATATTTTTTTTATTTTCATATCACTTTAGTAACTAAGGATATTTTCATCATTTTTGTTTTGAGATTTAGTGTTTCTCATTGTTCCATATTTAAACAACTACCATAGAATAAAAATTACAATTGAATAAGACTTGTTAGCTTTCATTTTATTAAGAACTACAATTTCTTATCATATATGCATGCATAACCCTCAAGATCATTCAGGTTCTAATCAAAAGCTTATCCAAGTTACAATTCAAATTTATCTCCACTCTTATTGTCATCGTCATTGTTGTCATTTTCTTCCTTTTAACCAATTATAGGATTTCCATCATGCTCGCCTTATGTCAACTTTGGTATTAAGATATTATTGTGATCAAATTATAAGAGTTCCATTTCTACCTTCTTGTCCATCAAGTTTGGTATTAAAACTTAAATACAGATTCATCTATTAAATTTTCATTCTATGTATCCTCCATCAAGTTGGTATCTAAGTTTAGATCTTAATTTAATTATAGGGTTTTTACTCTACCTTTTTGATGATTCATATTAGGTTTGAAAGATTCTTATCAGGAACCATCAAGAAATTGTATGCACATTGTACTAGATCATTTAGAATTATGAAAAAATTGATAATCAATGCAAATGTATTAAATTTACTTAAAAAAATTATGGAATAAGTGTTACTTTAATATTAAGGATCTTTTATTTTATAGGGAATCATCCCCAATACTTAATGAGCATTTTGAGCATTCATCAATCATGCTGAGTGAATCTATCTCACCAATACATTTAGCCCCATTTAGTGAATTGAGAAATCAAGTAGAGCAAATCTTAGATGGTAAAACAATTTTCACATAAGATAAAGAATAATAAATTTTTTTGGTACGTTGGTGAGGTCATTCTACCTTTGACAATACTTGGATAATTGAGGACTTTTATCACCTAAGCCAAAGATGTTAGAGCAGTATTACAGATTTCATCAGAAGCGTCTCATGTATCAGAAAGATGTTTCACTTAGTAGTGTACTAGTTCAATTCGCACTGAGAATTGTTTCACGATTGATCTCTCTACTTCTAATTAGTCTCCATTATCATTATCGTTGTGAGGGTTAATTACAGTTGACCCTTATTTATTTCATACTTTAGTTTGCTTTTATTGGTTCATTAAGTTGTTTGTATCTACAATTTAGATTCGATTATTTAAAAATAATTGATAGCTTTCTAAATATTTTCAATTTTATATTTAGTGCAGGCCATCTCTTTAGTCGTCTAAAATTCTATTAGTATAAAATTTGGATTAAATTACTTTAAAAAGACTTAAACTTGAGTTTTTTTGTTATTTTTTTACTATTTTCTATCGTTTGCCATGTCTATCATAGTTATCGTACCCATTAGTAGCTATAGTTGCTGTCTATTCAACCCATGTCAATCCTCTAAACTCAGTAATTGGTTCAACCTATACAGATTTGATCCATGAATGTGTCAACCCATCAACCATGCTATTTGCTCTAACCTAAAAGCTGAACCCAAAGCGTCATGCACCTTTTCACTCACATCACATAGATCATATTGCTCACCACTTCATTACTCACTATTATAGTTGTAAAAAATTCACAGCTTGTTTGCCTATTGTGTACATCAATTAATTTTGTAGCTTTTCAAGTCATTTCTTTCTTTTTTATAGCAAATTTCAAATTATTATTATTTTTTCCTAATTTATGGTTATTTTGGAATTTTGAAATGTTTTTTAGTTAACAAAATTACTATTGTATATTTGATGTCTTTATAAATTGAAATGTTGAACATATTATATGGGATGACGAATTTTGAAAGAAGTAAAAAAATGTTATCATCATGCTTATTTGATATGGGTGTGTAATGTGTGATCAATCTGATGATGTGATTCTAGAGGTTCCTTGGGAAGGTGAGTGAGAGGCTCAAAAGAAGAGATCTCGATTCAATATCTAACATCAACAAATAACATCAAATCACAAGAAAAGTTCTTAGCAACTTTTTTTCATATTTCAAAATATTTAATTATCACATCCAACTTTCTCACTTATGTAAGTGATTGTTATTTCCTATTTGGTATTCTAAAAACTCTACTTGTCTTTATAGCTTGTCATATCATCACTGATGTGAATACTTAAGTATCTTGTTAAAACTATTTTTTCTTAGAGTTGAGATCACTTATGTTAAAAATTAATACAATTCTTTAGCTACTAAAAAAATTCTATTTACTTGACAATCCTAAGATTTTTTATTTTAAATATATAATACAATTGGGAAAATCCTTATACATATATAATGTTTAAACCTAAGCTCTTCTTGATTGTTTACTAACTAAAATAGGTTTTAACATATTATACTGTAATAAAGAAGAGAATCTTAACGAGCTTTATGTACGACACTAAGAGTTACAAAGCATAAAATTGTGATGTATGGGATTATAGAGTAAGGAACCCCAAAAAACCATGTAGTGCTAGATTATTTAGGACATCCCAAAGAACTGTAGATGTTCCAAATTATTTAGAACATCTGAAAGGACTGTAGATGTGCTAAATTTTGTGATTTTACTCTCAAATGACTATGAAGTGTTGAGTGACTTTGAGAATATCCTAAAATATTGTGAATGTGTCTATTTATGTTATGTATGTATGCCAAACCATTGGTTAGATATCAGTCACTCAAACAACTGCATTACAGAATCATGATGTTCTAAGAATTAGAAGTGCTCAAATATTTTTATGACAAGTTAAGATTCTTTGAGTTATGCTAGAGGTAAGTGGTTGTAGTAAATTTTCTTTGTGATATCCCAATTTATATTTTCCTTGGCTTAGTAGGTTAAGGCCCCTTTGTATGCCATTACATGTCAAATAGTTATATGCATATGGCTATTGCTTACTTTTATAGCATATCTTAAATGTTTCCTATTGAAATTTTTAGCCCACCTTAATTGAGGGAGTTAGGTATTTACATTATAAATTAACTTGGTATAATAACTTAATAAATAAATCTTAATTGTGTCCCATCAATTTTATATTATATGATATGTGAGTATTTCAAATTCAAAATTTAAAGCTGACACCTTGAAAAAGATGCAAATACAACGATAGTAAGATCTCACATTTAGTTTTGTTATTGTAAATATCTCATCGAAAGGAATATGTAGTCTCATGGTTTTCATTTTATGGAGGCCTTTTAGATTTTTTTAGCATATTTTAAAGGATAAAAAAAAGAAAATAATACTAAAGATAAAAAATTAAATAATAAAATAAATGAATAAATGAGTATACTAGTTGACTTATCCTCTCATTTATAAGAGGATGAGCTCCCTCCCATTCTAAAAGGCCATTTAAGCATTTGGAAAGCAAGTGAGAAAACACGAGGGAAGGAAGGAGCTTAAAGGAGGAAGCGAACCATTTCAGCTTGTAAATGTCGAGCTCTTGCGTCATTGGGGTGAGATTGGAATGGAAGAGAAGAAGATTCAAGGAAAGAGCAAGCTTTAATCCTAATTTTTGGAAAATGATATTTCAAGGGAATAAGGAGGATTGATAAGAGAAAAGAAAAAATAATAGAAAATGCTTATCAAAATTGCTAGATAAGCAAACCAAATTAACTATAATGTAAGTAGATTATTATGTATTCTTTGATATATTGTGAAATGCCTGATGATGTGAGCATTACATGACATAACATTCTTTTATATATATTTTGATCTCATTATAACTCTCTATGAGAATTGATATATATATATATATATATAAGTTACACATATATAGTTGTATAAGCCTTATAATGCTATAAGAGAACATATAATAAGATAAAGAGAATTAAAATGAAAAAAAGAAATAAAATAGGCTAATATAATCTAAGAAAAAGAATGACCCCTATTGAACAACAACTTGATTGTTGTGATATATATCACCCCAAGTGTTGTGATACTTAGAGATAGGGCAGTGGCATACAAATGCCTCAAGTTAGTGATGATGATGAGATGCTTTACTTTTGGATATCGTGGGCACTTAGAGATGAGACTTTAGCATTTTGAGCATCTTGTACCTTGTCAACACAGGATATTAATATCATTAAACAAGACTTAGTAATAATGAAATACTTTACTTCTAATTATCATGTATATTAAGGGATGAGACATTTTATATTCCAAGTGTTTCATACTTTATCAACATAAAATATTATTATCAAAAGATAAAACTTAGTGATGATGAGATATTTTAAGCTTTGGTATTGTGATATTCAAATATAGGGCCATAACATTTCACAACATCAAGGTTTGTGATGTATAGATATGATATAAGATCTCTTATACTAAGATACTTTGGAATGAAAGGAAGAAGAAATTTGTGAAAAGAAAAAGAATGGAAAAGAAAAATAAATAAAATAAATGAAAGAAAAACAAAACAAGAAGTATTATATACTTATGATGAGTTGAGTATGTACATGTATATGACTATATGCATATTGTTACAAAATTTTTTATATAGATTTTATATGCTCTTTTTTTTATTATTCTATCTTATTACTTAATTATTTTAGTTACATTTTACATTACTTTATTATATATAGTTAGAGGTTTGTCTTGTGAGTATATCATACTCTTTTTTCACTTATAGTAAGATATATTGCTAGCATTCAGTGGGCTAAAGGTTCTTAGAGGATATTTTAAGGCTCAAGAGTTAAGAGGATGATATATTAGATGAGCATAAGAGTTGTATTCATTTTAAGTATATTTATATTTTATTTTGGATTTCGATGTTAGTATTAGTTTTGGGCTTTTATGTTGTATAATAGCTATTAGTTTTTATGTATTATTATTTATGTTAGAATCTTCAGATTATTATGAATTTTCATTTTACTCTTGCTCATTGTAGTAATATATGTCATCTTTTTTATATTGTGAGTTTTGTTTTAACTCAATAATTTTGTGTTATGGGTATATTTTCTCAAATTATATAGATTGTTATTAAACAGGGCATGATAATTGAGTGGCATAATACATGATTTGTAGTCATCTTTGTGCTTAAATATTTCATTTTCTTATGTTTTTAGTTAGTAATCAATATGTTTTATTTTTATTACAGACATTATATTTGCTAGTTATCATGTACTATACTAAGTTTATTGGATTTTATTACTATTTATTGTATTACTTTATTTGATATATGTGGCATGTAGATTGTATGTGAATGGCATGTAGGTTATTAACATGTTGCTTGTAAGTACTATGTATCTCATTGATATGTGTTAATAAATTATCTCAACCTAAGAACTAATTTTTAAATAAACTGGCTAATAATTGGTTAAGAGATAAGGTTCACTCAGGGCGACACATTAAGAGCATGATGATCAAATTGGAGGACGACACATTAAGAGCGTGATGATCAAATTGGAGGATCACAATTTAACATTCGACAAAAGAAATAAAAACTAACTAGTCAAGTTTATTGTCTTGTGCAGTGGTGGTGTTATACCTGAGGATTTTAAAAAAATGTTTGGTTTTAAAAAATGATTAGGTGTGATAAAAGAAATATAAAGAGAAATAATTTTGATGAGAAGAGTGTAAACTTTATTTATATTTAATAATTTTTTAAGTCATTTTCTCCAAAAAAACCCATTTTCATTATGTATCAACATAACTAAATAAAATATTTCAAAAACTAGTTTTAAATCAAGATTTTATTAGCATAAATGCTTTTCAAATACAATTTTATAAAATTATTTCCAACCTCAATTTTATACAAGATTTTCAAACTCACTAGTTATATTCAAACAAGTTCTAAGAATTGAACAATTATATCGTTATATTTCTTAATTTATATATCCTTCACTCAAAATATACAATAGTCTTTTAGCTTTTAGTAGTTATTTTTTTAAGGATACTATGTTGATCTCTTAATCTTATATTAAAATATTATCTTGATTAGGAGATAATATTTTTAACTTGGATAGCATTTCATACTTAAAATCAATATTTTATTTAAAAATTAATATTTATTTGTTTATTCTATATATATATATCAAATTTCTTATTTCCAAATATCAAGCAATATATTTATTTTTATATAACAATTTACATTTACTATGTCACAAGTTTTGTAGTGGTCAAAACAAAGTTAACCTTGATAATTGTATATTTGTATGACTTTGTAAATCTGTAATTGTACATCAATCTTGACCTAGAACACAGCTTGATAAATCCGATCAAGCGAAGCACGAATCGTACTGGAAATTATTACTCGATTCATACAAAGTTTGATATGGTAGTGCTGCGAATTGCCATCCCTACTCTTTGTGCAGTTGGGAGGAGAACGAAGGGTGTTCGGAGGCGGTGATGGCTGGCGGAGGGCGGTTAAGCGACGACGACGATGATGACGACATCCTATTCCGTTATCCGCTCCCATCCGCTTCAAATGGTCATGGCCCAGCTATACCTTCGTCCTCCGCGAAGTCGCGTTCTGAAGGCGGCGGCAGCGGCGGTCTCGCTCCCTCCAAATCTACCGTCTACGTATCCAACCTGGACTATGCTCTTACCAACTCCGACCTGCACACCATCTTCTCCACCTTTGGCAAGGTTGCCCGCGTCTCTGTTCTTAAGGACCGTGAAACTCGCCGGAGCCGCGGTGTGGCCTTCATCTTGTTTGTATCCCGCGATGACGCCGCTTCCGCTGTCCGCACCATGAACAAGAAGATTCTCAACGGTCGTACGATATCCGTATCCATTGCGTCTGACAACGGTCGTGCAGCCGAGTTCATCCGTCGGCGGGTGTACAAGGACAAGAGCAGGTGCTACGAGTGCGGGGAGGAGGGGCATCTCTCTTACGAATGTCCTAGGAATCTGCTCGGTCCCAGAGAAAGGCCGAATCCTAAACGTTCTAGGGGAGGAGCGCAGCGAAGCTGGGGAGAGGGGAAAGTTGGAGGGGATAACGGTTTCTCGGATGGCGGAGAGGATTCGGCGTTTGAGGATGATAATTGGGCTTCAGTGGTTGACACACGGGGAGAGGATGAAAAAGCCATGGGTATGGTGGAGGGGAGAAACTTGAAACAGAGAAAGAAGAAAATGTCGAGTTATTTCAGTGACGAAAGCGGCGAGGATGAGTAATTCTGGTGTTGAGGTATGCAGTTTCGATGTTTCATGTATTTGTATACTTTGTTTACATGCTTGTGTAATCAAATCTAGGAATGTTTGGGCTGCGTAGCTCCATTCTTGTTTTTTTTTCGTGCACTACTAAGTTTATGAGTTTGCTGCGGAAATCTAAGGGTATATAAAGGTGCTTTGGTTTGCATTTGCTGTAGACTTGAATGCTTCTGATTGGTTTCATAAATATACTACAAATATTCAATAGTTTCTTGATGATGTGCTTATTATAACTTTATCTTCTTTTTCTATGCCAAACATTCTACACTATCCAACAAAATTTCTTAGGCTTGATTTGGATCTCAATGAAGTGGTAATACAATGAGATTGATGAGATAGAATTATACAATCAAAATACAAACAATATTTTGGTACACTGTAATCGAAACATGATGTAAGAAATAAAATTATTATATAAGAGTAAACTAGATGTATAATAGTTATATAAAAATGATTAAAAAATTATATTAAATTTAGGTGGAGATTCCCACATGGTACTTATCAATTAAGATGAAAATACAACTCTCCAAACAAAACTATATCCCAACATAATATTGGTGGTTAGAGATTAGGGGTCCAACCTTCCAACTAAATGAAGAATAAAAGTATATGGAACTCTTTGATTCACACCATATGTGTGCTGACCCAATCATCATATGAAAATGTTAGATAAAACACTTTTTTATCTACTAAAAATAAAATAGCTCATATTGAACTATAAGAAAGAGGCAAAAATTTCACATCGATCATAACCTTCCAAGATTACTTATATGCAACCTTCAAAACACTTTGTGACTCACCAACTTGAACCAAGAAAAGGCCATGAGGGTCAAAAGGTGCTATGCAAGCATGAAAATATCACATCATGCTAACTTAAGCTTTGGATTTACTAGAAATGCAATAGGAGCAACCAAATCTTTATTCAAGCGATAAAGTGGGCATGGGTAAACTTGAAATGGTTCAAATGAGATGGAGAGTTGCATATAAAACCTATTGAAAGAATAAGCCATCATGTTAAATCCACTTTCTAGCTTTTAGGATTATTGCATATTATTAGGAAAAATGAAAACCAAGTGATTATGAGCCTAACTCATTGCATCTTAATCTAGGCATATCTTTCCATTAGGGTTAGTTATTGATAAGGTCCTCACATTTGTTGAATTGTGCTAGTATGCTTGTCCAGTTTCAATTCTAGTCAAATCGGTCTCTATACTTTTGTTGACTTGATAGTTAGATCTTTAACCCTTTTTTGATCCTAAAATATCATTCAAAAATAACCATATTAGTCTCCACTATGAATATGATTATGCAAGTCTTAGTAGAAAGTGGTTGTTTTGATAAAAAAAATATTAGGTGTTTAATTACAACATTAACAAAATTATAGGAACCTATCTTGCTATTAATTAAACATAATGAATCTATTTGTAAAAATATGCAAAGTTGAGATATTTGCAGTTAACCTTCCAACAATACTAGGTCTTGGAAGAAACAATAAGATGGTTTAAGTAGGAAATCAAATCACTCTAACCAAGCAAAATAAGCAATGAGAGGTTTAGAGGAAGAGAAAGATGTTATTTAAAGACTTAAAATACACGATCAAAATTGTTTTAAATCAGTTGGATTTACAATTGAAATGTACAGAGTAAGGCACAAATTGTTTTTTGCTTCTTTCAATCATACCTAGGGTTTTTAACGAGCAATGCTTTATATTTTTTTTGGAGAGGTCTTACTATACAATGAATAGAATTGAACAATACAATGTACATAAAGCATGCTTATTGAATCAACTTAAAGATCCTACATTTTTAGTAGTAGATATGTTTAGTTTGTATGATGTGTTGCTCCTCCCAATTGTATGTTATATGATGTTTTTTTTCAAATTTCATATTCATACATATTATTACCTTCATAAAAAATGATAAGAAAACACTTGTGCAAGTTATAGACACAATCTAATTCATCACTTTTCTCTTTTAAGACCCAATATCTTAAAAATGATGTTTATATACCCCTACCAAATAGTGGATTAGCTTTGTTTGGAGCCTAGTTAATAACTAAGGTCATTTAGCTTACATGACTTGTGCCCTTGATTAGATTGAGTTTTGCTACATAGGTTTGAATCAATGCCCTTCATGAGGATGCCTTCTATGTAAGGGTGCACGAACATTGCTTAGAAATAATGGCTATCTAAATTTATTATTAGTGGTAATATAGGTTTTGTAATATCCATAGCCTTCTAAAGAAACTTTAGGCCTTTTGTTTTAGCAAGTCTATCACTTGACCTTGGTGGGCAAAGTTTGGCTTGTCACTTGTGTATTCACATGGATAAAAATGTAATTTAAATGTGTTATAAACTATGTTTATGATGTCTCTTTTGTTAATGCAGCTTTTAAAATCCATATAGCCTTAGATTTTTTGTTTGTGATTCAAATGTAATTTAGGTGTTTGACATATTCAGTTGACCATGGCTGCAAGATGTCATCACACTAACAATTTGAGGCAAGCTGGATGTGAATTGTCATGCTAAGTGACGAGTAATGGAACTAAGTTTTAATAGAACCGTCGAAAACAAATTGTTGAAGCATATAATGTAACATGGATTTCAAATCAATTTATTTTAGGAGATAGACTCTTATAATAAATATTAAATATTTCTATAAATTTGTTGTTTTCTTGTGTATGAGAAATTTTTACACCAAGTAGCTTTGAGGAAACAAAATGAATAAAACATCATTAGTTTAGTTCATCCCTTATCTACTATTTTGACTATATTTATCTCTTCGTTTTTTTGTTATTTTTTGAAGCAAGGATAACCAAAGGTAACAACTACTTTTTTTGAAGTATTATGTATGTTAGAATGTGAGATTAAAGGGTGAAAAGCTATTTATTGTGTAATAACTAATAGATAAGTAAATGGAAAATTTATTGAGAGTGAGTTTTTTTTACATAGAATGACATGAAAATCAGATCACCCTAGTTGACTAAGCTTTAGTCATATTATGTACTTAATTATACATAAGAGATGAAAAAGGCATGGGTACCATCATAAAACCATTTAAACTTGTTGAACTTATCAAAATCTCATTTTATTTAAAAAGGGAACTTAATGGACTAAGAAATATGCAACTCTTACAATCTCCAAGCCCAAAGTCTTTTCCTTCTTTAGTCATTTCCCTTCTTTTTTGCTACTTCAATGTTTTTCTCCCTCACTAACTATGATGCTAGTGGTTGATGTTGTCTTGTTCCCAAAGAAGTTGATTGTGGATGAATGTGATGACAACTGATGATGGAATGATCTATGATCCATCCTATTTCTTTGTCCTCTCAAGATTAACATTCTTCTTTGAGTGTGGCAGCATTATGAGCAAATCTTTTCCTTTCTCCAAATTTGGTTTGTTAAATTCCTTTTAGTTGTTTTTTTTAATTTGTAGTCTACTTGTAGCAAATATAGATTTAAATTCCTCATATGTTCAAGTACTTTTTTTCTCATTTTTTGGTATATATCTATTTTGACGGTTATCTATGCCATCATGTTTTGAAGACGTTGAAAAATACTTGTTTGACCTCTTAAACTCATATAATTGCAATGCATGGTTATTGAATTAAAAGTTGGATTTAAGAACAATTATTGGAGCAAATATTTGAACTATTCAGTTTTTCTCAGTATCGATTGCTCGAACTTCCTCATGGTTGCCAATTCCATGATGTTGCAAAACAAATTGGAGAGGTTATTGTGCAAGTTATGTTTTGGAAATCTCTTTGTTGCATGTGTTGTGATAAATGGATGTTTTCTTATGTTGCCAGTGTTGTGAAAAGTTGATTGGAGGATATGTGTTAAACTATAATAAGGGAAGAAATAAGGTAATAAAAAAGAATCAAACCCACATGAGGGGTGAAAAAATTATTATAACGACTTTAGTTCCATTTGATTGGAATATGATTGCTGATTGCTTTTAATAAATAGTATATTAGTTTTTCAAATCTTTTTGTGTCAATAAGAAGCTAAGTAATATCAATAAAAAAAAGATAGTGAACATAGGATTTTTTAGATGGTTTGGTTTAAACTTGGTTCTATGTTCACCCTTGGTTAAATGGTTAGGCTTCTACTAAATCTATTTTTTTTTTAGCCTCTTCTCATGTGAATGTCCTTCTATTTATACCTCTCAATTGCTTGTGGCTATTTAAGGCATTCTTAATGGCTAAACATTATATCTCCAAAGTGATAAGCTAGCTGTTATAGGTCTCAGATTGATATTATACAAATATGATAAGGGGATCGTACAAGGGTGACATGCATAAAGCTCGGATCGCTTGATGAAGAGCTTGTACGACATGCATATTTTACTAACTAAAGATATATGGTATGAGTGTGATTGAGTGTATCATACTTTATGATTGTTTGTTTAGCTAGGATAACTCTAGGTTTTTATAAATATTATAGATGATCATGAAGATTGTATGAGCATGATACAATTATTTTATAAGTTTATTTATTGATCTTAATATCTTACATGTTTGAAATAGTGATTATATATGTATGATAAATTTTCATTAGCTATTAGTTTTTTTTTGTACGATATAGAATCGTAACAATATAAAGATATGAACCATTAAACTAATAGGTTAAGTTGATACGAATTCTTTATATATGTACGATAAGTTCATCGTATATATATACAAAGATTTAATTGTTTCCTTTAAGATGATGATTTGTATAGGGATGATGCCATTCGACAATGATTTAGATTATTTGTTTAACTAAGGTTGATTTTCGTATTAGTATAATAAAGATATCATACTTATAAAATATGCAATCTTACGTATATATGACTTGTGATAGTACAAGAATAAAAGAATGTACAATTACGATGAAGGGCATCGTATTGTATATTTATATATAGTTGAGCACAAGACGTGTCAACATCATTTTAGTGCTACTCATTAGTTTAACATTAAATTTAAAATTAACTTAACCTTTTAAACATTAATTTTTCAATGTTATTTAGCTATTTGTTCGCTAATTTAACTCATGATAAGATGATCTACTAAGTATACATGCATGAATGAGATGTATGCAAACTTATGTGTCATAATAGTCTTAAGTGAGGGATTTAATAGTTCTAACCAAGTTAATATATAGAAAATGAGTTCTGAATCGATAGTTATTTTATTAAGAATTTTGTTCTTTGGCTTCAAGACTAAAAGTTGAGCCATGCTTGAGCAATGTTACTTACACTCATTGACTTGTCTTCACTTGTAAATTGTCTAATGAATCAATTGATCAAGTCTTCAATAGATTGACCTATTTGATCTTAAGATGCATGATAAAATACTTAGTGCAAAGCGTTAGTAAAACAATAAGATGGTTTTGATGTAATTGAACTAGTGGTATAAGGACCAAATGTTCAATAGGATATATTATATTTGGAATATTGTATCAATTGTTTGTCATATTGTTGTTCGTATTGTTTTGATTGGCTATTTCTGTTAACATAATATTGTTTGTTGTGCTATTATTTTGCCTTAACATTCATTGCTTTCCTACTTTGTCTCCTTGTGTTTCTCACAAAGTCTGTTATTCTTGATTTGTTCAGTTATTCTGTTGTTGTTTTTCTAGTATCGTTGCCATTTGCTCTGGTAAGGACTTGCTTATGTTACCATTTGTCAGAAATGCATTGATGCCTTTCTTTGTGAAATTTGATGTTTTCACCTAATATTGATGTGTGATTCCTAGCCTTGTTGAGGAAATTGATGCAAAAAGCAGCACTACTTTTGTTGGACTCTGTCCATGATTTCCCCTTTTATGGCTATCATAGTTTTTACAAAGGATAAGGCACATCTACCATGGTGGAAGGTGTGCAGTCATGTGTGTAGTGTCTATGTTAAAAAATGAATATCAATGATGATAGTTATATAGTAATTTTCAATCCTTCTTTTGATAATTTTTTTTAACTCATTGAAAGCCATGGTAGAAATGCTAATCAATCAGTTTCTTGAATTTGGACATCCAAATGTTGACAATAACGAGAAGAATAGGTTGAGTTGGTCATCAAAATGCAACCTATTAGGCTAGGTAGTTTGGCACATAGTCAATTTGAACTCGAGAACAAGGTTAACACCATCCTAAGGTGCATAATTTAGGATCACGAGTTGGACCGTAGAAAATTGGCTGGAGTGGCACTCCAATGTTTTATTAATGCTTGTTTTTGAAAAAAGCACGTAATTGACATTCTTGCCAATGGTATTTTGACCAATATCATATGGAATGACATATTGACATCTTTTAACAAAAAATTTAGCATGGATAAAACAGAGAAACTTCTTAGGAAGTACCAATATCTTGCCAATGAGAGAGTCGCAAAACCTAACATACCCAAACAGTGATGATTGGGATGAGCTACTTAACGTTTTCCCTTTTCTGTAATTCCGATCTTTTGAATTGATTTGTGGATTTGTTTCATGGAGCTTATTTTAACATTTTGCAGTCATCTCTTGTGAATAAATCATGAGTCGATATTTCTTCTAAGCGATCGCTTCATGGATCATCTTCCAAAAAATGCTGGCCAACACCTGCTTCCTTGCAATATTTTTTTCTCCTGTAGGTGATACATATGCAGAGATATTTGAAGAATCAGATTTTGATTCTTTTGTATGTATGGGCTTAAGCACAGATTGCTTGGTCACTGCAGAGAACATCTTTTTGTACAATGATGATGACTGCAAATTGCAAAACAGAGTTGCAGGAAGTCCAACTTTTGTCATTGCAGCAACTTTGAAAGATGCTATAGATCTGCATGTGCAATTGTTGCCATCCAACATACCATTCCATACAAACACAAGGATTTATTCAAAATGCTAAAGGAGACCTCCATCCTAAACATTGTTGCACAGTTGTGTTAGACATCTTTGAAAAATCAGTGGGCACGCATACAACCTTCATTATGCTTGAAGACAATCAACCATGTTTTAGATAGGAACTGTAGTGTATTCCGAGTTTGTTCTTGCGTGTTTACTCTGTTAGTTTTCGTTTTTGTTTTTTGACTTGTTATAGGTTATGGTTCTATGTTTGTTTTGCTGGCCAATGGGTTTTTGTGATAGGGGCTTATATAAAAGTGTAATTTGGGGTTCAATTCTGTTTTGTAGTCTGTCATGCTTCAAGTTTTGAAATGCTGTGTGCCAATTTCATAGTTTTCTATTTTTGTTACTTATTTCATTTGAGCATATGGGATTGAACCCTAATGCTGTTCTTTAATCTCTAATCCCTCATGGGTTGTTGTGATAGGGGCTTATATAAAAATGTTATTTGACTTTCCTTGAGTTCCAATTCTTTTTTGTAGTCTGTCATGCTTTTAAGTTTTTGGAATGTTGCGTGCCAATTTCAGCATTCGCTATTTTTGTTGCTTGCTTATTTCATTTGAGCACTTGCGATTGAACCTTAATGCTGCTATAATGATTGCTTATTTTCAGCTAGCTCTGCAAACAGACCTATATAATCTTCTTAGATAGGCGACAACTAAATTTAATACCTTGATGAATAGGATGCCTTCATTCATAGGTGGATTGAATAAATCAAGTACATGCTATTAAGGTTTATCATATTATATAATTTGGTTCTATCCAGGCCATGCATGCATACAAGAAACAATTAATGGCCATGTGGCCAACCCTACAATTGCTTTAGGATGTCTTCTATAGCATTTATTAGACTTGCTGTTTTTACCCATATGCTTGATTGTGAACATTTTGTTGCTTTCATTCGAATGTGGCCCAACAGAGAGTTATAGGAGGTGATGGGACCTTTCTTTGTACTATTTTGATGCTTGGAATGTTATATATTCAACTATTATAGTTATTTTGTCATTTTGACATATTTTTAGCTAATATGCCCCTATGTTCTTTTGGGTTTGGATTATGTTTATTGTTTAATTTGTTGATTTCGATAGAAAATGGCTTAGTATGTGATCATTGTTGGTAGGGACAACCTAAGTGTCACACTCAAACTCAGGTCAATTATTGTGGTTCTTCATACTACTGTGTGCACTGCAAGAAGATGTAGAAATCAGAGCTTGCTACGGTAGTATAAAGGATATGAGAACAAATTTCCCTTTGTTAATGTTGGGACACGTATGTAGGGAGATGGACAAGTTATGTTGACAAACAAGTTAAACTTTAATTTCCCTAATAGAATTCTTGTTTTTTAAACATATGCTAATATACATTCAGACCCTTAATCTTTTGTACCAAAATGCTATTGTAACTTCAATCAAGCTTCAACAACTACGATAAAGCCTAAGCACCATTATAGATTTTCCTTCATAACTGATGTTCGACTAGACAATTTAAATTATGCAGTTTTATTCTAAAATCAAATTGATGATAATTTTTTGTAGAGCTACCTAACTTCAGCTTTTTTTTTCATTAGTGTTATACTAAATGGCTGTAAAATAAGAAAGATACTTGAGTAAACAGCTAAAAAATTGACCAATCTTATATGTAGCTGATTGTGTCTCTTCTTGTGTTAATAGCAACATTTCAACCATTAATGTAATAAATTTTTCTTGTTCTCTACATGGAGCAAATAAGACAATGAACACTTGCACGAGTTTGCATCACTATGTTCATATTGCATTAACTTTTTCACGTAGAAGGAACAAGAAAAGCATTTGATAAAACATAAGAAATCATTGAGATTGTCATTCTTTTCTTATGTTTTATTAATATTTTTTTGTTATTTGACTTATGTACAATATATTGTTATATATTTTTTTTTTATGATGATAACATAAACAAGATAATACCAATAAAAAGCCTTAAGCTCACTTGGTGGTTTTGATTAAATGAATCTTCTAATATCATTGGGTTCTCTCAATTAATAATTTTTATTTATATATAATAAGCATGCTATCGTTTCTATTATAAGGAAAGTTCTGGGCAAATCGTGTTGCCTAAAAACATGTAGCATCCGTTTAATATATTGAAACTATCCAAATCAACTTTTCTCGGGTTTATCCAAAGTGTTTTTTTATTTCTAGTCATTTCTTTTATTTTCATCCATCTCAAGTTCTCATTTGTGAAACACTTTATTTATTATTGTGTTTGAACTTCTTAGGCCAACATTGATATTATGCATATCATTGTTGATCTCATCTTCATCACCATTATTACTATGACAACAAGCCTCAATCCAACTTGCTAAAGTTAGCTATGTGAATCCTTTGATATCATTATGCCTTACTTTGAAAACTCTTGATTTATATGTTAATTTCTTTCTAATTTTCCACATTTTCTTCTACTCATAAGAAAACATTTCAACAATTAACATCATTTTGTAGGGGCATTAAGTAGTCTCTATTTAACTTACCTAAACTATCAATTTTTCTTAAGCTAATCTTTAATTGATGCTGCATAAACTTTATGCAAATACAATCAATTGAGGATATCTAGCTCATTTTAGCATCATTTTCTCTAAAATATTCATTTTATTTGTATGCCTATAGTTTAGAATGAATTATTTCATATTATATAACATTATCAATTTTATTGTAATTTTATAAAACTTGCCTTTAATATGAAGTATAATTTTTTCAGACAATATTTTAGAAGCTGCCCTCCATTTTATTGAAAATGTTCGAGTCTTTTTATAAACATTATCATTAGTTTCATCTTCTTTTAACATTTTTAATATTTTATAATTCATATTAGAAATCTTTGTATCAATTATAGTCCTATCCTAGCTAAATTTGCTTTTCATATACTCTATTTTAGATCTACTAAGCCAAAATGCTTTTGATTTCAAAACCATTCCCTATACATCTAGTTTTATAAGCAAGTATAATTTATTAGTATAACACATATGCCATAGAACTTTTGATTGAACATTAGAGCATTCAAAACTAAGGCAAAAAGATAAAAGAATTTCATATAGCCTTACTATTTTTTCATATTTTATTTTTATTTATTACTTCTTTTATGTTCACATTGTAAATACATTAATAAACAAAAAATTAATATATTTTTTTTAAAATATCTAATCTTTTTTTAAAATCAATTACTGTATTGCAATGTCGATTGAAAAGCTTATCTTGATCTTCAACTTGTACCTTCATGCAGTTATTCTAGACAAATTTTACTTGATCTACTCATTTCTTTTTCTTCTTTTTTATTTTGACAAGTCTATATATATATTTCTTTCTTTATAATATCCAATTTCATATATAAATATTCAAAAATCATTTTCTCCATGTCAGTAATTGTATTTTTAGCATCTTAACAAGCCTCTTTCTTCACATTCTTTTGTATCTCTATCTCTTCCAATGTCTACACTCTTGAATTTGAGCTACATAATTAGATTTCTTTTGTAACCTTATCTTAGACATAAATATCTTTGTTAATTGACATTTTCCCTACCTTGTAATTACAAATAATAACATTGTCTTATGTAAGATTTGTTTCATCTTTAATGTCCCAAATAATAACAAGTAATAATAATTTGATTTATTATTACTTTCATTTACAAGTTAATTAGGTAGTTTATTATTTAATTTGTGCATATTAATTAGCTGCAGTCCTGTGAATTAAAATCCTGCTTCTTTCTTTTTCCTACTTGTTTGCTTACGGCTACTTTTCCCATTCCTTCATTCTTTTGTTGCCTTTATTGTTCCACAACGCAGTTGATGATCACCTTGGTGAACAACTGTCTTGAGAATTTGTTATTTATTGTACTAGACTAATAATTTAATGTTGTTTTCAATTCTTTTAAAATGTATCAAATTAATTAAAAATAACTATTTTTTAAAATTTTAAAATTAAAAATATTGTTGTATTAAGTTGGTCGATGGGAGTGGCATAAATGATTGGTAAAGAAGCATTTTTTTTTTTCAGACATTTGATATAATATGTAATGAATATATGAATAATGAGAAATGTGTAGGCTAAAGCATATGAAATCATATATAAAGTAAATGGATAATGAAAATTGTTGACATATGATC
The DNA here is from genome assembly GCA_023846275.1 of Vanilla planifolia. Classification (NCBI taxonomy): domain Eukaryota; kingdom Viridiplantae; phylum Streptophyta; class Magnoliopsida; order Asparagales; family Orchidaceae; genus Vanilla; species Vanilla planifolia. The sequence goes on from CM043867.1 coordinate 7,696,465, forward strand.
TACATTTTATGTGACAATATTGCTTATTATTAATGATTATTACATTATGTTGGTAGTTACTATTTGTCTTTCTCAAGTAATGGTGTATATGTCAATTTTATATTGTTTTGTTTTATTGATTATGTAATTGTTGATTTTATATTTTTGTTAACATTTTTTGGTGTATTGGGTCAACGATGTAGATGAGAGAAAATATAGAGAGTAGAAGTTAGTGACATAAAATATTTTATTAGCCAAATTAGTGAGGCCAATCTTTGGCATAAAAGGCTATGCCATATTAATAATTCAACTTTGAAGAAATTAGGAAGAAATAATTTAATTAGGATTTTACCCAATTTTTAATGAATAAATGATTATATTTGTGGTTCAAGTCAAATGAGTATGTCAACCAACCAAGGTTCTACCAAACCAAAGAATAATATTTTTATTAGAAAATCTTTAGAAACTCTTCATTTAGATCTCTTTGGATCTATCAAGTCATGTATTTCAGAAACAACGAAACATAGATGTGTAATAATAGATTACTAATTTATGTATAAATGGGTTTTATTCTTATAAAAATGAGTGATTTTTTGATAATTTTGTTAATTTGATCACCATAATACAAAATAAATGTTGAGTGATAATAATCTCAATTAAAAGTGATCATGGTGAATAATTTACAATGTATCATTTATTGAATAATAAAAATGAAATCACTCATATATTCTTCTCTTAGGATTTCAAAATAAAACGAAATGGTTGAAAAGAAAAATAGAATTTTAGACGTGGTTAAGCACATTCTCAATGAATATAAGGTGCTCAATTGCTTTTGGGTGGTACTTGATATGGTTTATTATGTCATAATTCTTAGTTTTGCCCATCCAACATAGAAGGTAACTTCTTATGAATTATTATATTCTAAGAAGCTTGAGGTGACTCATTTATATGTTTTTTGAATGTAGATGTTACATTCTTAATAATAGCAAAAGTGAATTAGATAAGTTTGATTCAAAATTTGATGAATGAATCATTTTAGGATACTTAATGGTAGATCATATAATGTATTTAATTGGAATACCCAATTAGTAGAATAATCAATTTATTTAACCTTTGACGAGTCTTGTTCAATAAAATATGATATGAGAATATTGAAAAAAATCTTAAGAAATTTAAGAAATTGAATATTGAGGATAATAGTGAACACAAACAAGGGAAGGGACAGCTCAATCATTAGAAAACTACTTCCTTAAAGAGTGAATTTAGAAAAGACTATCCCAAAAGCCAAATTTGAAAAGAAGTGGAGAAAGAAGTTAGAGTTTGTCAAAACCTTAACCACTCAATTTTCATATCATATTATGAACCTAAATCAGTTTGAAGAAGACTTACATGATAAGTTTTGGTTGTTACTGATGAATGAAGAACTTAGTCAATTTGAGAGGACTGAAGTGATGGAGTTAACCCCAAGTCCTTTAATTGTTTTATAATTAGAACAAAATAGATATTTAAGAATAAATTAGATGATAATGTTATAGTTTTAGAAATAAGATTACATTAGTTGAGAAAAATTATAACTAAATAGAATGAATTGACGTTAAAATATTTGCACTCATTGTTAGGCTAGAAGCCAATATGATACTTTTGTCTTATACATGTTACAAATGATTTAATTTATATCTAATTAATATAAAGTGTATTTTTTGAATGATTATATAAATAAAGAAGTTTATATAAAACAATATTTATGTTTTAAGATTCATGATAAACTATATGTTTATAGATTGAAGAAAGTATTGTATGAATTGAAATATGCTTTTTAGGCATGGTATGAGAAATTGTGTAGTTTTTTTTTTAATTTTAAACGATTTATTAAAAGTAGAGTTGATATTATTTTTTTTTATTAAAAAATATAAAAGAACGTCAATTAGTATGCCAAATTTATGTAGATAACATATATTTTAGTTGAACCTATAATGAGCTTTATGAAGATACAAATCTTGTGAAGGAGTTTGACATTAGTTTAATAAGAAAACTAATTTTCTTTTAAGGATTATCCAAAACAAGTAGAAAATATTATTTTTGTATTCTAAACTAATTAGACTTTGTGATTATTAAACAAATTTGGATTTGAAATTTAAAAGCTAGAATAGCTGTCATTTCAATAATCATATATATAGATAAAGATGAAATTGTATGGAAGCATGATAGGATATTTATTGTATTTTATAGCAAATAGAGTAGACATAATGTATGGTATATATGTATGTGCTAGATTTCAATCTTATCTAAAAGAGTCATACTTACAACTAGTAAAGTATATATTTTGATATCTTATTATAACATTTGCCTTTATTTTTTAGTTTCTTAAGAGTGATTTAAGATTTGTTCTAAGGTTATATTCAAATATTAATTTTGTTGTAGGAAAACTAATAAGAAAAGTATAGTAATTATTTATCAATTTTTTTTCATTTACTTATCTATTGGATTAATAGAAAACAAAATTTTGTACCTTTATCCATTTTCAGGAGCTCAATATAGATTCATTAAATCATCAAGAAAATGATGAAAACTGTTGAGCAACACAAGACGATGAGAACCATGTGCCTGATCATGCACAAAGACTCGTTATAGGTGTGTTGGAGCATTCATAGTAGCACGTTGGTCATGTGGGACCATCGTATATGCGGAGCACTTGCCACGATGGGTATATATATCTCTCATGTGTGCACACTACGGCACTTATAGTCACACACAATCTTTGTGCACAAGTAGGGCACTATTAGAGCTTGGGAATAGTGCATGCATGTGTGAACAATGCCAATAGTTTGGTCGTTCACACTTGTGCACCAACTCACATGTGGATGGCTAGCTTCTTGTGGTGTAAAATTTTTGATGATGAAGATTTTGATAAAAAGTCTCATATTTTTTTAGAAATTAAAATAATTTGTATTTAATAATATAATATTATATCCAAACTCTTATATAAAAGAATAAGAAAGATGAATGAAATAATTTTATTTGTATTTGATAAAGCTTTTCTTTTTTTCTTCTTTAGTTCTTTGCCATTCTCTTGACAAAAAAGTGTTCCTTTTTTAGAGTGACGCGTAATTATTGTAAATGGTTTAGGTGATCCTAGATATTTTGTTATAGACAAAATATCATCAAAATGTACTATGATAAATTGTCCTAAGTATGATTTTAAAACCAGAGTCATCAATTTTATGAATGTACTTAATGTGTTTAATAAACCAAATAGAATCTTTAACCATTCATACAAATTGTTCATAGTCTTAAATAATCTCTTCAATTCGTTTCTCATCTTAATCCTTACGTGGTGTTAAACACTTTTAAATTTACCTTAGAAAATATAGTCGTGCCCAATATCTGATCTAAGAGGCCAACTAATCAAGGACTGAGAAACCAATATTTTATTGTGATTTTGTTAATTATCTAATTATCGAAACACATCCTTTACATTTCATCCTTTTTGGGTGCTAAAAGTGTAAGAACAAAACAACTAATATTTTCTTGAATAACTTTTTTTTAAGTCTCCTATTTGATAACAAATTTAGTATGAGCCTCTAGGTTTAACCTATAGTGGAGAAGGTTTGGTAGGTCACCTTAGGAACTAGACTGATCATGTGTTGAATGTCCTGTATGGGAGGTAAAGTATTGGGCAAATTATCTGGAAAAACTTCAAAACATTTATTTAATAAGTGATGAGTTTTTTTCCCACATTTGGGGTACTTCTTCATTATTATTCACATATTGTTCTAAGTTTTTAAGGAATCTACAGACAATATTGGTGAGTTTAGTCTTAATAAATTGATACTTTTTTGCTCATTCATTTAGTGTTAGTTGAAGTAATCATCCATACTAGTCTATTAATCTATATATTTTTTAGGGTGAAAATTATCATAAAAAATTGGGGCATGTAGTGTCATATTAGGGATATGCTCTCTCTTTCTCTCTTGTTGTCTTTTTGGTCTTTCCTCTTCGTTAAACATATATAGGTCATCATTTAAGTCCAATCGTCGAAAGGTTTATTTCTTCTTTTATGGTCATGATTTTTTCCATAGATATCTTAGTCAGGTTCATCTAAAGGAATATCATGTATTCTATGGGTTTTTACATCTCTTAGAATTTTTTTTTCTAGATCATTTAGTGTGACACTTATTCTCTTATTATCTTTTGCTCTTCTAGGATTTGATTGACATTATTGGTTTAGGAGGATTTGTTCAATCATCTGGGTGAGTTAAGCTATTAATCAAATTATTTATAACATAGGTTCTTGGTTTGGGTTTTGTCCTTAATATTGGTTTTCATGATTTTGATCAATCACTTGGTAAGACCTAACAGATCTTGTGATCATACAAAGGGTTGATATAAAGGGGAATATCAATGAAGGAAAATAAGGTGGGATATTTTTTGTAAGAAAATATGAAAATAAAGTGATTGTAATTATAGACCGTCAAATTTGAGATTAGGTGTGCTTCTAAGAAAATAACTAGTGATCAGGGTCTCGTTTATAACATACCACATCCTAAATAGAATCAAATGGTTCCCAAGAAAGATGATGAAAAGTTGTATCATTGTTTTTATACCACCTCTTAAGATAAAGCTTACCCAAAATTAGCTAAGAATTCTTAGTAGATATATTAAGCAAAAAGAAAAAAAATTATATTAAGTAAAAAAGTGTGAGCTTTGATATCAAAATTGATGTAGGATAAATTAGACTTCTATTATATTTTAATTTGGAGCCTAAAATGTAATAGATACTCAATAGACTAATACATATTACTAAAGAATATTATATCTAATTAAAACTAAGTGGTGTGTGTCATTTTAGAGTGGTTCAAATATTCTTGTCATAAGTTGTAATAAAGATTATTTATTGGAATAAGTGATAACACATTAAATATCAAACATTAAACATAAAATCTCATCGAGTAATTTTATCGTATCAATTTCACGCATATAAAATAAAGAATTAAATACAAACTCTATTTGGAGTATTTTAATAAAAGAAATAGCAACTTTAATTTTGGATTACTATCTAGAAAATGAAAGTTACAAAAAGATTCCCCTTTTGACAATGATGGCTTGTAGTTTCCTTTGGAGTTGGCATATGGAGCACAAATAATAAAAAATGATGATGAGGTGGAGGTGAAGGTTAGTGGGGAAGCTTGGCTAATAAATTGGTCGATCAAGATTTGGAGCCTTGTTAAGGAGGGTGTTAGTTTGGTGGTTTGATTAAGAGAGTGAAAGAGTAGATGAGAACTTAAGAGTGTCAAGAAAATGGTGTTGGAAGAAGAGGAAATTTGATCGGTTGTTGACTCTCTCGATGGAAGGTCTCTCACCTTTGATCTGTGACTCTAACAAGGGGAGGAAAAGTGAGAATCTCTTCAACTAGATTTAGGAACACATTTTTTACTCATAAAAGTAGAAGCATACAAATAAGAGAAATTTTATTCAAGAACATCATTATAATGAGGAACCTCTCTTATTTATTGATAAAAGAGAACTCAATATTTTTGTATAAAAAAAAGAATTAGATGCATCTTAAGACATAACATAAGCATGGAAAAAATGAATTAAATATACTCTGGAATATAACATAAGTATGAGAAAAAGAGAATTTAATATATCTTAAAATACAACATGAACATAGAAAAGATGAGAAATCAATATGACAAACCATTTTGGACTTAAATCATTTCTGAATCCAAAAGAGATCTTTAGAATTTTAAAGATATTAACTTCAAATGATTCAATTACATGTAATATAATATATAAAAATACATGAAAAAATTACAACATACCGAAAATTATGCAATGAAGCAATAAAATGATCGAACGACGACGACAATGCAATGAAGGATGTCATCAGTGGGAAGGACAATGGTGGGTGGCAGCTGTCAAAGGGTAGGTGGCTGACGAGAAGCCAGGAGATAGTAGGCAACTAGGGGAGCAATGGGTAGCTTGGCATGGTGTGCGACAAGGTGATGTCAAGAAACTAAGCAATGGCGGTCAACTAACGATGGCGAGAGAAGCAAATACAAGTTCAAACAAATAGGAACCACTATGATGATGACACAAAATAACTACAAAATGTATTAAGACAAACTGAGGAAAAATTGTGGGGATAACCATAGGAAAAGAATGGAGTGTTGTAGTCGACTCCTATGTTTAACAAAGGTGACTAATCGAAATATGATTCGACTTGGGTCTGGCTTTGCGTCTGAATGATATTGTTGCAACACCAGCTCCAAGTCTAAATGGGACTTGTGTGACACCAATTGGTATGTGCTTGTGAGCTAAAGTCAGACACTCTGTATCATATTGTATGTTGAACCCTCACATATCATGCATCAATTTTAATATACCATATATTCTCTTGATTCATTTATCCTTTTAGGTTCTCAACCTCACATACGGTATATGGGTTATCACATACCATACATGAAGGTCATTTGAGCTTCAGACACCATATCTTATTTGAAGGTGATTTAGCCATGTTGAAGTAGTTGTCCCAAGTTTTCTTAGGCATATATCATTATATGTTATACAAATATGCATTACAATAGTCAACATAAGGACATGTGCATATTCCTCTTTATGATCATGTACACCATCTCAAATAGTATAAGTTATCATTTATTCTTTTGTTGTTTTGTCCTTTGGTTGTGTCCTTTGGTTGGTATTGTACCAACACATTTCTTTAGCTTATCACCATATTTGTATGAGTTTTAGTAGATAGTATTTAACAATTCTGATGTTAGAACTATTGTAATGAAATAAAATAAGAACAAGAATAATGCTTTTATTTTCATTATCATAATAATATTATTATAATATCAAATAAACAAGTCTTGATATATTATTTTCTAAATTAGAAACCAAAATAAATAAAATATTAAACGTCCTCCAACTATTCTCTTGGACTCCTATGGTATGCATCCATGCTACATATAAAAAAAAATTAAAATGAGCTGAGCTATCGATCGTAGGCTCATCATGTGATTTTACGTGGTTTATGCTAGACATCACATCGTACCACATTGGATCTATACCACCACAATCATATGAGTATAATAAAAGCATAGTAATTATAAGTAAATAATATTCTAAATATGTAGTATATAGTGTTTATTAAATACCTAATTTCCTTATTTCTTAACTTTATTTAGTTCTAGAAGTCTTGATCTTTTGTTTTCAATCGTGTTTCTTCATATTTCATTTCAATTATTCCCATTTGCCCTTTTTGATTTTAGTGATTCCTTTGTCTATTTTCAACTTTTAGAACTCTTGTTCTATAGGTAGTAATTTTCATCTCAAAGAGTTCAAGTTAGTCAAGTCAACACTCTTAGACTTGGGTACATTTTAGCAAATCTCTCTAACTTTTGTTTCACCTTCTCTAAGATTCATTAGCTAACCTTGTTTCCCTTGAACTAGTGGGATGCTTGTCGTGTTTCCATGAGATTTCCACATGGCTCATATTCTTAGAGAATCAAACTTTGATCATTTAAAAATTATTTGTTTAACAAGATTTTTTATGATCTTTTAAAATTTTGGAAAAAAATCTTATTTATCCTAGCGAGTTTCATAGTGATTTCATTGTATCCTTTTATTCTTATACGCACATGATTCGTATCTACATGCTAAAGTTATTTGATCCATGAAGATAAATATAGTAGTGAAACCATACATATGAAAACATTATAAGAAACAAACTTATCCATGAGTTAAAAAAAGAGGAGCAATTTTATTTTAATATATCGAACATCAACTAAATGCATAAATAACATGTGACAGGCATACTTCGATTTTTTTAAAATAGTGGACATATCTTAAAGGGCCTTTTCTTAAATCCCTCTTCCTTTCTCTTCTTACAAGGTTATGACAATTTTCTTATCTTTTCATTTTCTCTTAACCCTAGGTTTAAAAACAATTTCCCATTGCTTAGCACACCCTTAAACGGTCAATTTTTTTTCCTTTAAATTTGTCTCATTGAATGGCCACATTCATGCATACATGATGAGTCACATGCAAAACCCTTCCAAACTTGTACATCCATTAGTTTTAGGAAAAAAAAGTTTATTTATTTTTTCCCTAATTGTTCAACCATCGTAGAATAAATATAGCTTTAGGAAATAAAAGGGTTTCATTAAAACTTTTGACCCTTGATTAATTTTGCAATTTTCAATCAAGTCATTTCAAAAAATTACAAACCACTTTTTTAAATAAGCTACTTCATGAACCCTATATGTCATATAAGTTTCATAATCTTTTAATAATATCTAGTATTTTTAATAATTATTTATTCAAAATAATATTAAAATTATAAAAAAAATATTATCTTTTCTCCTTTTTTGGAGTTGTACCTCTTTTATGTGATTTAAAAATTTGTTAAATTTAAATAATTTAAATAATTATAAAAAGTATAAATAAATGTAATATATCAACATAAAAGTTTTGCTTACTAAGGATGTTATACCCTCAACATAAAGATTTTACTTTTTATAAATCCCTAATTAATTTGGACAATGTGTGACATTATGTATTGCGATAAGCTTTTAATTTTTTTATCCACTTAATAAAATAAAAAAGTAACAATTTGCAATGAGAATATTCTCCACCTTATTGAATGTCATATTTGCAACAAAAGTTTTCTTAGAAATAAGCTCTTTTTTTTTTTGAAAAAGTTAAAAATAAATTGCCATATAATTGCAATATTTTTGTTATAGAATTTTTTGTGTAGAAAAGTTTCTGCCAATGTTATTTGTGACAAAAATGCAGTTTTATCACAATAAGTAATTTTTATAATAAATAATAGAAGCTAAAAAAATGTGAGTTGTTACTAATAAAAATGTTATGAATGGGTTATGACATTAATCTATTTCAAAATTGGATGGAAATACATTTTATCTTTAAAATTTTTTATATATTCATCAATATAAGCATATTTTGATAATGTATAAATTTATGAGATTATAGTAACATATATTTCTACATTTTATATGATTAGATATGTAAAATTACTTATAATCTAGAATTCAATCAAAAATTGAAAATTAATTGAATTCAAATTGGATTTAGTTCGAATTGAGCTCAAAATGACAAATGCTTATGATTAGTATATATATATATATAGAATCCTTTATGTCCAATTAATGCCATGAATATTGAAGTATTATTGACATAAAATTGTCTGCATCAAGAGGATGATGTTGAGCTAATCCATTATATCTTATTGATGTCTTCTTATTTATTTAACATTTTAAATTCATTATGAGTTATAATGTTTCATTTATACGACCTTTAGTAATTTTGTTTATCTATATATTTTTTATTATGAAGAATCTTTTTGTTATTTCTTATATTTGAGATATGGTTTAATATTATAATTTATTTAAACTCTTATCATTATAGGAAAGCGGTTGTCATTTTTTAGCAATATATTTTATTAAGATTGTGTTTTTTTATCATACATGTTTGCACATTCCTAGGTTACCATCCAAGTTTCTTAAAGGTGTGATCCAAAGATATTTGAGCTATGAATAAGATCTACCTTCATTGTCGTTGTCCCCCACCCCAAGTCCCATTACAAGAATTCATCCTACCTCCATCATTATTAATTTGCTACTGAAGCATAGTTGACATTAATATATAAGAGTTCACCCATTCTATGTTAATTTGGTATCTATGCCAAAGAATTGTAGTATCCCAACTCTTATGATGATTTATCACCACAAATCACTTTGCTTCCTTTGAATTCATCATGTTCAGTTGCCACTTGGGCGGTGTTGTCATTTCGAACACTATCAAGTTTGTTGAAAAACATTCAACCATTGCCATCTACAACTATCTTTCACGATCATCTATGGCCATTATACCCTCAATCATACACTTGGTTGCTACTATCACATACCCTCTAGTATCACTACCCCCCACAATAGCGATGTTTGAATCTATTGTATCAACCATTGAATCCTAACCATCATTGAAGTGTGTGCTTCTAATTCTTGAGCAGGATTCTTTGTGCACAAATTGCCTATATGCAAATCCTTGATTGACCTAGCATTACCCAAGTCAATAAGTTATGCGAACCAACATGAGCGTTGCATATGTGTGGTCTAGCCCATTAGTAGCTTGAACTAGACCCAAGGTTTAGGTTGTTCTAACTTTATTTAGGAAGAGCATTTCAAAGTGTTTTTAGGAGTGATATTTTGAGAAAGTTTTTGAATCATTAGTTATTGCATTTCTAACTACAATAACCAAAGTTTAGATGGAATATTTTTTTAATACTATATGAGAAATATAAAAGATTTGATAATCAATGGATTTGTCACTTTAAATTTTTGAAAGTGTATTTTCATTTCATTCGATAGAATTATCTTAATCTAAAGATCAGTATATTATGTTACAAATCCATAAATTAAATTGTTGTGTTCATTAAATTTTATTATATTTAAAAGCTTTCTCTTAAAATAACATAAGTTTTGGTACTTGAGTTAAAGTTCTAAGGAGAGTTATTTAGTAATTATGCTTGTACCTTATTATTATTCTTAGTTTATTATTTATAAATGAAGTACATAATTTATTTTTTTCATTTAAGTATTACTTAATTAGTTTAATTATATCTATATCACCTTATTTCAATTATAAGTTTAGTTGAACAATGTATGAAAAATGTTTTGATATTTCAATTATATGTTTTATTAATCATACCTTCTACACATAGATAAATGAAAGTTTTAATGAATATTAAAAATGAAATTAATTCTTTGAAAATTACTGTTATTGATATAAATGAAAAACTAGATTGTTTAGAAGCTACATTAGCCAAATATGCAAGATTAATATACTAAATGTTAGTATGCATACCACCAATTATTGAAAATCATAAAGAAGTTTGCTATAACCTATATATAAATGATCAGAGTGAGGCACTCATATTTGATAGTTATTTGAATCTCTTAAGTTTCTTGATTGGTTAGAAGAAATATAATACTTTTTTTATTATAGTGGTATAAAACATTGTTTGAGAGTAAAAATTGCAAAGTTTAAATTGGTAGATAATGTTAAGAATTTTCTATTAAATATCCCATATAGAAAATAAAGATCTAGTAAGGAGGTTTTCATCTGGCCATAATTAAGAAAATTATTATGAGCTAATTATGATCCTAGATGTCATAATTAAAGATTATATGAATAGTTACATTGAAGAAAGATTGTTTTATTATGATGAAATATATAAATGCAACCAAAGATTTAGTAAATAAGAATAATTGTCTTGATGAGTTAGAAATTAACTAATAGATTTGTTTGGGTACTTAGACAAGAGATACAAATAAAAGTTCAACTATGCCATCTTTAAATTCTTGAAGATGCTAGTAATATAACTAAACTAATGAAGCGATTCCAAATGTCTATACCTATGAATTTTAAATTTGAATCATCGCTCATCTATGGGACAGCCTAAGAAAGTTATTAAACTTAATTTTTCTTCTTCACTTAAAACTCAATTAGTAAGGGTTACCATTAGAAATAATCTCAATAATGAAACTAAAATTTAATATATATATATATATATATATATATATATATATATATATATATATATATATATATATGAGAAATAATCTTATCCTTAAGAAAGAATAAATGACCTTCAAAAGGTTATCTTTTGAGTTAGAAGTTATTGCTCTTATTCATTAGGAGGAGAAAAGTAAAAAATAAGGAAATTAATTTAACAAAAATTAAACCCCTTATTGATAAAGAGGAAAATGAAAAACAAAAAGAAAATAGACTTGAAAGAAATTGAAGTGACTCATTACCTTAGTCTAAAGAATCTCAAAAATATTTTTTGAACACATTTAAGCATGTTATTACTTGTTCTCTATGTACTTTCAAAAATGATTTTTCTTACATGTTTAATTTAATTAACAAATTTAGTCTTACTAAATGTACTAAATTAGTGAAAAAAAATTAAATAAAAAATTAGTAAGAAGTAACAAATTAGTGATGTTTATTTACTTAAAGAGTTATATCCTCCCATAAGTCAAACATTTATGCAAAGACCTATGAATTATATAAGAGTATGAGTACTATTATATATGTTTTAGATTTTTCAATATATATATTTTATAAAAATATTTTTGGTATTGAGTTCTCTTTATTTTATGAAAGACTAGTACATGAAAAGGTATTATGGGCAAATTCTACTAGTGATAAATTTGATAAACAATTCTTGAATATTTCTTTACCTAAATATTTTGATGATTAACTTTTATTTAATGTTGTTTATATAAGTTACTTTTTTCCTCACTTGTTAGAAGTACAAGAAGATTGGTGTTGCAACTAGTTGTTTTTTTCAAAACCACAAGTATCACAATGTCGAATGCATTTATAATTTTATTATAGTTTTATACAAATATTATCATGCTGAGAAATTTACATAAATAATAAATCATTCAAATTTAAATCTAATCCAATACAATGTCATGAATAGTCATTAAAATCTAATAAGAAACGTAATAGTAACTATCTAGTATAAATAAATAGTTTAATATAATCTCATGCTAATAAATATAATTAGTGTTAATAATATCATATATATTACTATTGATGTTAAAATAAAAGAAATAAATTATTCAATTATTGCACTAATTTTGATAATCTCTAATTTGATTCTTACACAATTTCTAACTCTTTGATCTTACAAAAATGTAAGGGGATGAGCTGAAAGACTCAATAAAAAATCTTTAAATCATATTATAAATTAACATATAATATCTATGTAATATATATGTATATGTATATATATATATATAATCAAATAAATCATGTAAGTGAATGACATTAGTTATAACTATCATAAGTATCACAATATTAGTTAAGCCAATATCTATTCTTATAATGTGTTGACTAAATACAAACTATCCAATATTTAATTTAATACACTCTCTAGTTCAAGAGAATCATGAAAATACCTGACATTCTTATCACGACATGTAATCTAACACTCTATAAGGTAATGTCGTTCACATGGGCCAGACCTATTTTTAACGACCACATATACTCAATTTCATAACATAACACATCATGTGATTCCCTATGAGACTAAATGTATAATTTTTCTCTTTTAAAATTATTTATTCTATAACATCCAGCCAATATTAGAGGTTCTTATCAGATTATTTGACACTTCTCTTACAAAATCAATCATCTATGTGTAACTTTGTCTAAGTCAATGGAGTAGAGTAACTAACTTATCTATTTTTTGAGTAAATATGCATGATCAAAGATCCACTATATCTAAATATCCTAAGGTTTTTATTAAACCCTAACTTAATTTCTTAAAATATCATAACTTATCTTCTTATTTTTAATATTTTCTTGATTTTATCTAAAACTTTGTTTGTCTATGCAAACCTTAATTCTCAAAGAACCTTAGCTCACCTTTATGTATCATATATAGCTAATTATTATTTTAACTAAGTTTAGGTTCACACAAATATTATTAGTGACTCTTATATCTCTAAGGTAATCTTGAGTCATCGTAGCTATCCTATGGCCTCTTTTGAGCTACCATGCATCCTATAGATCATCGTTTAGGATGTAATCACTTGGTTAAGAACCTAACTAGGGTCATTCATGATCTTACTCAAAGAACTTAGTCACTTATTCTTTTCTTTATCATACTCTTTAGTCAAACCTAACACATCCAAAGTCATATTCCAAGTTCTTTCACCTTCATTCAAGATCTTGTTTGAGATATTAACTATCTAAGTTTTGATTTGTAATATGCATAGAAATTCACTAATGATATTTCCTTAGCATTTTATTAAGACGTTCTTTTATAGTTTCCTTTTTCCATGGATTATCTCTAAGTTTTTAAGCTCAATTCAAAAGCTAATCTTATCTCATATAACCATATCTAAGTACCTTATATTTTAAATTTAACTCTACTAAAAATGATGAATTATCCATAAGATCCTTACCTTAAGGTCTAACTCTACCTTAACACTTCTAACATAACCAAACACTATACTTGTTAACCATGTTTTTACTCAACCTAACTTTCTTTTAAAGCCATAATCAAGATTTCCATGTTCTCCCAACTAGAAACAAAGGGCTTCCTATACCTTAGAAGCTATTTAAGTTCTCTTAAGGGGTGAACCAATTTCTCTAATGACTTAGCCAAGTCATGGTTCCTTACTTCCTAAATGAAACCCAATGTAAAGGAGATTCTTAGCCACAACATCAACTAGGTTTTTTCTTAATACTAAGTATCTATAAATAGTTTATGGCTTAGGTAAAGGTGTAAGTTATGTGACATGGCCTTTCATATGTTTTTCTTATATGATTTGATAATATGCATGCATCCTTATCATGTCACGCTATCAACTAAAATTATAAAAAATTTTAAACACAACCTTTATACCTCATATTAAAATTTATATTTTAAATAATTAGATCAATAAAAAAATCGTGATATTAAGTCTTTATTTTTTTAATTACTTGGTTAATCATATCATGAAACTTATGTTCAATCATGAATAAGTAGTAAGCATTACATTTAATCAATTTTATTATACACCCATTTTTCTTAAAAAAATGAAGACGTGGTTATGGATCTTAAATTTTAATGAATAAAATAATAAAGTAAGATTTTTTTTAGTTTAAGTCGTCAAGTTTAATTTCAACAAAGCATCCCACTATTTGTCAAAACTTTTCTAGCATTTCTTATGATACTCTATGCTTAATCAACCCACAAGACATAGATTATGATGATATTCAAGTTATTTCATATGAAAATATCTCAATTATGGGATATTATGTATCAATAAGTTATTGTTCTATATTCATCTTTCATATATATCTATAATTAAAATCAAACATGCAAAATAATATTATCATAGATTATAGTTTGTATTCATAGATAGAATATTAATATATATTTTTAGCATGATTTCATTTGAGATATTACATGAAAAAGAATGATAAATGACATCTTTATTTACTAAAATAAATCTGCCTTAGTAGTGGGTAAAGGAGAAATTCATCCTTCCTAGGAAAAGTCATGAAAAGGAATGATTAGCAATCAACTTTTCCAAGGTTTCACATGTGTTTAGCAAAGTATTTTTTTGTCTTAGATCTTAGTTAGGTTTATTACATGAACTCAAGGGTTATCCTAACTAGAAAAAATTTTATAGATGATTTCTCGTTAATTAGATCTTTCATTGTTTTTAAGATTAAACCCCTCTACCTTCTTCTTCCTCACAATTTGTCTTTATTTCTCTCCTTTTAATCCTCTCTGTTGGCCTCTCCAAATATCACTTTTATCACTAGGTTTTCTAAAACCATTAAAAGCACATCTTAATGGTTTATATATCTATAGTCGCATCTCCTTAAATCAAGAATTTATCTTATGATAAACCAATTTGAGTTGGGGTAAGCCATGGTTAATCCTTTTAAACCAATTCTCTCTTAATCAATGTCTTTGTGGTCAACCAAATCTAATTCCTAAAAGCTAGGAATCTAACAAAATTTTTAGCTAATAGATATATCAAATATTTTTTTCTTTCTCACATGTTTATTATTTTTAAAATATTTATAAATGCATCACACATAATCTTTTTCTTTAATTCTCTTATCTTCATCCATCACTCTTAATTTTTAAGAATCTTATTTGTATCTTTTCATGTATTTATAATTTAATAATAATAAAATTTAGAGATAAAAATAATAGCATAAATAAAATCATAATCTTATTTTTAAGTATTAAGCAAATCAAAACTCATGTGATGCAACCCAAATCTTATCATTAGTCATGCTTTCAATTCAAATTTTAAATTTTAATTTACAAAATAAAATATACCTTGATCAAATAATTCTATAATAATATAAAAAAGTTGGGTATAATAGGTTCCATCATATTGCATTGAATTTGTATTAGAATAAAGATTTGTAATAATTCCTCAATTTCCCATCATTCCTGTTCAAAATGCTATCACTTTGTTGTTCTTCACTTTCTTTACCCGTGCTACTATTAGTTTTTATCTTCTTTAGCTAGATTTTCTCTTATTTTGTTAAATTATTAATATATGTTTATTGAAAACTATCTTTAGATAGCACAATTTTTTTGGAGAATATATGAATTTTTTTTTATTATCTTATACATTGAAACAACAAATAAATCTTTTATTCTTCACTAATTTATTTGTGTTTATAATAACTTATTTGGAAACTATATTTTTTATGGATTCTTGTTCTTCTATGGTACATCTATTATAACATTTTGTAGTCTTTAGAGTTTCAACATAATAATGAATTTGACTTTTTTTGATATTGTATTGTCTTATTAGCAAATGAAAGATAAAAATTTGTTTCAAAAAACATTATGGATTATGATTTACTTTGCGTATTAAATTTATGTTTCTATTAAAAAAGTCTCAAACTAGTCAACAAGCATATTCATTACCTTCATATCATGTAATATGGACTTGTTAAACTAATATGTTCTAGGATGTGATATACTTTTAATGTCTATTCTTTTCATATTACTGGAGAAAACTTACTTTGCATAAACATCTCACTTTATGCATTTAATTAAATATGAGAACATCACTTAAGATGGTGTTAATCATTATGGATTATCATTGTAAGATCTATCTTCAAAAAAGTGTGGAGAATTAGATGAAGAGAAACATTAACAGGTATAAAAGCACTCAAAGACATCAAGAAAGTGTGGCATTACTTTTTTTCCTTTGGTTAGGGTTTCATAACTCTTATTCAAAAATAAAAGTTACAAACTCTTCTTTATAATTTCTACTTTTATATTTAGTGAGTTTTTATATTATATAACTTTATTAGATAAAATTAAAAAAAATAATAAAATAAATAATTATAATAATTTGATGTTAAAATACTAAAATCCCATAGCGCTTCAGTTTTGAGCATGATAAGTCATCTACGCCACTCTAACAATCTCTTTCTATGGATCTTTAAATAATATTCCTAAAACTAATCTCATTTAATTGTCTTTATCTGATAGTTTGGGCACTTAAGTTAGACATCTAGAGTGTTGGAAGATCTTCAAAAACTGTGCACAATTTTTTATTTATTCTTTTAAGACTAAAACATGTGTAACCACATCATACACTACATGACATTATTTGCATCTTCTAAGGATCATTTTTTGAAACTTATGAATGGATCCTCAAGTGTTAGAAAAGGGTTTTTGGGTTCTCTCAAAACTTATTATTTGTATTTTATGTCTCATGAAATAATCATCATACTCATCTAATCCTTACAAAAATCTTTATTTGTCTTTGAGGATAGTTTTTACTTAAGATATTATTTTCTTCTTTTTTTGAGACCTCCATGTTGAGGTTTCTTGAGCCTCCTCTAGTTGATCTCTTAGTAGTATAAGTATGATCTTTAATCAATCCTCAATATAATGTGATGACAAAAAGGATGAATATGCATTACATCAAACAACAAGATATATGTGACAAAATGATAGATTAAGGAAATATTTTTGGACAATAATTATATCTATTACATGTTATTCAATAAAAATATATCAAACTACTAATATTGTATTGAAAAATCTATAAGATATTTGGCAAGTATATTCTCAAATTTTTCATTATTTAAGAAATGGTGCTATTCAATTTTATATTTTTTTCAAAAATAATATATCATGCTTAAGAGTTAAAATCATATCTTTCTAGAAAATATTGTTAGAATATAAGGATATATTTATTAATATGGTGATTTTATATCTACTAAATTCATCATTAAAAAAGAATAAAATTGATGAATCTATCATGCTTATGATAAAGTTAGATCAATTTAATTGATTTAAAGGAAGTTAGAGAGAGCTACAAGTTGGTTGGACTCTAATTAAACGATGAACTCATCATAATAATTGATTATAGTTGATCATTAAGAGGAAATAGTACTATGACAAATAATAGATACTTGTCTCTAAAACACTAAAATATAGATTCATTCCCTCAAAGATATGATTTTAATGATTAAACTTGTTGTCACATAGTTATTTTTTTAAGTGAGAAAATATTAGTTATGAAAATCAATCTACTTATGAAGTTACCAAAAGAATTAAACGAGGGATTTGGTGAAACTTATTAATATATATATATATATATATATATATATATATATATATATATATATATATATCATAATCAATATATCTATTAAAGAAGAAAAAATAATTTCTAGAAATTGAAAGTGTTAAATATAAAACATAGTTATTAGCAAAGATCTAAAATAATGGGAAAAAAACCTTAATGTTAATAAAATATTTTTTTATGTTGTTAAACATAGCATGAGTCATAATTTGCTTGCTTTTTGTATCATTTGAGGATTGAGAAACAAAATAACTTGATTTAGAATTGCTTCTCTTGATGATTATCTTGGAAAAAAGAGTCATATGTAACAACTATTATGTTCTAAAATTTGAAGCAATCAATAAACTAATGATATAAAAAATTTGATACTTTTATGTTGATTTTTTTTTTACTCAAGTTATGTATACCACATAGTTCTCTTATTTATTTACTATTATATGTTAAGTAACAACAAAATATAGTTTCATTATACAAAAATAAAAATGTAAGATGAGTATTACATTTGACATGAAAAATCTTAAGAAAATAAATGTGATAATTAATTAAAAAATATTCTAGATGATAATCAAAAATATATTTATCAATATATTAAAATTCATATAACATTACTTTTTTAATATAGATTTGATAATTAGCAAATTAAAAAATATAAAATCAATTTTAATTTTTTTGGCCCAAAAATATTTAAATAAAATATATTCATAGAATATTATTCTAATCATATCAATTAATAATTTATTTTTGTTTTTATCATCACAATTTATTGCATAGCACATGGAAAAAATAAATCATAAATAACTTCATTTTAGGTTGAAAAAAATATAAAAAAAGTCTGGAATTTTTCTACATAAGCCTATTGAAAAACAAATATGGAGACATTTTTCAATTTGTAAAAATACTACTAAATAAAAAAAAACTATCAAAGAGGTGACTTATATTTTTTTTTTCTTTTTTATTTACCCAACCTGGCCCATTAAATAAAAAAAATAATACTGAAAACAGAAAATAAAAAAGAAATTAAGTTACCTGAAATCCCGAAATAGCCATCTGCCTTTGATCTAACATCGAACGGTCTCCGTTTGCCAATAGCAATTGACAGCACATCCATTAATAGCGACGAGATCGACATCGCGGACCTTACTTGTTGGATAGAGCCGTTTCGGCGGTGGAGAAGACGGTTTCGAAGGTGAACAGGTGGGTGTTGCTCACAATCGGAGATCAGATTTGTTAGTGCAGGATTTGTGTTTGCATAAGGGTTTTACGGGATGTCTATTCCTGCTTCCGTTGATTTACCCCTTTAGCCGATTTCCTAATTCCTTATTTTTCTATGTAAGGATCTGCAAGAAGAAGGTCAGAAATTATTTTCGTTACTTTATTTTTGCAGGGATTTGAATGTTTATGGGATCCCTTTGGTTCCTTTTGGATGTTTAATAGGTTTTCTGAATTTTATATTTTCTTCCATAGTGCTGGTAGTGTAGCAAATATTTTTTCCTTAGGGTTTTCTTTGTGATGTTACCCGTTTTTTTCTTTGTGGGATTTAATGATGATCTCTTTTGTGGTCAGAGAAGTTAGAATGCATTTTGAATATGTTGGATCTTTGTGAAAATTGAATTATGTTTTCTCGGTTGCAACAGATGTGCATGTTTTTTTTCTTCTGAAATTTCTTGAAATTCAGGCTAGAATAAATGGTTAAGTTGAAATGCTGATTGAAATTCATGCTTCTAGTAGCATATTAATGGGTTAAATTGGAAAGTAGCATGCTTTTTACTATTCATACTTGCTTTATGCGTGCCTATGCTGTTGATGGTAAAATCTGATTGTCTGCTCGATGGATTTGTGTAGGGTATTGCACTTCTCCATGTCTTTTCAAGAATCATTAAAGGATTTTCTGTTGTAGAAGTTATTGTTGAAACAAATGTTGGGAGGGGATTACTTTCAATTTGAGATCTTCAGATGAATACAATCTATAATTAACAAGCGATGTAAATAAGGAGGGGTTAAAAGTTAATTTGAATTTATTTGTAGGATAACACTATGGAATGAAAGAAAGTGAAATTTTCATTTGATGTGGCTTCTTATGTGGCATGGATGTGGGATTTTTCTTATGTTTTGGAGGAAGGTATGGAGGATTTGATGTGGACTTATGAAGGCAGTTTTGGGTCAATGGTTGGACAGGGAGAGAAGTGTTGGTGTTGGTTGTTGTGGTGGTGGTGGTCTTACTGGAGTTACGGAATTGTAGCTGTTGGTGCTTGTGAAGCGTGGAAGTTTGAAGATGAGTGGAAGCAGCCGCAGCCCATCAAGGGATCGTAGTATCCGTACAGTGAGATCTTCTTATCGTGATGCACCATATCGCAGGGATTTCCGCTGGAGCTTCAGGTGTTTTTCCTTATAAAATTTGTTTTTAATGTTTTCATGAGGATATCAGCTCTCTTATATTTTCAGATCTTTTTGTAGCATCCATGTATTTTATCTGCACATCTTGAATATTATTCTTCATTTAAACGTACGTGTGTGTGTGTGTGTATGTGAGTGTGTTATTCTAGTTAGCGTCTTTATTTGGTTAAATAGCTGCTGTGAAAGATTTTACCTTGTATATTTGTTTATTGTTTTTACCATGTTGATTTGTAACAATAAAGGTGTTTTCTTTTTATAAGATAAATTAAATGAGATAACTCTACTTGGTTCCTAGATGCTTAGGCTTCTTTTTGAAACACAACATAGAAGGTAAAATTTATTTTTATGCAAACCCAAATCTTTTTGAGTTTTTCTATTTAGATTTGCCATGATATTGTTAATTGCCTTGTGACACATTTTTCATTGTTTAACCAGATTCCAGATTAAGGTTTTTGTTTTTTAATTGTAATAGTGAAAAATAGTATAAATACATGTACATTTTTTGTCAATTTGTATTGAAATACAATCATAAGATATTTTTAGGGAAGGAAGTACAGTTTTAATATGCACTTTGAACTGTTTCTGATATTAATTTTCCATGACATTTATTGAAGCTCAATCATGGATATTTTTGGGAAAAGAATAGAGTTTTAATATTCCATTGAAAATAATAGGGTCCATGGGATTTACTAATAACTTCTGATATCAGTTCCATCATAAGCAATGTTGAACCTATGTAGAATATCAACAATGATTCTGCAAAGAAAAACGGGTTAGCTTGATTTCTTAAGCATGAATGACAGTGTCTAGGCATGCATAATGAATTTCCACAAAATAAGATACAATATAATATTATCAGCTACAACATGGTTATCTTGATGTGGATAATTTGAATTTGCCACAAATAATGATGTTTGTGATAATGAAAGTAATCACAATGTGTACACTTTTTGTCACAATTGGATGAGCATAACAAGTGTTACTCATATGCCATCCATGCAGTCTAAGTCGTATTAATCATTTTTCTTTGCATAATCTCACCAGGGGAATCACTTAGTAATGCAATCATCTTCTTGGTGTATCATGATCATTGTGAATCTATAGGATGGTCATGAACAACTGAATTCAATAGATTCATCAAAGGCCATTTGACCAAGACAAACAAAAATATAATTAGTAGGGTCCATTCGTTAGCTCGTCATCCATCAAGCAAACATTCAAATATGTATGCATAGTTTCTTTGTGCAGTTTCTAAAAAGAGATGCATGTTGTATTAGACAAAGTTACATTAATAGTTTGTAAACAAAATGTTTTTTGAACCATCAACCTGTTAATGAAACCCATGGACAGTTAACATTAGGATGATGCTAGTAATATGCAATTGGGATATACATTATTATATTTTTTCTGATGAATGATATTTAGAAGTTAATGCATCATATTGTTTTTGGGAAAATGAAAGATAATCAGTTTTATTGATTTGTCACTTTTTTTATTGTTGCATTTGATTATACAGATTATCTAAGGGTAGTTGTTAATATTAAACAATAATTAGTATTTATTAACACATAATTCAATACGTAAAACTTGATAAACTTTATAACATTAGCAAAGGTAGCATCTTAACAAAGGTAACCAATCATCTAATGAAGGTCATTTCCTTTGGGATGAATTGCTCAAAATGAAGTGTTCCCAAGATCCACTAATTCCCCTCTTATGTATGGCTGACTTGCAACTTTTTAAGGAATATGCAAATATGATATACGTAGGACTAATGACAATTACTTGCATGCCATCCCTAAAGGCAATTGGAGGTGGTTATCAAAACATGAACTAGTGGAGTTTAGTGGAACTAATGAATTTGTCATTCTTGAATGGGTTTGTGTTAGATTTGGTCTTAAAAATTGGAGGATCTGGTTAGGCTACTTTAGTTCTTGACATTTCGGTATTGGTGTTTGGTGTTGAGGCACCCAGGAACTGACCTGACACATGCAAGCCCTTGAAAAACAAATGTTTTACTGCATGTTTTTCAAGTTGCATGGTTTGTACTTTCCTTGTTTTAGTTTTTTTCTTATATTGTTTGTTAGGTTTATTTTGCATATAGCTTGCAATTTTAGAAAAGAGTTTTGAAAAGGAGGTTTTGAAAAAGAAGTTTTTTTGTGAGAGAAAACAGAGTTTTGATTAAAGTATTTGATTGAAATGGAGTTTGAAAAGAATTTTTTTTGAAAATGAAGTTTGAAACTTAGGTTGCAAACAGAGTCATTTATGTTTTGGTTTGGTAGATTTAGGATATATGTTCAATGGTTTGCAAGTTTTATGATATTGTTTTCGAATTTCATTTTGATTCCTTGTATGGTAAGCAAAGCAGCATTTTCTATTATATCAATGAGTGTATTCTATGTTTATTTGTTATAATTAGTGAAGCAAAGAGATTTTTTTTTTAATTTCAAAAGTATCTTGAAGACCAAGCTGGAGATTGTTCAAATATCATGGGTGTTAAAATAACGTTTGCTTTTTCATGTTTAATGGAATCAATTATGCTTGGATTTGTGATAAGTTTACAATCTAACTATCCCAATCTTATCCGAGGTAGACCTATACTTCTGGTGCTCTATGGTATTAGGGTGGAACTGTCCCAATCTGATCAGTGCTAGACACATATTTCTGGTGCTCTACAGCTTGCAATGCAAGCTTTATTAGATTTTTTTTTTTGTATTTCGTGATGATTCCTCATTTGGGAAGCAAAGCTGCATTTTCTATTATATCAATAATTATAGTTGATGTTCATTTTGTTGTTATTAATGAAGTTAAGACAATTTTTGGAATTTCAAAAGTATGCTTAAATTTTAGCTGGAGTTCTCTGAACAGAATGGGTTTCAAAATAATGTTTGCTTTTTTGAAGGCCCTCTTTTTATAGAGAAGTTAATTTATTCCTTGCTTTTGTTATACTAGCTGTAATATAATCTGAGGACTAGTCAAATGTAGATGCATTCGGAAAATTGAAAGATGCCCACCATATGCAAAAAGATATTTGTATGGTTTATACAAAGTTGTCAAAGTCGGTGAAGCTTTCAGCTTAAGATGAGGAAAAAGAATGATGACTGGTGTAGAGAATACGAAAGAAGAAAGCTTATTGTAGGGTGTAATCCTTGTTAAGCTAGAAAAAATGGATGGGTGTTGTGGTCCCTTGTGCTGATGATATGGCTTGTAGGGTTGTTGTGCATGAATAGACATAGGAAGAATAACAGGATAGGGTTGGAGAGTTGAGGAAATGTGAGGTATTAAAGATAAATGTAGCATGAGTTCAAAAAAAAAAAAAAAGGGAATGATGCCAGTCAGGTTCAACTAAATATTTGTACAGTGCATACAAAATATCAACAAACTTGTGGAGCTTTTTCTTCAAGTTGGGGATGAGGAAAGGTGACTGGTAGGGAGTAGGAAAGAAGAAAAGCCTATGTAGGAAAGAAGAAGAAATTCATGCTTTGTTATCCTCTTTAGACTAGAAAAATGGATTAGAATGCGTGTTCTGTTGTGGAGATTGCATGGCATCTAGGTTTCTTGTGGATGAAGAGGAATATGAAGAATACAAGGAGTGGCTGGTGGTTGGGATAGTTTAAGGTAGAGCGTCGAGGAAATGAGGGGTACAAAGGATTTAAGTAGCATGGGATCGCAAGGGTTGATTTCGCAATGTTTCTCCTAGATATCTTGCTTTAAGAAGTGTGGGCTTGCTCCTTTTTCTATTATTTTTATTTCTTTTTTGAAAGGTCGTATTTTTTTATCCACCATAAAAGATATGTGATCGCTTAAATTGCTTGTTGTATTGATTGATTCCTCTAGAGTACCTTTTCAAAAGGAATGAAATGTACATGACTCTTAAACGTTAACTTAAAGGTCATTAATACTCTTTTGTACTTATCCATTTTTAGTTTTCTATGGATCAAGTTGGAAAATGTCATTATGCATGTGTTGTTGCTTGGCAAAAATATTACATACATGCTCTCCTAAAAGTTTTGTGGAACATTCAAATGGATATTCTATTTTCGTATTTTCTTATTTAACATGGGCTAGTGAATTGAAGTGCAAAATCTAGTAACACTTGTCAAAGGTGATTCACTGAGAACTCCCTGACCAGCAATAAAAAAATTTCACCATTAAGGCTTTATATCAAATTATTTCTTCTGTTATTTCCTATTAGATTGGAGATGCTCCTAAATTGCAGGGATCTCCTTAGTCTTTCAAGCATTTTTTTGAGGTTAGAAGTCAGCATTTAGGAGATTGCATCGACTTTATTATATTTGCTCGTAGTACATCAACTTGTTGAGGTTAGGATAATCCATTATTATTAATATGGAGTTGACATTTAGAAGATCTGCTTGTATTTAATATAGTTGCCCATAGTATATAAAGTTCTGTCGATGTCGCTCTGGAATTTGTTATAAGGAAAGCCTTCAGTGAAATAAAAGGCTTTCATCCTCTACCAAAATGTGGAACGAAAGCCTACAATGTGCATTCAATTGTTATATGGTTTGCTTTGATATACTAGTTTTTTGTTCATTTCATGTTAACTCAAATTCTAGTTGTCACCCGAGTTCAAGCTTGACTGATTTGAGCTTGTTAATTAGATTAATTTCAAATAACTGAATGTGATAGTTTGTTATAATTTGTTTAGGGAAGGCCATTGGACCATATTCATGTCAACATAAAGCCACTTTAGCTTTTCACTTCTTGCTTGTGTCACTGTGCGTGTCTTTCCTTGGGTTTTGTTCTTTGGCACAGCATGACTATCATATTGAGAAACATGTGTATAATAAATAAGGTTGCAGAGTAGGATCTTGCATCAACTATATTTATATGTTATCTTAACAGTGATGTACTTTTTTTTTTAAGTTTTTCTATTGCCAATAGAGGACGTGCTTTATCTTGTTGGAGGGAAAATGAAGTTACTTCAGTAGTAAATGACCAGTATCTCAGCCCACGCTTAGGGGTTATACTTATATTTGTTTTGCAATTGTTTGCACCCAGTCCGTTTAAGACTTTTGGAAACATGATCATTTCTTCATGTGTTTGGAAAATAACCAACGTAAATGGCTAAGTTGTAACTATTTAAATAATAATGTTTCCTGGGAAATATGAGCACAAAGATTTACCATAGGAACCATAGCAAAGCTGGCGTTCCTTCCATTGATACAAACTGAGTAGAACAACACATCATTGCTGTAGAGGGTTGCAAATTAGTTATTGACAGGTGCTGCCAGTCATGAGTTAGAAAGTTAAGTTTATAGTGCCAACAGAAAGTGTGAAAACAAAAGTTAGAAAGTTAATTTTCCAGTGCCAAGAGAAAGTGTGAAAACAAAAGTATCATGGAGAATGACTAGGTTTCATGTCATTAATACATAAGTTGAAACAAGAAGAAATAGGCCAATAAACTCTTTCAAACAACATGCTAAAATTTTCATTAAAACTAATCAAAACACAATCATTTTATGCACATTGAACTCCCTTTATTGCATAATATAACTTAATAATCAAATCCCTAAAACTTCTCATCTTTTCCTAAAGCTTTATGTAGTTTTTCAATCTAGGAAGGATATTTTTAGTAAATTTTGTTATAGAGTATCATAGATTGAATGCAATTTTTTATAGAAATATGGGGAGGAATATAAATAGAATAAAGAATTTGTAATGATAACAGGTTGATAAATGAGAGATTGCATTAACTTCATTTATACCCCCAAAAGATTTGAGATATTTATTGGATATCAATAATAGGCAAATAGGGTATATTATTTTGCTTTATTTTGTGACAACCATTTAATGTAAATGTTTTGTAATTTTATAATGAAATTGACAATGTTATATGTTGATGAATGGCTTATGAAGTGTGTAGATACAAATAGAACAGATCTTAGAGATGAGGATATATAGATGAATTAGTGCCAATGGATATAGTTAAGAAATTTTGCATTTGGGAGAAGTAACAATTAAGACTAAGCCTAGGAAGTTGACTTGATGTTGTGTATATATTAAATGTTAGCCATTTAATACTAAGGAGACCTAAACTGTTAGAATTGTCTCTTGTATGATAAGGTGCAAGATTTAAAAAAAAAATGCATGACACCACACTTGGAAACGTTACATGCTTGGGTATTGAGGCAAAGTAGTTAATGGTGTCTTAGAGTGCAATAACATTTGTATCCAATGGGAATAAGGTTTATATGAGAAAACGTGTTAGTCATCTCTATGTTAGAGTAAAAGGAAGGAAAGAATCTTATTAGAGCCTGAATTTGTTGAGCAAGTTACAAGAAAGATCAAAAACATTTGAGATAAGATGAAAGTAGTTTCAAAACAGGGAAAAAAAAAAGTATTTTGACACAACATCGATTGGTAGAATTCCAAGAAAGGGAGTTTGCATTTAATCATATTTGGAAAATATTATTTGGACCTAGAAAATACTAAGGAAGGTTGTAGTATTTTGAGGAGAGGCATTGATTTAGGTAGAGCTCAAAGTTTTGGCCTAATACAATATTAAATTTCAACAAAAAGTTGAAATGGTTATGCCTACAAGGAAGTGACACAAAATAACAATTATTATATCAGGACAATCTTTTAGTGCAGTCCAGAACCTCAAATGAAACAGTATCCTAATGCTAGATGGGAGATTGGAAAAATTGGATTGGAGATTTTGTTCATTTCTTATTAACTGTGGTTTTACCCCGACATAATAATCCCTTATCAAACCTACACAATTGATAATCCAACAAAAGAAATCAATCATTTTTCTTTTTTTTTTTTTTTTTTTGGGAGAAAAATTTTAACTGTTGTTTCTGTTTTGGATGACAGTATATTTTATTTAATTCATATTTCTAGTAAAACTTATTGGAAATTATTTTGAGTTTTTGAAAATAAGTTCTAAATCAAATATATAAATACGAAAAAAATTCTTACTGCATACGGAATATGATCGTAATTTTTTATAAATAGGTGCCAGAGCCATCTTATTGTGAATGATAATTGATCATAGTTTAGCATATCTTGATAAAACTTTTACTAGAAACATGTAATAGTTATAATTATGTTGTCACGGCAAGTGCAAATGATAGTTTAAATTCTTTGTTTCTATTATGAAGTTAATCCAATTAAATGTTTTTGATTATTTCAATGATGCACATTTGATAAGGTATTATTACAAGAGAAAATGCTAGTGAATAAAAAAGAAACAAAACCTCCATCTAATCTTTTTTCATCTTTAGATATGCCTCTTGTGTGACATTTTGTTTCGTCGTATTTATTTGTATGGGATAGAAATAATATTGATGAACAATCTCCCGTCTACTAGTGGAACGTTGTTTCCTTTGGAGTATTGAGTTCCACCACAAGATTGCTAGGATATACTTACTGTATGTTAAGATTCTAGTTTTTTATTAAACATTTTACATGGGACAACCAACATTTGATGAGATGTTTTGGTAGTATTTTGATAAAGTTGGGTGCTTAAATTGTTGAAATTCAAAGAAGAGCAACTATTAGAATAGTTTTTTTTTTTTTTTTTTTTTTTTTTTTTTTTTTAATTATGGTACTGCATCTTGTTTCTTCATTTGAAGTTACATGTCTCTTTTTTTTTTTTTATAAAGTCATATTAGTTATTGCTGTTATTTTATACTTTCTAATTGCCATCTGTACCTTGCAGGATTTTCATCGTTTCAAGTCAACTTGTATGTGGATATTAATGAATCACGCATTTGTTTTTTGTTTTCAGGCGCACTGAGCTCTGCAAGAACTGCAGAAGGCCTGGGCATTATGCTAGGGAATGCCCTAATGTTGCAGTCTGCAACAACTGCAGCCTTCCTGGGTAAGAAATATGCCCTTGCTTTCCTGTGTAACTAACGTCACATCAATGGGCAATGCAGATGATTGCCATTGAAAAACCATTATCTTCTATTTTTTCATATTTATTATTAATTTGCTGGGTTTCAAAATAGCTAAATAGGCGTTTATGACTTGATAAATTTAGAAATTAGGCTTTGATTACAATATGAATCTATGATTTGATCTAGTTGAATTTCTCACTTGCTGTAACGCTTTTGTCCTTACCAGTCACATAGCAGCAGAATGTACCACAAAAGCCCTGTGCTGGAACTGCAAGGAGCCTGGCCATATGGCGAGCCAATGCCCCAACGAAGGCATCTGCCACACCTGCGGCAAATCTGGCCACCTCGCACGCGACTGCACCGCACACGAGCTGCCTCCAGGAGACATCAGACTCTGCAACAACTGCTACAAGCAGGGCCACATTGCCGCCGACTGCACCAACGAGAAGGCCTGTAATAACTGCAGGAAGACAGGGCACCTAGCCCGCGACTGCCCGAATGAGCCCGTCTGCAATCTGTGCAACATATCTGGCCACGTTGCGAGGCAATGTCCCAAGGCCGACTCCATCGGAGAAAAGTTCGGCGGTTTCTACCGTGGCGGCGGCGGCGGCGGCGGCGGTGGCGGTGGCGGTGGGGGCTTCAGGGACATTGTGTGCAGGAACTGTAACCAGGTGGGTCACATGAGCAGGGAATGCATGGGCGCGTTGATGATTTGCCACAACTGTGGTGGCCGTGGTCACCTGGCTTACGAGTGCCCGTCGGGTCGGTTCCTCGACCGCGGTGGCCCTCGCAGGTACTGATGATTGGAGGTGCTTTCTATGCCAAACATGACTCTTGTTGTTCCCGTGGCTGATTGGAGTTGGTTCGTTTACTTCTCATGGTCATACTGTGGTATTGATCTTTCGGATCTGTTTTATTAATCTATGTTGATGTCTAGTAATGGAATTTATTTGCTTGTTTTCTATGCAAGATTAGTCTCGTTTGGAAATCGATCTTATCTAAAGACGTTAGGGTTTGCTAGTTATCAAACATTTAGATGCTTGAGACTGTGTTTTGAATGATATAATCATATAATTTTTATTAATGTTTTATTTAGCATCATAATATTTGCTATTTGGAAGCTAAGCGTGTTATCCATTGTAATTAATGCACATTTTAAATATGCTCCTTTTAAATCAGACATGTTATCTAAATTATTTTTTTTTCTTGATATCCTCTAATATTTGCTAATTTTTTATATAAAGAGTAATCATAACTAAATTACCCAGCAAATAAATCAAGGTTATAATTGAATGAAATAACAAGAATAATTTTTACTAAGTAGGCTAAAATAAGTTACATCATGGCATCTATAGTATGCTTGACTTGAGACATTAATACCTATTAGATTTAAATAAAATTAAGAATAAATCATTCTATTTGTGACTATTTATGCTATCATGCATATATATGTATAAATATGTAGTATATTTTATCTTCATCTTTATTGATGTTATTTATTTCTTTTTTTTATCTTTTTTTAATTTTTGTTTCTTTCTATTTCTTTTTACGTTCTTTCACATTTTTATTCTTTTTTTATGAGAACTTATTCTTTTAATATTAGTATCATATATTTTCTATCATTCAAGTTTAATATATTGCTAGTGTTATACTCTTCCTTTTCTTCATTTATTTTGCATATTCTTATCCTAGTTTATTACTAATATTAATTTTTTTTTCTTTTGTTTTCTTTTAATTTTTTATTTTTAACCCGATTTACTTTGCTATTATATCTATTTTTTTCTTTGTATATCATGAACTCTGAGAAAACCAAACTTTAACGTTTTTATTTATTTCTTTACCTCGTAGTTTAGTTGGCTCTCTCTTTTTTTTTTATTTTTATTTCCATGCTTCCATATTACATATCAAAGAGGTTGGTAGCATATATAGAAATACATTCATTTTGCATAAGTAAAATAAATCATTACCACTTGTTATATGTTGTGTATCTATGATAATGTATATGCCAATACTATCTGGTTAATTCAATTATTTTTTCTTTTTTATATTATTAATTTAGATTTATCTATATAAATTTTTAGGGATAAAATTTGTTTTCGTATTCCATTTTTTTTGGATACCTGCATCATAAGTTTTATGTATTTTGATTGATATCATGTTATTTTAAACCTCTTTATATTTTTATTACATTTCACAATATTTTTTCTTATTTTTTTTTTATTGTAATTTTATCATACAGCTTTTTCACTAAGTTGTATTGTATGATAGGCACACAAAGCTTTCTTTAAAATGTGTATTCCGACTTTCAAAATGTCCTTAAGCTAATTGAATTTTCCAATATTAATGTCGTACAGTACGAGTGCTTACTAAAACTATTTCCTTGGCATCACACTGTCTAATTACTTTTCAGAACTTTTCTTCTAAAACTAATTGTACTATCTAATTATGTTATTGTATAATATGATGAGGTCCAGCCATTATTTATAAAACCATTGTATCTTTATATCATTCCATACCATTATTCTTGCTTCTCTCCCTCGAGCACAACATATTATGCGAAATAATATTTGTGTACTACATAATTTTCTTAGGAAAACTTTAATTAGCCTTGCTGAATTGATCGTATTATATGATAAATATAATCATACTATACAATCTTTCTTTAGAAAAATTTATTTTTAGTATTTGTGAGCTTATTGTATTGTACGTTAAACACTTCATACGGTACAAGAAGTACAAAAATTCTAAACTGAAAAATCGATTCCAATTCTCTTCTTTCTCAAACTTATCTAACTTCATTAATATTAAAATAAGGCATTTTCTTCATTTTTTTAGATCCAAAACAATGTTGTCAATGTAATAAAAAAAAAATACGATGATTAAGAACAAAGATGAATACCACCAAAAAACATATACCTTACTCAGCTTCTATTATTTTTTTTTCCTTCAAGTTTCTTCTTTCCTATTGCTTCTCCTTGATCTCCTCTTCTTCTTCTTCATATACTTGCTTCCTAGTGTTGTTACACAGCTCATCCTTCCTTTTTCTCTCCTTTATAAAACCTACCCTAAATTCCTTCCTCAAGATCTTTCTAATGCCCTCCAACAAATATAGTAAGGACAAGATATGGTTAACTTTTCTTTTATATATATATATATATATTAAAATTTTAATTTCATTTCCATAATTTATAACATTGTTAATTTTACTTGAAAAATTTCAACCCAAGAGTCAATAAAAGTTTTTAATTTGTTTTTCAAATTGATATACTCATTTAGTCATTTGATATAATTTTACAAAATTTCATATTTTTCAAGATAACATTAAAATAATATTAGTATGTTTTAGCTTTAAACATAAACTTGACTTGATTGTGCAAAGACTAATCACATATTTAGTCTTAATTAATTTTACACAAAAGTTACATCACAAGGATGTCACATCAACAATATTTATACGTCGACCCATTGGTAAGACATTAGTTATCCTCATTCCCAAGAAACTTGATATGTTCCAATAAGATCATTATTAACCTATTGTCTTCTATAATTTCATTTACAAAATTATAACAAAGATTTTAAACAATCATATAGAAGATGTCCTACCTCAACTAATTGCTCCTAGGCTAGGGGCTTTTATTTAGGAGGAGTAAAATCACAGATAGCATCATCAAGACCTAAAAAACTTTCCCTCGCCTCCACTCCTCATCACTAAGAGAAGGCTTCATGGCTATCAAGCTTGACATAGAGTGAGCCTTTGATTATGTTAGATGAAACTCGCTACTCGTACTTTGACATCTTGGATTGCTTGATATTTGGTGTTCTTAGATTCATTTATGCATCACCCCCCTCATATATGGTATTCTATGCAGTTTAAGTAGCTCCTTGGTTTATTGTCTTGTGTGAACCCAACTAGGGATTTTATCTTCAGCACCTCTCCCTCATCCACCAAGAGGAGTCTAGGTTTTGTTTTCCTGTGAAAAATAAATTAGGCATTGTACAAGAAAACAAGAAAAAGCCTAAATCTTGGTCCATTCTCCGACTTCTTTTTAGAAACATTTTCTTTTTGACAAAAATGCCTAACCATACTTATCTACAAGCCCTTGTACATGATCAGATGTTGCCAAAAATGTTTTTTTTTTATTAGTTTCATGTAGATTTATGTCAAAATAATTAATAAAACAGATGAAAGCAGAGTTTTATAAGAAAAAAGTATAAGATAACAGCTTATATATTTGGACAAACTTTTCCTTTTGTGACATACTTTTAGAACATTTTTATCCAACTAAAAAACCTTTAAGATATCCATAAAACAATACACAAACAAATTACACAATTTCCATAATTTTTTTCTATAAACTTTTCAATAATAAATCTCACAAAAATGGCCTCAAACCACCTCTTGCAGCCTTCATGTGAGGTAGTACATGAAGTATACTGCATCCAATATTAATTATGGATCTATTTTATGAGAAGCTTCATCACAATAGAATAATTAAAAGATAAACATATATTACTCAATGCAGAAACAGAAGTACAAACAGCCAAATAGAGTCACAACTCAAAGGGAGCACATACAAAACAAAACCACTCAACAAATACACCGATTGCAATTTATAACCTCCCTTATCTATTCTTATTATTCTCGAGCATCAAAACTCTGCAGAAATAGCAAAAGAGCAGACCAGCTCTATTCCTCCATATTAATGATGCACCTAAGCCCCTCACCCTTCAGCATCAGATCAAAAGCTTTGTTGATTTCAGAGAAGCTAATTCTGTGGGTGATGAATTTGTCTAGCTCCAGTTCCTGCAACAGTAACATCTCAAGGTTCAGCACAGGCAATTGAACCTTCCAACCACTTTATAGAAACAATGATGAAGCAAAAAAGCTCAAAAAACCAACCTTCCTCATGTACATATCAACCACAGAGGGGATGTCGGTCCGAGGCTTGTAGTTGCCGAAGAATGTCCCTTTCAGAGTCCTCTCGTTCAGCACATTTATCGGCTTTGTCATGAAGACTGCATCCTTGTTGGGTACTCCAACAAGCACAGCAACACCCCAACCCTGGAATAGGGAGACATTGAAGTATTGGGTTCATGTTTAAGTAACAGAAAAACCAGAGTGCTTCTTGATTGACATACATCATGAACACATTCAAATGCAGATATCATGGCATTGATATTTCCAGTGCACTCAACGCTTCGGTCGACTCCACCGTTGGTCATCTCGATAAGGACCTATGGCATTCCATGATGAATATTAGTTGCAGTTAAAGCAAGGTGGTAACAAAAATGCACACTTGTGTTCAGAAGAAAACACACCTCTTGCACTGGTCTATCATAGTCCTTTGGGTTCACAAACTCATTCACACCAAATTTCCTAGCTGAATTTTGTGAAAGGAAAACCAACACACATCTTAATTCAAAACAAAAGAAGAATGCACAAAGACATGAGGAATTATTAAAGAAGCCCTGGGTTTTATTCCCATCTAACATACCATTCAATTTTTTCCCTTGATACTCATAAGAAAAATGCAATATAAAAGAAAGGGATTTGCAAGTAACCTTCCTCAAAGCGGCTGGGATTCAAGTCAACACCAATAATTCGCGACGCTCCAGCAATCCTAGCACCCTCTGCAGCCTAAAAACATTTAAAACAGGAGTTGTTGATCAACCAGAAGTTGCATTTATGTTATATCAACAAAATTCAGTTCATGTGTGTGTGTGTGTTACCCCAAGTCCAACAGCTCCAAGGCCAAATATGGCCACTGTAGAGCCCTTCTTAGGCTTTGCCACATTGAGAGTTGCCCCCAAGCCTGTTATTAGATCAAGTGCACATAATGATTCATCCATCTATATAGATCTCAAATACTGCATAGCCTAGAAGAATACATATGGGCATCTCTATTACCGGTCGAAATGCCACAACTGAGGACGCAGACTTTGTCAAGAGGAGCAGATGGATCAATCTTTGCAAGGCAACCTACATGAACCACTGTGTACTCGCTGAAGGTGGATGTCCCCAGGAAGTGGTTGATTTGGTAGCCTTTTGCGGTGAACCGTGATTTTCCATCGCTTAGCATCACACCTCGGTCTGTGTTAATCCTCAGCAGATCACACATATTGCTCTCTTCTGATTTGCAGTGCGCACATTCCTTACACTCTCCAGTGAACACAGGAAGCACATGGTCTCCTTCCTTGAGGTCAGTCACACCTTCACCGACACTTTCAACAATTCTGTCATCAAATTTCATAGATTTCAGTCCTGCTTTAACGAACAAGCATGGGACCTTTGAAACCATTACAATTAATTCAAAATTATGTTCCATTTTCACAGTTAATCGTCGGGTTGCAACTCAACGAAAAGTTTCATTCTTTTGCTCAAAAGCATCCATCAATTAAAACAATTAATGCATTAGTTAATCTTTTTAAGCAATAGTAATTGTAGCAATGCTTCGTTTGGTTTAACGGTGATTAAATTTGCAAAAGAGACAAGATGGCTTTTGAGAAACGATTTGATCTTGACAAGAGGATGAGTGGCATCTCAAGAATAATAGAAGAGAAAGTCACAAATTGGTGCACCGAAAAGTTGAGCCTTGTGTTATAAATGTTTTTAAGCACTTGTCAAAAATTTTTCTTTTTTTAAACTTGAAAGGATTAATATTTAACAAATAATTTTAACAAAAACTTCATCAAAGGAACTTTTTGAACTGCCAACCCACCAACAAACAAAGCTTTGATCTACTCTTAAGGACAATACAATCAAAAAGCCTCCATCCCATGATTCTACTTATCATTAAAGGACAGAAAGCTAAGAACTTTTTTTAGGTAAAAATTCTGCCATATAAAGAACGTAAAGCTTACAACTTAATAGCAACTTACCCGGATGCTTCGTGGCCAAAGATGCGAGGAAACAAGGGAGTCTGACCCTATAAAGTAATGAAAGAGATCTTTCACTCAATACGTAGGCATATTAAATCATCAACAACACGAGAAAAATTAAGAAATAAGTTCAGTTTGCCTTAGCCTCCCAGAAGTAGAGATCGGTGTGGCAGAGGGAAGTGTACTTTATCTTGATCCGAACCTCCATGGCCTTGGGAGGCGCCACCTCCACTTTCTCGATCACCAGCGGTTTCCCGGCCTCCCAAGCCACCGCCGCTGCCGTCGACGGATAACATATATCGGATAAGAAAACGATGACGGAAACGGATGAAAAAAACGAACTTTACCGTTGCAGATGATGGGCATGCCCACTGTGCTAGCCATAGCCTCGGAGACAAGCGGATTAACGATCCCTTAGAGAGGCGACAAATGTATTTCGTCGAAAGAGAGATGCCGAACCGGTGATTTAATATAGAAAGGAAGGAGGTAGTTCGCGGAAAATTCGACCATCAACGGTGGTTTCTTCATTCCTCTGAAACCACGAGCCGAAAGCGGCGCCTAAGTTTCTTAAAATGCTTTGACCAGCCCTCAAAGATGCATGGGTTGTTAATTGGAACAATTTAGGCTATCTTGGGCTTACTTTAATTTTAGCCCATTCTAACCTCATGGCTTGATATCTTGATAACTTAGGTTATCTTAGACTTAGTTCTACTTTAGTCAATTCTAACCTTATTAATACCAAATTTATAATTAAAAAAATCCAATTAGCCAAGTTAACCAAATTTTTTAGTTACTACTTTGATCTTCTTAACTAGATTTTATGCTTAGTTATTCACTCTTATTAAATGTAAAATTTTATAATTCAAACTCAATTAAGCAATTATATATGCCATTAATAATTTTACAAATTGTTTTATCATAAGAGCCAAATATAGAAATATGGTTTTTTTCTTCACGTGTATTGGTGCATATGTTGTGATGACTACATATTTTGTTATAGAATCTATATTCTTTTTTTTTTTCTTTGTTTTGAACTTAGTGATAAAATGCATCATTATATTCACTAATTATTGTGAAAAAAATTTAATTTTTATAAGTATATTATATTATATCCTACAAATAATATAACCTTTTGTTGACATGAAATAGTT
Organism: Vanilla planifolia; assembly: GCA_023846275.1. Taxonomy (NCBI): domain Eukaryota; kingdom Viridiplantae; phylum Streptophyta; class Magnoliopsida; order Asparagales; family Orchidaceae; genus Vanilla; species Vanilla planifolia. The sequence continues at coordinate 7,732,903 of CM043867.1, forward strand.
TAAAACAAATAAAGGTGTTTTTATGCATTCAATGGAAAATAAAAAATACAAGTAAAACACATCTGTTAAAAATAATATGTATTTTGATAAAATAATCTATCATAACAACATGTAAATAATTCAAATTCAAATGCAAATTAAATAAAAATAAAGTTATTGTTGGTTTCAAAATCAGATGTTTCTAAATTTGTTGAGAATATGACTTGAACTTTTAGTAGATATTGCTACAGACTCAACTCTAGAGGGTTGAGAGAGAGAGGGAGAGAAAAAGAGTTAATGAAAATGAGCAAGTGGGTGAAAAGCAAAGTTTTTATTTAAAAACCTCTTATAAAAAGAGAAAACATGATAATAATAGGCATAAAGTTATTTCATTATGATTTTTTTAGCTACAAGTTATATCCTTGAGGCTTTTTAGAGAACAAAATAACCTCATGGGTTGCATGGTAATGGAACTCAAGATGAAGACAAATCAAACTCCACACAATGATTTAAGAGAGTAATTTCTGAGTAGATAATGAAAAAAGTGTAAAGATATTGGTTATATCATTAAAGGTTGATAACTAACTTTTCTTTTCTATTTGAATCTTAACTTCTTGAGCTATGTTGTTTTCTCAAACATTATGTCCTTTAAATGACTTGGTTATATGTTTTTTAGAAATTTGAAGCACTTTTAATATAAGTCTTATGATGTTTTAAAATCTTTTTTGTATTATGGAATATAGGAGAGGATACCCATAACCTCTCGAAATGTGTGATGTATAAATATTAGAAGTTTTGAATAAACTTTGGCTTTGTTATCATGAGCATTGATTTGAGCATTTGATGCATCAATAGAATAAATTTGGTTTTCGAAATCAATCTTTGAATAATTTTAAAATATCATAAACATCACATAATCCTAATTAGTGTATATCTTTATAACATTGTCTGATGATCTATTATGCATCTTCAATATTATATGCTCTAAATTAGATCTTAGTAGAAATTTAAATTTATCTTGCATCAAGCATCTCATTTATTCATATCTCAATGTATGCTTGATGTCTCATCTATTGAATTATAGTTATTGAATAATTCTTTATTAATAAATTTTTTTTTGATGGGAGTGAAATTAGAGATGATGCATATGTTTTTAAGACAATTATGATTAAAGACAAGAATTTTATGCTAAATTGTTAGCCTTGCTTATAGAAAAATTTGATGTAATTTTAAGAATGGATTAACCATATTTATGTATCAAGTTTTTATTGATTGTTTTGAAAAAAATGTGAAATTGTGAACTTTTGATGAAAAAGAAGTTAGTTATTTTGGTAGAAAAAGAGGTATATCTCTAATCCCTACATTGAAGGCATGAAAATTTTTAGCAAAGAGATGTGAGGTATTATGAATTTTCATCTTAACCTTGAACTCTAAAAATGAAAATTCTCATGAGATACCTATTGTTTATGAATATTTGGATGTATTTTTAGAAGAATTGTTAGAGCTTCCTCTTAATAGGAAAATAAAATTTGAAATTAAGTTGATTTTTTAAGGCCAAGCCAATATAAAAAAGTTTCTATATATATATATATATTAAATTTTATAGAATTACAAGAAATCAAGATACAAACTCAAGAGCTATTAGATGAAAGATTTATTCAACCTAATGTGTTTCCTAGGGAAACACTTTTTTTATTAGTTAAGAAAAAAGATGTTAGTTTCAAAATGTATACAATTGAGGGGAGTGATAGTTTTCTTAAAAATTGATTTAAGAGAAAACTATCATCAATTAAAAGTAAAAGAAGACAACCAAAATATTTTTTAAAACTCATTATGAGTATTAAAAATTCTTGGTTTAAACTCTTGGTCTTATTTTTGTCTTATTATATTTATGGACTTGATGAATAGGGTATTCAAAAACTTTTAAGATCAATTTGTTGCCTTTTCATTGATGATATTGTTATATTTCTAAGTCCATTGAAGAGCATACTTAACTTACTATTTTATAGGCTTTAAAGGATCATCAACTAATTACCAAATTTTTAAAATGTGACTTTTGGTTATCCAAAATCTCTTTTTTAGGATATATAGTGAGTGGAGGAGGGATTTTAATAGATTCTCAAAAGATAGCTATAATTATTATTGGCTTAAACCTTCAAATGTGTCTAAGATTAAGAGTTTCTTAGGGGTAATAAGATATTATAAAAATTTGAAAGAGGATTCTCACAGTTAATTGCACCTTTGATAAGGTTAACTAAAAAGGTAGTGAAGTTTGCATGAGATTCAAATTGTAAAGAAAGTTTTCAAATTCTAAAAAAAATTGACTTCATTTCTAATTTAGCCTTTCCTAAAGGTTTGAAAAGATATCAACTTTTTAGTGATGCTTCATACTAGGGCTTGGGATGTATGCTTATGTAATTTGGGAAGGTGATTGCTTATGCTTCTAGACAATTGAAATCATATAAAAGAAATTATCTTATCCATAACTTGGAGCTTACGACAATTGTATTTGCTCTCAAATAGTGGCAACACTATCTTTAAAGGATGAAATGTGAGGTATTTACTAACCATTAGAGTTTAAAGCATATTTTCTTTAAAAAATAATTTAATTTAAGATAAAAGAGATGGCTTGAATTTATAAAAAAGCATAAGAATAAAAGCTATCCATTCTTTCAAAAATAACCCCATCTTCTTTCATAAGAAATCATATAAATTTTTTAAACCCCCCTTTTTCTTTTATATTTGCACAACTTTTTCTTTCTTTTTCAATTAAGCTCCATAATAAAGGGTTATTAAATTTAAATACTTTTGGGCTCAACCTCTAGCACATGTGTCAAAATGTGATAGTGCCCCAGTGATGGTTTATTAAGCTCCACCTTTGAGCTAAATGAGATACACTAATTTTGAAATATCATTTTGTACTTTTGAAAATCAAGTCCTATCTTTTACAACAAAACTTTTGTTTATATCTCTTTTACAATTTCTCTTTCTAATTCAATCGTTAAAAACAATTGAATTATTTGATAATAAAATAGCTTTGTTTTCTAGTTACCCATTCAAGTGTTTATCCCATATAACTTGGTATAAAACAATAATAAACAATTAAGATTGCATTGCATCATATTTTTATAATAATAAAAGTAAACATCCAATGATAATACAAGTAAATAATTCAATATAATATTAATTTTTTTTTTGTTGATTAAATTCTTAATTTATACCTGAGATCTTTAAACTTCGATCAATATTACATCAAATATATACGTTCATGTTAGAAAGCTTATCTATCTTATTTTTTAATTGTAGTGGTTTTGTCTATGCATTTTATTTATGAAATTTTCATTTGCAAACTTTTCAATCTTCTTTGTACTTAGGAATTTCTCTGAATGCATTTCTCAATTCTTTCCTATGCCTACCCACTTTTTTCCTCTCTTACCTTAGTTGTATTTATGGTTTTTTTTCCAATTTACCTCGTACTCCCAATAGCTCGAGCTCCTTCTTTTAAATAATTCGACCAATTCTTTTTTGCCTGTCGACTCTTCTCATTCTTCAAATGATGCACTCATTCATTTACTTTTCTCTTCCTCTTATCCAAAATAATGTGTAGCCTCCACTTTTATTGGTTTTCCACTACTTGGAATTATTTCTCGTTAAGTTTTCCATTAAGAATTTAGGTATTAGGAAATGTAAACAAAAAATAAGTTTTTTTTTATTAAAACTTAGTTATTGAATAAACTTTTGAAAAATTTCTATGAAAATAATTTTAAAAAATTTATTGATCAATTTCATACGATTCTCCTTGATGAATTTCATTAGTTGACCAATTTTTGTACTTTTTGGAAATTTTTTAGCATTTTTGAAGAAAATTCAAATGCAAGGATCCTTACAATTAATGTTTTTTTAATTTTTAATAAATATTTCATACTTTAATTTTGTGATCATACCATCTCATTTTTATGTCAAAAAAAAAAAAAAAAAAAAACCTCGCATGTATTGATAAATTTTATATTTTTCTCTAATTTCATAATTTTTTAAGTTTATTTGATATTTTTAAAAATTTCTAAAACATCTCCTAAGATTATGACTTAATTACCTTTTTAACCTTATAAATTTCAATCTTTCATTTTTTTTATAAAGTTCTAATTTTAACCAACTTGACATCATTAAGTTTCTAATAATTTATAAACTTTTATGATTCATCTTTCTTATTTTAAATTATCAAATCTTTTTTTAATAATTAGATACTAAAATTTTTATTAATTCTCAATTTTTTTAAAAATCTTAAATAGTATAAAATAATTATAAAACTTATTTTTTATAATATTTAAGATTTTATAAACTTATAACATGTTAATGTCTATTTATTGTGTTGGTATATATGTAATTTTAAGACATATTAGACTTATAACATTTGAACAATGTTTTCAAAATTCATTTTTAATTACAAATTTTTGTTATTAAACAAATCACGTGGGCGGCGTGCCAACTTTAATTAAGCATCCCACGCGGGACCTCTTATTTATTTTTTTATATACAATTATTATGTTTATTTTATTGTCTGAACAAATCCGGTTGGGTTTAATACCAAAAAGGTTTGATTGGTCCAAATTGGGTGATTCGTTCAGCCACCAACCGATCCAGAAGGTCAGCAGGTGGGTTCGAAGATCACATCATCCTGAACCTTTCGATCCACGATTTGCCAAGAAAGAAAAGCCGTTTGCGGTTCGTCAGGGACGAACTTGAGCTTGAACCGGGCCCATGTTCTCGACGGGAGCCGACAGCAACTGAACCCAAAGATCCAGCATGAATGACCGCCACGTGTCGATAATCGCAGGATATAAAATATCGGAGGAGGCAACAACCATTGCGTTTGCTCGTAGGGACGCGCAACTGCTCTCCTTCTTGTTCCTTTTATTCTCCTCCGTCCGCGTCTGGTCAAATTGGGAGTGAAATTGTGGACGAAAAATTTCAAATCCACCAAGAAATGGCGGCGGGAAGTAGTGGTGTGACGGAAGAGAGCAAAGACGACGATTCGAGATCGTTGCCCTTGGGTTAGTTTTGTTCTGGATCCGGACTTTGCTTCCGCTTTTCTACTTCATGTGCACATGTTTTTGTTTTTTTGGATAAGAGCTTCGAGTTCTTGGTTAGTTGGGATTATCCTCGGTTGAGTTTTAACAATTCCTGTGAAAGTTCTGTTGCTAAGATAACTTTTAAATCGTGGTAAAGAAACAAGGCTAGCCGTTTTCTTTTTTGTGAGATTTGATAACCACTTCACGTCTTCTTTATCTATGAGAAGGAAATCAAATCGAAAATTCTTCTATAGCAAAATTGAAACAAGGCAAGAAGCTGTCCTTTGAGCTGTATTGGCGGAAAGTTAAAGGTTGAAGAAGCAAGCTGTAAGAGTGCATCCAAGTGTTTCATCTCCATGTGATGCAGGAAAGCATTAAAATTTCAAAGAAATAGTTGTTCATTCGGTGAAGGTATTTGATGAATAAAATTTTAACATACCTTAAAATGAAGCCGAATAGTTAGCTTGTGTTTCCATGAGGATTCTCAGATTGGGTCATGCAATGGAAATGATATTTCACAATGGAGAATGCTGCTCCAATAGAGGAGCACAAGCTACAGTACTACATGAAGTCAAATGCCTTTAAAGGAGGTGAAAAGAACCACACACTCTCTTTCTACTATTGAAGCAAAGTATTGCCAAAGGTTTTATTTTGAGAAGGCATGATGCTTATTTATAAACACTACAATGGACGGACTTACCCTTTCATGACTTGGTGTCAAGCACACTTCTTTATGGAAGGGTACTCCTTTTAATATAAAAAAAGTTTTTATTCTAACATCTTCTCACACACAATGACCTAAATATTATCCAAATCTTGAAACAACTTCTTTTCTTATCACACATGTAATGTTTGTTGTGATACTCGACACATGCACTAGAGGGCCATTAAGTTAGAAACCAATTAAAGCTAGTTTAGAGATGAACATGTAAACTTCTAGGTATCACTTAGAAAACAAAATTGTTTTTGCATGCCTCAGAGTTGCTTTTAAAGTTGCATCAAGCTAAGTGTTTCTCAATCACTCTTTAGTTGGCCACTAAATTTTTTGAAAACCTTGCTTTAATCCTTCCTTCATCTTATCAGCATTCAATTATGCAGTTAACAGAACCGTTAGGATTACAGATGCCAATAAAATGACACACCAAAAGTCTTTCCCTCAAACACATGCTTCTCCAATTTTAAAAAGTTTTTTCCTAAAAGTGTTTGGTTTGGTTGAATCTAACGTGACCATTGTTAACACTATCAAATAAGCTTTCACTAATCACCCCTTTTGAAACATTGTTGAAAGTCTTAAAGGTACTTACATATTTAAGATTGAGGACTTACACAATAAAGGAGTGGGGATTTATCGTTCTATTTCCCTATGGTAGCTTAGGCACACGTGTTATAAAACATGTTATTGTAGAGTTATAACAAATTGTATGTTTTTCAAAAGCTCAGCATGATATATTTATTTTACATTGTCTTAATTAATGCAATTGACTCGAAATCTGCAATATCCACTTGTAATTAACCATTTTGATTTTACCTAGCTTTATTTGTTTACAAGAATGATATATATATTCATATTAGCGTATATATCAAAGCTGATGTTTTGATTATAACATGTATGTCTCATCTTAGTTTCATATTAAGGTGACTAGTCAAAAGTGATTGACAAGAAAAATTCTCAAGTTTTCTTGCATGTACGCTAACATTTTCCATTTGAATATTCTTCATCCCTTTCCACAACAATAAGAAATTCCTATTTTAAATTCATATTTTAAATTCCTATTTGGAAAACATTCCTAGCCATCGTAGTTATACTATTCTCAATGTTTTATTAACCAATGAAATAATATTTGGATGAGTGAATCAAATCTATGTTTGAATAATGAGCTTCTAAGTCAAAATTTGTGGTCAATTGTGACTTACAGAAATAAGTATGGCTTATATTCTCCTTAATCAAAGAATTATATGTATACAAAATTGATCCTTTGTTGAAGGTTTTGGTACAAGGATCTACTAACATTAATCTTGGTTGAATATGTTGCAAGAGTACTTTTTACATAATATTTTATTTTAAATTATGATACCTAACTTGAATGTGCTTAGTGCTTACATGATAGTTCCTAGAATAAGCTATGTAGCTATGATATCATTGTACACCATCATTGGGTCTGTTGTTTTGATAATCATACATAATTTATTAAGGAATGTTGTTGACAATAAAGATGATCATGTACACATGTGCAATTGCTAATTGAACATATGCTTGTATGGATGTTCCATGTCAGATGTGCAAATTTTGAATAGAGAAGTAGATAGAGCGAAGAACAACACACAAGACACAACACAATAGCAATTGGGAACAAAAATAATCCTTGAAGGTTTAAAAATTATGGTCTACCCACAAACAGTGTTAGAGGGGCTCTATTATCTGTTTAGACTACAAAATGAGATTTGTCTTGTTGTTATAATGATTTTTTAGCTAAGAACAAAAGAAAGCATAAAAGCAAAAAGCTTAAACTCTAGCAAGTTTTGAAGAGCAGGCTTGGTACTGGAAGAAGAAAGAGAATCTAAGCAAAGCAAAAGGAGTGCTTATAGTAAGTAGAGGAAACCTATCTATTGAGAGTATAAGAGTGCATGGTACAAGGTGTCTTTTATCAGTTGGGAATAGGTTTTTGTAAAGGCAAAGAGGAAAATATGATAATGGAACCTAATGGGTTTGATAAGTGTCAAGCTAAGACAAGTTCAAGGGGTGGCAAATTAGTGGGAAATCTATTAGCATTAAATGAGAATTTAATATCTTAGATGCTAAGAATGTGTAGGTTAACAATCAAATAGAAAAAGAATTAAGCACTTGGATGGGGCAAGATAAAGACCAACTTTGGACATTTGACTAATTCTCAATTAGATTTGAATATTTTCTAAAGTAGCATAATACTTCAAATTCTTTAGATTTTAGAAAAACATGGCTTAATCTAGAATACACATCTATAAAAGTGATGAAGTAAACCATCAGTTGCCTTCAAACTCAATGGACCACAAATGTCTGACTGAATCAATTTTAGGATTTTTGTAACTCTTCTCACTTTCTCAAGTGGCTTTATAATGGCTGTACCAACTATACAATTCTCACATATAGATAGATTTAGGCTCGTGTATGGACCTATTAACCCCATTTTGCAAGTGTATTAATTCGAATGTGTCCAATGTGACACAATTTAGAATGCCAAATCATTGGATTGATGTCTACTTTGTGAGAGACTTATTAAAGAAGAACAATCGTAATCACGTTTGACAATGTCCAACAACATAAAGTTGTCATTTAAATATCCAAATCTATACATTTAATTTAATTGTAGTATTCAAATAAAATTGAAAGACCTATATTAGTAGAATGAGCACTAGACTAGACTCCTAAACTTTGGAGCACAACACCTATAAAGTTGTAGCTCTTTACCACCATGATTGACTTGTAAAGCACTAATTCTACTTGCATCTACACTTATGTTATTCCCTAATATAGATCTTTTCATTGCCAATATTGATTTGATGGAATTCAATGTATGCTTTCCATTTGAGGCTTATATAGTTTGTGTCTATTGAATCAATGGCCTCAAATGAGAGTATTTAGCTATTAATTAGCAATTGCTAACAATTAGTTAACTCCTAGTTGAATGACATACTTTCTTATCCCTACTCTTTTTGCTATAGGTTTTAACACTTCCTAGTGATGACATTTATGCCACCATTATTATAGGGTTACTTTACTTTCTTGTTCTTGCTATACTTAGCATTTGTTCTATTCAACAGTTTCTTTTTCCTCTTGTCATTTTGATTTGTGGGCTTGCGGTTATCTTTCTCGTGCATGTGGAGTTCACTCTCACCATTTTCAGCAATGAGAGTCTTAAGTTCCATGTGACAAGAAGCATCCTTTTTTCCCTTAAAAGTTCAAATGTTATCATTATATGTGATGTTTACTTGAGAAATGTGGTATTGATGTGATAGTAGCTTGAACTTGTTATTTGTCATCGAACTAATGGATAGTTGTATTGAGTTCTTGATATCATATTCAACATTGCACTTAGATGTTGTCACATGGTATGATATTATCTCTTTTCATACATGTCAAACTTTAATGAAAGTTCAAGCCATTTGGTAGAAGACATGCTACCATATTGTAGTTTGGCAGCATCCAAGGGTACCAAAGACTACTTTTCAAATCTTAACATTAAATCATTTGTCATGTTGCTCAACATGTGAATGTGTGCAACTCTATTCTTGCCCTTCCAACTTTGGTAATTATCATGATCACATTGATGCTGAGTAATATTCCCTCGACTAAGTGTATTCCTGATGGTTGTTGTGCATTGTTCTTACCTTACAATGTTAAATATCACAATTCATATTCTTCAAGTCCTTAATTCAATTCAGCAACAATATTTATTAAGGCAGCCATTTGAAATAAGCAATAAAAAACATGTAAATATGTGCAACTCTATTCTTGCACTTCCAACTTTGGTAATTATTAAGATCATATTGATGTTGAGTAGTATTCCCTTGACTAAGTGTAGTTATTATGGTTGTTGTGCATTTAAATATGTTCCAATCTTTAAGAATATGTTTTGGTATGCATTTAACTATGCTCCACCTAGACTGAGAAAAGTTTAAGTTAAAGTATAAATGTGTTTATACTGTCTGATTATAAGTATTGTATAATATGATTCTTTTAAAATCAGAGCATGTATTTGATAAGGCTGAACCCAAGATATAATATTATTATATTGAATAGTATGATCAAGTCAATATGCATTTAGAGAGGTTATCCCAAGTGCTTAATGTAGTGCAATTTTATTATATCGTATAATGCAATTTTGTGTTAGTAAGAGGGAAAGTATAGTCAAATAGTTTAAAAGGTTAAATAATCTGTTCTTTTGCAAATATCGTACTGTACAATTAATTTATAATATGTGAGTAACAGTTAATTTGACTGGATTTTGAGAAAATTTAATTTAATTGTTAGGGATTATTCAAAGTCATTGGAGAGCTTGCTAATACTTTTATAAAAGGCTTCAAACTTAATATAGGCTAATGATCAATTTCATGTCATTAAGAAGGAATGTTATTTGAAGATCAATATTACAAAGAAAAGGGAAGAGCAAGGGTTTGACATTCAAGTATAAGATCTTATTCTTGTATTATTTTGCAATGTTTTAGCTTGTTCTTAATAATTATATTAGGTCATAAAATTTTGCATTTTTTAATTTTTATATTGTATTTAATATCATTTTGGTGAGACTTTCTTATATTGTTTTTTTATCATTATTATAGGGTTTTTGGCCCAATGATTTGTTGGGTTTTTTTGTCCAATAATTCGTAAGGTTCTTTGGCCCGATGTTGTAAGATCCTTTGGGTCGATACTTAGTAAGATCTTTTGGTACGATGCTTTGTAGGATCTTTTGACTTAGTGTGGGATTTGTCTTACTCGCTTTTACGAAAATATTTTAATATTTTTGCTAAGTCTTTTAGCTATAGGTGGAAGTAGATGCAGTGTTGGATTGAACGACCTAAAAATCTGTTCTCATTACTTTGTGATACTCCTCATACAAAGGATTTAAAAGTGAGCAAAAGTTTTTAAAAACAAGTTTACTAGAGCTATTAAGAAATTCAAAAGCTTTTACTAACTTCGTTGTGATTGATTGAATTTATGATATTCATAATTTATTCTCCTTTTTGTGGACATCTTGTTCTCATATTTTCAACTGATGAGCCTAGGCTCAAACTTGCAATTATCTGAGGGTCTTGGCTTATCTTACCATTTCAAAGGATTCAAACTTTTAAGCTAAATTATAATATGAAAATTCTCTTTCCAAGCCTACCAAAAAATGCTTTAAGTTTGGTAGGCTTAACTAATAGCCCTCTGAATTGTCAACTTTGTTCTTTGCATATAGTATACATATGCAATTGATCATTTTGTTTGATATATATTAACTTGTGATTATAAAACTTTCAAGTGTGAAAATAGAAAAAAATGTCCATTCTATTAAAAATTACAAATTAAGGCTCATTTTTAAAATTATATTTTGCCATGAGCTATCAACAATGGTCTTAGACTTTTATGGAGTTGCAACATTTAATTCATCTACTTTTTAATGTTGTTGAAAGCAATTGCAACATTTCTAATAGTGCAACATAACTTGGGGAGAACAAGGAACTTAGCTTTGATGCCAATGATTAATAAATTTGAATATACTTTAAATGCGACAGAATAGTTGGGCCATGTTTTCATGAAGTTTCTTAAATCATATCATACAACGGTTAAGATATTTGCGCTAGAGGTTGCTACACCAATGCCACAATACTACACAAAACCAAATACCTCTGAAGGTGGGGAAAAAGAAATGCAAGCATGCACACATGCACTTTTATTGACAAAAAAGCTATTTGGAGAGAGGTGGTTGCTTATTTATAAGCACTATCATGGATGGATATACCCTTTCATGAAGTGTTGTCAAACACTGCTTTATCAGAAGCATAAAGTTTTAGAATTGCTTGATGTTATCAAGAAATTAGAATAGTGCCTGTTTGTAGCTTCTGATTTTTAGAATGAATTTGTATGGATTTTGTTTTCAGGACTTTATTTCTTTCTGTTATAGCTATGTTTGGTTAAACACTGCTTTATCAAAAGTATATATTTTTAGAATTGATCAGGAAATTAGAATGTGCCTGTTTGTAGCTTCTGATTTGTAGAATGTATTTGTATGAATTTTGTTTTCAGGGCTTTATTTCTTTCTGTTATAGCTATGTTTGGTTAAGTGACAAACAACGACTTGTGAGGCTTTAATACTTTCTGTTATGGCTATATTTGGTTGGCTTTAATTCTTTCTGTTATGGCTATATTTGGTTAAGTGTCAAGCAATGACTTGCAATGTATTCTAAGTATTCATTCTAATGCATTCACAAAAGGTCTTGGTTGGTATGATACTCATATTGCTGGAGTGTATTGTCTTCTGGAGGTGCAACAATTGTGAGCATTATGTTGAACATCTCTGATCAATATTATGATAATTAAACACAAATAGTGTACTGATCTGGCCCTTAAATTTGCTTGAAACATTTTCTAGCCATGTGATCAACATTTATTTTGGAACTTTTTCAAAATTGTTTAACATATTTAAGGTAAAAAAATGATAAAATGGAGTCAACGTTATCCCTTGATTTAGTTTTCTACTGAAACCTTGTTGGTTTTATAAACTCAGATGAACTTGATGAACTGCCTATTTGAGGTTCAGCTAATCTGGTTGGTTCATCTGATTCAAGCAGCTTTTATTGTTTTACTGGATAACTTGGTGAAATATGAAGATCAAACTGAGCAAGCTACTGATCTTTAGATGTTCTGATCCGATTTTTATAACACTTAATATGATAGTATAGCTTGATTGCCCATATAATTTATCAATGAATCATTTGAAATTATGTTTCAGCACGGTGCAACTTGTATGCCAATACACTTATAACCGTTGAATGCACAGGGAGCACTAGCCGGAATCTTCCAAGAGCAAAAACGTTACCTAGTGAGGTAAAAGTTGCACAACATTCAGAGGCATCAGTGAGTAAGCTTGGATTAGAAAGATCAAAAACTGAGAGAAGAAAACAAAGCTTTCGACACACTGACCCTGCAATGCAATTGTTGGATGATAAAATATCCGCTAAAAAGAAGGTTAGTCCTCCTAATTGCAAACCTTCTAATATCTTTTGTTGCACTGTACATTAAATAATCTTTTTGAAGGGTACTAGTATGAGTGTTCAGCTTTCTAACATTTCATGCATAGGAGTGTTTCTAATATTTTCTTTATGACTCGGCCTGGCTGCATTCTTCTTTAAGCTTATAAAGTTTTGGAAATGGGTGCATTTCTTTGTGATTGCAGATGGAAGTGAAAATTATTCCACGTTACTTCAGTAGAAGTATTACCATATGCTGATAAAGTGGAATTAAGTTGATACAGTACACAATTTATTTATTGGAAATGAAAATTTGATGCGACTTTGCCTGGTTGCACGATTTCACATGGAGGTGAGAAAATCATTTCAACCTGGGAAGCGTTGAAGGTCCAATGTGCTCCATTATTACTTGGTACCCAAGTTGACCATAAAATCGAAGTGGAGATGTTGCTTGAATTGAATTCAACCAATCATGTAACAGAGGTTAATTTAAATATCCCACTTTGAAGTTAAAGTGTAAAATAGTTTTTTTGACTAAGTTTACAAGCGTGTGAGCAGGAATAATAACCATAATATAATTTGGGGATTATTGAATCATAATCACGTGAAATCAATTTATCTAGCATTTGAAGGCGTTTCAATATTTTACTGTCTGGAGGTATCGTAATTTTATGAGTTTCTTATTTAGTTTTCCTTCTAAGGTTTTAGTCCATTTAATTTCCTTTTGAGGGCTGTTATTAATCTTGATTTAAAGAAATTATCAGGCGTTTTCTTCTTTAAGAAGTTGCTGATAAAAGAATTGCCTTTAATATTTGATAATACGTACTTACGCATCAAAATTGTTTAACTCAACATTTGCAAGCGTAAAATAAGATTGTGGTTAACAAACAAAAGCTGCTTTATAACTAAAAGAATTTGTTGGATTTTGTTTTAAATAGTGCCTTCAAAAACTTTTTGCCAGACAACACTTTCTGAAAACATTTCCAAACTAATCCAAAGTGTTGTTGTTCGAAACTGTCTATACCAAAGTGGAAAAAAGTGTTCTTTTTTTTTTTTTAAATTGGAATTTTTTTCTGTCAGATGCTCAGACATGATGCTTAAATCTCTTGAATGCAAACAACCCATACCAAGCTGATATGCCTGCAATCCTCCTAACGCCCAATCATCCATGCACAAATCCATATAGTATCTCATTTATCATTTTTGTCACCATTTTCATTGTACATGAGTATTGATCCAACAATACATTCACCTGATGATATTGTCGTTAGTCACATTGTGGAACTTTAGCATTAGACAGGATATTGCTTGGTTATTTTAATAGGCATGTGCATCATTAAACCTTTTCCTGATGAGCTTTAAAATGATCCTTAACCTAAACAGAATGTGATTGTAATTAATGTGTACTTACAGTAACCTTAGACTTATTTGATTTTAGTTGGTTGAGAAAAAGGTTCTAGACTCTATGATTGAATTTCCTTATTTTTTTCAATCACACAACACATATTTTTTTTTCCTTTCTATTGATCAAGGGATTTGACATCATCGATGATGAAAAGATTCTAAGTGCACCTTAAGAAAACCAAGTCAAATAAGATAAGAAATTGTGAGCAATATTTCTTTCACATTGATTCAATTAGAGTTCATCCAAGCACTGAGGAATTTTCATAGTTTTTCAATGCATCAAGAATCATTAAATTCTTTTTTGTAATAAAAAGTTGTGATTAAGACATAGATGCCATCTTAGAGGTCTGAAACAAATCTAAAAGTCTTCTTTCCTGATTAGACGGTTCAATCACAATGAAATAGATGAATTCATTTTTGTCGACGTTGAATGCTACCAACTTGAAGTCTGTTGGTGATTCAAAATACAATTTTGGAAGCTAATCTTGTGAACAATTTGGATATAAATTGTAAGAATTAGATTAGATTTGAAGATGTTTTTTTTTTTGTGTGAGATGTCTTCATTTTTGAAAAATGTGTGATATGGTCTCTTATATAATTGAAGGGAGCCCTGAAAGGAAGGGTATATCATTTGATCTGCATTGTGAGATCTTGAGAGCTAGCAGAGAACAGTTTGAGATCCTAAGAGTTAACATTGTGAGAATTTGGGTGGAGATTCTAAGAGTACTTTGGGAGTGGATTCTATCCAAGGTGGGAACATGCATCTTTTACTTCTAGAAATTAGACAATTCTCCTTATGATTTATTGATTTTTCAACCAATAAAAACATGAAATGGCTATTTCAGATTGAAACTATTGATTCTATTTCTAACTTATCAGTTATTAACATGATAAATTGGATTTCACTTTGAAGGTGAGACATGTTTTCTCTCATCCTGAACCATTACATTCTTGGTTTGAAAGGCAATGCATCTCGACAACATGAAATTTGGAAGGGCTTTGCATTATTTCATGCAAAAGAGTCAGAATTCAAAGCTAGCTTGCACTTTTTTATAATACAAGAAGAATGTTAAGTTAGTTATATATATCATATAATAAAGAAAAAAAAGTTTATTATTTTGAAACACAAATGACAGTTTTGCAATTTGAATCATCCCAAAGTCACCACATCGAAAATAAAAATTTTTGGGTAAAATGGTGAGGGATTTTTCAACCATATTGCTGATGTAAGAAAAATATTATAAAAAAATAAATCAAAATTCTTAAAAAAAGAAGAAGATAAATGGCTAGTATGGGTCAAATTGAATATATGTCTTTTTTATGTTTTAAATATTGAGTATTTGTTGTGTGTTTATTGGGGATTTGTACTAATGTTTACTTTTATAGCATTTGATTCTAAATTTTGCTCTCAAGAAAACTCTCTTATAAATAAAATAATGTAATACTCCTAAACTTTACTATCTGAAGAGTTTTTTTTTTTTTTTTTTTTGCAAAATCCTACTATGCTTTGATTATTCTCATGTCTTGAAGAAAACAAAAATATTTCTCACTTTCATTTTTCATGCTACAGCTTAAAATGCTAAAAAGAATAGCCACAGTGAGAGATGATGGTTCTGTATTGGTTGAAGTCCCAAGCAATGTTGAACATATTCCTCGTGATATGGAAGTTGAGGATGTTCAGTGTGAAGTTGTTGATGAGGCCTTTTTTGTCCATTGTGATAATCAGTATATCCCACCTTTGCAAATTGTTATATTGATTGTTGGAACACGAGGAGATGTGCAACCTTTTATAGCAGTTGGTAAACGATTGCAGGTAATTATTTATTTTGACGGTAAATGGTTCATTTTATTCTTTTGAAAACTTATGCTGCTTATTGTAAATTTTCTTATAGAGTTGGTTCATTATGTTTCCATTTTTCAAGACTGTTAACACTTATTGAATTTTTAAACTGTGTAACCTAATTAACACAAAATACGAATCTTCTTTAATTTAGGTGAATGTGGGTCAAGATAATGTTACATCGATCATTGTTCTAACCTTAGATGCCAAACATTAGATAATCTAGATTGATTTAAAAAATCTCAAAATGTCCGATTGTTAAATTAATTGTCATTTCAAGAAAATGTTCACATCCACCTTTTATTTATTACATAATAAAGTAAATAAAGAAACCATACTATCTCAAAATGTATATATCTGTAGTTAAAAATAAAAATTTAATTTGTGTTCACCAAAAACTAAAACTTTAATCTGTTAGAATTACTCTTTCTTGCCTAAGAAAACAAATTAAATGTATCATAGTCAAGCAATCTAGTTTTCTATGAATTTTTAATCTACAAAAACTTGAATGGTAGATTAAATCCTATGTTTTCCTTTCTTTTGTAGCCAATACTCCACTTTAGCAATATTATGCCATTTTCACTAGTTTTGTGTGTTTGTCTTTTGCATGCTAACTTTTTTATTGTCTTAAATCACTAGTTTATTTATGGTCTTATAAACATCATTTAAGGGTTAGAGTAAAATTTTTGGTAGTACAAAATACCTGATGTACTCAACTTCATCATTATTGCTTACATCATCTTAATAACATCAATACTTGTTTTTTCATCATTGTCAGATAAATCATAGACTTCTCTGTTATTATTTCATGACTACTTTACTCTTATTGCTTGATATTAGTACATTTATGAATAGTTTAATACTTTAAAATGGGACAACTCAAAATTTTATACTCTTATTACTCGAGACTCATTGTCTGCTCTGTTTACAAAAAATTTATGAGTTTAGAAATAAGATTTGAATTGGAGCTTTTGGAAAAAAAATCATAAGTACAAATGAAGTTTTAAAAATTGTTTGGTAGAATTTTGATCTTTTGAATTTTGAGAAGTTGGTCTAAAACTTCTGTTTCCAAACATGCTTTTTATTATTTTTTAGTCATAATTATAAGAAGAACATCACCTTTTGTAGTATTCAATGGCCATGATTCTTTTATATTTTTGGCTAATATATGGACAATCTTTTTCAAGTGTCAAGGTAGAGATTTAACAATTCTAGTTTGGAGTTAATACCTATTTTATATATTATTATATTTTTTTGATTTTTCATTTGTTGATTCAACTTATACAAATAGATTTTTCTTAGAAGTTGGTTATGGCCAATTTTTAATTATTGGGAAAAATAATTTAGTACAAAAGTTGACATCCTCTTTAAGGATTGTGTAAATCAGGTGGGAGGGACAACCCCTCCATCCAACTAGACAGTATTATTTGTTGCATCGGTTATAGAATCTATGGTGAGAATAATACTCATAGGTTGCTCTAGGGTTTTAAAAGAAAGCGAAATATTGGCAACCTTCTTCAGAGCTTTATCTACAATATTTGTCTTTGTATCCTTGAGCACCTTTGCAATTGTGATTGATGATTCTACTTCAAGCTACACTTCATCAAGCTGGGGTTCATGGTCTAGCCAATCTAGTTGCCTCCAAGCCGGACATAAACTCCACTATCAAAATTCCATGCGTATGGATCTTCTTAACCACAAAGGTGGATAAAAGTACCTCAATGATCTCTAAGAACAATCATTGTCCTAAGAAGCCCATTATGCTTCACAAATGTGTCGTATAATCTAGTTTGGAGGGGGTTTCCAATGAAACATGTAGGTAATTTCTTTGAGATAGAGTAAGCATCTAATGATAACTCAAGAGGCAATTGGTTGGAATAATGGAAAGCACCTGATAAATTTTGTCATGAAGGTGACCTTTCCTAGTATGCCACAAGTGATCCAGCACTGTAGAAGTCCTTTAAATGAGACGACTATATGGATCCTTACTCGAAACATGTTCAAGTTCAAGCAAGCCTCTGCAAAGCTTGGAACATCCTTTGCCAGATCCACTTTTTGAAGCATGTGACAAAGAGTGGTCACGAATTTGCAATGATGGTCTAGATTTGTGGCGATTCTTATGCCCTTATCAACAAAGGATGGTGATTGCCAAATCTCTTCAAGCAAGCTAGTTGAATGTGGTAACAACATCATTGTAGAGCCATCACAAGATAACAAAATGGGCTGAAATGAATGAGGCTGCAACAGAATCCTCCAGCAGCCTGCACTTGAATTTGGTTCATCTTTAAATAATTTCCTGTGCATCATGTGCATCATGGATGTGGGTGCCTTACAGTTTTGGTGACCAGCTAAGTCAATGAATTTTGGAGATTTTCCTAAGACCAAGACAAAGAGATGGTCCTAAAAAAAGGAGATCACCAAATGCCACTTTCACGGCTCACTTCTCCCATCCGCATGGAGCATTTAAGAAGCCATTAACAATGGTTGGTAAGTTCAGAGCATTATTTAACAAGAACACCAGCTAATAGGAGTTTTATTAATCCATGGTTCATAAAGTTCTTTATAATTGAGACCCACACATCAAAGAAGCCCTCTCTTTTTCATTTTCTTTTTAGTGTTAGAACCCCAAATTTGGAAGCCAACTTAGCAACAAGCACCTCTCTCCATTCTCAAGCATGTGTATACCCAACCACACAAAGTTTATTGGATTTGCACACCTTGTCTTATGCAATATAGTGCATAAAATGTTTATTTAATTCTTTGCTCTACAAGATTCTTCTAATCAATTTCTCAATGACATCTCAAGCTTTGGTCTTCATGGTGGGTGTGACAGAATAGAGTGACAATGAAGTCAACATGTTGATGAGGGTTATTGATCAACAAGTGATAGGAGAACTTCAATAAAAAACTTTATTTCTGGAAGATATTTCATCTTTTAACCCTCAATAGAAGATTAGGAAAAAATATACTTTCTCATGATTTCTATCTAAAATAAATTCAATAAAAAGAATCTACCCATGCATTTTTCAGTAGTCAACCACTTTGGTGGTTTTCAGTAGATTTTGAATAGCTCGTCTATTTGGAGGAACTTAATTTTGAATATGTTGCATGTTATAGTGTCGTGATTTAAATTGGTTGTTGGGTAAATTTTTGTTAGTTTCCTTTTTTATTTATGTAAAAAAAACCTAAACACTTCTTGATCTATGTTCATTCTTCTTATTAAGGATTATGGCCATCGCGTCAGGCTAGCAACACATGCAAATTTCAAAGATTTTGTCTTGACTGCCGGTTTGGAGTTTTACCCCCTTGGAGGAGATCCAAAGGTTCTCGCTGGATGTATGTAATCAAGCTTCTCGTGTTCTCTTCTTATATTTTCATGTATATTGCATTAGTTTTTATAAAGAACAACGGCTTAGTGGAGCTATCATTTGACAATTTTGAGTTTTCGTTTGGTCAGACATGGTCAAGAACAAAGGATTTTTACCTTCTACACCATCAGAGATTCCAACTCAAAGAAAGCAGATCAAGGAAATTATTTTTTCCTTGCTTGGAGCCTGCAAGGATGCCGATGTTGATTCTGGTATTCCTTTCAAAGCAGATGCCATAATCGCAAATCCCCCAGCATATGGTAAAAAGTCTTTTATTATCAATTTTTAATTTACCATGTTGCTCAGATAGTAATGTTGGAAAAGTTTTGAATGCAATGTTCCCCGTTATGCCTTCCAGATATGCATAAGTTGATGCTGAAAATTGGCTTCTTAGTGGATCATAGGGTGTTTGTTGTGTAGGCTGCAGCTAAGCCCTTTATTTCTCATCCATATTGGTCACTATAACTCTTAATTTGACAAAATTAATTGTTATTTCTACATCATTCCTTATTTAATAAAATTTGTTGTTGCTACAGCGTCCTTGCCATTAAGTGATCATTATACCTATTCAAATACTGGATTTTCCACTTTTAACTATGATACCCTGGTTGCTCAAACTCATTGGAAGATCAAATGATAGTATCTATCCATGTCCTGAGAGTATGTGTGCTGGTTGCATGACAGCTTTTTTTTTTTTTTTTTGCTAAAATTGCCTTCCAATAACTTTGGATTCTACTATTGGTTTTTATTTACAACAATGGATCATAGTAGTGATCCTCTGGTGAGGATTGCTCATTGCTAGCACTTATTTTTAAGAGGTACTGTTGATTTTCTAAAGGAAATGCATTTTAATATTGTTGTTTCTTGTTTATGAAATTGTTGTCAAGACCTTGTTGGTGGATCATCAAATTGGCAAAGCTACACTTTACTTTTAAGGCATTATAGAGATGAAGTTTATGAATATCTTGATGTAACCTAGACTAGCTTTGTTTTAGGGTTATTCATCAAGCTAAATGAGTCCAACCCCAAACCAAAATTTCTGACCAAACTACATTTCACTCTAATCTAGGTAGGCATGACTCAAATTGATCTTGTTTTTGTTTAGCTCAAAAAAAAAAATTTTAAAATTGAATTATTATCTTAATGTTTAATATTAATACATAATGTATACATGTATAAAGATGTTTTATCTAAATATATGTTGTTATAAAAATTTTTAAATTTAAAAAAAAACATAAAAAATGACTTTGAACAATAAGCACAATCCAAAATTGAGTCAACTTAAGATTGATCTTGTTCAAATCATGTTGACTCATAATTGATTTGGTTTTTGCGTGACTTTTCGTAGGCCTCCCTGGATACTACTTTTTGTACTAGTATCTAAGTCAAGTTTTTGAGAATTTTGAAGATTCTTTGAGGGATCCAAGGATTGGTGGAAACCACTTGTTGGTTATGTTGACAAGGTTTAATCTCTTATTCAAATAATTAACTTATTTATTCACTTTCAGATTTTGGAAATTTGTGGGAATCAAAGATTAGATCTTTTATCTATTAGTTTGTTGGTGGCAAGCAACATAATTTGGTGTGCAATTTTTTCTGTAATCAAATTAGAAGATGAGAAGGGAGAACATAGAGTAGGAAGAAGTAAAGGGAGGAGGAGATAACTAACTTCTTAATCCACTTTTCAACATGAGAATTGATTTGAATGTTCCAAAAGTTCACACCTTACAAGTATATATAGACTAACCTGAGGGTAAAGAGGTAAAATACAGTTAGTCAATGATTGTACGAATAGGTCTTGCACTTAGCCCTACTTTATGCTGTCTTGAACAAGCCTTAAAAGTCATTGCACATTAATTTCAACTCTTCAAAACTTTTTAATATCTTAAGGGAAGGCTCTTGATGCAAGATGAAACTTATGGGATCTTTTCAAGGCCAAGAAAGGCCTTAAACTTGATCTCTTGAGACTTTTAATATCTTGAGGGTATAAAGTGCAGTTAGTGCATCAACACTATAGTTCGGATGAGTTAGGAAGGCTATGTAAGAAAGGATTTTATCTTAAAGTACATCCAAAAGATATCGTACGATATGACCTAATAATGGATAACGAGAATAAACTTGGGAGAAATGTGAGTAGGAATAAAAGTTGGCTAGAAATCATACTAAAATGAGCAGGACTTTGCTCAAGGCCGTTAATACATAAGAACAAGTGATCAATATAGACAATGCAGTATTATATAGTACAAAAACAAAGAACCTACAAATACAATTATATGAGAAAGGAAAATCCAACTAAGTTCGATAGGTTGAGTAATTGATGAATAAATCGTATAGTACGATAAGTATAAACATATAAGTACAATCTTGTAAATAATTGCTTCATATGTGAGAATCATCAGTTATGACATGAGAGGAAACAATATCGTACAGTATGATAAAGAAACCGTATGAGGTAGGAAGAATGTCTGAGCTAAGTAGAAATAGATTATATACATATGATTAGTAGATCGTATTAATACAATCGGAGTGAATAAGTCCAAACGATGGGAGATTTAGCTTATTGTATAATAAAAGTTTGGCTGTCGTATAAGTACAATACAGAGAAATTGAAAAGATTTAAGATCTGAAACAATTAACAATTGTATGAATCATCACAAGGAGAGTTTAAGTGAAGGAAAATCATCAGTGTTAAGTGGAAATGAAGTCGAATAGATTTAAAATTGAAGAAACATAACCGTTAGAGAGAGATGAATGAACGAGAAATGTGAAAAAACATTATAGTATAAAAATAAGTGAGGTCAAACTTCGAAGAGTTTTTTGGAAAAAATATTATGCAGTTAATTTCAACGACTTGTATTAGAGTAAAGGAAAGAGAGAAAGGAAGTGCTATTAAGCATTGAAACGAATTCGAGAGGAGTTGGATGCACAACAAAGACAAAACTGAGAAAAAAAACTCACTTATACTATAACAATAGTAATTTGGAGCAAAGATTTAAGCCTTGGTGAGATTATTACTCGAATTTGAAAAGTAGATAATCTTATACAAACATGTATATGATTTGATGTATTGTATATTGTAAGCTAGAGGTCTTATGTGATGATATGAAAAGTCAAAAGAAAGATGTTTGTATATACATGACTTGCTTATAATGTATATGATTGGATATAACATGTAATGTTATGTTAGAAGCATAGATTGATATGTTAAAAGTTTATATGAAAAATATTTGAATTGTTTGTTACAATCACATATTGTTATGCTTATTTTGTTACATGTTTTGATTTGAGCATGATGATGTTATTTTATTATATGTTAAATGTGTATCATACCATGTGTTAAAAAGAAAAAAGAAATGTTTAACAACTATTGATGTAACACGTGCAACAAATGAGACTATAGATGAAAAAAATAAGATCTAGCTTATCATAACATGTTATAGAAAATGTTTATTCATCATTAGAATTGTTGCTTGTAAATTTTGTTTATTTGAAAAAAATACATATAAAACTATTGGATATTATATGTACATATGATTTTACAAGAAATGTGTGAAACATTAATATTTCCAATAGTTGATTTTATATCACTTATGTCTTGATTTTTAAAAAGATTGAAATATCGTCGTGATGTGATGTTTACATAGTTGCATGAAAGAAACAAAGAAAAAAGTAAAAAGGAGTTAGTGGTATGATATTTGTATCTGTTGAGACATGGACTACTCTGGAGGGCTTGTATGATATTTGTATCCATGATGAAGTCTTTAACCACTATTATGGCATCAAGAAGATATCTTGGTCAATGTGTGCCATATGCAAACAAGGTGAATATTAGGTTTATTATTATGATAATAAAAGAATAAATTTGATCACTTGCATACAAAGCATTTTTTAGAACTTTAATACTCTGATAGTGATTCAATAATCACAAATTTAGAAATATCCAATTCAAATGAAGATAACGATTTTCACTTTCACAAAGAGAGTATGATGTTTCTGATGCACACTCAACGTATAGAACTAATGATGATTTGGACAGCAGCATTGTTTTTTGGAAGAGCTTACATGAAGAATTTAGTAAGCAATCTTTTTTTGCCACGTATGCATACTCAAGTAAGAAGTGAATTGTGCCTTAATAAATTTTTTTGATAGATTAAAGGTTATTATTAATTATATTGATATAGAGTGTAAAACAAGAAAGCATGTTAGTACCATAGGAAAAAAATCATACCAAGATTTTCCATTGGTTCAGCTCATTTAAATATGTCAAGATGGCAAAGAAGTCCACTCCTTTCTTGAACTCAAGAGGCAATGAAAAAGACCAATGAAAATACTTTAAATGAGATCAAGCATAGCCACAACAAAAGTGCTATTTGGATATCAAGTTAAAGCATAACCCATTATCTCCTATACCAAACCAAGGAGCGACTACTCAAAAACAAAGTCTTGGAGTAAGGCAATCCTTTATTTCAACATTAATGTAACTACAGACCTTACTCAAAACTTGTGGTCAAGGTAGCATACAATGAATGCAAAAGGGCATAAAGAAAATACATAATCCTTAGTTGAAGATATACAAGTTAAGAGTACTAAGTAGTTGAGCAAATATGTTGTCAACCTTTTCAAGATTTTCATGTGAATGAATGAATGTTGTGATGAAAACAAAATGCTTTTATGTATATGCACTTTGTCGACCACAAAGAGATTTTGCAATGTAGAGCACTCAAGGGAAGGGTTTCTCATTGTGGAAAATATGGGCCAGAAGATTTGGTGAGGATTGTAACCATCAAACAAAAGTTCTAAAGGTGATGTTTATGGAAACTAATTCCTTAAATGAACCCCTAAACATTTACTTGAAAATTTTCAAAAACTCCCCAAAGAATCTCATGACCATTACAAACAAAGAATTGTTATATGTGTACATTTTGTTTCAACAATTTCATTCTTAGGCAAATTGACATTTGGGCAATTTCAATTGACAGAGGGCACATTATTAGAACACACATTGGAAAAATTTAATTAAATAAAATTGTGTGTTCAAATAATTTTGTTTGTATGGGTATAAAATTTTGTATGCTTAATGTGTTACCTGTAATCATTTGTATGCACATAATTTTGCTTGTATGTGTATAATTAGCAATTGTTCTTATATATTAATTAGCAATTGTTCTTATATATTGTACATGTATCATATTTTTGAATCATATGCATATCAATGATTATGTATGTATAAATTATTGAATGCACTTATGAATTAGCTTTGTAAATTTTATTTGATAAGACTATCAAGCCATGGGATTTGAGTCATCTTCATGCAGTGAATGAGTGACTTTCAATTAAAATATTTTTTAAACTTGAAAAAACCATAGAAATATTTAATTATTAAAAAACAAAAAAATTGATACACATGGAAAAATATGATGTTTACTTTATAAAAATATTTTTGCAATTGGGTTTGAAATAGGTAATTTAATGCATCACATTGTTGTGGTCAAAATTTTTTATTCTTAACCTGATCAAATTTAGTATTCAAATAAACTAAATAATATCCAAATGAAGTGAGATGAAGATCTTGCTATAAAAGAGATGTTTCAGTGTATCGGTTATGCCAAACCTAGGTAGAACATTGTTTGTAGCTAGATATCAATATGTGTGCAATACATTTTGTGCCTTTAACTCTTGGAGCTTATAAGTCTATGCAAGTTAATTATGTCAAAATAAAACCAAACTGGAACTATAGCATAGAAATGATAATTCTAATATAATTCACATGCTTAGTATAGGGTCTCACCAAACATTACGGTGTTTTACATATAAAACATTTTTAAGATGCCATTAAATTACATTTTCAACAAGTTCTATTCAATTCAAATTTGAACCATTAACTTAAATCAATGTTTAAAATAGGTTTCTTTCATAATTTTTTAAATCTTAGATTAATTGCCCTTAGATTACTTATTTTTTAGGTTTAATATAAATCTTTAAGGACGTAGGAAAACTGTCACTAGTTTATGTCACGAATAATAAAATCATTAATTCATGGCATGAAGCAATGGTTCTAAGGCTTTGGTGAAGTTAATATAATATTTTTAACCATAGAACATGCATATAGGGTCATGCACATATAAGATATGCCAATAATGAACATAGTGTTATGCACTTATAAGATCTTTAATAAAAAATAAACAACAAACTTTGCATATCTTAGGATGTAAAACAATATTTAATGTTACGACTCATGTGTTCTTAAAGAGTTCTTCAATTCTTCTTCATCCTTGTACCACAACATGTTCTTCTTGATCCAAGATCAAGTTTAAATGGATTAAGCTATGGTGATGTCTATTGTTACTTATCAAATGTAAACCTGAAAGGTCAACTAGACAAATGGATTAGAACATCATAATAAGTAATTCGAGTTTGTTATCATTAAAATCAAATATAATCGTGGGACTTAACAACTTTGGTTTGTTATAAAGTTATAATACAAATGTATTGACATACTTTGTTATATGAAAATTTGTTATCTAATTTTATTGTTATATTTTATATTCAATGGTTCTCATAATTATTATTGGGTCGATTGAGATACTTGGGTTGGTGAATTTATTTATCACTTTGTGATTTGGGTATTATACTTATGTTGTCAATATTTTTCGAGATTTCTATATATTGTGTATTGTGATAAAATCAAAATAGAAAATATGAGCAGAGAAGAGGTCTCCTGTGTCACCAAGGGAGAGGATTGAATGAGAGGATGCCTTTATGCTTCTAGAGATTTGACCTTATTCTTTGGAGAAAGGAATAAAGGATTTCTGGCATGAGTTGAAGGGTGGAGTATGCCAGTTGAGGTTGTCCTCATTAAATCCTTGTTTTCTCTATACGCCTATCAACACGTCGGGTCATGATTTGGACACGATCCGATTTCTGATGAGATTAACCTACAAAATGAAAAAAAAAATTTATGTGAACTATGAACTTGAAGTATTAACCAATATTGACAGGTTGGATCTAAGTTGAGGTTGATCTAACTTAAAAAAAAACTAATCCAATTGGTGGTTTTATTTGTTTGTTGTTTTCGTTTAGCACTTAAGCTCTATTAGCATAGCACACAAGGCCTTAAGGCATGTTTGTAATTAGCATTAATTATCTTTTTGAGTTTCCAAATGATGCTGAAATTCTTTATACCTACATTTCGAAGGGTTCTTTAGAATGGAATATTAACATAAAATTGTTTTCTATAATTGTTAATGCTTATTTTTATAATGATGTATGGTTAAGTCTTTTAAAAGATGGCTTTTATAATATGAGTTTATTGTTATTTGAATTGTATGCCTTTAGGTTGGGTACAATATGGTATTCTAAATTTGTTTATTCAAGATGACTTAAAGCTCATTAGATTCATTGATAAAATTCAAGAGAGTAACAAATATTTAAATAACTCTTATTTTTCTTAACCAATATTGGTGGGTTGTATCCAGGTTGAGACTGATCTAACTTTAAAAAAAAAAAAACTAATCCAAGTAGTGGTTTTATTTGTCTGTTTTTTTCATTTAGTATTTAAGCTCTCTTAGCATAGCACATGGGGCCTTACGACATGTTGTTTGTACTTAGCATTAATGCTTTCTTTGAGTTTTTGAATGATGCTAAAATTCTTTATACCTATATTTCGAAAGGTTCTTTTGAATGAAATATTGATATAAAATTATTTTCTATAATTATTAATGCTAATTTTAATAACGATGTAATGGTTAAGTCTTTTAAAAGATGTCTTTTATAAGATGAGTTTATTGTTATTTTAATAGTGTGCCTTTTGATTGGGTACAATATGATAT
Source organism: Vanilla planifolia (assembly GCA_023846275.1). Taxonomy (NCBI): domain Eukaryota; kingdom Viridiplantae; phylum Streptophyta; class Magnoliopsida; order Asparagales; family Orchidaceae; genus Vanilla; species Vanilla planifolia. The sequence goes on from CM043867.1 coordinate 7,760,099, forward strand.
TCTAAATTTTCTTATTCAAGATGACTTGAAACTCATTAGATTTATTGATAAAATTCAAGAGAGTATCAAATATTTAAATAACTCTTATTTTTCTTAACCAATATTGGTGGGTTGGATCCAAGTTGAGGCTGATTTAACTTAAAAACAAACTAATCCAATTAGTGGTTTTATTTGTTTGTGTTTTCATTTAGCACTTAAGCTTTATTAGCATAACACATAAGGCTTGTTTGTAATTATAGCATTAATTCTCTCTTTGAGTTTCCCAATGATGCTAAAATTCTTTATACTTACATTTTGAAATGTTGTTTAGAATGGAATATTAATATAAACTTGTTTTCTATAATTGTTAATGCTAATTTTTATAATGATGTAATGGTTAAGTCTTTTAAAAGATGGCTCTTATATTATGAGTTTATTGTTATTTGAATTGTATGCCTTTAGGTTGGGTACAAAATGATACTCTAAATTTGCTTATTCAAGATGACTTAAAGCTCATTAGATTCATTGATAAAATTCAAGAGAGTAACAAATATTTAAATAACTCCTATTTTTCTTAACCAATAATGGTGGGTTGGATCCAAGTTAAGGCTGATTTAACTTTTAAAAAAAACTAATCCAACTAGTGGTTTTATTTGTTTGTTGTTGTCATGTAGCTCTTAAGCTCTCTTAGAATAGCACATAAGGCCTTAAGACATGTTGTTTGTAATTAGCATAATGCTCTCTTTGAGTTTCTAAATTATGTTAAAATTCTTTATACCTATATTTTGAAAGGTTCTTTAGAATGAAATATTAATATAAAATTATTTTCTATAATTGTTAATGCTAATTTTAATAATGATGCAATGATTAAGTCTTTTAAAAGATGGCTTTTATAAGTTGAGTTTATTGTTATTTGAATTGTGTCCTTTTAGGTTGGGTACGATATGATATTCTAAATTTTCTTATTCAAGATGACTTGAAGCGCATTAGATTCATTGATAAAATTCAAGAGGGTATCAAATATTTAAATAAATTTTATTTTTCTTATCCAATATTGATGGTTTGGATCCCAGTTGAGGCTGATCTAACTTAAAAAAAACTAATCCAATTAGTGTTTTTATTTGTTTGTTGTTTTCATTTAGCACTTAAGCTCTTTTAGCATAGCACATAAGGCCTTAAGGCATGTTTTTAATTGGGATTAATTCTCTTTTTGAGTTTCCAAATGATGCTAAAATTATTTATACCTACATTTTGATAGGTTCTTTGGAATGGAATATTAATATAAACTTGATTTCTTTAATTGTTAATGCTAATTTTTATAATGATGTAAAGGTTAAGCCTTTTAAAAGATGTCTTTTATAATATGAGTTTATTGTTATTTGAATTGTGTGCCTTTAGATTGGGTACAATATGATATTCAAAATTTGTTTATTCAAGGTCACTTGAAGCTCATTAGATTTATTGATAAAATTCAAGAGAGTATCAAATATTTAAATAACTCTTATTTTTCTTAACCAATATTAGTGGGTTGGATCCAAGTTGAGGCTGATCTAAATTTTAAAAAAAAAACTACTCCAATTAGTGGTTTTATTTGTTTGTTGTTTTCATTTAGCACTTAAGCTGTCTTAGAATAGCGCATGCGGCCTTAAGGCATGTTGTTTGTAATTAGCATTAATGCTCTCTTTGAGTTTCTAAATGATGTTAAAATTTTTTATACCTACATTTTGAAAGGTTCTTTAGAATGAAATATTAATATAAAATTGTTTTCTATGATTGTTAATGCTAATTTTAATAATGATGTAATGGTTAAGTCTTTTAAAATATGGCTTTTATAACATGAGTTTATTGTTATTTGAATTGTGTGCCTTTAGTTTGGGTACAAATGTATTCTCAATTTGCTTATTCAAGATCACTTGAAGCTCATTAGATTCATTGATAAAATTGAGGAGAGTATCAAATATTTAAATAACTGTTATTTTTATTAACCAATATTGGCAGGTTGGTTCCATGTTGAGGTTGATCTAACTTAAAAAAAAAATCTTATCCAATTAGTGGTTTTATTTGTTTGTTGTTTTCATTTAACACTTAAGCTCTATTAGCATAGCACATAAGGCCTTAAAGCTTTTTTGCAATTAACATTAATTCTATTTTTGAGTTTCCAAATGATGTTAAAATTCTTTATTCCTACATTTTGAAAGGTTCTTTTGAATGGACTATTAAAATAAAATTGTTTTCTATAATTTTTAATGCTAATTTTTATAATGATATAATGGTTAAGTCTTTTAAAAGATGGCTTTTATAATATGAGTTTATTGTTAGTTAAACTGTATGCCTTTAGGTTGGGTACAATATGGTATTCTAAATTTTCTTATTTAAGATGACTTGAAGCTCATTAGATTCATTGATAAAATTGAGGAGAGTATCAAATATTTAAATAACTCTTATTTTTCTTAACCAATATTGGGGGGTTGGATCCAAGTTGAGGCTGATCTAATTTAAAAAAAGACTAATCCAATTAGTGGTTTTATTTGTTTGTTGTTTTCATTTAGCACTTAAGCTCTGTTAGCATAGCACATAAGGCCTTAAAGCATGTTTGTAATTAGCATTAATTCTCTTTTTGAATTTCCAAATGAGGCTAAAATTCTTTATACCTACATTTCGAAGGGTTCTTTATTATGGAATATTAACATAAAATTGTTTTCTATAATTGTTAATGCTTATTTTTATAATGATGTAATGGTTAAGTCTTTTAAAAGATCGATTTTATAATATGAGTTTATTGTTATTTGAATTGCGTGCCTTTAGGTTGGGTACAATATGGTATTCTAAATTTGCTTATTCAAGATGACTTGAAGCTCGTTAGATTCTTTGATAAAATTGAAGAGAGTATCAAATATTTAAATAACTCCTATTTTTCTTAATCAATATTGGTGGGTTGGATCCAAGTTGAGGCTGATCTAATTTAAAAAAAAAAACTAATCCAATTAGTGGTTTTATTTGTTTGTTGTTTTTATTTAACACTTAAGCTCTCTTAGCATAGCACATGGGGCCTTAAGGCATGTTTGTAGTTAGGATTAATTCTCTCTTTGAGTTTCCAAATGATTCTAAAATTCTTTATACCTACATTTTGAAAGGTTCTTTAGAATGGAATATTAAAATAAAATTGTTTTCTATAATTTTGAATGCTCATTTTTATAATGATATAATCGTTAAGTCTTTTAAAAGATGGCTTTTATAATATGAGTTTATTATTATTTGAATTGTATGCCTTTAGGTTGGGTACAATATGGTATTCTAAATTTTCTTATTCAGGATGACTTGAAGCTCATTAGATTCATTGATAAAATTTAAGAGATTATCAAATATTTAAATAACTCTTATTTTTCTTAACCAATATTGGTTGGTTGGATCTAAGTTGAGGCTGATCTAACTTCAAAAAAATAAAACTAATCCAATTAGTAGTTTTATGTGTTTGTTGTTTTCATTTAGCACTTAAGCTCTTTTAGCATAGTACATTGGGCCTTAAGGCATGTTTGTAATTAGCATTAATGTTCTCTTTGAGTCTCCAAATGATGTTAAACTTCTTTATACCTATATTTCGAAAGGTTTTTATAATAGAATTTTAATCAAAAATTATTTTCTGTAATTGTTAATGCTAATTTTAATAATGATGTAATGATTAAGTATTTTAAAAGATGGCCTTTATTAGATGAGTTTATTTTTATTTGAATTGTATTCCTTTAGGTTGGGTATAGCATGGTATTCTAAAATTGTTTATTCAAGATGACTTGAAGCTCATTAGATTCGTGATAAAATTCAAGAGAGTATCAAATATTTAAATAATTCTTATTTTTCTTAATTGTAGATAAAGCATGATTAATTGATTACAAGTGAGAAAGAAAATTGACTTTTACAATGAATCTTTGTTGCTTTTTTTGTCGATTCCTTTTATGCAATTATTTGTTTGTAATTTATTTGATGATTATAATTCTTCATGGTTTTAATTTTTTATTATGCTATGCATTGTTGTTATATTGTCTAACATCGATTTGGCTTGTATATATGCACTAAAGCAAGGGAATTATTATTTTATAGTTATTTTTAAATATTTTATTTCTTTTATTTTATAGCTTATTAGTGTTTGCATTATTCTTAGTGTGGCTTATTTTTGTTCATTACTTCATTCAATGATTTAAATTTTTTATTTTTTAGTATATTAAAATATGTTCTATATACTTTGAAAGGGAACTAGTAATTATAAAATAGATATAGTTGCTCATAAATATTTATTTATTATAGTTGTATTCTTTTTGAAGTAAACCATATCATATTGAACATATAATAGTATATACTTAAAAACAAACCCATCCATCTTTATAAAGGGGCATTCAATTAATTGACAAAAATTTCTAAGACGCCTAGAAATTAGCCATTGACTATCGCTTTTTTCAAAAGGTAGATGCATAAATGATTAATAAAAAACAAGGTAGCAATTTTGGGTCCACATGAAAACCTTAACTATCATGCTTCATGGATTGGATCCTAGTCATCAACCTAATCTATGTTTTTATTCGATCCGGATGTTTTCACTCTAATTTGGGATTAACTTGTTTCAAACTAGACCTATTGATAAACGTCTTTGAGGCATCCTTTTGTTATGATTGTGTTTCATCTTGATGAGTTCTATGTAGTTTGGTGGAGATCTTATACCCGACAAGGTTTATCAAAGCCATAGAATATTTGTATATGATGCAAACACCAATGGCATCGCAATTGCAAGAAAATGCAGATGAATTTGTGAGATCATCGCAAAGTTGTATTAAAATTCCTAGAAGACAACAGTAGATTGTATTGTGTCTCAAGGATGAAATGGCACTGCACTATGTAACCAAGCAAAGGTTGTTGGCAAAGATTGGATCTTCTTCTTTTAGGAAAGATATAGAAGATCTCTTATGCTTCTTAGAATGTAGAATAGACTAGTATAGGACAAATCAAAGTATATCTCTATCTTCTTTCCATTAGTCTCTTCTCTATTAATAATGTTTTTTTCCAAATTATTGGCACACATTAAAATGGAAGTTTTCCTTCAAAATCAAATTTTTTATGACATCTAAATTTGCTATCAAGTAATCTCATGTAGAATATTTTCTTAGATATCTTTATTGAGATTTATATTATCCTACATTTTGGTTGATTTGGAACTGGCTATAAAGGTAAATCTCATTACAATTGCCATTCAATTGAATAGTTTGTTAATAATCAACAAGTTCAATACATTCTTAATGCAAAAGCTAAGGTTCAATAGAATTGCACAATCATTGGGTCTTTGTTAGTCCCCTTATATATCCATAGCCATCTTTAACATCATCAAGATCAAAAACAGATTATGCTTTATTAGTAGTTAGAGCTTGTGGTGATTGTGGCTTTATGTATTGATTTTGTTGCTTAAACATCGATAACCTTAAAGATATCGTTGTTTTATGTGGTCAATTATTCCTTGAGCTGAAGGCTTAGTGATTTTTTTGTATTGTTCATCTACTTGGTGATTTTATGTATTGAATAACTTCATCTAATCTTGGTAGCATTAATATAATATTTTTTTAGCAAACCCATATATCTTGTCTCACCTTTAGAGGTATTTGCAAGGTTTTCTTCCATTTTCATTACCCTTGCTTTGTTGTATTTTGTTGTTTTTAGTGATCCTTGAAGCTGCATTAGAGCATTACTTGTCAAACATTTTGTTAAGCTTTTAAAGTGCCAAACAATTAGATGATATCTACATTTAAGCAACTTGATTGAACTTCTAAATTAAGAGCAATCCACAAATATAGGAAAAATGAAATGTGAAGTCAAATGATTAGTTCAAAATGAGATTTATGGAAATTTCAAGGCACAAGAAATGATAAAAAGGAAACTTCCAACAATAATAATAATAATAGGATTTTATTGCAATAGATATATATACATGAATTATCTATCTCCATTGCATTACATACGCTAATAGCTCATTTATTGAGATTGGACATGCCAAATTCTTTCTAATTGTCTCTTTTCATGTCTATTTTAGCCTTCATCATCCTTTATTTAGAGGGTCCAACTCAAATAACTTTTCCTTTTTATTGGACCATTAAGTTGTGAATATTTAACATATTCAAAACATAAGTATTTTCATTTCCAGAACATTCAATCTTATTTGTTCTAACATTTAGTACCTTAAAATATTGTTGAGCTTACTACAACTTATAAAATCTTTTATGGGTTATACCTTTGTTGGGTTTTTGGCTAAGATAAGGTACATGATTCTTTATGGGATACTTTGATTACACAACATGCTAAAAAGAACTTCTCTATATTTTTTTAGTTGGCTTGGATGCAATCAATGATATTTTTATTAATTTTCTTATCATTTATAAGCATATAGTAACAAAACTATTATTTTTTAAAACTTTTATGACCATCATGATCATCTTTACTCCATTTGTACTCCAGCCCTAATTACACTTGTATTTAATTATTCAGTCTTAGATTTGCTTAGGTAAAGCCTTTATGGTTGTTCTTTATGAATCTAGCTTTGTTATAGAAACTTTTCTTAGTTTTATCAATAAGTAAAATATCTTTAACAAAAAATAAATACAATTGTACTTGATCTTGAATGTCACTATTCATAAAACTATTATTTTTTAGAACTTTTATGACCATCATTATCATCTTTACAAAAAAGTAACAAAACTATTATTTTTAAAACTTTTATGACCATCATTATCATCTTTACTCTATTTGTACTCCAGCCCTAATTACACTTGTATTTAATTATTCAGTCTTAGATTTGCTTAGAGCCTTTATGGTTGTTCTTTATGAATCTAGCTTTGTTATAGAAACTTTTCTTAGTTTTATCAATAAGTAAAATATCTTTAACAAAAACTAAATACAATTGTACTTGATCTTGAGTGTCACTATTCGTAAAACTATTATTTTTTAAAACTTTTATGACCATCATTATCATCTTTACTCCATTTGTACTCCAGCCCTAATTACACTTGTATTTAATTATTCAGTCTTAGATTTGCTTAGAGCCTTTATGGTTGTTCTTTATGAATCTAGCTTTGTTATAGAAACTTTTCTTAGTTTTATCATTGAGTAAAATATCTTTAACAAAAACTAAATACAATTGTACTTGATCTTGAATGTCACTATTCGTAAAACTATTATTTTTTAAAACTTTTATGACAATCATTATCATCTTTACAAAGAAGTAACAAAACTATTATTTTTTAGAACTTTTATGACCATCATTATCATCTTTACAAAAAAGTAACAAAACTATTTTTTTTTAAAACTTTTATGACCAGCATTATCATCTTTACTCCATTTGTACTCCAGCCCTAATTACACTTGTATTTAATTATTCAGTCTTAGATTTGCTTAGAGCCTTTATGGTTGTTCTTTATGAATCTAGCTTTGTTATAGAAACTTTTCTTAGTTTTATCATTAAGTAAAATATCTTTAACAAAAACTAAATACAATTGTACTTGATCTTGAATGTCACTATTCGTAAAACTATTATTTTTTAAAACTTTTATGACAATCATTATCATCTTTACAAAGAAGTAACAAAACTATTATTTTTTAGAACTTTTATGACCATCATTATCATCTTTACAAAAAAGTAACAAAACTATTTTTTTTTAAAACTTTTATGACCATCATTATCATCTTTACTCCATTTGTACTCCAGCCCTAATTACACTTGTATTTAATTATTCAGTCTTAGATTTGCTTAGAGCCTTTATGGTTGTTCTTTATGAATCTAGCTTTGTTATAGAAACTTTTCTTAGTTTTATCATTAAGTAAAATATTTTTAACAAAAACTAAATACAATTGTACTTGATCTTGAATGTCACTATTCGTAAAACTATTATTTTTTAAAACTTTTATGACAATCATTATCATCTTTACAAAGAAGTAACAAAACTATTATTTTTTAGAACTTTTATGACCATCATTATCATCTTTACAAAAAAGTAACAAAACTATTTTTTTTTAAAACTTTTATGACCATCATTATCATCTTTACTCCATTTGTACTCCAGCCCTAATTACACTTGTATTTAATTATTCAGTCTTAGATTTGCTTAGAGCCTTTATGGTTGTTCTTTATGAATCTAGCTTTGTTATAGAAACTTTTCTTAGTTTTATCATTAAGTAAAATATTTTTAACAAAAACTAAATACTATTGTACTTGATCTTGAATGTCACTATTCGTAAAACTATTATTTTTTAAAACTTTTATGACCATCATTATCATCTTTACTCCATTTGTACTCCAGCCCTAATTACACTTGTATTTAATTATTCAGTCTTAGATTTGCTTAGAGCCTTTATGGTTGTTCTTTATGAATCTAGCTTTGTTATAGAAATTTTTCTTAGTTTTATCATTAAGTAAAATATTTTTAACAAAAACTAAATACAATTGTACTTGATCTTGAATGTCACTATTCGTAAAACTATTATTTTTTAAAACTTTTATGACAATCATTATCATCTTTACAAAGAAGTAACAAAACTATTATTTTTTAAAACTTTTATGACCATCATTATCATCTTTACAAAAAAGTAACAAAACTATTTTTTTTTAAAACTTTTATGACCATCATTATCATCTTTACTCCATTTGTACTCCAGCCCTAATTACACTTGTATTTAATTATTCAGTCTTAGATTTGCTTAGGTGAAGCCTTTATGGTTGTTCTTTATGAATCTAGCTTTGTTATAGAAACTTTTCTTAGTTTTATCAATAAGTAAAATATCTTTAACAAAAACTAAATACAAATGTACTTGATCTTGAGTGTCACTATTCGTAAAACTATTATTTTTTAAAACTTTTATGACCATCATTATCATCTTTACAAAGAAGTAACAAAACTATTATTTTTTAGAACTTTTATGACCATCATTATCATCTTTATAAAAAAGTAACAAAAATATTATTTTTTAAAACTTTTATGACCATCATTATCATCTTTACTCCATTTGTACTCCAGCCCTAATTACACTTGTATTTAATTATTCAGTCTTAGATTTGCTTAGGTGAAGCCTTTATGGTTGTTTTTTATGAATCTAGCTTTGTTATAGAAACTTTTCTTAGTTTTATCAATAAGTAAAATATCTTTAACAAAAACTAAATACAATTGTACTTGATCTTGAATGTCACTATTTGTAAATGATTAAAAACAGGTGAGGATCAATCTTTGTCACAACCTTCATTGAACAAATTGCGAAAATAGCTTATCCATTTAAATTTAATGCTTGCTTCATACTTCTGTGTCGATAGGAGGAATTGAACCTGTTCAATCATTCTAGCAAACCAAAAATGGAGGATTTGTTGTCGATCTCACTTGTCCTGTTATCTCCACTTGTGCACGTCCCAATAGTCATTGTTTTCTCTCCTCCATTCCTTGCCAAATTTGCTTGCTGCTCCATTTTCCCTCTGTCTCCTAATTTCTTACTTCAGCTTAGTCGACATTGCCCTTCATTTGAGTTTTTCCTAGGAATTACCTTACTCGTTGCCCATCGTAGCTTATCTCACTTCCTAAAAGGTGTAATAATGGCAAGTTGGTAGTTTATCACCATTCACACCACATTTCTCATTCCCCCAACTCCTTCCATCCTATTTTGAGTTCCACACCTCTTAGCCGTCCACCCTCCAACGTTCTTCTTGCTAGCCCTTCTCGTCAAACATCTCTACGTTTTGAGATCTCCATTGAAGGACCATTATCTTGAATATCCTTGTAAATTTTATAGACTTCTCATTAGCTACTTACCAATCACATACCTTTGGTCTCTTGCTTTCAACTTGAAAAATTCTCACTAATTATTCTCATGATCTCCCTCAAATAGTTGATGGCAAAGTTGGTGGATGGAAAAATCATTATGTATTTCTTGTTGCTAAACTCCAACTTGTCAAATCTTAATTGTTGGTATGCCACACTTTTGGCAAAGCTGTTATGTGAAAAATAGACAGCATTTGTTTATTTTTTATTGTTCATGGCTCTAAGGAGAGAAAATGGGTCATTGTTGCTTGGAAGGATGTGTGCACACGTAAACATGTTCGGGTTGGGGTGTTCCAAACATTGTCTGGGTCACTGTTGCTCGTGTTATTAAAGGTACTTGGCTTGTACTTTCCTATGAGGATTTATGGGTCAATTGGATGTGTAGGAATTGTGACTAGGGGAGATTTCTAGAGTAACTCTACTAAACCTATCTTACTATTTAGCGTGTTATTTTGGTTGACAAAGAGGACCTTTGTTCTCGATGTAGCTATAATACATATAATGGGAATTCTTTTTTCTTTGTTTTTTATCCTTGGGTTCATGACAAATTATTTTGAAATTTTGGATAGTGAAATTTGTAATCTTTTGGAACATCATTTGTTGTCTTGTCACTATTGGAGGAATGGGTTTGGGCTGCTCACTATGTTATTACTAGTGCCATTTAGGATATTCATGTCCTAAAGAGGAAGGATAAGTTACTATGTCATTACTAGTGCCATTTATCAATCCAAAGAGGAAGAACAATATTCAATGGAACCTTGGCAACAATTTCAGCTTCAAATCCTTGTATGTTTCCTTATTCAACAATAATGACACTTTGGGTTTCATAAAGTTTTAAAAAATGTAAGTTGAGGCATAGTTTTTACTTTGGATGGCTTATAAACTTGAACTCAAAATTTCTAAAATCATGGCTAGACTTGTTCTTGGAATTCTTATGGATTGCCCACTTTGCTCTTCTACCTCATAATCCTATAATTATTTATTCTTTGGATGTAAATATTCCTAGGAAATACTATCTAAATCTTGTTCCTGGATTGTTTAGGATATCAATCTCTTTAATCTCAATGGTTAATCATCTTTAGAGTTTGTAATAGAAAATTATTTTAGGGTCAGTTTGTGTTAATGTATTACTTATATGTCTAAATTTGTGCAAATGTGTAGATTATATATGCTTAGTTTTCTTTATCTTTTGTAGATGACTACTCAAATTACTCTGACCATGCTCAACTTTGAATTATTTATGTTGATGCATATCTAGCAACGTCTTCTATGATGATGCTTGCATTAGATTTTGTACTCCTAATTTTGGTGCAATATTTTTGGGTGCCCTTTTGGGCAACCACTAATCCTTTATTTTAATTAAATTCCACCAATATTATATTGGACAATAACATCACTTTTTTTTTTCAAAAACTTATACTTCTGATCATCATCCTTGGTGCATTTTATTTGAGTTAGGTTTTTAGTTTCTTTTCCCCTTATTTTGACAAGCTTATATATGTGTTTTCATCTTTCATTTAATTTTATATATAAATCTTCTAAAATATCTTTCTTTGCACAATCTATTATTTTGTCTCCTCATTAGACTACCTTATATATCTCTCCTAATTCTCCTCATCCTTGCAATTTACTTGGTGCATTATGACATTTTCTCCTTTCCTTCAACCTTTTGTTGTATTTCTTAGTTTAACAATCAAATTACTTTGATATCCATAGCAAGACCTTTAAATTATCCATTTACATTCTTTGTTATATTACAAGTACAACAAGCAACGTTATTCAGAATAAGATTGGCTTATCCTTTCTCAAAAAACCTTGCTTTTTGTTTTTTTTTAATAGAGCTTTTTGCCATCTTGAAATTGCACCATTTAATTCTATTATATTGGTCAAACTTGTTTTCTTTTAAATCTTTGGGCCATATATAAAACCATTGGTCAATGTTAGCTAATCAAGCATTCTTCAGAGATGAAATTACAAGCTTTGCAATCCTTGTCATCCATGCATTCTTAAAGGTATGCTCATATAAGTAATTGTTCGCTTTTTCTGTTTTTCAAGAAAGTAATAATAATGAGATCATATCCTAAAGCAAGGCGAAATATTATTTTACTTAATTTGTCTCCCTTGATACATAAATACCATGAAATATTTCAATTTTTTTCTTCACTTTCTACGTTTCTATTTGGATTCTGTCCAACAAGATCTTTCTCTCGTTCATGAATTCCTTAAATTAAATCATCTATGTTCTTATACTTTCTTCCTAATATTAGCATCCTATGTTTTTTGAAGGACGTATAGGAATATTAATTGGATGCAAGTGTGATTGAAACTCATTTTCTTAACATATATTAAATTATCTTTCAAATGTTTCTATTACTTAAACCATCATTTTTGTTTTGATACATGGAGTACAGTAGCTTGAATCCTTAAACATTCATTTCCTTACCATTTCACCAACCAACTTCATTTCTTGAAGACACGTCATTTTGTCCAAAATATTTTGTTTTATTTCAGCTCCTTGAACTTCTTGGTTAAAGTACATGCATTCGAAGTTCCTACATAATTCTGATATCCTGGACTACCTTTTTCTATCAACCTCTTTCTAAAGTTATTTGTGAACCCTTGCTTATTTATCAAGGTAAGCTTAATTTTAAGAGTACTGCAGTTCTAAAAGAATTGACAAGACATGGGTTACTGAATGCCTGTCAAATGATTTTAGCCTTAGGAAATTATGTAATGGGCATCAAAAAAGATACTATAGTCAACATTTTCATGTAAATTAGTATGGTAAGAGACCCCTTATGTGGATAAACCATGCCGATCTTTTATTTACATGATTGATTAAAAAGAGTGATTTTTCATTTTACTATGCAAAAAAAAAATATCATAAAAAAGGTGGTATAAAATGTGAAATACTTGCTATGCATTTGAAATTAAAAAAAATTAGGGACCTAGTCCACGAATCTTCTTAATTTCTCTTTTTCTTCACTTGCTCATATGGACTTTAGTAGTTATAGACTTAACTGCCAATTTTAGGGCCCAAAGGAAAAAAGTTCAAGGACCTTATATACTTTTAAAGATCAATAAACATTGGTCTGATGGTGACATCATAATTTGTACATGTAGTTAGAATTGGAACAACTAATCATTGTTAGCCCAAGCAGTACAGAAACTCATCCTATAGAATTCGTTTATGTGGTTCATGAGCTAAAAATGGCTTTTGAGTTTTCAACCGAGTAGCAATTAGAACAAAATCATTTAGTATTACAATCCAGAAATATACAGGAGCTGAATACTACATTTAATATTACCTTAAGGCTGGAAATTATGTAACTAATATGTATTACATTCAGGAATAAGCAGTAGCTGAACAAGATATGATTTCAAGAGATGTTTGATCAATAAATCTCATAATCAACCAGCTACTATCATTCACAGGATCATTCATCTTTACAAACTACACCAAGTCAAGATCAAGTTTTGGAAAAAGGAGATGCAAGAAAGAGATTAGTAGATTGCAGGATCCAGCTGAAGTGGTTATCATATGAATGTGATAAAGTTTACTTTAGTACATATGTAAATGAATTGTACATAGCGGTACATGAGAAAATGATTCATTTTACTAATTGGGTGGCAAATTGAAGTCAGCTCAAATTATCATGTACCAGCTACTTTAATAGTCTACAAAGTGTGTCATTTTTAGATGAATCTTTCTTCCATTGTTTTCTCTTGTCTTTCATAAAACCATGGTGTTAGTAATGTTTGTATTTGACAGTGTTCATATTTAATGAACTAGTGCAAGTGATTTTTCAAATTGTTGACATGGAAAATGCTTTTTCAGGACATACTCATGTTGCAGAGGCACTAAAAGTACCAATCCACATTTTTTTCACAATGCCATGGACGTGAGTTTTCTAGTTAATGTCATGAGTGCTTATTCTTTTAGAGTGTGCAAAATATTGTTCTTTAAATAGTATCTTATGTGTGGAATTGTGACAGCTAGTTTATGTCTGAATTATTTTACCTAGTGTCATGTTACTTGTCTCTCAATTTTAGGGCCACAAGTGAATTTCCACATCCTCTTTCTCGAGTCAAGCAACCTGCTGGATACAGAGTAAGCTACGGTTTATAATCGATGTAAAACTATCTATTAATTATATCAGTCTTTCAAGCCTTGAAAAGATTAGAGTTTGCTTGTTTGAAATTAATTAATCCAATATTTTATGGTGAAACTTAGTTAATAGAAAGCTCTATATTTATATTTATCAGTTCTCCAAGTTGTTTGCTCTACTTTCTATCCATTGCATTAAGGGTCTTTTGAATAAGGAAGCTTATAGTTTTCTTTACGTGTTTACATAGTATTGTCTTAAAGACAGGAACATGGAACTTCATTGTTTTATTAGGCTATGGTTATATTGTTATTCAATTTCTTGTATGATTTAGGACAAAAAGTGGAAGGATTGTAAAAATAATAAAATAAAATATAATAAGAAGGAAAGAGAAAGATGGATTATTGTGAATAGAAATTTGTCCAAGCTCAAAGCTAATTCAGTGCAAGTTCATTTCTATCATGAAACTTTAATGGTTGTGAAATGTTACTTTGTTTTTTCTCTAGCATGTTTGATTTTGAAGATATGAACATCCTTTTTAAAGATTTCATATGCCTTTATTGATTGATAACAAAAGCAACAAGCTTCAATCCTACTTATTAGGTGAATCCATATCGTTAATCTCTAATCTCTAATCCTACTTATTAGGATTTCCTTTAATAGATTTTGACCTAGTTCAAAGTTAATTTAGTACAAGTTCATTTCTATCATGAAACTTTAATTATTATGAAATGTTGCTTTAGTTTCTCTGGCATGTCTGATTTTCAAGTTAAAAACATCATTCCTAAAGATTACTTATGCCTTTATTGATCAATAACAATAGCTTCTAGCTTCAGTCCTACTTAATAGGTTTCGATACATGAATGTGCATCTATTAACAATTTTTTCCTCGTATCCAAACATGCAAGTCATTTTTAATAGTCTCTTGTCAAATTTATTGCGGTATTTTTTTCCTATTCACTAGAGATAGTTTTAATGATTCATCTTTGCTAATAGTAACACTGAATAACATAGTGTTCATCTCTAATAAATTTGAATTGGTTCCCCAAAAATTTATTTTCAATCAATGTTATCCCAACCATATCTTATATCCATTTAGTTTTAATCACATCTTTTCGGATATGTTCACTCATCCATATTGCCATTCTCTTTTTTCAACATTCATTAAATTAGTATCATTGAACTTTGGAGATTAACATTTTATATCAGACAATATGGTCAGTCTCAACAATCTTTTAAAACTTATCTTTAATATTGTTTAGGACGTTTATTTTATATGCATTGCAAAATCACTCCTATTTTTATACTTATTTGGATTCTATTATTAGCTGCTTCTATTGATTTCTTCATTATTTTGAGTAATAGACCATGATATTGAATCCTTTTTTTAATATTATATGATTTCTATTCATAATCTCCATTGCATTTGTACTCATACCATGATCAAACTTGAATGTCAACTATTTAGTTTTTGATCTCTTAAGGTGAAATGTCATAAACTCCGAGGATGTTATTTATGGTTCTAGTTTAGCTTTACTTCAGTTTTATCAATAAGAACAATATCATCAATAAAAGGCACGCGCTGTTGCACATCTTGAATTTGATCAATAAAAACCTTCATAACTAAATTCAAAAACTTTGGGTTGGAAGCAGAACCTTGATGAAACCCAAGTAATCTATTTTCTCCTGTGTGCACAATTCCTGTTTCGTTATATGGTAGCATGCTACAAAACTCTTGCATCAATAGGTCCAAAGAAAGGTTGGAATTAAAGGATAAGTACGTGGAAGCATCTGGTTCATTCTTGCCAAATGCTAGAGTTCTACAGACGACATCTAGCCATTTGAGGGCCGCCAGTTCTTGTCATAGTTGCTGTGATATTTACATTTATTTGGTGTGTATCTTTATGTTATATATTGTATCTAGATTTGTATCTATGATGTATGAATTGTTTCTTAATGTATCCAATGTATCAAAATTGACAACTTCTTTCTGATGGTTCCTGAGCATGGAAATTAGTTAGACGTCATAAATGTCCATTTGATAACATTTCATACTTACACAAAGGTTCCTACAACATTCCAAGACCATTTCCAGCTTATGGAGTTCAATCTCAACATTTAAATTTAAACATCATTTCTAATGTATATCTATATTCTTAGTCCAAAATATATGATGCCATCATGAAATCATTCATTGCGTTATCATGATGTAACCAAGCTTAAGTTTTAAGTAACCTTTCATTAAACAAAGTGGTTTTTTTGCACCTTAAGCTATCCTATTTTATATAAAAGAGCCTTATAATCATGAGATGTCTATAGTGGATGCTTATTATGAAATTTTAAAGCTTTTGAAGACCCATTAATTGGCATGTGATGCCCAAAATCCTAGTAATGGAGACGAGGCTTCATTTCATAAGCTAGACACTGCATAGAATGATTCCTAACATCAGGAGCTTGTCACTATGGTGCTACTAAAACTTATCTTCAATGTTCTCCAATTGTTTATTATTTCGATTCTATCTCATAACAACTTTTTCTTAACAACAAATCTGTCTGCTTCACAATTATTGTCACTTTTTTGAAAATCCTAAAAACAAAATGTATCTTGACGATCTTCTTTCTTTCTGAATTTAGTTCACATTCAAAGAAAAATCACTAAGTTTGGATTCGATTTAAATTCAAAAGCTTTCTCTCAAAACAAATTACAGAAAACTATCAACACATCTTTGACGTTCCTGTTTTACTAGTTTTTACCATACTAAATAAACTCCAAACTTGATAGAATTTTAAGTGAAGTTATAAATCTTCATACCCTACAATTTTTATAGCCTTTGATTTTGAAGCCGACATTTGTTGGTTTGGTAACTTTAACTAGAACCTATCATTTTGCAAGGTTTTCTCTGATTGTGCTTCCTGTTAAGTGTAGATCATGGCAAATCATTTTAGAAATTTTTTGGAACTCTATACTCATAGAGGAACAAATTTGATTTTCAAAATGTTCTAAAATTTATTTTGCTTCATAGTGTTTTGCTTCTCCCTTTCTCTATCAAAATTTGGGACAGATTTGTTGTTTTGACCACTGTCTTTTGTATTTTTTCCACTATTTCTAAACATTTAGACCACCACTACTCTTCCAACAGTTCTACACCATCACATTGACTGTTTTGCATCAGTAGTTTTTTTTTTTTTTTTGTATGCAACATTATCTTTCATGACTGAAACTCATAATCTCCAAGTTGCTTTGTATCAACTTTTTACATCAGACCAAAGCTTACCTTTGTCCTTGTTCAACTAATTATACATATCAATCAATGAATAAAATACTTTTTTTCATGTGCTTTCAAAGCTTCTCATGGCGCTTTATCATACATATTTTTCCAAGTAAATAATAATTAAGGGAAGAATTTTATTGTATTAGGTTATTCTATTAAATCTTTCAACAATTGTATAGCCTTTGTGGTCTATCTTCTTGGCAGGAAGTCAAATTTATTTTAAAATATATTGATCACATATTGTATTCTATACTCAATAAATTTCTTTAAAGTTTTTAAATATGTCTTAATTTAATTGTTTAGTAATTAGCACATTTTTGGATATTGTCTTTGTTATTGTAAATAGGTATAAATTAGTTTCCCCATGTACCTAGCTTTTTTATTTTTTATTAACATCAGATGATTTATAAGGTCAGAGATATCTTCTTTTATTATTCATTTCTACTAATTTATAGGAGTGACGTTTGTACACATTGTTTTTCTACATTTTTAACTTTTTCAAACTAGTCTCACTTCCATTTAATGGATTCACCATTAGAAAGAGAAATCTCTATTTTCATTAGAACAAGACCCTTTAATCAATCATTTTTGTTGAAACCTCCATTGAACAACATATAAAAATAATTATTTATCTAGATTTTGATGTGCTCATCATTCACTAATCATCATCCATGATCCAATTCCTTTGTTAAACCATGCTGTATTTATTAAGTATTACAGTTATGATGCATTTGCAAGCTGATTTAATTAATAAATTAGTAAAGTTTCTCATTGTAATAGCAATAGTATGCACTAACAACTGATTTTCAAACTTTATATTAAAACTAAACAATTCACAAATAAAGAATAAATTTCATATCATCATACCAAACCAAAATACATGTAAAGTCTAAAATGTTTCAAGTTCAAATGAATTCACCATTCTTTTAAAACCTGATTTGATATTAATCTGTCCATGGTTGGATTCATGTATATATTTCTGTATAATTAGTGTTGGATTGAGTCTCAATCTTAGTAGCTGTTGATGTAGAATTTATTAAAATTATTGTTAAGATGCATTTGCAAGCTGATTTAGTTAATAAATTGGTAAAATTTCTGATTGTAACAGCAATAGTAATCATTAAGAACTAATTTTCAAACTTTATATTAAGACTAAACAATTTACAAATAAAGAATAAATTTCATACCATCATATCAAACCAAAATATGTACAAAGTCTGAAATTTTTCTTAGTTCAAATGAATTCTTCATTCTTTTAATAAGCAATATGATATTAATTTGTCTTTGGCTAGATTCATATATATTTCTGTATTATTGTTGGATTGAGTTTCAATCTTAGTAGTTGTTGATGTAGAGTTTGGCTGTAAAAGTCTCACCGTAGAGCTACCAAATTCTATAGACTTGAAATAAGGATGAATTTTGCCCACCTTAAGAAAGGATTTGGTACAAGCTTAGATCTTTGCCTTAAGAAAGAAGGGATGAGTATAAGGACAGGGAATGGAGAGAACTTATGCTTAATGGAATTTATCTAAGATTAAAAAAAGATTAGAAGCCCATAGCACTTCATTAAAGTGCATCCACTTTTATAAAGCTGATGAGATGATCCCCTCTAAATACATAGTGCATTTTTTGGATGATGAAACAGGTTTTAATGACAAAAAAAAGTCTATAGCACTTGATTAAGGGATACATCCACTTTTATAAAGCTGCTGAGATGATCCCCTCTAAATACATATTGCATTTTTTGGATGATGAAACAGGTTTTGATGACAAAAAAAGTCTCATTTAGCTTGAAAAGTCTTATTATCTAATTTAACACATTAAAACCTTTTTTGGTTAATCAAGTGGATCAAACCTATAATTGCTGAAAATGTTACAAGTTAGAAGTGTTTGTTTTTTCATGTTTTATTCTGACACATTTAACTTTTTTTATGCATTGCATTATTATTGATATTTGAGCTTATATGGCATTTTTGTCTTTCTCCTCTTCCCTTTGTGTTGGCCACTTCAATAAAGTCTCGAAGATGTCCCATTTTACACTGGATTGCATCGACTAACTAAATCTATACAAATTCTGCAGCTCTCTTACCAGATTGTTGATTCTATGATATGGCTTGGGATACGTGATATGATAAATGATTTTAGGAAAAGAAAGCTGAAGCTGCGACCTGTCACATATTTGAGTGGTTCCCAAGGGTCTGCTTCTGATATACCATATGGTTATATATGGAGTCCTCACCTTGTCCCTAAACCAAAAGGTACAACTTTCTCTTCTCTTGCACCATTAAAAGCAAATTTTTGTATGGAAAATAAAACAAAATTAGAAGCATTTTCATATATTGGTTACTGGTTAGTACACATGATCCAATGACTCTTGATGCACTAAATTGAACTATTTCATGAATACCTTCTATTTCTTGTCAATTTTCTTCTTTAATATAGTTATTGCAATCCTTTGTCCTTTTTTATAGACCTTGCATTTTATATGAGAAGGATTTATGTTGAGATATATTTTTCTAATTGTTTTTTTCTTATCTTGCTTGCAATTATTTTTTATGGAAACTTAAAATCCTGCTTTTCTTTAGCTACTTTTGATAATCAAGTATATCTTTAATTCTGAACAGATTGGGGACCAAAGGTGGATGTTGTAGGGTTTTGTTATCTTGACCTTGCATCTAATTATGAACCCCCTGAGTCACTTGTAAAATGGCTTGAAGATGGTGAAAAGCCAATTTATATTGGCTTTGGCAGCCTTGTAAGTTGTGGTTATCACTTTACCTGCTATGATTTCTTCCCTTTTTGTATGAATCGGCCTTGTAAATTGTGGTTATCACTTTACCTGCTATGATTTCTTCCCTTTTTGTATGAATCTCAATCCACCGTTAAGCTCTTGTTAGTATTGGAGTTTATTATTAACTCTTCCCATCGATATTATTAGCATTTCCACTTCTGCAATTTATAAACAACATGATCATATCACTTCCACCTACTTGTGCACGCCATAATTCACAAGAATGTATAACAGGGTTTTACTGCTGAAATAAATTGCATTGTTGTCCTCCAAATAAGTATGGTGTATACAAAAGTTTGTTTGAGCCATTTAATAGATAGAAGTATGTGTTTTCTGTCATTTTCAAATAGGCTAGTAGATTAAACTATATCATTTTTGTTTTAACTTTTGACCTATTTTGGCATATACTATAGCCCGTACAAGAACCAGAAAAGATGACAAGGATTATTATTGAGGCCCTGGAGATCACAGGACAAAGGGGCATCATTAATAAGGGCTGGGGTGGCCTTGGAGACTGTAAATCCCTTTTACATCCTTTGTTGAATTAAACATAGTTTCCATTGTTCAAAATATTGATTTTTTGTTGGTTCTACATGTGATATCCTACCAGTACCTGAGCCAAAGGAGTTTGTTTATCTGCTGGATAATGTCCCACATGACTGGCTATTCTTGCAATGCAAGGCAGTGGTATGGCAAAATCTTGAAAATTCTTCCTTTTAATTTGCTTCTTGCTCCAGTCATCTTGTATTTCTTCCTGATGTCCCACCTAATTGCAAAGAATTATTAATAATCCTTGCTTGCATGGTTTATTGGTGTTGCTTGCAGATTGTTAATCAAATTATTGTTGTTCAGATCATTTGACATGTTCTGAGCTCTAGATATATGTCCTTGTTTTTTGAATAGGATTCATTTGGTCCCTTAATTTTTTATGTCATTATTTATGTTGAAATAAAGAATTACCTACAAATTTTATAAGAATAGATGAGATTAGTATGCAATTTAATATTTTCAAAAATACAATTTATCCATTGAGCTCATGGTTGGGCTTTTTAAAGATATTTTATTTGTTTATTTTGTTTGAAAGTAGCCATTATTGATAATCATGGTTCCATAAGGACTTTTGTTATAATTTTATGAATGATTGTTAATCCTGTCCCCGATTGCAAATGATGTAATCAAGAATGGCATTGGTGAGATGGGATTTTTGCACTTTTAGATCCATTAGTGTTTAGGGAAAAATAAGATTGCTTCTAAAAATGGTGATGAGAGAAGACAATAATTGATCTCTTTGAGGCCTTTGTCAAAGGTGAAAGGAGTGTATTTATAGGACAATGATGAATAGGGAAGATGCAAGACCAGTTCTTCTAGAGGTCTTTGTACAACTAAAAATCATCGGAAAAGAGAGAGAAGTAGGATCGCGCTTCTTAGGTTTGTCATGTAATTTCGCAGCGACGTAAGGAAAGAGAGGAGAAAAAGAGAATGCTTCTTGAAGCCTTCATGTGATAGAACAATGATAAAGGATGAGAAGAAATCAAGACATCGTCTTTTGTATCTTTCGTATGAGAGTTACAATAAAAGATGTTGAGACCATCTCTCTCAGTGTTTTTCGACATTTGGGCGGTGACTAAGAAAATGGATGGTGAGTTAGTCAAGCTTTTGTATGATTGTGTAATGATACGTGCAATATTGGGATGTTTTGATGTGCTTTAGGTGGTATCGTATAGATTATACGTTGCAATAGAATCTTTGTTGAGCTAACATGTTAACACATACCTTTGTTGACATTCACCTTTTAAGATTAGAACATTTTTAGGTGATCCCCACTCCAGTTTCATGGGAGCTTGATAGTTGGCTTAATTATTATTTTTATAATGTTCAGATAGCATCTCTTGATTGCAAAAGGTTCCTTTGTACTCTAACCACCCTAAGTGGTATTGAATTTTACGCACAAATGTGACCTCGAGATTGTCATTTTGAATGTGTTCATTGCCTATCTCTCAAGGATAGCGTTGTAAGCAAGAAGCAACAATAACAACAAAGTCAACCATATGCATGACTGAACAAGAAAATTTTCTCATTATTAGTGGCAAAGTGATGTTTCTCTCGGGCTTTAGAGATTCTCCAAAGAAGCTTACAAGCAATCATGTAACCGGCAGTACAAGGTTTTGACCAATATCAATTTTAGCAAAAGCATCAAGAAAAAGGTTATTTGTCGAACTCCCAATATCAATGAGCATGCAGTGGGCTTTAATTGTTAGCAGTTATCCTCGAGACTATTATAACATCCTCATAGTGGTTGCCAAGAGACGACATATCTTTGGGTTTGAAGGATATTAGAACTAGTTGCTCTTGTTCATTTGTCACATTGGTGATTAGGGTTCATTTAAAGAATTTTAAGGATATCTTACTTTCATTTAAATACTATCGGACCTCGAAGTGAAAATTTCTCACCTCGCCATGGCTATCCTCGATTATATCATTTGTACTCGAGGACTAGATAAATGATCATCCATAAAATTGCAAACATAGTTCCTGTGAAACCATGATTACTAATGACATCTGTTTTTGAGCAAAATCAGTAAATAAAATCTCTTTAAAAAGCTTATTTAGGAGTTCAATGGATAAATCATATTTCTTAAAATATTAAATTACATGTTAATACCATATGTTCTTAGTAAAATTTGTAAGTAATTCTTTATTACAATATAAATGATGACATGAAAAATTAGGGGACATAATAAAGAGACAAAAGGTAAGAAAATACTAAACCCAGGATACCAATTGGACGTACCCTGCCAAAGAACCCTTTCATGCAAGAATAAAGTGATTCTAGCATGGATTTGACACTACTCACTATGCATGCCTATAAAATGACTCTTCAAAGTCTAGGAAGGGGGCATCGAATGCACGGAAGTCTACAATCAAATTCTTTCTTAAGAACCTTAGCCTAAGCTCCATCGGCACCTTCTCTTGTTTTGCTCGTCACCAAGAACTGCATCAGAAGCTTCCACTGCCCATCATACTTTTCGAACCGAATCTGGTCACCTCACCACCCCTGAGTTTTCCTTCCATTGTTTTTGAATACTCCTTTACCCTTACTCGAAGGCTCCTTGTGTCGAATACCTCGTTCACTCTCCTCCCAAGTGTAGTGCCTTTATTTGTGCCTCACACATAGTCTCGGAAGATGCTTGTACATTCTGCCCTAGCTCAAGCGTGCTGCCTGTGCTACACAGTTGGTCTAGGAGCCACCCAACGCATGTCGACCCGATAGATCTCTTTTTGGCCTTTGCCTGTCATGCCTGACCTTACCTCTTCGAGCTGATACATGCTAAATTGATGTAGACTATGCTGAATCAGCTAGAACCGAGCCTCTACTGCTTTGCTCCTAGCCAGAGCTACTCCAAACCAAGTCATATCTAACCAAAACAGTGTCAAACTAGTTTAGACCAAACTAAAGCTGTGTTGAACCGATCCAAACAAGTCAAAACAGTGCTAAACCGATCCTAATGAGCAAAAACAGTTTTGAACCAGTCCAAACAAGCCAGAATTGCACTGGCCTATTCAGACGATGCAGAACACCAAACTAAAGCTGTGTTGAACCGATCCAAACAAGTCAAAACAGTGCTAAACCGATCCTAATGAGCAAAAACAGTTTTGAACCAGTCCAAACAAGCCAGAATTGCACTGACCTATTCAGACGATGCAGAACAATGCTAAATCGGTTCAGACATGTTAGAACTATACTAAATCAGACCTGTCCAAGCTGAACTAAATCGAACTAGGTCAAACAGCACCAAACCAAGCTAAACTTAACCAAATTAGGCTGTACAGTGCTGAAACAAACCAAACCAAGCCAGACAATGCCAACCAAACTGATCTGAACCAAACCAAATCAAATAGTGCCAATTCACATCAAACCACTTTGATCTAGAACAGGCCTACAGGAAGGCATATTGCAATCTAATTAATTTTTCCTGATTTTGCTTCCACAAAATTACTCAAATAAATCCCAACAAAAAACTCAGAGAACAAGATCGACTTTCTTGCATATTCCCTAAGTAAGCTTTATTTAAATTCCCCAAATTCTTTTTATGCATTAATAGCTAACTTTCATTTGTGAAATCAAAATAAATTCTTGATATTTATATTTTTAAAATCAAATTGTGTTTCATGAAAAACAAACATCATTTGAAATTTTTAGTAAATTTAGGTCAGGAAGAATGTGACTTCCATGTGAGATTTTGTTGGCACTAACAATTTTAAGGAATTGCTAGAGAAATTAAGTTGGATAACAAATTTGATCAATGATAACTAGGACCTAATCTATGCCAAAAACAAGATCAGCACAAATGGATTCACATTTGCATACGGGCTGAATTAAATTGTGTTTCTCTTGCAAAGTCATTATAGGTTGTTGCAGGTTAAATCAAATGTCAACCCAAATTTATTTTTATAATAGCTAGACACTGGCTCTCTTTAATCTTATAAAGTTTTCTACTATCCATCTTCTTTCCTAAGCCTTTAGATAGACTTTATAAACGAAATTTATCTTTGAAAAGGTAACTAGAAGTTGTCTGGTGGCACTTTAAATTACAATCTTATTCTAATGACAATTTTTTTTTTTTTTTTGTTAGAAGAAGTTGCATTAAATAGGCATCGAAGTTAGATTCACTTTGCAAGTAACATGCATCAAAAAACTATAATATTGGGTTAGAACAATCACTTTATATATTAATACTTTAATTTGTTATTGAATATCTAATATGGTATTATTTTTCAAATATATCTTAACAAATTTTTCTCTCACATAAGAATCACGGTATTTAGTTACTCTCCCATCCAACAAAGGAGTATTTTTAACCATTAGGTGAATGCATGTATCATCGACTCAATTGTCTTATCGGTTCTACTACACCATGTAGACTTATTGCCTCAATAGCTTTGTTGAGCAATTGCAAATTGGCTTTGCCAGATCATTTCAGTTCTATAGAACCATTTCTTGTAGTTTTATCAACCTATTGAAATTCTACTTTCAATCCAAAAAAATAAAAAAAAAATATAAGAACAAATAATATTAAAAAACGTTATTCTTTTATTAAAAAATTAATGAGTAATTTAATTAATTTATAATATTAATTATTTCATTAAATACTTCTCAATCACATATTTATCAGATACTTAACTTTTCAATAACACTTTTTAAACCCATTTTTGTATAATTGACTTAATATTTAGTAGCACTTGTACTAAACACAGCTTTATTGTGGATAATCAATACGTTGAGCATCATATGCTTCGTGAACATATTGTATGAACAAACATAAGAGGTTGTATGAACATATTTTACGTTACAGTAGATCCATGAAATCTGCAGAACAATTATATGTCGCATTTTTCTACTGAGTTCAACAAAAACAAATAAATGCACATTTCAAGAAGTAATTGCAGAGTTTTTATCACCCAGGACGCCTTTTGAACTAGGAAGCAAGTGTAAATATTGCTTCTGATTTCCTTATTGTTAGCAAAAAAATATGTACATGTTAAGATCTTTGGATTAGACATTCTCATTTAACTCTGAAGAAATGGAACAATTACACCCATATTGAATTAAGGATGATGCCATTGACGGCCCATTCAGGTCCATCATGGTGGTGCTGGAACGACGGCTGCTGGTCTCAAAGCTGCGGTATTTGCTTCTGCCGCCATCCTTAACTGCATCTAAAATTTTGGCCTTGAGTTTAACAACATTATATTTGAAATGCTTCTGGCTGTTTCATGATGTCTAGTGTCCAACTACAGTTGTACCTTTCTTTGGAGATCAACCTTTCTGGGGCGAGCAAGTGCATGCCAGAGGAGTAGGACCTTCTCCAATACCTGTTGATGAGTTCACTTTGCCAAAGCTTGTTGATGCGATAAAATTCATGCTTAACCCAGAGGTATATCTAATTCTTTTGTTCCTTTTTTGGGTTTATTTGTTTGCTTACTTTAAGACATGCCCTGTTTGGTTTAGGATTAGGGAGGTTGAGATAAACTGGGGTAAGACTTGGGATAAATCATGTTTTAGTCTCTTCTAATATTTTTCTACTGAGCTTAGTAAGACTTGTGGAGTTAAGAAGAAGAAACTGTTGGAGTAAACTTGGGATAAAGATAGGATAAGAAAAAAAACTGAGTTCGAGAGATAATTTGTTATGTTTTCCCCCAAGTTACTCCCTCAAGAAACAGGAAAATATGTTTGATTAGTAACTAAGAAAAACTTACTTTACCCTGTATAGCCTCAAACCCAATTAAGGCTTTATAATAGTTCAACTATTTTGTTAAAAAAAAATAAAAAATTGATTTTTGGAATAGTTCATTTGATGCGATGTTGAATGGTTTATAACGTGAAATAGCATTACTTTACCATCGATGTGAATGGCTTTAAGCCAAATCATCTAGGCTGAGGGATCCAATTTTCGAAGCACAAAAATGATTGAGGCCTTATTTGATCTTCTTTAATAAAAATGTTCAAGATCAACTCAAGTCTT
Organism: Vanilla planifolia; assembly: GCA_023846275.1. Taxonomy (NCBI): domain Eukaryota; kingdom Viridiplantae; phylum Streptophyta; class Magnoliopsida; order Asparagales; family Orchidaceae; genus Vanilla; species Vanilla planifolia. Next base: position 7,786,601 of record CM043867.1, read on the forward strand.
ATAAATAGAATAATGGAAAGGAATCAAAAGAAAAAAACAAATCAAAAGAACTTAAAATGAAATTAAAAAAAGAAAAATAGTAATTCTAAATAGAAGCAATAAAATAAGTCAAAGATAGAATAGTCTAAATTTCAAAATAAACAAATTCAAACTCTATGAAGACCTTTTCTTGAAGAATGAGAGAGCAAAGGGATTGATTGAGAAAGCTCTTTTATTCTTAGTATAATTGAAAGATAGTAATTTGATCTACGTAAGTTTAATCTATAAAGGAATCTTTTCATTGAATTTATTGAACTGAATTACTCTTAGGGTGGAAGAATAGAATGACTTCTTAAACAAAGAAAAAGACTAACTACTTCCAAAGAATTGAGCTATTACACCAAAGTAAGATGTTGAGAAAACCACAATACTTAAGATAGGTCTTCTATTTCTTTTGCACAGGAAACAAGATTCAAACTCCTTCCTTTTCCCAACAATATTCAAAGGATTTGTAGGGTGGAACAATGGAATGGCTTCTTAAAAATATCACATAAGATTCAATAGATTTGATGATAAGGGTGACGCATATGCCAACGTTTTTGCTATTACACCAAAGTATAAGATGTTGGGAAAGCCACAATACAGAAGATAGGGTATTGCATGCATTGGATCTTCTATTTCTTTCACACAAGAAGCAAAGATTCAACCTCCTTCCTCTTCCAAACAATATTCAAAGGATTTGTAGCTTTTTATCATTCAGATAACTCTCAATGTACTGAGATTGCATCGAAGTTCTCAGGTTAAGGAGAGGGCTGTTGAGCTGGCCAAGGCCATGAATTCAGAGGATGGGGTTACTGGAGCAGTGAAAGCCTTTCTTAAGCATCTTCCTCCTCGGTTGCTGCACGCCGAGTCTATGCCGGCCGAACCCAAGTTGTTCAATTCTTGGTTTGGTGCCTTGAGAAAATGCCTGGGCTGTGCCTGATCACGCTGTGGAAAAGAGCTTTTTCCATCTCCATGGATGCCAGACTTTTGCAACCACCTTCGTAATTTTTTTTTTGTGTTGTATATTTTTTCAATGCAAACTGTAAGCTCTATTACAGTATCTCACTGGTTTTCTAACTATTGTTAAGATGTATTTTGAATTTAAAGTTCAATTGAGAAAAATATTTTTCATGGTAATAATTGTGATTGAAAAAAAAATTGAGTGAAAATTGTGAAGTTATAATAGTTGATTTGTTTAATTTTGATGATTTAATGTTGAAATAATTTTTTTTAATTTATTTATTGAGCATGTTCTGAGCAACTCCATACATCTATTTTGCCAGTTGAACTGAAAGGTTTCAATTTTTACTCAAAACCATTCATTCTCTGATAGAAGGTATATGCAAATGGTTGTTTCCTTGGTTTGGTGGAATTGCACTTTGATGTTTGCCAATTTGTTATTATTTTTTCTGCCATAGTGGAATAATGTAGTATTTTGTTTTTAAAAAACATTATTGAGTTATATTTAATAGATTGATTAAAAGTAATTTTAAAAAATAACATATTATGAAAAATCATGAGTTTATATAATAGTTGGTATTGTGAAATAATTAAAATGATATTTTATTTTTTTTAATAAAAGAGAAATGATTTTTCATGTTATTGTAGAATGATGAAATTATATTTTGATTTTTTTTATATTTTTTGGGTTAAATAAGTTTGGAAAGTGATTAGAAAAAATAAGTTGATTGTGTTTTAAAATTGGTTTTTATAATTTTTTAAATTTGAAAGTGTTGTATCAAACAAAACTCAAAGAGTGAAGCTTGAATTGTAAACAAAAAAAAGAGTAAAATAAAAAAATGTGGATCTCAATAACAATCCTTTGGACTATTTTACATTTAAGTGTAATGTTTTATCTACTTGCTTAGGGGGGTTTAATGGTAGTTTATTTGTTAAAGCTTTTTTAATGTTCAAGGAGAAAGTTTGTAATTGCAAAATGATAGTTGATCTTTGGAATTCAAAATAACAAAACATACAAATGATTATGAAATGATGAATTAGGGCACTAATGAAAAGTGAGATAACCAACAAATTGAGATGTGATTTAAGACAAAACACTATTTTTCTTATTCTTCTTGAAAGAGTTCTTGTCCATTGTGAGAACAAAAAGAAGTTATCATCATTCTAGAAATATTTCGTGAGATTTTTAATAAACTTTTTGTAGCAAATGAATTGATGAGGTCTCAAAAAAGTTTTAAGTAGCTATGTAGTGAAACAATAATGGAAATAAGTTCATTTGCAACATTAGAGCTCATCATTGCAAAACTTAGAGACTCAATGTATTTATATGTATTGACCAGGGGTTTGGGAATGGTAATCGAGAGCTATCTCTTCTATTAATTTATCTATGCTTGATCAAAATAAAAGCATCATTATGAACAACTATATAATTATAGGGGTGAATTTTATCGTGACGTTTACCTTTTGGAATGATCATATATATCTATCAATAGGAGACAAAATAGGTGAACAAGTGAAGTTATTACAATTTTAAATCAAAGTTTAAAAAAAAAAGTAAATTTTGTCATATTATTTACTTCAACTTATCATATTTTTTGTCATAATTCCTTTCCTAAATAAGTTCAAACAAATCTTAAAATTTAGACACAAGTTTTATCAGATTAAACACATCAAATAAAATTCTTTAAAAAAAAATTGATTAAAAAACATGTAACAAAAAATTTAATGTAAAAAAAATCATATTTTTTTAACCAAAACAAAAATTAAAAATGAATGTTCCGAAATCATTATATATGCAGAAACTAAAACTCCATTAGATACATCATTTTAAAACTCAATATATAATTATATATTTAACTAAAGAATGCAAAAAAATATTTTTTTCTCTTTAATGTCATATTTTAAAAGTTATTTCACTCTTTTATTAAAAAATAATATAATTTAATCATTTTATAATATTAACTATTTTATTAAATACTTATCAATAACATACTAATCAAACATAAAATTTTTTAATAATATTTTTATATTTAATTTTCATTAATCAATTTAATAACCAGTAACAATTATATATATTACATTACCTACAATCAAAATATTCTTTCATTTTAAATGGCACCACAAAGCTCCAATAATATATATAAAAAAAAAAAAATCAAACCCATGTTAATAACTTCCAAGAATATTCCCTTTTGCATTAATCAAATGTTCAACCATGAAAAGAAGGAAGGCCTTCAGGCAGAACCCTTTTTACAACAATTGAATTGTAGTGTTGTTTCAGATTCATGTTGAACTTACCCTTCCCTAACCATGGGATACAATTCATATCCTGATACTACTACAGGATGATGTTACATATATACAACAAAACTGTATAGAAAAGCCAAATTCCTGCACAAAGTTCCCCCTTGCTTCCAGTCAAGCTAAGGTCTGCTGCTCTGGTCATCTGAGATGGTCTCCTCGGACGACAGATCGCTGTCTATAACGACCAATTCACTTGCCATGATAGGAGTCGAAGCATTGAAGCTCAAATCAGCAGCATGAGAAGCTCCCAAGCACAATGCAGGTCTTTCTGAGGTCTGGCTTTGGCTCAACACAACGCCCGGTCTAATGCCCGATGCAGACTCTGCAACCGATGGCGATGGTTCCCTGATTCTAACAGAGCCCGAAGCAATGCCAAGAACTGCACTCTTCCTCTTCAGTATCCCTCTTCTCCTGAGATCTTTCGAAGTTGCAAGCAGCTCCGTGGCATTGGAACCAGGAAGGCAAAGAGCAGTTTCATTGTTCGAGCAGCTGGCATCGATTCCGGATGCAAAATGAGGCCACAGAGACAATTCTCTCCGGCTTGGATGTGAGCTGCTCACATCCTTGAGCCAATGAGGCAGATGAGTGCCTGCTTGCTGCTGCTGCTCTTGGGCTGATCCTTCACTAAATCTTTTATAGCAACCATTTTCAGTTTGGTACATTGTTGTTGAAGCAGCAGTCAGCATTTGCTGCCTTGTAGATAGTCTTGGATACTTGGACACAGACAAGTAACTCCCAGGCAAAACACAACTCGACGAGGATTCGCTCGTCGAGGGAAAGGCAAAACCCAGAGGGTGAAACCGACCGGTGCTTGGAATGTTCTCCTTGGGAAAATATACATCTCCAAGGGAAAGTTTTGTTTCAGCAGCATGCATGGGATTCTCAGGATGGCCATCAAGGAAAGAACTAGAGAAGAAACTTGGCTTGGAGTGCATGGCTGGTGAAAATATATCATTCAAAACCTTCTTCTGCTCATGTTCCCATTGCAAGGAAAGATCCTCTGGAGTTCTTGACTCCACAAAATGCAGTTTTGGGTCCCTTAAAACAGCATTCCAATTCGATGTTCCATGTCTTCTAACACCAATCCAGAGAAAATCCAGCTCTTCTTCAGACCAATGGTTTGAATACCTTTTAGGCATTTCTGATAGATAGCCATGCCTTCCTCGAGAAGTCAGGTCAGCTATGGAGATTTCAGCAATCTGCCTCTGCATGAAAAAAGATGGATTCCCATCCGAGGAACAAGAAGATAAGTCTCTATGTTGCATATTAACTCTTCCTCTAAGATGTGCACTTGAGGATGATGACAGTGGTGTACTATTCAAGTCTATCAATCCACAAGGATTTGAGGATGGGCATACACCTAAAAAATCAGTAAAAGTTAACTTTTCCTTGTCCTGATGCTCTTCGGGGAAACGATCCACTGAGCATGCAGACAATTTTTCTGGCAAATTCTTTGGCAAATTTGCATTATCACTTGGTATGCCCTAAAACAGAAACAGAAAAATGAAGATGGTGAAATGATTTAAGCTGAGAAGGTAAAGAGTCATGCTATGGGACAACAGCAACTATATAGCATTTTATACAGAGAAAATGTCTTCTCAGGATGTAGTCTCACCTGATAGTTCACAGCAAGGTTAGCCTTCTTGACCATAATGGAACTGGATCCTTCTCTGCAGTTGATGTTATCAACCACATTGGAAGAACATGCATTTTTACACTTGTTTTTCTCACTCAAAACTTTATCAAGGTTTTCCAACCATTCCAACTCTTTGTCTCTTGAATCGTTTTTTTCGTAGGTGAGCAAAATGGGACAGCATTGAGCTACTGGCCTTTCAGATGGTATGCAGTTTGGGGACACAAAAGCACCCAACTGTTTAATCTTTACTGGGTTTTCATGACAAGTAGAAACAGGAACAGGAGATAGCTGCAATTCAGCAGAAGGGTATCTCTCATCTGATGCATCAAGGATTTGACTCTTCTCACAGCTGTCTTTATCTGTGATAGATTTATTCACAGATATCTCCCTTGTTAAAGATAAATGGTTATCACCTGAGTTAGATGGTTCTTTCTCCAGTGGCAAAACTTTATCTTTAACAACAGATTGCATTGCAGGGGACTGGATGATAGGTGGCACGAGAAACTCCGAATCAGTTTCAACTCTCTTCCTGTAACAAATGCAGCACTCTTTAAGTCCCTTCAACAGAAAGAAGAAAGGACTGTTCTAGCATTATAAGGAAATAGAAAGTAACCTAATAAAAAAGCTACACTTACAGATCCAATCCAGTGGAGATTTCAGCATTTGCGCATTCCACTGTAGCTGCTAAGTTGACATTAGGCATCTCCAGAACATTTCACAAAACATACCAAATCAGTATGGATATGATAATTTCACAGGAAAGACTCAAAGTAAAAGAGAAGAAAATCTACTTTGGTAAGAACAAGTAAAAGCTTCCACATCTTCTCTAAACTTTTGAATGAGCTCAACTAGGCATTGGCTAATGTAACTAATGACACAATCAACATTTTGCAGCTCATATAGATGGCAGCTAAATCTTAACACCAGGCCATTGCGGAAAAAAACTGAGGTAATTTGATTAGTGTAGCAAGCTGAGCATGAGGCAATTGAGCTCAAAAGCTAAACTAGAGGAGAAAGCATTAAAAAAATCCACAAAAGCAAGCAAGAACGATCAACATTTCATTTTTTTCATTACAAATATTTAGCAAAGTAAGAAATGATTCTTGATTCCCAACACCAACTTATGTGCATTCACAAAAACAGCAGACATACTGGTACTTGGCAAGTAATGTGAACATTTGACAGAAAACATAACCCAGCTTGCAGATGTATAACAATGAGCTCGGCAACTCAGCTATGACCTGGCCACCATTTGAACTCTAAAATCTCCCTCGATGTAATTGACTTCAAAAATATAACTAAATGTCTTTAGAGAATTGCTAGGAGAAAATTCCCAAAAACCAACAAAAGTGTTGTGCACATGTGTTTAATCCATTTGGTGGGAACAGCAAAAATGGTCCTCAAGGTCTTTCTATATCAGCATAATGAAGGAGCCAGTTACATACCTTCACCGTGGCCAGAATGACTTCATTTGATACAATTAATTGCATCTTCTACAAGCAAACCAACTTCTTCTAATAGCATGTTCTTATAAAATACATTACCAGAACAAGATCATGTCCATATAATGATATCCATTAAGATTCTAGACATAGAAGAAGTCGAGGTGAGAAATTAATACTGACATGTAATAAGACCATGTAAGCAATATCTTTGGCATTGGACTACACTCGTTTACAACCAAGATGAGAATGAGTGTGATTACATGCAAACACAAATCTCAAAAATCGTTATACATGCCATATATATAATAGCGAATTAGCTTGATACAAGGCACACATGAAGCAAGATAGTTTGAACAGTTAGCCAGAAAAAAAGTTAAAGAGAGCTAAGATATTGAAGAAACTGCTTAGCATAACATGTGAGAAATACATACCACATGAGCCAGTTCTGCATTAGAAATGCAAACCACAGATTTCTCAAAGAATGTAGGTGCACAATTAACCTTTTCCTCAAAACTGGGGTCTTGAAATGAGCCTCCACCAGTAAAGCTTTCTCCTACAACAAAGCCACAATATTTAAAAGAAAAATTTACATAAAAAAAATTAAATTTTTATTTATTATTCTCTCACCTTGGACATGTTTGCCTTTTGATCTTCTTCTGAAAAAAGTAATTAGGGGTGATTTGGAACTTAACCTTATAGATTCATCACCATAGATATTAGAATGAGCCCCTCTACCAGAGTTTAAAGTTAACTTAGCACCAACCAAGGAAAAATCAGATCCAAATTGCTTTGCTTCAGAATCTGTGTTCTCAGTTAAATGAACTGAATTACCAATTTGAGAATCAACTGCACATATTGCTGATGAATTCCCATCAGCACAGTTTGTGCTGGATAAACCTAATTTGTTTAGCTCTGTGGCATCTTTCTCATTGTTCAAGGATGCATGAATAAGTGAGGGGCCTGGCTTCGACAGAAAACTTCCAATCGCATTCGTACTATGCAAAAATTCACATGATCGAATTACCACATGTTCCATATCTTGTTTTCCCATTGTCTTGCATTTCTTCGTTCCTTTTGTTGCTGGGAAATGATTCTGCAAAGATTCATGAAATTCATATCTGCTATTAAAAGATAAGCACTGCATTTTTCATAAGCAATACGCTTCAAAATGGAAAGGTGGGCAAGCCATTTGTTTATAATTCATAGTTCCAATAATTTAAACGATCAATCAAGTAATAACTATTTCAACATCAAAAGTAGCAAAATTCACTAACAGTATGAACAATAAGTCCCCTTATGTTTCGACTTGGCCAGATTTAAATATCTACCAAGCAACCTTTGTTAAATGTACATTGCGCATGAATTAAAGGCTTAACATTTCTTTTTTCGTTTCATGATATTTCCAATGTCTAAAAGCATCCATCTCCCTAAAATGATAATAAAGTAACCTGCAGGTAGCATGCAGCAGATTGGTGCAGATGCACATAAATTGGATTCTTAACATGATCACATGCAAACCTTTTAAGAAGGCCCAATGCACTGAAGATGCTACATGAAGCATAGAAGCTATCAAAGCCTTAAAGATCTGTAATGACATGGAACCACTCTTAAAGAAGGAATAGCATGGGAATTTATCTAACTATATGGAGGTGTTGCAAATGTAGACAAGACGATAAAATCCTGTCTTACCAATTTGATATGCTGGTAGTGCTAAATGCAGCAAATCATACAGTTAAAATGCAGTATAAGATTGTGCATGAGCAGAATTTCATTCAAAATGCAATTTAAATCAAAAGAAAATAGCTCATATTCTGATAAGCAAAGGAATGATTCAAAAAAAAGTACATCTTAAGATTATGACTAGTAACGCAATAAAGATTTAGGGCCCACAGAAGCAAAAGAATGACAACAAGCTGTAGGAGATTTTCAGAGTTAGGAGTTATGCATGGAGGGAATGAGTGGCACCCTAAAACTTAAACAAAAGCAGCAATGGCTTTCCAAGTTTAGCATAAACAATAAAAAAGAGGATAGCGATTCAGCTTTGAAAACTGATCAACAATGTTCCCCTTCACATGATAATGCTTTCAAGAATGTAACATGATTAGCTTTGATATACAACCTGACAACCAATCCCAAGCATTGGGGAACTTTTGTTGAAGTACCGAAACAGATGCAATGCAAACTTAGTTAAGTTCACATTCAAACAGTGATCAAGAGGAAGAAAAGATAAGAGGGAGGAAAAGAAACATGAAAGCAAATCTGAAAGCAACTTAAATATCAACAAGAATAAGGATCAAATAACAGTGCCTAAATTTCTATTGGAATTACACCACAACAGGGGTGAAGAACAAATAGTCAGCAACTGATTCACTCCCAAGTGCACCCAAGATGGTTTGTATAAAGCGTACCATGGAATTGTGCAAGATGAACACAGAGAATCAGCAATAATACAAGAATACAAAAATACAAAAGAAAACTCTAATTTTATTAATCAAAGAAAAACCTGATTTATTTGTAAGACAGATTTTCACACTTCAGTAACTACCTTGACCACAATTACACAAGGCTCTCCCTCACTCCCAAGAATTCCTACTAAACTCAAAGCCTCTTGGGAAATGCAACCTAAGACTCAAGTACCTCATAGAAAATACAATTTGAGACCAAACACTCTCTAGGATTAACTATCTGCTAACTTTGTCTCTCTCCTTAAGACTCTCTCTCTCTAAGTTAGTCTCTCAAGAATCAATGTTTTCCTGTTTCTTACCACTTCCATTTTTTTTTATCATTTAAAAGCCAATGTACAATGAGACTCAAAGTCTCTCCAAAAATAAGAATTACACCTTTAAATTCTAGATAACATGTGCAGCCTCATGGCAAAACTCGACCCAATCTATGCAATCCACAACCTAAATAAGAATTTTCTTGTTTATCCTCCCAAACAACCTTGTGCACCATTCTTGAATACTTCACCTACAAGCAATTCAAGCCTCCATCTAGAGTTAGTCCAATCAAGAATCCTCCCAAGTGCTGACCTTTTGTAACTTTCCAATGATGGTCAAAGCCATCTCAAAACCACTTCCTTGAGACCTTTTCTTAAGACCACTTCTTAAGACACATGAGGGCCTTTAGGTAATATCTTCGAAATTTCAATACTCTCAAACACCCAAATTTCTCAAGGCCATCTTTTAAGAAAGCTCTAACTCCTCTTGAGAAAACATTCTTCTTGGGAAAACACCTAATCCTTTTTCATACAACACTTTTGTAGAAGGGAGTTTGAAGTGAAAATTGAGTGGTTTCTTGATGTAGTCTTAAGAAGTATGGCAATCATAAAAGGACTCTCATGGTGAGAAAGGGATTCAAGGTCTCAAGAAATGATTTTGTGAATCAAGACGGAAGTCTTGAGAAATGATGCCTTAAGAAGTATTCTTGAGAGGTTAGATGGAGTACTCAAGGAAAAATGACCAAATGGAGAACAAGGATGTCTTGAAGAGCTTGTTGCATCCTTTAAGAAGGAAAGAACAACCTTGTGGATGTCTCGCAAAAGCCAGACAATGCTCGTAAAAGCCTCAAGGATGGTCTCAAAAAAAGGTCTCATGGAAGACTCGAGAAGGCTTTGTTTTGAGTTGGGATGTGCATATGTTGAGTCAAATTCAACCTCGCATTAAAGGCTGAACTAGATAAGCACAAAGATGGAAACCAAAAGTCAGTTTGGATTCATGTGATCAAGATTTTAACTAATCTGTTAGGATTATTACTTCTATTTATATATATATATATATATTTTTATTGTTGCAAGGAACATTAAAAACTATAAACAAGACCCTTGTAAGAGATTTGAAGAAGAATTCATGCATGAGCTGAGTGTTCTTATCTTAGTATCAAGGCCAAGAGATCAATAGGATGTACTCAAAATGAGAGTTCTTCTATGTCATGGAGTCTTAGCTTGTTTTCCAAGAGAGATTCTCTAAAGATTCAATGGTTTTTCAAGGGGCATGTTGGTCACTAGTTGAGTTTTCCAAGAGGGAATTAGAGTTGGTTTGTTTTCTTGAGGAGTTTTTGCGACTCTGATTGTGTTTCTTGAGGGAATGTTTGTGTCCATATAGTTTAACAAGAGGGGATGATTACTTTGCCAATGGTTAGGTTTTCTTTGAGTAATAGATTGTAATTTCCTTGTTATTTTTTTGTTTACTTCTATGTTGGTGCATTATCTTAAGTTATCCCACGACATTCTGTTGTGCTTGTTCTATTCGACTTTCTCAAGTGTCACTCATGAGCGATCATTTTCATATCAAATCATTGAACCTACCTGGGAAAGGATCTAAATGACTAGAGATGTGACCATGCATAGTCATATTGAATGCAACTTTTATTGGGAGTAATGACAAAAAGGGGATGGCATAAGAAGAAAAGTCATCCAAATCATTGGAATAACAAGTGTCTTTCCTAATGTAGTAGTCGTAGCTTTGCAAGGAGATGAAGAAACAGAGGGAGGTAGCACTTGCTCCTGAGAACCACCAGCTGACGGGAATGAGTTTACGGCAAGAAGAATTGACAACAAAATTTATGGAAGGCCAATCTTCAGGAAATGATCTTAACAACAATCATGAAAACACAACCTTAGGTGGAGACAATGTTGTGAAACCTTTCAAGATGGAGGAATGAATCAATGTTTCTATAAAAGACTGATGCTAAGAAGTTGAGTACTTTACTAGATCAGATAGAGACATCTCAATTTAAGGGTACAATAATTTCAATGAGGTTTCTTTTATGAGGCTAAAACTAATTTGGTTATATACGAAAATTTTGGAAGAGTGTTTTACACTATAATGCAATGCAAAACTATAATTGGAGTTAGTTAAAACTAATTTATGTGAAGAATTATACCGCAAATGTTAAGAGGAAGCTAGGAGGAAGTAGCACAATTTTCGACAACAGATGGGGTTGGTGTAGGATTTCGAGATCAAGTTTTGGAGAGAGGCAATTTCACTCATTGTGAACCTAGAAGAGAGCGTAACCCTCACCCAGTTCCTAATAGGTTTGCCTTCTCACATTTTCACAGAGTTGTCATTCTTTTTCATTTATTAGTCTTATGTAGGAGAGTACATTTGCAACCTCCATCAAGAAAAAAAGGAGTCAAGAAGAGAAGCTTAAGCTTGCTTCAATAACAATAGCAAAAAGAAAAAGGAGGCCTTGAGAGATGGAATATTTTTAAAGTCAACTTGTGCCATGTAGAAAGTCAGACCATATCAAGAAGAATTGCTTGGAATTGCATCCCGAATACAAGCAAAAGCGCATGGAGGGTAGCAATCAGAAGAAGAAAGTCTTTGGTGTTGTTATTGAGAAGGGTCAGGTTTGGAAGAGCTTCAATACACTTGATCCAAGTGTATTATCAAGGAGAAGCTTTCAATTAAGATTAATTCCATGAAAGAGTTGTTCGTTGTTCAAACCCAGAATAGAGGAGTTGGTGAATGCTATCTTGAACAATGGTTGCCATAGAAATTTGCTTGTTGATAGTTTAGTTAAAAGGGTTGGAACAAAGACAACACAACATCCTTATTCATGCACAATTGGCTAGATTAATGATTGGTCAAAGATCAAGATAGAGAGGCGGTTCTCTATCACTCGAGAATTCATTGATGAGATGGTATGTTATGTGGTTATCTTTGGTGGTTAGTACTATCACTCGAGAATTCATTAATGAGATGGTATGTAATGTGGTTATCTTTGATGGTTAGTATATGTGGGATCATCATACATCTTACTTCCAACAACAACAACCATGCAATGACAGAAGGATCTATAGATTCGATGGAAATCAAGGCATTCAGTCTTCAAGAGCTATGCAATGGACTTGCTCTAGGTATGTCAGTTCATTTGATAGGCTGAAGCACAAATAACAAGGAAATGGAGAAGACCACTTGGAGGACTTAGTTTTAAATAGAGGAGCCTTTGAAAGAATATTGCATGACCAATCGACCATCAATGGATAAAAAAGGAGATGGTCAAAGTATTGTGAACACTTGCTCTTCCATAATTGAGGTGAAGGCTTAAGTGGTTATTTGAGGTGATCTTGAAAAGCACACCAATTATATAAATACCTCCTTGTAATGAGAGAAAGACTCAAAAAGGTCTTCGAAAATAACATGGCTTGAGGAGACATTGAGAAAGGAAGCCTTACGAAGCATGTTTGAGGTATTAATTAGAGTTCCCAAATGGCATAAACTATTGACAAATATGAAGGACTCAAGAGGTTACTTGCATCCTTCGAGAAGGAAGAAGAGCCATATGAACATCTTATGGAGCTTAGTTGATGCTCGTGGAAGGGTCAAGGATGGTCTTTGGAAGAGGTCTCATGGAAAACTTTAGAAAGCTCAATTTTGAGTTGGTCATGAAACATATAGGATGACTCAAATTCAACTGTACATTACGAGTTGAACCAACTAGGCACAAAGTTAGGAATTTAGATGCAATGAAAACCAAGAGCTGTTTTAGTTTCAAGTGACCAAAACTTTAGCTAATCTATTAGGATTAGTTATTCTATGTATATCTCCTTTCTTATCATTCTAAGGGTTCTTTAAATCTGTAAAAAGGATCCTTGGAGGAGATTTAAAGTATTCATGCATGAGTTGAATGCATGGGATGAGCTAAATATTCCTATCTTGTATGGAGACCAAGAGATAGATAAGATCTACACTAGGTGAGTTGTTTTGGGCATGGGAGTATGCAAAAAAGGTTAGAGTCTTAATTTGTTTCCAAGAGTGTATGAAGACTTAGTAGTTTTTCACAAGTAATGATCATAGGTTGAGTATTCCATTAGAGAATTTAAGACAGAATGTTTTCTCAAAGGGTTTCTAAGACTCAAATTATATTTTTGGTAGGATTGTTTGTCTCTCGGTTGGATTTTCTGAGTGTTTTTTTGGTAAATAGTTAGAGTTTTCTCTGATTAATAAAACAAGGCTTCCTTTTTTTTACTCTCTTTATGTGTTTCTACGTCACTACGTTATGAAGTTATCATATTGCATTCCTTGTTGTCTACTCTATTTGATCTTCTAGAGTGTCAATCGAGAATAAATCAGCTTGGTTTTAAAGCATAGATCTTGCCTTGGGGAGATCTCAATGAGTTGGGATTGTGTATGATCTTATTGAGAGCGAGAGTTGTTCAGAGTAACAATAATAAGGAGATGATACATAAAGGAAAGTTGTCTAGATCATTAAAAGAGTAAGTGGTTTTTCGAACGTAGTTAGTGCAGCTTCACATGGAGATGATAAAATAATAGGAGGTGATGTCTACCATATGAGCCACCAGCCAACAAGGACAAACCCTTAGGGAGGAGAAGAACTGATGACAAGATCCATGAAATGGTGGTCCTTAAGAAAGCACATCCTTGAGAGAGTATATCATTCAAGAAATGTGTTTCTTTTAAAAGATGTATCAAAGTGAGGGGATCTCGATGAGTAGAGTTATGACCACTTATGTTCATAATGTGGGGTGGGAAAATTGTTGAGAGTAACAATAGTAATAAGATGGTATATGATTGGAAGAGCAAATGGCTTTTCTGATGTAGCAATGCAATTTTTCAAAGAGATAATGAAACAAAGAGAAGTGGCACCTACCCATGTAGCCACTAGTCAACAAGGATGAGTTCTCAAGGAAAAGAAGCATTGTCAGCAAGATCTGAGGAAGGTAAATCCTCGGGAAATGGTCTCGATGACAGTCATGAAGCCACATCCTTGTGTAGAGATGGTGTCAGGAAACCATTTAAGAGGTTCACATTGATATTCTAACCTAAAGGGAGACGTTGATGTTGAGAAGCTTAGACATTTGATTGGATCAATTGGAGACTTCTCGATTTATGGATATAGTAGTTTGAACAAGATTCCTTAGGTGAGATTGCTATTAACCAATCTTGCACTAACAAAGAGGAAAGGCCTTCTACATTCTATTATCATGCAATGTTGAAGTTAGATATCACTTGGAAATTTATCAACAAGGCAATATATGATGTGGTGCAACTTGATGTGTTAGGTGATCTAAGGAGTTCAATACATGTAAGACCATCATGCAACAAAGGAAGAAGTTGCACAAGAATAAGAGAATTAATTGACTCAATGGAAATCAAGGTGCGCAATCTTTGATACCTATGCAGGCGGCTTGTTTAAGGAATGCTGGTTCGTTTTCAAGGTTGAAGGATGAGTAAGACGGAGCCCTTGAAGGAAGTTGCATAACTCACTGAGCATTGATAAATGCCAAAGGTGATGGGCAACGTGTTGTGGACACTTAGTATTCATCAATTAAGGGCCACAATACTATAATTAAAATCTTATATATAGACAATTCCTTAATATATTGTCTATTCTTCAAAGAAGGGAATGGTTCTCTAAAGGATCTCAAAAATAGAAAAGTGCTCGACGTGAAGACCAGACTAGTTCTTTGAGATGGTCTCGAGAAGTATGGTAGTCAAGTAAAGATCCTCATGCAATGAGGGAAGCATTTGAGGAGTCCATGAAAAATAACATCATCGTTCGAGAAAGAGGTCTCAAGAAAGGAAGCCTTAAAAAGCATACTTGATGTGTCAGTTGGAATTTTTGCAAGATATGACCCAACAAAGAATGAGAGCATCTCAAAAGGCTTGCTTTATCCTTTGATTAGGAAAGAAAAGCTTCTTGGATGTCTAATGAATGCCAAAAGATGCTCGTGCAAGGCTTGAGGATGGACTTGATAAAAGGTCTCATAGAAGACTTGAGAAGATTTGGTTTCAAGATTGGTTGGGACACCTACTGGCTGAGTCAGATTCAATTATACATTATGGGCTGAACCAGGTAAGTGCAAAGATTGGTAACTAGATGCTGTGAAACTGAGAGTCAATTTGGACTCAAATTATTAGGATTTTAATCAATCTGTTAGGATTAGCCCTTCTGAGTATGTCTCCTTTCCTATTGTTCCAAAGACCTCTCTTGAAAACAGTATAGGTCAGGCTAAAATCACACTTACATGGCAGATTAAGAATTGAATCCAGAAGTCAATGTTCAATATTCCAAACTAAAATTCAATAAGACTACAAAGGACTCATAAACAGCATGCTACTTAACTGTATAACACTCACATAGTGCTGCAAGAAAGGTAACTAATTTTTCAAGTAATATTTACAATCATGGCCAAACATTGGGTCATGCATCTAATAATGGCACCGTTTTCCAATTTCCATAAACTTGGATAACATAAGTAGTATAAGATGAAAAAAGATGAAAACTACTGGTCCAATGGGTTCCCTCTAGGTTAAATTAGAAAAATTCAGAAGTTAAAGATAAAATATAGTGAATATATTATAGTGATGGTATTTCTTACTGGATAAGAATTCTTGAATTCCTCATCATGTGCATCAATTGATGAATCCCTTGAGATGTCAAAAGCTAAGTTTGTTATTTTCGTGTCATTACTAACATCTGTTTGACACAGGAAACGTTTCCGCTTGTAAGTCAAAAGCACTTTTTCATTTGACATGCTGCTCTTTGCTCATACACCTCATCCAGTTATGCCACTCAAATGTAGTTGCTTAGCAAAAAACAAGAGGTGAGTGAGGTAAACCTTTCAACAAAATTTGGAGAAACCTTCAGATAACATTTATACTTACAGGAACGTAACAAGCTGGCATTTTGCTGTCCAAATACAAGATATGAAGTTCATAGCTTTGGACCATGAAAGCCAGAAATGCAACAGACAACTGTCCTATAAAACAAAAATAGAAAAGCATTAAACACAAACACCTTTCCATCATAAACAATCATAACCATATAAGAATAAAACCTCAATTAAAAAGCACTTTGAAACTTTTGTGGGTGTTTCTAGCCATTACAATAAATCCGAAAGCACATTCTGCTGAAATGGATGACAAAAATAAGATCCATATCAGTTAAGAAATCAAAGTAAGCCACTATAGTTCATTGAGAAGAGGCATATAAGATGCCTACAATCAAACTACCAAGGCAAAACCCTAGTCTAGTGGATCGGCGCAGGACCATCTTCAACTTCAATCAACTCAATGAGCAAGTTGCTACTAAGATCTGAAGTAACACATTCAATTCCTCCGGAGAGTTAAAGTCGATGGAACAAATTTCATATTATCTCCAAGCACAAAAGGCACGAGTATCTCAATAACCAAAACCTAGTGTAGGTTTTACCTTTTCCCCATGATAGTGAAGAACGAGAAGCGGGAACGAAATGCAGCAGAATCAACTTATCCTTCTCCAATGAACTTTCCAGCTAGAAAAACTTTTCGGCTTCTGCTCAAACCTCAGACGAAGATACTGCAAAAAAAGGAGTTGCGAATCAGAGAGTGCAAAAAGAAACTTCTTTTAACCGACACAGAAAACCATTGGCTAGAACACTTCCGCAACCGGTGAAAAAACTCCCTATGAGACTCCACCTCGCCGGCGGAAGCCGCCAGGTGATGGGCCATTGGGGATAAAAGAGAACGGGTAGAGAGAGACGGACAGAAAGGAAGAAGAAAAAAAAATAACTATTCCCTCTTACTCCAAGGGCTACGACGCCGGAGTAGACCACAAAGGCGCACCTCCCCTGCTCGCCGGCGGTCAGCTACAGAGCCTTCTGCCTCGCTCTCACGACCTTTCCGCTGCGTCCGTAATCGTACCAGACGGTTCGGCTCGAAATTAAAAAAATTCGAATCAGCTAATATTATATATTTGATTGATGGGAAATATAGAAAAATAGATGGTTTTCTAGTGATTATTTAAAATTTTCGGTTCTTTCCTTCGAAATGGTTCGTTTTCCTGAACCAGTTCGGTTGAGCCCGGTTGGTTTGGTTTTCCTTAACGTCACGGCGTTAACTAGTAGTAGTGAAAGCACTCCCAGTATATTTGTATTTTTGTTAACAGATTTTCATTTATGATTGCTAAAAGAAACATAAAAATATAAAGTATGTGTTAATTAAATATATTATTTGGTTAGTAATGACCTGTTGGTTTTATAAATTTGAGGGTTTTATATATGTAATATTGAAAATATATTTAATTATATATATAATATCTAAATATTTAAGATTATTTAGTTTTAATCTAAAGATATAATTAAACAATTATTTTAATCTATTAAAATCTTAATGCCACATTCTTAATTATATTTAAATTATTTAATCCAACTTTGGAGTTCACAATATTTTTAACATATCATTATTAGAAAATTCAAAATTTTTAATTTGATTTGATATATTTTTAATATTTATTATAAAAGAATTCAATTATATTCAATAGAATCAAATTATTAATTATATTTAATTTTATCTAAGTATAATTTTAATTTATCCTATTTAACTTATTTAAGAGTTGGATATTATAAGGTTTTAAGTATTAAAATAATTAATTATTAATATTTTAAAATTATGATAATGTATGCATAACATTAGAAATTTAGATGAAGTATATACTAAAAGGAATATCTTAAGTAATAGCTATTTAAAAATCTCTATAAATTGGTTTTTAAATAAAACTCTAATTGTTGTTTAATTTTAGCCTAACATGCTAAAACAAAAGTATTATTTTGTATACTTCTAAATCCATAATTATGTTATTAGCTCTATGCACACTTCACTATAAGTGTAACTTGCTAGTTTAAAGCCAAACCTATTAATCTCTTTTTTTTTTAAAATTTGTATCTTACTTAAACTTTAGAAAACATAATTTCATTAATTCTCATATAATTTTAAGGTTATTTATCACCACTTTCATTTTTGATTTACTTGTAGGATCAACACCATTATTAGGTTTTAGTATCATAAAAATCTTAAAGATACTATTTTAACAATTTAATATCCAAAAGTCATAATGTCTAATATCCATATTACATCATGTTGGCATCTGAACATTGTTAGCATTTTAATATTGCACCAAATTGTTACATCTTGCCTAACAAAATCAATAAAATCCCATAAAAATTTTCAAAATAAAAACATATCAAGTCAAACCAAAGTCACTAATATAAATTTTGAGAATACTAACTAAAAAAATCATGTGAATAAAAGTGATGAAGTTAACCTTTTAATTTTAAAACAAGTACAATACAACTAAAAGAAATAGTAACACACACATCCAACTATCATAGTATAAAAAATTGAAAACTATAATTGATACAACTTTCATAAGAACTATATAATTAACCTCACATATAATAAAGTCCATTATACTCACAATGACAAATATAAAATACTTTTATTCTAAGGGCTTAAAGCATTATTTAAGAATCCCTAACTCTATAAGCATCAATATTTTGACTTATAATATAAGTAGGAGAATGAGCAAAATATATTTAGTAGACAAATTACTAGATAACATGACGAAGTAATACGAAATGATAATAATATAACTATGAAGAAAACGATGAAATAAATAAACAATGCATATCAATCTTATAATAGAACACAACATTAGTGTATTTATGCTAATATGCATCTAAATTAGTCTATGCTATTATATCATATAATATACATCATGTATCATACTTTTTTATTTTAAAATTACTTTAATATATTTTTATTTCTTTTTTTACTTGTATTCATTTTTTCTCTAAGCCTAAATTCCTTATATAATCTCTATTTCTATTTATGTGAAATCTCATATCATATCTTATCATCATATAAGTATTAGCATTTGATATGTCATGGACCCAACTCTAAGTACCATGACATCAAGGGATGAAGTATCTCATTATCACGTAGCCATCACCCTTATTGTCAACATCTTTGTGGTGAAAAAGATAAGACCTTTAAATGTCAAGAGTCCACCCTTGAATACCCATAACACCAGATGTGAAGTATCTCATCATCACATAGCTTATGCCTTTGACATTCCATAGCCTCACCTTTGAGTATCATAACACTAGGGGTGAAGTACATCTCATCATCAGGTTGATGCAACATAGGTTCATAAAGGAGTAATCTCTATTTCAACTTTATTTCTTTCTTAAAATTTATTAGATCATCAGGTTATATTATTTTTTATTTTATTTTTTATTTTTATTTTATTATATGTTTTGATTTACAATTAATTTTGTTTACATATATAAGTCATTTATATATATATATATATATATATATATATATATATCAATAATAACATAGTGCTATAATAGAATCAAAATATATGCAATAATATTATGCTATACAAATACTCATTATTATACATTTCACATAAGAGCTAAGGATAATTAGCAACTCACTTACATCATAGTTATTAAGTTTTCTTACGTGACAATTATTAGAAGTTTCTTCCATAAAATTTTCTTTTCTTTTATCTATTCTTCTCTTTTCTTGTAAAATATCCTTTTATCAATAATAATTTAATTTCTATTTATAACTTTTAAGAAAATTTTTTCAAAAAACAGTATCAATTATCTCTTAACACACTACTCATTTTAATATTTTTTGTCTTTACGTTATACCATACAATCCTCGTTAATATACTATACAATCCATAACCTCTATTAATCAAATAAAAGATAGTATAAATAATCTTTATTAAACATTCTATAAATTTATTATATATATTTGATCTCAATTTTGTCAAATTTGATCCATAATAGTTACTCAACCGAACAATGGACGTTATACTGACAATACTAGTCAAATTATAAGCTAATCATACTTATCCAATCTTCACTTCGTACATGTAACATCAATACTAATCACTTTATCAAATAAGAAATCTAACAAATGATCTCTATTGATTACATTAGAGTATATTACATTAACCATTTTATAGTTCATATGTGTATGATTCTCAATAGTTACTCTACTAAAAGATGAATCAAACAGATGATGGTTATTAAGATGTATATGAACAGTCATACTATCTAATCTCAATTTCATATTAATATGACCCATATCAAATGCTGTATTAGACCACAGATCAAACATATGATTTCTCTTTACAGCATTCCATAGATCATCATATTGTTCGATCAAAATATCATAATAGGATAAGGCATAGTTGAACACCATTTCACACTTAGGCTAAAGGCTCTTTACAGCTCCCACCATAAGGGTCATACTAGATGATCTGGATGATCATCTTAGTCAAAAAATAACATTATCTAACCACCTTATACCAAATTAAAAATCATAAGATTTACTTCTTTAATAATCCAAGAAGCTAATGCATTCTTAAAGAAGGAAATATAGGGTGAAGTCTTAGTTCACTATGTAATGTTTACAAGTCAAAGTCAAAATCTTGATCTTTTTATCAAGTTCTCTTTTTTTTTATCTCACCAAACAAGCACAAGAAATAATAAATAAAAAATCCACTAAAACTTTCTCTTCTCTCCCTCTCTCTTCATGCTCCTCCTTTTTTTGATTTATTCTCTTGCATGCCACAAACATTTCAAGCACTAAAAAATATAGGACTTATCCTCTTATTTGAAAAGAAGGATTTATAGTCATCATTAATATAAAATTTCTTTTACTTAAGTTTCTCTTTTAAAATTCACAAAAAAATTCAAATAACATCCAAAAAATATAAACTATATTTTTGGATATCTAATGTCAACACTTTTATAATAGTATTCTCATATATAGAATCTAATTACTATCATCTTGACACATTTTTTTAAGATACATACGAGTCAGATTACTCTTTAATTTTGGCTCTAAAATATCATATTTAATATACAAAATATTATTTTAAAGAATATTTAAGGTTAATTAGTTTGTTGTTATAATCTCTTTACATTATAAAAATTTTATCTCAAAATTTAAAACAATTATAGATATTGTCATAGCATGTCCTCTTTCACTTCCTAGGTTAGTTTTATTTTAATTTGATTCTTTCAATACACCTTTATCATGGGAGTAAATTTATTTGTTAATCTATTTTCTCACTTGTCTAGGATTCTAACTAACTATTTTTTATAAGATATGTCAGGTTGAAATTCAAGTTCCTCTATATGATACATGGAAAACAATATGCATGATTAATATTTAAGAAGACAAGGCCACTCAACAACTAGTAAATATAATCATTTCTAATATTTAAAAAGGCCTAGTATATTTGGGTTTTAATTTTCTTGCTTTAGAAAATCTAATAACCCCTTTTAGGAAACTTAATTTAAGAGATAAATACTCTCCTTTTTAGAATTTAATATTTTAATGTCCCTCGTCAATGTACTTTTATTGATCCTGAATAATCTTTATTCTATCTCTAATTATTTTTCTTTTTTCTATGTCTTAATTAGTAAAATCAACTCCAATTAATTGTCTTTTCTTTCCCTCAAAATAATAGAATATTAATAAATACTTTTTTTATATAATGCTTCATAAAGTGTCATACTAATACGAAAATAGAAACTATTATTATATATAAACTCTATTAAAGAAAAATGATATATTCAATCATCACCAAAATCTAACACATAAATTATATCAGATCTTCAAGAGTTTTGATCTTTCTTTCATTATAATCATCAATTTGATGATGGAAAACTACATTAAATCTTAACTAAGTTCCAAAAATCTTAATATACTTCCCCTAAAAATTAGGAGTTGAATTTGGGATCTATATTAGGGATGACATTCTTTGGAATTCCATGTAGCTTCATAATCTATTGAACAAATAATTGGGTAAACTTTTTTATAGAATAGGTGATTCTGATAAAGAGAAAATGTGTCAACTTTGTTAATCTATCAAAACTACTAATGCATGGTCATGTCTTGCATCAATCTTCGATAGCTTACAATGAAATCTATAGCTGTGTATTCCTATTTTCACTTAGGAATAAGAATGGGTGGCAACAAACTACTAATTTTTGTTGTTCACCAAAGACTTATTAGTAAATAAGACATCTCAAGACATCTCTTCACCGGTTTGTCATATATCATTTTAATCTAGGCAACTAGTAAGTTTGTTTCAATTCTTTATATATTTTGTTACTTTTTATATGGATAGTGTATTAGAAATTTTAATCTTATATAATAAATTTGTTTTAGTTGTTGTTAGGCATATATGCATGCATAACCTCCCTTAAAACCTCAACACATCATATGCATCAAAAGTGAAATCAAACTCCTATCTATCTATAATTTTTTAAATCAATTTTTAAAATTCTTCATCCTATAATTGATCTTCCTTAATAGAATTAAGCCAATTATGTCTCACAAATTGATGATATAACAATCCAACATTTTGGCACATAGATATTTTCCAGTTGCACCTTATCAATTTCAAATGAAACATGCTTTTGATCTAGTTGATTAATTGAAAAATACAAGATTTCCTTTGTATTCAATGCATAGACATCCACATTTTCTTTTCTTACATAAAAATTTATTGTCAAGTCATAGACTTTAATAAAATTTAAGCTGTCTTCTTTGCCTTAAAATTTAGTTCTTTGAGGTGAAAAGCTATTTCAAATTTTGGTGATTTGTAAACATATTAAATTTTATCCCATAAAGATAATACCCCAAATTTTCAAAGCAAATATTATTGTTTACAATTCCAAATCATGCACGAAGAAGTACTTTTCATAGGTTTTAGTTGCCTAGATGCATTAACAACTACTCTACCATTATGTATCAAAATAGACCACAACTTTTATAAAAAGAATCATTGAAAACCTACTATCTCTTGGAAACTTCGATTTGCATAATGATTGGAGTTGTTAATTTCTCCTTCAATGTTACAAAGATATTCTCACAATCTACATCCAAAACTTTACTACTTTCTAGGTAAATCTAGTTGGTCAGAATGCAATCTAAGAAAATCCTTGCATGAACATTCATCTATACCAAAAACACTTTGAATCTATAAAATTGAAGTGGTTATACGTCATTCCACAATGATAGGGATTTTGTGAAATTCCATAATAATTCTCACCACATTAATCATATGTCTTAAGAACATAATTTGGGATAGCCAAAACTCCTATTTAGAGAACTTGGCATATAGTTGATTCTCTTAAGATCTATAGCACCACTTACAAATGTATGACATGCTCATCAATAGATTTAGAATATACTAAAATATCATCAATAAAAACAATTATGAACTGATCTAAAAAATTCTTTAAAGTTTGTATTTATCAAATCCATGAATATTATAGGATAATTGGTATGGCCAAAAGGTAGTACCAATTATTCATAATATATATAATGAGTCCTGAAAACTATTTTAACTATATCAGTCTCTTTAATCTTTAACTGATGATAACTTGATCTCAAATTAATATTGAAAAATATTACAACACCCTGTAACTCATAGAACATATCATTAATTCTTGGCAATGGATATTTATTTTTAACTATTATCTTGATCAACTCTCAATAATTCATACAAATTCGCAAACTATAATTTTTTTAAAAAAATAAGAGTGATGCTCCTAAAGGGACATAATAGGGTGAATGAAGCCTTTAGTTGTTAGTTCCTAACTTTGTACTTTTATCTATGTCAATTTCATAGATGTCATCTTATAAGGAGCTTTGGATTCCAACTCAACTTTTAGGTATTAACTAAATTTCAAATCTTATTTCTATGTCATATAGAAGACTACGTAGCTCCCAGGAAAAATATCCTGGTATTCATAAACCATTGACACATCCTGTGGCTCAACAATATTTGATCTATTAACATAATATATAACAAGAATCCCTTATTGTGCTTCCTTAACATTTTTTAAGACTTGAGTGTATAACTGATAAGGATTCTTCTTCCTTTGTTAAAGAAAATTATATTCTTTTCATCTTTAGCAATCAAATTAATTTTCTTTTTCACACAATCAATAATATCAAGATATTCAAAGAACAAGTCCATTTACAAGATAATATCAAATTTAGTCAAATACAAAATAAGTAGTTAAGCAAGAAATTCCTTCATATTAAATTTTATCTCTCCCTAAACATATGTATTAATCAGAAACTCACTCTCATCTGATAATTTTATAGATAAATTAGTCATTCATTTGATTTATATCAAAAGGTAATGAATCAAGCATATGGTATGCAATAAATCAATGCAAGAAACCACTATTAATTAAAACATCTATGGCCAAAAAAACAAAGGCATACTTATAATCACATTTATAAAGTGTAGAGCTTCCTACTGGATGATTGCATAAACCCGAGGATGAATACCATGACTTCATAACTAATAATGATAGTAGTGGCTATAATACTTACCTCTATCTCTACTAGTGCCTCCCCTACTTATAATATGGCAAACACTCAGTAAGGAAGAAGTCATTTCTATTACTACCTATGTGTAATCTCTAACTATATGTCCTAGCCCTTCATTATGAAAACATGTGGGTTGATCATCTTTCTTGCACCAACAAACTCCATGATGTAGCTTACCATACTCTAGGCATGGAGGTATACCCATAATGGATCCTATGTCCATCCCACTACCACCTGGTATTGAAGCCCTACTAACCTAACTAGAACACTAGGGCCACTTCCCTTTTTAACTTTTTGGGTTATCTTTTTAAATGGATTGGAACTTTTAATTGGAACAACTACTTCTTTCTTTTTCATTATTGTTGCTTTATGAGCTTCAAAGATTTTTTAGTTCTTATTCCATCGACTTGGCTAGTTCCACAAGCTCAACAAAGTTAGTGGTTTTATAAGTAATCTTGATAAATTCCTTTAATCCATGATGAAACACAAAGCACTTCTAATCCTTAGTGCTAACTACCTTAGGGGCATGACGAGCATAAAAAGAGAATCTCCACTCAGTCTATAATTAATATTTCTCTTTGCTCCAAAATTGTTAGGTCTTCTCTTATCCCTTTTATAAGAGTGGATAAATAAACTATTTCTCAAACTCTTCCACAAATTCTTTTCATAAAATTTTCTTGGCTGACTAGCCTCTAAATTGAGCACAATGACAAGACTTCAACCATAATAGAACAACCTTTTATAACAACATCATTGAAAGTAATATTATCTTAAATTTTATGTAATCAATCCTATTAAATATCCTATCAATCTAGAAAATCCATTTTTTTACCTCAAATTGATCTATCCCTCTAAAAAAATAGGAAGGTTGTATTAGATAAAATTGCTCTATCAACTTATCTTCTTGGAAGTCTCTTCTAGGGCTCTATAAGGAACTAAGAGATGATGATTACATTCTAGTTCCTCTTCTTTTCCTATTATTGGTTTGTGACTTAGCTCTCTTAGATTCCTTTGTACCTCACTTAAAATAGAATGACATTTTTGTCTTTTCATATTCATAATTCAATTTTTCAAAACAATAAGGCATCATAACTACAACTATTTTTACTTGTGTGGGTATTATACTATTGTCATCACTTAAAAGCCTATTCTAACATCTAACTTTAGCTTTGGTATTATCCTGTCATGCCCTGTTTAAACAAAACCAATAAAACCTAATGAAAATATCTAAAATATAAATATACTGAGTCCAACTAGAGTTAGTAACATAAAATTTGAGAACGCTAACTAAAGAAAACTTAAAAGTGAGGGTGACAAAGTTAACCTTTCAAATTGTAAATAATAAGTATAATACAATTAAAAGGAATAACAATTTACACATCTATCTACCATAGTATGAAAATTTAAAAATCATAATTGATACAACATTTATAAGAATTTTACAACTATCCTCATATACAATCTATAATACCCACACGCATAAATACAATGCACTCTCATTCCATGGTCTTGAACCATCATCTAAGAATCTTTAACTTTATGATTATCAACATCATGGCTTATAATATAAGTAGAGAATAAGCATAATATGCTTAACAAATAAATTATTAATTACATGAATAAAGCAACATACAAAGGATAATAATATAGTTGAGAAGAAAATGCAGTAAAAAAACAATGCATAGCAATCTTATGCTATAATATTATATCAGTGCATTTATGCTCATGCATCCAAATTAGTGTATGATGTCATATCATACAATGTATATCATATATCATACATTTTTTCATTTCTTAATTTCTTTTAGCATTTTTTTATTTCTTTTTTCACTTATTCATATTCATTCTATTTCTAAGCCCAAATTACTTTTTAATCAATATCCCAACTTTTAGGGGATCTTATATCTTATCTCATATCTCATAGCCATCATCTCTTAACATGTTGTGGCTTGATCTATCTATAAAGTGTTCTCACCTTGAGCCCTTGGCAACAAACATTTTTTAGTGGCAACATTGAAAGTTAAAACATGATAATGGAGATGAGCTAAGAAAGAAGAGGTTTTTTGCCACTGAGTGATTGAACACTTCAAGAAGTTTTTTTTAAAGATCTTTAAATTTTAGATTGAACATTCCTATCTTATTATACATAGGTTTGGATATAATATTTTGTTAAAAAACAAAAAAAAAATGTGATTTTGACCAAACAAAATATAATTTTTTTTTACAAATTTTATGCCCAACTGACTTGACCTTGCATGGATGTGCATGTTGCCTACACATATTAACCCATGACATGGTACTGTTCATGTGTGCAAGTATTATTCCCAAATGTAAATAGGCCTCAATAGTGTAATAAGTCCACCTACAATGTGCATAAATATCATGTGTTGCAACTGGTGGACATAGTGCATCTGTAATTCACATGTGCTCATCTTGAGTGATTATGGAAGCCAGCACATGCATGCATCCTATGAATTGCATCTTCCTATGGGAACACCTATGCCTTCATGTATGTTATTTAATTAGCACACTACAATGCACACTTCAACGTGCCTTTATCTAGCCACTACATGTGGTGCAATATGCAACTCTTACTGCTTAATTCTACAATGATGTTTCCAGTCATTTTGTCACATCCCTTGATTTTTTTATATTTTTTGGGTTTAAAAGAATCTAAAATTGAACTCTTGATTCTAACTCCACCTCTGAGTACCATGATATCATAGGGAAGTATCTTATCATCACATAGCCATTATCTCTTATTTTGAACATCCTATGCTTTAAGTGATGAGACCTCTAACATGCTCAGACTTCACCTCTAAGCACCCATAATATTGGGGGGGGGGGGTGACATATCTCATCATCAAGTAGTCGAGACCTCTGACATGCTATATCCCCATCTTTGAGCACCATGACACTAGGTTGTGAAGCACATCTTATCATTAAGTCACTACAAGATAAGACCATAGAGCAATAATATGATATCCTCCTTTATCAACTTAACCATTCTCAAATTTCTATTGAAGAGTCACTCAAATAATTTTCTTTTCCCTTTTTTCTTATGTAACTTCAAATAATGAAAACATCCTAATTCTTTTTTAAAATCAAGTTGTGAATATGATATAAATTATTTTGAGAAAAATATTTAAAACCTTTGTGGTAGTAATATCTGTATAATTCATGAAAATATCAAATTTTTTATGTTACTTTTTAAAATCACATCTACAAACAATATAAATAATTTTACATATACTTTTTTATTAAATAAATAAAATTATTAAGCAATACTTTTATGAGTTAATGACCATCTTCTATGATATATTATGATAAGCTAGATCTTATTTTATTTGGTAGCCTTATGTAGTGTATTTTTTTGACATGAAAGTGTTATGCCAAAATAAACAGAGCCAACAAACATTACCACAGTGATTAAGATATATAATATAATATAAAAAAGTAATTATTGGATAGTAACATGGATGATCTATATCAACAATAATATAAATCAATAAAAAATAAGTTATTTTTCTTTTTCTTTGGATTCATTTTAAACCTATTTTAATTTTTAAGAAACTATATTAATTTCTTTTTAAACCTCTTTTATCTTCAATACATCTTAAACATTTTATGCTGGATAACCCAACATCTTTGTAGCAATTCTCATAGTGAAATATTATTCTATATAATGGTCATACTTCTAAAGAAATATTATTCTAGATAATAAAATACTTATTTTTAGAGGTATATTATTTTAGATATAAGTTATCTTTTATAAGTAATAATTGATATCTCTTATTTTATATCACTTTATGGTATCATTTTTAATTCAATTATATTAGTATTTTATTAATTATATGCCTTATATTCATATTAATCATAGTGATACAATGCACTAGTTGTACGTATGATCCATTCTTGTTTAGTTAATCAAGACAATCACACTATTTTATACTTTTTATGGTTCTACATCACACTATATGATATATCTATCTTATTATCTCAGAACCCAATAATACCAATGTATTATGTTTATTATACACCTAATAATAATTAAAAATTAATATTCATCGTATTATATAATTTTTTAATCTATTACTCAACTAATTAGACTTGGTTAATTTTTTACACAATTGATCGTACTTGTATATTCATGGCTTTTGTATTATATGATATTATGTTATCTGTATCAATCAATTGTTCTTATGTATTAATGACCTAGTATGATAGGCTCGTTATCCTACATGTCCTTAGTATACGTTTGTACCTGTTAATACTTCTCTTAAGTTTATTCTCACTCTTATTTGATTGTACTATATAATATTCTATTATTATACTATATGGACAACCCCTTTTTTTAATATTTTAGATTACTTTAACCCATAATGATGTGATTTATTAACTATTATACTTGTATGTCATCATAATCATAGTTGTATGACACAATCTCATCTTATAAATCTATGCACCTAATTGATTCTCTCACTTAATTGTAATGATGACCCTATGATATATTATATAATACCTTAAAGTCTTAAAATATTTTTATAAAAATCTCTTTATAAAATTCTAAAAATATTTATATATTTAGATAAAAAAATTATTAGTTTATAACTGTTTCCTCCTTAAGATCATCAATAATTCTTAATATCACATATTTTCTTAAAGTAAACTTTCTTAACCTTTAGAATATTACAAGTAATCTTTATCTTAACTTTCTTTCTTTCTTATGATTTATCATATCATTGTACTATATTAGTCTTCTTTTTTCTTTTCATTTCCTTACTTTCATCATATCATATGTTCTAATTTATAGCTTCTTTTGTTTACACGTATAAGTCTTACCCACACACATGCATCAATAATAAGATAGCACTATAATAGAATCAAAACATATGTAATAATGATATGCCATATAAATTCTTATATTATCATGCATTTAAGAGCAAAGGATATTTAGCAACTCGCCTATATCATAGTTATTAAGTTGGCATACTTGATCATTCTTAGAAGTTTCTTTCATAACATTTTCTTTTAACTATCTTTCTTATTTTTTACATAATTCACATTCCCTTTTATCAATAATAAGTCAATTCCTAATTTCAACTTATAAGAAAATATTTAAAAAAGTCATATGAATTTATCCTTTAACACACTACTCATTTAGCTTTTCTAACTTCACAACATACAATACAATTCCCCATATCGTACTATATGATCCATGACCTCTATTGATTAGACAAATGATTGTATAAGTGATCTCTAGTAGGCATTCCCAAAAATCAAACACATTTAATCTCAATTTCATACAAGTATGATCAACATTAGCTACTAAATCAAACAAGGGAGGTTAGATCGATGATCTCTATTAATTAGATTACAAACTTATCTTACTTATTTGATATCTACTTTGTACATATATGATCCATAGTAATCACTTTATTGGATAAGAGATCAAATAAATGAACCTTATTAATTACATTAGAAGTATATCACACTATCTAATTTATAGTTCATACATATACAATTCTTAACAATTACTTTATTAGAGAAGGGATTGGATAGATGACCTTTATTAAGAAATATTTGAACATTCATATTTTTTGGTCTTAATTTTATACTAATATTATATTTGTCAAATACTAGATCAAAATAGAGATTAGACATTCAATTTCTTATTGTATAATTCCATAGCTCATTATACTGTCTGATAAAGAATATTATACTAGTATTATGCATATTTGAATACCATTTCACAAATAGGTCGATGGATTTTTTTACAACTCCCCTTATGAGTATGATAACCTATATAATCAAACTCCTATATCCTCTTAAAGTATGTTTTATGCATCAATATTTATATTGCAAATCTAGAATTTGAAAATATATTAACTTGTAAGTGCCTTAAAACAAGCATCAAAATATCAGTGACTAGATTTTATATTGAAGCATACTGTTATGGAAGGTTTTGTAATGAGATATATATATATATATATATATATATATATATATATATATATATATATATATATATATGTATGATATTTTTGGAAGTGATTTAAATTTTTTAGATTATTAAAGATAAAAAAATTCTTAATATTATTTTAATCCTATTATTAAGAACCAAATAACTCCTCTCCCAAACCCCAAAAATCATTTGCATCATTTGAAAATATTTTTAGAAAGTAAAAAGAAAGGGAGAAAGGGAAAGGAGAGTCAGACAAGAAGAAGAAAAGAAAAAATAGTAAAGAGAATGGAAATGTTGAAATGGCTTACATTAACAAATATCGATAAAAACCATTACAGTACTTGGAGGCTTACATTTGCTCCTCATGATGATTTATTGAACCCAAACTCATAATGTAGTTCTTTTTGCTTGTTAATGAAGGGGAAGGGATGGAAATTTTCAAAGTTATCATTGATAACTTAGGGGGCCCCTTCATTGATCAAGTTCTTTAGTTTTTTATTCATGAATCAATAAAAAAAACCTATTGTTGGATAGATCAAGGCCTTCTAATTTGGATGAATCCATCCTCAAGTGAAGATGTGCATCCATATTGGTATACCAGCCTATGGATTAGCCTTTTTGATATCTGAATCAATTTCTTTCCTTTTCATGCAAAAGAATCATACCTCGTCTTAAGGATGTAAATAAAAATTATGTCAAGTTTCCTAGAGTAGTCTTTTTCTTATTAGATCAATCTCTTTATAGTTGTTCCTTTGATGTAAGCATTTTAATAAGCAAAGTAAATCAAACAGGTAAGTCAAATGATCTCAAAATCTCTTGGAAGTTTGAGTTGCTATTAGTGTAGGACAATATGAATCTAATTCCTTCTTCATGTTTGCCAATAAAGGTGACTTTTTTCCCTAATTTGTATTTGAGTTTTTGTTATCTTTTTCTCTTCAATTGCTAATGCCTTTTTTAGATATGAGGTTTTCGCATAATCGAGTTAGAAAGCAAACCTAACTCTCTCTTTACTAGTTCGAAAAGATTAAAAGTTTTGATAATACTAGTAGTAATAAATAGGATACCTTTAGAAGATACTTTTCATATTAATTTCTAATCAAACTTAGGAAAACTAGTTTAATAAAGATAGTTTCACTATTTTATAAGTAAGATGTCATAAAGTGAGCATCTAAGTGAAAAAAAGGCTTAGAGAAAAGAAAGAAACTTTAGTAAAGCCTACATAATTATGTTCTATTAAGGAAGACCAATAGTAAGATGAGAAATATCAATGACTAAACCAAAAGATTAAGGATAGATGAAAGTTTGATTTTACTCTTGATGAGTATGATGTACTAAGATTTTAGAAAAGTTTATGTATTCCTACCCATTAGTAGTTGAGACAATTATTACTATTTAAAACTCATAATACTAAATATTTCATCTATCTTAGAAATAATAAAATATATTAAGAATTAAGACAACATTATAGGTGGACTAAGATCAAAAAGAGACCTAATAGAGTAAATGTAAAAATGTCTAGTGCATCAACAGGTTAAGGGAGAACACAAAAAACTCCATAGATTATTACAACTCATGTCTATTCTTGAATGGATCTATGATTTTATAACTATGGATTTCATTATTAGATTATATAGGACTCTTGTAAGGCATGATTTTACTTAGGTAATTATCGATAGATTAATGAAGTCTACATACTCCTTGTTACCAAGACTACCTATTCTATAAAAAATATACAAATATGTGCAAAAGATTATGAGATTATATGATATTCTAAAGATAGTCATTTGTGATAGACATCCCAAATTTACCTCTTAAATTTGGGGGAAAGAGTATAATACTTTTAGGACTCAATTAAAATTTAACACAACTTTAATTCTTGAACTGATGAATAGACAAAGGATGATAAAAAAATGTAAGAATTTGATGCAACTGTGTGATGAATTTGTGATTGAGAATATCACTTATCTTTAATAGAGTTTATATATATTAATAGTTTTCATACTAGTATCGACATGACACCTTATGTAGCCTTATATGAAAAAAAAATGTTTATTTCCTCTATGTTAGTTTAAATAGAGACAAATAATTAATCATAGTTTATTTTGTTGATGAAGCTACCTAGAAAATCAAAATAATAAGAGATAAGAATTAAACTATTCAAGTTCAATTAATAAACTATTTTGATTGAAAGTATAAAGATGTTGGATTCTAAGAAGGAGATCATGATTTTTAAGGCGAGTCCCTTTAAATAAGTAACTATATTTGGTATTACAAGAAAATTAAAATTGAAGTATATTGGACATTTCCAGATATTGGAAAAAGTGGGATTAATTTCTTATCGAGTAGTATTGCCTCCTCAGATGTCAAGTGTACAAAAATATTAATATATCCTTATTAAGAAGATATGTACCTAATTTGTTGCATATCCTACAACATAATTTAATAGAAATTGAGATTCAACTTGACATGTCTTACAATAAGGAGCTCGTTAGAATCCTAATAAAGTAAGAGAAAAGGTTAAGAAATAAAATTATTCTTATGGTAAATGTGCTTTATAGAAATCAAATAAAAAGAAAAATCACTTAAGATGTAAAAATGATATATATAATAATTCCCATAATTATTTTAAATTTTAGGATTAAATTTCTATAAGGTGAGAAGATTGTGATAACCTACCAAATTAAATTATTATATCTTCTCAAAGTATGTTTTATGTATCAAATGTTTGAGGTATAAATTCAAAATTTAAAAATGTGCTGATTTGTGAGTGTCTTAAAAAGTGTGTTAAAATATTAGTGGTTAGATTTTATATTTAATTATAACATTATGAAAGTCTCATCATAAGAAATCCATAAGTATATGAATTGTATTTTTTTATAGGTTACTTAATTTTTTTTGCAAATTATCAAAGATAAAAAAATTAGTAATATTATCTTAATCCTTCTATTTAAGAACTAGATAACTCTTCTCCCAAACCCCAAAATGCTTTTACATTATTTGGAAACTTCAGAAGAAGTAGGAAGAGAAGGAGAGGAGAGTAAGGAGAAAGAAGGAAAGATAAACAACAAAAAGAAAGGAAAAGAAGGAAAGAGCTTAGGGAAAGAAAGAAATTTCAATTGTTTTTATAGAAATAGAACAGAAAAGTAAAAATCCTATCCATGTTATATTCTTAAAGCATGCATTAATTGATTTGGATGTCCAATAAGTCATGCATATGAGTTCTAGTGAGAAGTTGTTAGGGTAAAATGTTGCTACAATTTTTTTACTACAATTATAGTAGATGATGATTGCTTAGGTCATATTAGTACTGATAATTTGAATTAAAATGGCTTTTCGACATAAGTGCAAAATGGGATCTGTAAAGCATTGTACTAATATGACACATTTATTAAACTTGTATGATGATGTATGTACTACTCAACCAAGAAATTGTCTAGTCAAATCGATGTATGAATGAATATCTGTGACGATCATGCTAATATGATAGAATAACTAAATTAGTACTATAATTCATAAAATGTTGTTGATAAGAATTTTGTAATGCATCTTACATGTATAACTAGGGTATTGAACAAGTATGATTTGGTTATGAGAGAACTATATTAGATTGTCTGTCCGAACTTTGATATGACCCAATAACTATAAGGGATTATATTTGTGTGATAAGTGTAATATAATGTTTAGGCCCTAGGTAAAGCCCAAATCATATGGTATGATAGGGGTGATCATACTATACAATGTGAAGGAAGAAAACTTAAAGAGAGTAGTTATCTTATTTATGCTTTGGTAGAGCTTTTGAAAACAATTTCTTAATAGAAATCAATTTGTTTATTAATAAGAATCAATATGAATTGTATAAAAAATAAGAATTGATAAAAGAATGAGAAAAGTGATAGAAGAGATCTCTCAGATTTGCTAAGTAGATAAGCTAAATTATTGTAATATAAGTGGGTTATTAATAGACCCTTATTATTATAATAATGCATGATTAGATAAGCATTTGCATGACATAATATTTCTTACATATGTTTTGATTTTATTATGGCACTTTATGATTATTGATGTATATTTATTTATTACTCATGTTTAGATATGAGTTATATAATATTATAAATTAGAATATATGATAAGATAAAATAAAATAAAATAAAAAAGAGGCTAGTATAGCTTGAGAAAGAGGATGATTCTATTTGATAATGATATGATAAATATGATGTACATCACCCCTCATGTCATGACACTTACAAGTGGGGCCATGACATATAAAGACCTTGACTTAATGCTGATGAGATACTTCACTCTCATATAATGTGATAATCATAGATGAGACTTCTCAAACCATGATAAAAGAGATTAGTTAGATCAACTTGGTCAAACTTTGTCATAATAATCAATCTAATAAAGGCTAGTCCATTTCAAATATATGATTGGATGGTGATGGTTAGAGTAGAAAGATAAAGTTGGAAATGTTTGTTGAGAGGTCAGTTAAATCTTAGAAAGAGGCAATTATTAGTGGATTAGATAATGATAATAGCTTAGGATAATAACATTTATATGAGAAAGAAGATGTGTAATAACCATGATAAGGCTTGAATATCATGATGGGAGGCTTGGATACACTTGGGGATGTTTCTCTATCCTCAAGGGTATCTTGAAGGTGCTAATTTATAGTCAACTATGGTCTTCAAGTTGGTACAAAATAAGGATCTTATATTTATGCCACTTAGGTAGCATTAATGATGTTTGCCAAGATAAACCATGGGTTTAGCTATTATGGTGGTGCCATAAAGAAAGCATTGAAGAAGAGATGGGGATAATGAGATGAGGACTACCATTTGGTTTGAGTGTCAATCATGGATGAAGATATGATATGAGATTCTTGAATTTTGGATATGTTATTTATTTTTATATAATGTTAGATCTTAGTCAAACTCATGTATATTTGTTCAATACAATTCTATGTATTTATTATTATTATTATTTTATATTTTTTTATTTATTATTAGTTTTTATTTTAAAAATATGTTATTACAATATTTAGAATGCTTCTTATTGACAACTGTAATGTCTTTACTTACTATTAAACTCTTATTACAGAGAGGTAAAGAAGTTGGAATAAAAAATGAATAAGGGAATTCAATAATGCTTAAAAAAATAAACCAAGAAGGCAAAAGCTAGTAGTATGAGCTAAAAAACAGTTTCAAAAGAATTTATAGGACTTATAAAGTATATATGGGTCAAGTCAAAACAACGATGGTTCATCTCTCATAAAAATTATCAAAAAAAAAAATTTTTGGTATAAGAGCGTAGATAAAAAAAAGTCTACATTTAATTTATATACTATAAGTCACTCGAGGAACACAAAAAGTTAAATTTAAATGCAACAGAATAATTTTAACTACTCAAATGAAATAACTAAAGATACATATTTAAGCATACTTATTCAAATTCATGCTTACTTTGGGTAGATTGAAATAAGTTCATCGTCATATGATTTGAAATGACTAAAAGGATGTGCTAACTTCATTTTAAGGTATAGAAAAATTCAAGTAAAAAAAGAAAAGAATTAAACACAATATTTTAGTTAGGAAAGTTTAAAAAGAATTTTAAGAAATTATAAAAAAATAATGAAATTATTTTTTATTGAAAAGTCTTCAAGTTTAGCATCTTGCTTCATATATAATCTAGATACTAAAGAGAAATATTAACTAAGATTGCTTGAACTATAATAGTTTTGTTTATTATGATAAATTTTTAATAAACTTAACTATATCTCAGGTATACTTTTCTTATGTAAAAGTAGAAGTATATATATTGGATAATTAACAATTAAATGTTCAAATAAAGTTTTTTATCATCAATATTAGCATGAGACTCAATTAGTAATGCATGAGAATATAAAAGGCTTTTAAGTTGAAAATAAAGGACTTGTCCCTTTCATAAGATGTTATCCATTTCATATCTCTTTATCATGCTCCTACATAGTCATTACTCCACCATCAATGCTTCATCGTCGACCTTTTGTCACTACCTCACCATTATTGTTGTTGCATATATATCACACCCTTATTATGTTGTGGCGACCCCTTTTCTAACCCTATCTTTCTTAGATTGGGTGACGCTAATCTATTTTACTACATTCTTTTATTCATTTTAAGACAAAATAAAATTTTCTTTTATTTTTCTAAAATATGTAGTGAAAGCATTTTATAACATTTGTAAGATATTTTAAACCTTTCAAAACCATAATAAAAGTGAATAAAGCCAACATTTATACAACTTTTGCAAATCATAACTGTTGACATTTTCATTAAACAAGTTCTATATAACATCAATAAATAACAATTATTTTGCATATCTTTTTTCTCAAATAAAATAAAATGATACACAACACATCAAAAGATAATTTAGCCTCTTCTAAGTTATCATATGTCTGTTTTTTTTACTTCTTCTTGATGGTTGCATGGTGTACCACATTTTAACATGAAAGTGTTAGACAAAAAATAAGTTAGGCCAGCCTTCATTGACTTAATGACAATATATGTACATGTATGTAAAGAATGCAATATTTAGGTAGTTGCATGCATGGTTAATTATAAACAATACAATATATAAAAAGAGTTATGAGCATAATATAGATAATGTAAGTAAAGTCAATTATCATGTACAATATTTTATCTCTTTTTGCTTTGTTTGTGACAACCCATATTTATATTCTTAAGTGTTACAATTAATATGAGTATTTGATAACAAAATTTTAAAATTTGTTTGGACAAAGATAAAATCATATTATTTTGATGCATCTCAAAAAGTATGTTCAATAAAGTAATCTAAAATTTAATGATGAATATGTCCTTAGATAGAGTTCTTCATGAACAATTCAATGATTTATGCATTATAATGTTTAGAGATCAATAAGAACTAACATAAGTTTTTAAAATTTGATGGATTTAAGCAAACTTTATTTCTAAACTAACATTGTGTGCTTTTTTAATAATAATAGTGTCTTATTACCTTCTTCTTGACATGGTTACTAAAAAAGTTTAGGGCTCAAAGTTTATTTTTAGGAAGCTTCTTCACCCATCTCGAGAAGTATCAACCTTTTATTTTTTAAGGAGTCGATCAAAGAGGACCATAAGAATTATTATTAGGAGAAATTATGGAAAGAAGGTAAGCCAAGTAGATAGTTGCTATTATGTAAGATTGGTGGATCTCCTTTTGAATCCTATGCCTTGCATTTGATTTATGAGGTTGTGAAGCATATTCATATGAACTTTTATCTCATGTGGGTTTTGATTGCTTCTATGGCATACGAAGGAATTCAGAAGATAAGAGAGGAATCTTGCCACTACAAGAGATAAACATGTCGTTGAAGGTAGTAGGTGATTTGTTTTATAGAAGAAGGTTTGCTATATAACGTCTTGCTAAGGGAGAATAACTGTTATTATCACACCTCACCTGACATCTCATATTAACATCAACCTTAATAATTTTAGAAATAGAATAATCAAAGTTTAAACGTAATTACAAGATTCTAACAACTTAATCAGGTGAAGAATAACAATAAATCTTACTTTCATTTTTGTTCCTATCATCTAATTTTTTAAATTCTATAAAATAAATTATTATGTTTTAGAAAACAAATGGACAGAATTTCTTATAAAATTATTCATATTTTTTACACAAGTATATAATTAACAATAATAATCACAAGAGATAAATAATATTTACAATAATGATAAATCTATAAATATAATCTCAATATAATAAAATATATAATACACCTACATAACAAAATATTTTATCTCCAAAAGATATGATAATTACTAATGATTTTTTATATAACAAAATCTATAATTTTATTATCAATTTATGAAATATTAACTGAAATTTATAAATATAACTATACTTATCAAAGATATAGAGATAAATCTATAAATTGATACATTATCTCAAATATAATCTCAACATATCTTTTAAAATACATAAAATAATAATATCATAATCTTATAAAAAATATACTATCAAACTTAAGTGTAATTAAAGTTTCTCAATTTTAACTTGTAATGTAAATACTCAAGTAAATTTGTATGTAAATAATAAGATAATATAAAATATGATAATAAGATAAACTATAAATAATTAATAAAATAATATTAAATAAGTTCTTACGATTATCATCTAGAAATATATATATATAATAATAATAATAATAATAATAATAATAATAATAATAATAATAATAATAATAAATTTTAAAAAAATATGATTGTGAGATATAAAAAGATGTATAATATGTAAGAGCATGTGATCAAACTATAGAAGTATATAAAATATTCAACATACAAAAAGATGTAAAAATATAACTTCTAATTATGTTTATGCATACACATCTCTCTATCTACTATAATTTATTTTATCCATCTAAAATATATTTTTTCTAAATATTTTTAAACTATTTTGATTCTAATATTTTTTTGCTTTTTTATCCTATTATTATTTCTTATCTTTTTCATATTATTCATACTTATTTATTGTACAATCATTATTTTAGTATCATAAGATCTCATCTCATCTATATAATATTTATATTAAGTACACAGCTGCATATATATCATATCACTTGACATCGTATGATAGCATATAAACCTAGTTTATAGGCATATCACATCATATCTACCTTATAGTGGATCTTATCTCTAAGCTACTAGATCATACAATGAGTAGCTCTTCACATATCATATTTACATTATGATGGATCTCATCTTTAACTACTAGATCATATAGTAAGTAACTCAACATATATCATGTAAGTTCTGATGTTAGTGATACCAAATTATAGCACATCATCTCTAAAGTGAGGTTCTATAAGAAAGAAGTGAATTATTAGGAATTAAATTTTGATTTATTACAAAATATTTTAATAAAATATTTAAAGTAATTTTTAATTTTAATAAAGTTTAACAAATATATAAAAGTGAATTTCTTCAAATTTTATTTTAAAAATATATTAAGTTTTATGAAAGTCATGTAATTGAAAAAAATAAAATATAATTAAAACTATACACAATCAATTTTTTGGTGGTTCGACTTACAAAACAACCCTATATCCACCCCTGATAAAAATAAGGTAAACAAAAACACAATATAGGTCTTTCGCCAAAAAATGGCTATACTAAACCCTTCCAACAAAGAGATAGGCTATTGCAACCTTACAATGAAATGAAATGGTAATAGAAGAAAAATATTTGATGACATAAAATTTAAAGAGACAAGTTTCTTAATTAAATGAATTAAAAATAAAAAAATTAATAACTGATCTCATTTAAAGAAAAGAATTTTAAGAGTTTGCCAAGTGAATGGTGCAGTAGCTTATGGAAGTGATGATGAGAACGAGCTACTAACAGCTTGAATATTTTTTTCTTAAAACTTTTCTTTGGATCGCATAAAAATTCTTCTTTTATTTTAATACAAAAATACCTTATTTATAGGCAATTTTAATAGCTAAAATCACTTACCAAACACCCATTTTAGCATTACAATTTTTGTAGCTTTCATAATATTTTATTTAGAAAATAAAAAAATATCCAATTGCCCAAAAGAAAGGCTAAAATAGCTATTATGTAGGAGCTGTTCGATCGGAACACACTAAGACCATTCGATCACGAAAACTTGTAATCAAATATGCACCATAGAAATATGAAATTGAGTTGAGCTGTTAGATTTGAATCGTGATTTGAAGGTCGGATTTACCTTTTTGAGTGGATAAAATGTGGACCAGTGATCACGAAATTGTGTGATCAGATGGTTGTAAAATTATCACTTTTGAAAAATGTGATATGACAATGATCATTTGATCGTGAAATGCGCTATCGAACAGTTCACATTACACTTATAATTGGGGAGTTCATCATGTAGATAAGGTTTGCATTTATAGTCCCACATTGCTTTTTGTTATGTGTTTTTCTAATTATAAGGATTTATGTAACTTTTATACGTAGTTGAATAACTAAGTTGGCTCCTTTTTGCTAAGTTAGAGAATTAATCACCCGAGTGACTAGCTAGCAACATATATTTTGTTTGACTTACGAAGATGGGTTTGATGACTCAACACAAAATTCAGTGTTTGGATTAATTATGTATCGAACCACGTTTAGAAGTTGTTATCATTGAATCGTAGTAGTTCACTGTAGCAACCTAGTTGGTTCAGTCAGTAATTTTTTTTATGAATAGTTATTTTTTGTTATTAAATTTTTTAATTAATATTATTAGCACATTTATTTTACAATAGATTCATTAAATATTTCAAAATTATTATTAAGATGAAATAATACTCAAGATAATCAAAGAGAATGGATAAAAAATATTGAAAACCTAAATATTCTAAAATTAATTTAAATTTAATTTATATGTCTTATAATAAATAAATATTTTAATCAAGCTTAACATTCTAATGAAAGTAAAATTAAAATACTTAAAATTAAATTTGAAATATATCTCTTAGTGGTTTACCACTCCAACTAAGATAATCTTCATAAGATTTAACATTTGTGTATCTTTTTTAGTTCTCCCAAAATATAAGCATGGGCTATCTAAAATCTAAAAATTTACTTAAACAAGTTCATTAAAAATATTTAGGATTTGTTATTATCAAATAAAGTACCATGACCAGGGGTCAATAATACTACAATCTCAACTCTACTTATAATGATTCAAAAAATATAATTAAAGTTAATATCATTAAACAAATATAATCATTCTCATCTTTACTCATTCTAGTCATAATATATTTATGATACATCAATACCATCATTGATAGAATCATCATAATAAAACACATATAGCCTTAATCGTATCAAATGTGTGGTCTCATTTCACAAGCATTAGTATGTTACTTTATTTTTTTAGTTATTATTTCTCATTTTTGTCTTTATTCTCTATCATATTCATTTTTATATTATACATCATCAGCATCATCAAATCAATTAAGTGTTTCACATCTCTACTTTTATTTTTATAGCATAACATGCAATAATGATGTTGAGCATGATGCAAAAAGAAAAGGATAATATGTCAAAATATTAAATACTGAATAATCGTAACATAATATCATACTTATATTACAGTTGTTTAAAATTTACTTACCTACTCTTCTTGGAAAAATTCATTTATTAAAATTTTCTTTTTCTTTAATTTTTTATAAATGAATGCTTACATGCCTAATTAAAAATAGTTACAATTTTATTATTATTGAATACTAATTCAAATAATATTCTTAAATCTATGAATTCAATGTTACTTACTTAAGCTTCTTTTTTAATTCAATTGAGCTAATACATTAATGGTCATGTATTATTTTATGGAAAAACCTTAAAGCTTCCTTATTTTATAGTAAATGTTTTCTAATATTAGTCAACAACCTTTAACCATCACCTAGTTCCTTCTCATTTGCACCAAAGTTAAGAAAATATGTAATAACTCACTAATTTTCCCTTATATTAAAAATTACAAAAATTGTAAGCATAATACTCAATCATAGTTGTTAGGGCTTGGATTTACTAAACATAACCCATTCTCATCTCGATTTGGATGCAAAATGCCTTTCAACTCCTCCTAAAATAATAAGACAAACATAAATAACAAATTGAAGTCAATCATTGGCTTTCCCATTTTCTAGTGACCTACTTGAAATTTAGGTTCTTCTAATCAAATCAAAGAAGAATGTAACATCAATAGTAGCCCACAAGACCCCAATCTTCGTCATAAAATTTCGTAAGGTTGCACGATAGCGAGAAGGTGTGGATCGAAAGCCAAGGAGGTCAACCACACATGTAAGGGTGAAGGGGAAAGGAAGCGAAGTGATAGAGTGGGAGAAAATTAGGGTTTCATCTTCTTTTTTAGCTCATTAAATTATTTTTTATTAATTATTTAATTCATATATTATATGTTATTAATATTTTTTATTATTAATTTATAGAAAATCTAAATAAACTTTGATTATCAAACAACTAATGGTGACAAACTTGTCTAAATGAGATCTATTCAATGGTATATTTATTTTTTAAAATTTAACATACTTGATAAATACATATTTTTTAAGATAATACCCAATATTATTATTTTAATCAATTTTATCAAAAATTAAAATCTTAAAAACTTAATCAAATCACTTAAAACTATTTGGAACTAGTATTGCTAAAAAATCAAGTTGTTACAATTTTAGTTACAACTTGCAGAGCAATGAGAAAAAAGTTGTTAAGGTGATTAAGTATCAAGTAAGTTTGTTAGAGAAAGAAAATAAGAAACAAAAGATGAGTTTTTTTGCTGAAATCAAAGTTGTAAAAGGATAGATCAACCACTACAATAGAATTGGTGGGTGAAGTATAAGTTATTATAAAAAATTTGTTAAATTGAAATTGTTTGTTTTAGCTTTAAGGGGGTGGTAGTTGAGGAGCTTTAGCTTAGAAGATTTACATTTGATTTTTTTTATAGAAGGGATCTAGAGAAAGGGAATTCTGTTTGGTTTTTATAGTAGGAAGATGTAAGAGCAGAGCAAGGGTTGCTACTTTAGCACAAAGAAATTTGTAGTTTGGAACTATCTTAAAAAAATTGAGCTATTGCAGCTACGAAGAGTAAGAATTGAAGACCTATAATGCTATTGTTTGGAGGATGAAAGCAAGAAGAAAGATAACAATGCAGTTTTATTTTATTTATTTATTTTTAATTAAGATTATAAGTTGATGTAAGATTTGATAGAAACACTAGGGAATGTTGTTGAATTATTGCAACAATTGTATGTATCTTCTAAAAAGGAAGAGCTATAGTAGCAAGTTGTGGATAATAGTAAGAAAGTATAATAAA
Source organism: Vanilla planifolia (assembly GCA_023846275.1). Lineage (NCBI taxonomy): Eukaryota > Viridiplantae > Streptophyta > Magnoliopsida > Asparagales > Orchidaceae > Vanilla > Vanilla planifolia. The sequence goes on from CM043867.1 coordinate 7,829,963, forward strand.
AGTAATTGAAGGTATAATGTTTTCTCTTGGTTTAAGTGTAGCATACTTTATAACTATGTTAGAGGTTTGTTCGTGTTGCTGTATAAGAGATGTATCTCAAAAAACATTTTTTATCATGTTACTTAGTTCTTATTCTTTGGAAGTTAAAGAAAGAGTTTTAAAAGGTTAAATTATAGTTAAGAAATTATTATAAGTTCAATTTTTCTATTTTATGCATGTTTGAGTTAGGAATTAGTCGTGGATTGGGTAATTAGAAAAGGTTTGAGCAAGCAAAATAAATAATTCAATGTATTATTTGAAATGAGTATATTATGAAACCTATATGCGATTTTTATTGTGAATGAAGAGAGGGAAAAAAGGGAATTGATGGTAAAGTAGTCTCTAAGATCCAGATAAATAATTTGAATTAATTGAAATACAAGTAAGTCTTTTATAATGTGTGAAATTAAAATATTTGTAATGCAAATAATTTTTCATATCTTGTGTATTGTATATTTTGTCATGAATAACATGACATCATTGACATGTGTATATGCATATTCACTAATTTCATATAAAGTATTACATGAGTGATATGGTGTGACTACTTCTATATAAGAGATAAATGGCTTAAAATGGGAATTAAAATATGCATATGAATGTTTATATGTGTATGTGTATGTTTGTGTCTATAATTATGCCAATATTGCACTTTTGAGAATAATCAATATAATAGAATGATAAAGAAATATGTATAAAAAGGGAAAAAGTAAATGTTATGTGATATGATAAAGCTTATAAAATGAAAGAAAAGTAAAATAAATTTAGGCTTTTAAGCATAATTTTCTACAAGAAATAAAAGTAAATTAATGTTAAGGATATGTTATTCTCTATGGCCTTATTCCTTAGTGCTGCTTGCTATGTGATGTGATTATTGTTGTTTGTTATATGATATACGTGATTAAAGCTATTTATTGTGTGATAAAAAATTCTCATTTGTTATATGATCTAATGCATCTAGTGACCAGTACTTATTGTGTGATCCAACAATTGATATTATAAGATGCCAAGAGAAATGAGATGAGGTTCTTGAGGATAAGAGCCATCTGAGAAAATAGAGCCCTTGATATTTGAAAATAGATAAGAATTGTGTAAATAAATATAAAAGGATATGGTAATAAATATTCTTGATAGATTGGATGAAAATAAAGATTAAGTGCTATTGCATGATGTGCATATGTATTAGTAAAATATTATTATATATTTGTAGTGTTGTAGAGATTGACTATTTCTTAGATGCCATTCATATTGATACAATGCTTGAGACCAAATTCCTTTCTGTTGTATATATATTTACCAATTTTGTTATAGTCATCAATTTATTTGTTAAACTTATTATACTCATTCTTCTACTTGTATTGTAGGGCATGATACTAGAACTCATTGAGTGAGAAAAACTTAGTGATATATGAGTTAGGTTCTTGAGTATAGAAATATGGTAGTTTGGATAATAGATATTGTGATGTTAGAGATTTTATGATTTCAAACTATTCAATCTTATGAATTATTGATCTGTGACATAAGGTTATTATGATAATTTGAAAATATTGTGTTTTGGTTTAAGATATATTTTTTTTGTTTATTAATATTATGGATAGTTATTAAGAGAGTTTCTGTTTGTTTAATTTCTAAAATTTGTATTATTTATTATTCAAATTAAAAATAATATGTTATTTATATTTGGTTAGAAGTTAGCTCTAATCATATTCCTAGGTGGTTAATATCCTCTAACTACATTGAGACTCTGATTTCCTTATTAATAAAGTTATTAGGGATGGTATTAAGAAGTATTGTTAGGCATGGCATGACATTGTTACTTTTAACATTTATCATATTTGACATCCCTTTAAGGTTCATCTTAGGCAAAGGTCATTTCATAAATAAATTAAAGATATTTAGAAACATATCATTCCAAACATAAATAACCCAAAAAAGCTCATTTGACTCTTTTGAACCATTAACCATTTGTCATTTCATATTTTTGAACATTGTTCTTCTTTTACCAAAATCTTTTCTTTTCTCACTTTTCATATTCTTTTTCTTCTTTTCTTTTGTGATTATTATCACAAATAATATTTTTCTTTGTTTTTATTTTTCATTAATGATCATTATCAATATAATATTTTTCTTATCTTTTTCCTTTCTAGTAAACATTATCACACAAATATGAAAATAGTTAAAGCAATACAATTTTTCATCAACATATTATAAAAATATTTCTATACATAAAGAATCAAACATCTTTTATCATTTCTTTATGGATTATCTCTTTAAGGGTTCCATCCTTCTAACAAGCATCAACATAATTATAAGATTGGTTACTCTATTCATTAATTACTTTTCTTATTCAATGAAGGTATCAATTTTATTTTCACTTCAATTAATAAGCAATCCATAAATAGTATTGATAACATAGTAAGCAAATGTATAACATTTCATCATGAAGTTGATTGGGACAAATTCTTTTTTCTTAAAGGGTTGTTAATTTCAATCTATATTACATTAAACAAGTTTGGCTACACAACTTCTCCAAATTTTCATTTCATACAATCATTTAAGGGATCTCTAACCTTTTAACATGCATCATAAACCAAACATATTTATTTATGCACAAGTTTCATACACAAGCATCTTCAACTTGGTATTTCTCAAATCATTAATACATCTAGCCTACAATATAAATTACATCAAACATATATACATAGTACAAGATTGCCTGCACAAGAATTTTTAAATTAGTATTTCTCAAATTATTAAGATCTTTAACTTATACTACATATTACATCAGGCATAAACATATAATATATGATTACTTATCTCTTAATTTTTTCGTGTAGTGGTCTCTCCAAGGATTGGTTGTTTGCTCAATTTCACCTTCAACTCTTTGGTGCTACAATACTCGTGATTAGATTTCCCTGATTTTTCCTTTGCCTTATGCTCAACTCTTCTTAGATTCCATATAAACTCTTGGTAATAACTCCTTTCTCTCTTTTCTTCACTTTAATGCACTTAGCTAAAGCTAACTAATTTGATTTTTTTCCAAAAACTTTTTCGTAAACTTGGCTTGGCCTTCTTTTATGCACAATAAATGCCAATTTGCAATTTCTTTAATCTTCTTCCAATGGCAATGTTCTTTTAAGTGTCTCCTCACCTTTTTTACTTAATTCTAATGTTTTCTTATTGTTTAAACTCTCTTTACAATAATTTATTTTATTATTTTGAATTTAAAATTTTTTTATTATATAGTATTGTATTATACAATCCCTTCACTTCATACTATACAATGTTAATATCTAGTTTTATCTATCATTAATTATATTGATTATACTTATGTAATACCTAAATCATAATTTTATGATGTCTTTTGATTCATATTCTTATTAAGTCATAATTGATGATGTCCCAATATGATTTTACTTAATCTTAATCATACTTATAGAATTGTACTCTTCATATTATATGATGTGTTATGATTAATTCATCAATTACTCATCCCATCAAAATTAATTTTTTCTTCTCTTTTGATTATATTGTATGATATTTATTTTTATACTAATAAAATCCAATATTGTCTTATCTTTTTTATCCTATTGAAGTGATGCTTTGTTTTACTTATAATCATATTAATATAATTGTTTAGTCATACTTATCTGATCAAAATTCTACTTATATATTTGTTTTCATTGTTAATCTTAGACTTGAAAGGGATCAAACATCATAATTTTCTTCATCAAATGATTTTTTGGCACCATTCCACTTGTTTTTTTTACTTCTTACTGATATTAACTTTTATGGAGATTACATATCTATTATCATCTTTTGATTTGAGTTCTCTTTATGAGATTTGTCTCTTATTAGATTATTGCTTGAGCTTGGTATATTCTTCACATATGGATTGAAATTTTCAAATTCCATGTCTATAATTTAACCATAATATAATAAAAACCTTTCTTTTGTAATTTTCTTCTAATTTAATTACATATAAAAATCAAACATGACAACATCCTCAATATAGTAAACATCTCATCACTTGATTTCAAATAATTTGATTCACTTTTCTTTAATTTATTTCAAGACCCTTCTTCATCTATATTTGTTCCTCATCATAATGTTTTGATTCCTTCATTCCATTTTATATATTATCATGTTCTATAATATAACATTATCATACATCACTTCAACATTGTATGCATCTCCTCAATTTGTATGAACTATTCTTTAACAAACATTTCTTTAATTTCTCTTCCTTTCATTTCATCTCTCTATCATATTATTTTTTTAATTTAATGAAAATCATATTATATTATCTAAATCTTCATATTGTATGATCTATATTGAATACTCTTCATATGAAGGATCATTCAATTTGATCTCCTACTATCTTTCTCTTTTCATAATCATGCTTATAAGTTATTATTCTTTATATTATATGAAGGATCATGCTTATAAGTTATTATTCTTCATATTATATGATTTTTGCATATCCAATCTTTTACCTTCTTGGTTTGGTCTGAATTATTAAGGTATTAAGTCATCACGTTATTATGATTTTTCTAATCGTATTATGTGGTCTATTTTAGTCTACTCATTTCATTTCTTCTCTTTTACTTGTACTATATGATCTTCTGATATTGTAATGTATGATACATCTAAGTCTACTCATTTGATCCTATAGTACTTACTGCATGATGCTTTATATCATATTATATGATATTTTTATTAGCTTTAATTTCATTCCTTCTCATCTTTTTTATGATACAATGGTTTATACAACTCTTTTTGGTTAATCTGCTTATCAAACTATATTGTATGATAATTTGATATTGTATTATACAATAGTTAAAATACTTTATGTTTCATTCTCTATTCATATTATTTAATTTTCTAATATAAAACATATGATTCTCTATTCATTACATTATATTGTATAATGATGTAGCATTATACTATATAATGATCTAATATAGTTTGTTCACTTCCTTGTTCTACCATATTGTATAATGGCTATATATCATACTGTTTGATAGTCTCAACTATTTAAATTACTTTGTTGCATTCTATGTCAGTTAATATGATGGTATATTGATACAAAAAAAAATTTAAATTTTTATTAAGGTCTAGGTTGAAGCTTATAATACTAAAGATATTTAATAAATTATTAAAGATTATGAAAGGATATTATACACTAATTAGGGTTAAATGATTTATGTAATATTTTAGAATTATTTAAAAATTAATGTTTAAAGTTGCAGTGTGAATTATTAAGTAAAATAGATAACAACTTATTAAGAGTTGAGTATACAGTCCTATTGAGTAGTTTTTGTTATATTTAATTTTATACATATAAAATATAAAATTTGATACAAACTTTATATAGAGTATTGTAACAAAAAATAGTAACTCTAACTTTATATTACTACTTAAAAAATAAAAATTATCAAAAAATATACTTTTTTATGATGATGTCTTATAATTCCATCAAAGGTGGCATGTGAAGCATCAAAGATAAAAAAATATGATGAGGTGATTTGGATTAGTAAGGAAGCTTAGTTAAAAGAGTAACAAGATGATGGGCTAGGATTTGGAACCTTACTGAGGAGGTTGGCAGTTTGGTGTTTTGATCAAGAGAGTAAAAGGATAGATAAAGACTTACAGGTGTTGGAAGAAATAAGAATTTGTTTGGTTATTGTCTCTCAATGTGGAAGGTCTATTGTTTTTTTATCCTTTTATCTCATAAAAGTTTGGTTGGTTATTGGTTCTCTCGATGAAAGGTCTCTCACTTTTCATCCTTATCTCTCATGAGGAGAGGAGAAGTTGGAATTTCTATAATTAGAGTTGGGGCATACTCTTTCCTCACAAAGATAGAAGTACACAAATAAAAGAAATTTTTTATTCTATTTCATCTTATCATTAACATGATGAACATCCTTATTTATATGGATCTCAAGGGTTCATCAATAATTTTTTAAAAAATAAAAAAGTCTAAAAAAGATGTAAAATTAATAGATATTAAGTAGTTCCCAAATTTGTTGTGCATTTTCGAATAGTAATAATGATGAATGACAAAATGAAGGGAGCATGATCGGTGTAGTTTGGATAAAATGCATGACATTATGGGTTTTGGTTTTGACAGGTGATCTAGGTGAAAAAGGTGTTGAAGCTTTGAGTCTACTTTCAGGTTGACGTAAGTCAAAGTGAATTAGTAGGTTCAGGTGTCAACGTGTTCGTGGATTAAGTCAGAGCAGGTTATCGAGTTCCAAGGGTGGTGGAGATAGCTGACTATGGGGGGTAATAGTGGCTATTGGTGGATGATGATAGAAGTAACCTAAAATTCAATTTTAGGCTTTTTTAAAAACAATTTTCAACCAAATTTTGCATTTGTGAACTTATGAGATTGGTGTGATACTAACAAGTCTGTGTTCATGAGCTAGCATTATACGCTCCTACTTCATCTGTTATCATACTATATGACAGGTTCCATTATAGTTTCTTAACATTTTTTTATGAATATCATACTATACAGTCTTGTAATTATATTATACAATCTGTTAATAGAATTTTTGTAGTTTTCTATATCAAGTCTAAGTCTTTTGCATTGCATTTTACATAAGAAACAAGCATCAATCAAAGTTAAGTAAAGGTGTAACAAATAAGGTTCTCTCAATAATGTTTGGAACATCTTCTTAGACTTTTCAACTACTTTTTCACCTTATACTAATGTCCATGTCAAAATTGTTCACTTAGATTTGTCCTCTCATAGATTGTTTCACTTAGTTTTTGCTTAATGCCCAATGGTTTTCCTCTTAAGACTTTAATTGCTCTAATACCACTCAATGTGATAATCCTTTTTCTAACCTAGCCCTTCTTAGACTAAGTGCTACTAATGTTTTTTACTTTTTCTTTTATTCATCTTAAAACCATGGAAATTTCTTTTTTCTTTTTCTAAAACATGTAGTGAAAAACATTTAAATACCTTTATTAGAATTCATTTTAAGCTTTTTAAAGCATAATAATAATGAATAAAACCAACCTTTATACAACTATTGGAAACTATAGTTTTTGACATTTCCTTTAAATAATAAGTTTCATACAACATCAACAAATACTATTTCTATTATAAATGTTTTTTCTTAAATAACATTAATTGGTATACAACACATCTAATAGTAATTTAGTCTCTTTTAAGTCTTCATATATTATCTATCACTTCTCAATTATCCCATGATGTGTTATATTTTTTACTTGGAAGTATTAAGCCAAAAATAGGTGAAGTTAATCATTATTGGCTCAATGATAATACATGTGGATATATTTGAAGAAAACAATATTTGGGTACCTACAAGTACGACCAATTGCAAGCAATACAATATAAAAGAAGAGTTGTGAGCATATTTATGAATAATGAAAATAAAACTAATTATGATTTATAATCTCTTATTTCTTTTATTCTTTAATATTTTTAACTTTTGCCATCTTTTACATCTCTTTAAGGTTTAGCTTAGGAAAAAGACATTTATAAACAAATTATATATTTTTAAGAACATGTCATTCCAAACATAAATAACCCAAATGAAAGCTCTTTTGACTTATCTCCTAAATTATCATTCTAAAATAATAGTCATCACTTTAGACAATAGTTTGTTTTAAATATTGTCCTCCCTTTATCAAAACTTTTTCTTTTTCTCTTTTAATATTACTTTTTTCTTCTTTTTTTTTTATTATCATAAGTAGTTTTTTCTTTCTTTTTCTTTTTTCTTTATGAACATTATTATAATAATATTTTTTTATCTTTTCCTTTTTATGAACATTGTCATACAAATATGAAAATAGATAAAACAATACAATATTTCATGCTCAAGTAACATAAGAAAATTAACACGTTAAAAAACTACTATTTATAAAGAATCAAGTGACCTTAATCATTTTCTTTTAGATCATCTCTTAAGGGATCTATTCTTCAATTATTCTTCTTATTCAACCAAGGTATTAATTTCATTTTCAATTCAATTAGTTCGCAATGAATAAATAACATTGATAGCAAAACAAGCAAATATGCAACATTTCACCCTCAATTTGATTGAATAGAATCCATTTTTCTTGTGGTGGTTAATATTTTCAATCAATTTTGCATTAATCAAGAATGTTTACACAACATCCCTATTTTGCCATTTCGTATAATCTTTTAAGGGATCTCCAACCTTTTAATAATCATGCATTAAAACTTATATACAATTTGCCTACATAAAACATCTTTAACTTAATGTTTCTCAAATCAATAAGATATTTGATCTATAATATATATTACATCAAATATATGCATATAATATAAGATTGCTTATACAAATATCTTCAACTTAGCATTTCTTAATTTAATGAGATCTTCAGCTCATAATACACATTACATCAAATATATATACATAACACATGATTATCTACCTTTTAATTTTTCTTGCAATGCTCTCTCTAAAGACCAAATCTTTGTTTTGTTCCACCTTCAACTCTCTGGTGCTACAATACCCATGATTAGATCTTCTTAATTTTTCCTTTGCCTCATACTCAACTCTTCCCAAATTCCTTTCAAACACTTGGTAGTATTTCAATTCTCTTTTCTTTTGCTCTAATATTGGTTGAAGCTAACCACTTTAATTTTTCCCAAGAAAAAATTTTCCCAAGCTTAGCTTAATCTTCACTTTCCATTTGTGATTCTAATCATTCATGCACTTTCAATGATTATATTCTTTTAGTTGAGTGTCTCTTCACCTTTTTTATTACATAATTTTAATAGTTTTTTGTTGGCTAGAACCTTCTCATGAAGATTTACTTTATCATTTTGTTATTTCTATTTTAAAATTTTTTAGTTATATATCATTGTGCTTGTACAATCTTTTCACTTTGCATCGTATGATACTAATATCTAGATTTATTTGTTATTAATATATTGATTATACTTGTGTGATATTTGAATCATACTTATATAATACATTTTGATTCATATTATTATTAAGTTGTAAGTGATGATATCCATATATGAGTTTTCCTAATTTTTATTGTACTTATTTTATTAAACAATATAATTAAGTTTATTTATTTGTTACTCATTTTGTTTGACATGGTTAAATTTTTCCTTCTCTTTTTAATTTTACGTGTACAATCCAATATTATTGTATCGTTTAGTCTGGTCAATTGAAGCTATTTTTCTTTTTACATATAATTGTACTTATATAATTGTTTAATCATATTTATAATCCAAATCTAACTTATATATTTGTTCCTATTTCATCTCAATTAATTTGCAATATACAATTATTCAATATCGTACTATACATTCTTTATTTTTTTCTTACTTGATCATACTATACATTTTTCTAATATTATATTATGTGATATTCATAACGAAGTTTTTATTTATACTCAATTATTTATCATATTGTATAATCTAATATTATACAATAGAATATATTTTTTATAAGCTTAGAATATTTTAATTAACTCTATTTTTTAAATTCATAAAAAATATAACATAATCAAAATCATTATTATTTTCTCAAGTTATAACTCCTTCCTTAAAATAATAAAAAAATCTTAATATTACTAATTTTTATTTCTTTCAATATTTAATGGATTTAAAATTTCTTGAAATTGTTTGTACCACTTTTGGTATGTTACATATGCTCAACCAAGTCTTTTTTTATTTTTTATATGTTTGTAGATGAAGTTGTAAATCATTTAGTATATTTTCATTTGAAATTCTTAGCTTATTAATGAATGTGATCACGACATAATTTAACATTTTAAAAAATAATCTTTTACTTCTAAATTTAAAATGTAACTTGCCCTCATTAATAACTAATCTTTCATCAAACATTTGATTTGAAATTTAAAAAAAATCTTTCTCATTTTGTTATTATTATCTTTATTCTAATTTTATACTAAAAGTTAGATTTAAATTTAGATTTTTCTTTTATTTTCTAAAAGTAAACACATCTTAGGTTTTTATGAGTTTATATTTGCTTTACTTTTTATTTAAAATCTACATAATTATCTTCTTTGAAAATAGAATTCTAAAATCATCACTTGTTTTAAAGATGATAAAAATTTAAACACTCTTAAAGACAAGGTCAATAAGATCACTTACGATTCATTAACTGTAACGATCACTTTTTGTACTGTCTAACAAAATTTATTAACCCACATCATCATCGTTCGATGCTTTCTTCCTACAAGCCGGACATCAAATGCGGTATTCTCGCTGGTTTTCGTCGAATGGATAGGAGTAACTTCTGTGTGCTTTTGATCTGTTCTTTTTAATTCACTATCGCTTTCTCGCTAGGGTTCGTGTGCTTTGCCCTATATCGCAAGTGGTCGTCTTTTCCAGACATCATCATGCATTTATGGATGGGCGGTTGTCTTTGTGTGATTCGTTGAAATGATAACTGTGGAAGTGAAATTAGACTGTTAGAATTGGCTGTTTGTGTTCATTACATTGCATCTGCTATGAATAAAATAGAATCAGTGGAGCTAATCTGTGCTGAAGCTTTGGCTGTGCCGTTGTAGTTTCTGATCACGCAGAAGATGATTGGAATGCGCGCTGATGGGCCATAAATTGCTATTGATTATTCTAAGGGGGACTAAAAAGTTTTGAAAGAGAGTCATTCACTTCAGCCTTTCTCAAAGGAAGATAAATTTTGCAAACGGCGATTATTCTTCAGCTGTAAACCTTGAAGTGTTGGTAATTTTGGTGAATCTGATCTTGGCAATGTGATAACAGTGCAGCTGAAGGGAGGAGTACAAATCTGAATTGTAGAGGTAATCTTTTCACTGTAAATCATATCCTTTTGATAAATAATTCTCTCGTATCATACAGGACTAGCTAATGTTAATGGGTTTATACAATTTATCCAGTTCACGAAGGCCGCTCATTGTTTTGTCAAATGGATTTGAGGAGGAAGAAAAGGAAACGAGTTGAGCACAGGACCAACCATAAGCAAAGCTTTCCTACTGGGCTATCTCCATCAAATGGATCAGTGGTGGGCCAGCGTGGTGAGACCGATGTTTCATTAAAGGATTGTGAAGACGTTTTATCTTGCTTGGGTGTTGGTTTACATTCGAAAAATGAATGGAAGGGGATTGTTCGTAACAGTGAGCTGCAAGGGAAATCTGATCATGCACTTTTGAAACCATCATACCTTTATTCAGGAGTGGAGAATGCAAGACAGGTTGATGTCACCTCAACTAGTGTGGGAAAAATAGTTCTAGTAAACCTTGTAGATGGACTCTCATCCCATCAAGAACACTTGAATGACCTGCATGCTGAGCATTATCGTGCAGCTAAGAAGAAAGGGAAAGCAATTTTGAAGGGTGACACCATTGAAAATGCAGTGGATTCTGAATCTGGCTCTTGTATTAACAGGTTAGTGCACAAAAGCACCTTCCAGCTTCTGAAGGAATGGATTTCGAAGTGGATAGATTGTATTATGTTTGTTAACTATCACATATATGGATTATCTGGGTGCTTTAATTGCTTTAAAAGTTTCATTGCCAATAATGGAACTTTGGCAATGATTGAACTTTAAGACACCTATTTTTGCTTAAAATTGCACAATATAAAAAAAAGTCTTTGTTGGCATTGAATATAAAATTTAGCAAAATACTATATTCATTGCATCTTTCAAAAAGAATTCAATGAATTTGGTTATTCTAATCAGAGAATGAAATCCAGAGTCCAACTTCCTTTATTAATTCTTGAATTCAACACATGTTTACATTATTGTGAACTTGTTTTCCTAGATTTAGCTTTGTGTTAGCTTGAGAACTAATTTTTTGTTTTAATGCTGTAGTGTATCCACATGCACCTACCCTAATAGAACCAATGTATTGTTATGTCTTTGTATATAGAGTGGGAGGGTCTCCTCTTGATATGTGCTATTTGTGCTTATCTTGATCTTTTAATTGTTCTTACACTTAGAAGATCCTATTGTGCGGTGTCGTGTTTTGGTATTTGAGGATGATATTCTGGTTTTCAGAGATTGCTGCAATTTTCAGGGCAGCTCCTCTATCTAGAAAAGACCTGTTGACCATAATAGACAAACAAGCTTCTCCTATTGGAAATCACCAACGTACGGGTACGAGGGATGTTATTGATGTTGAGAAAAAATCATTGCAGTATTTATCACCCATAAATTCTTGTATCCATAAGGAAGAACTTTCTTCTCCTTGCTTGTCCAAATGGAGAAATAACTGTGATATGGGTGGCAAGAATCCCAAGAGTATTATTTGCAAAAGCTCTTCAATTCCAGCGAATTATCATAGATCAAACATATCTGTTGGAGCATTTTGTGATCCATCAGTGGTGAGAATAAGGCCTGATAGTCTACGAAATTTTGAAAATAGAAAAATGGAAAGTATTTCATCGGTCTTCAAATTTGGAGGAACATCCTATGCAAATTTGCCTCAACAACCATCAGATCCCCAGTTATTTGCAAAAGCCTTGAATTTGAAGCATGACATAAGCAGTAAAGATGGGTGTGATGATACTCTTATAGAAGTTGATAATCTACACTCAGAAGTGAGATTGCGGAGCACAAAATGGCAGAATTATGAGCATTCATATAATTCTAGTGCAAGGGTTAGCCAAATTGAATCTGATGAAAGGTTTGCTCGGGAACTTCAAGAGCAGTTTGATCATGAACTTGCAGAATTTACAAACACACAAGAGGTAACATTATCATCTCTTTTTCCATCTTGTATAAGTCCTGTGTATGATTTTGTCAAACTGATCTGATGAATGTTTTACATGTGAACTTCTAGAGCAGTTTGATCGTGAAATTGCAGAATTTACAGGCATACAAGAGGTAATACCACCATCTGCTATTCCATTTTCTCTCAGCTATTAAGAGCTTATTAAATACTAGTTATCGAAGAGAGCACATATATGTATTTTTTAGAAAAATTTTGCTGCTACTTGAGTGCGTCCATATGAGTTGGCAAAAATCCAGCTTATCATGAACAGCTCCCACTGACTTCCACTTGTTATAGTTTTCTTTAATTTAGGTAAAGTAACCCATAGTGATGCTCTGCCATGAGGAATGTATTATATCAAACTTTATGGTGATAATTTATATAAAATGCCCATGGTGCTACATTTAACATGTAATTCACTTACCTATGATGAGGGGTAAGACAAATATTCCTATTGAATTGCTCAAGCAACAAAACTAACGAATCTATTGTTCCATAAGAACAAATTTAATCATTTAATGGAAGCTGCATGCATGTTTATAATATATCATCCAAATGCCTAAATAATAAATGTATAATCCTTCAATTTTTGGTATGGAAATCTTGTCTACCCATGCATCCGTATACTCAAGGAAACCACAAAACTTATATTTTCATAGGTGATGAACATGTTGCATGATTTTCTCCTTCATAGTCTACAATGCAATAATTTTGCATCTATAAATATTTAGCTTCCTTGTGTTGCTAAGTCATTTCACTTTTAAGATGGTCATCTACCTTCATTCATTTAATAAAGTATTTAACCTTGAATAGTCATGAAGAAGATAATCAAGTTGATTACATTTAAAATAAAGTCAAATAATGTTTGACTTATCACTTGAGGATCAATGTATTGAATTTCTCCATCGTGTTTTTGTTGTAGGAAAGGGATTGACTACATAAATGTAAATGGTTAGAAATTTAAGCTACATATCCTATAAGAATTGTTATTGAATCTTCTTAGACCGTACTAAATTCGTGTAGTGGATGACTTTTGATAAGTTTTTTTATCATTGTAAAGAATTAAAATTTTTCCCCAGATAACAAATTTGATGCCAGATGAGTGATGCAAATGTTTTGAACAGCGTAGAGATTGACCTGCTTAAGTTAAAAAAATATAGAAACTATGAAAGATAAATATGAAAAACTAAAAAAGGACAACATATAAGAGGTACTTATCCAAGAAATATTAGCCAAGAGGGGATCGGGAGCCACAAAGTGGTCGCCAAAGTTGTTGCCAAAGCTGTTACCAAAGTTGGTGCCAAACAATTTTTTAAAAAGCTTTCGTTTTGGACCAAAAGTTATGCGGTCAAAGTTATTGCCAAATAGCTTTTTGAAAAGCAGTGTTTTTGGTTCTACGGTAGCTGGGTTTGCGCGAGTTGTTGCGGCTCAGTGGGTTGTGGCGTAGGTTGGCAGATTTGCGTGCTGTTAGCATTGTTGCGGGTTGGATTAATAGTCACGTGCCGTGGAACGGTCAGTGATTGCCGTGTAGCATCAGCAGGTCGTGGGTCGGTGTGTTGCGGTGCGGGTTGGTGGATCGGTACAGCATTGGTAGTGACGTGTGTCGGTGTGTTGCGAAGCGAGTTGGTAGCATTGTGGGTTGAAGTCGAATCAGCATGTTGCGAACTTTGTCAGCGGGTCAGTGTGGTATGGCAGATTGTTAGCGAGTTATCGATCAGGTTGGGCCGGTGGTGAGCGGCGGAGGTGGAAGCAATGGCTAGCGGTGGAGCCGACAGATCAGGGTCTACTGGGAAGGCTCCGTCTGAACTCTAGACATGAAAAGTAGGTTCCTAATTGTCTGGAAGTGTTGGTTTGTGTCCGTCTGGCTTTCAGGCTTTGGAAATCTTGACTAGTATTCTCACTAATATCAAACCAAGAGTAGGCTCACTTAAGAGGCTCATCAATATTGCATTAAAAGCTGTAATTCATCGGACTATTTTATTTACTTAAAAGGTGCTAAAGACATTTACTTGTGTTATGTATGACAAGCTTATCTTAAAAACAGCATTGATAGTTATAAAATGTGTTTATCATGACTAATTCTTCTGACAAATTTAAAATGGTTGTACCTTTTTCTTGATTCTTTTTAAAAATTATCTAATTTGTTAAAAAATCTTCATATGGCAAATCGATCTTGCTTTGCATTAAAGAATGTTTTACACTGAAATTAGTTTTCAGTCTTCATCATCCAATCAAGAAACACATAGCAAGAAGTTTCCCATCTGACTTTGGTTCTCCAAACTTTTATTTTCTCAATTGACATCTAAATGCTTATTTAAATTCATTCAATTCATTAGCTTCAAATATTTACAGAAGGAATTTGAAGAAATGGACTGAAATAACTGTAGCAAAAACCGGAAAACGATGGGAAATAATTTGCAACTCACTTTGCCTATATGTTCCAACAGAAAAGGGAACAAAAGCTGAATTTAGTATAGAATATAAGGAAACCAGAATAAAATTTGAAAATCTAGTTGTCCACCTAAAACTGATTATAGAATGAAGAACTATTTTTCATTGCTCAACCAATGATAGAATAAAGAGGTATTTTTCATTGCTCACCCTTAAGTTGGTCAATGTATGTTAAACATTCTTAGCTTGCCACCCAATAATTATAATGTTGAATTTGAATGGCTTTATCAAATGTACTAGTTTTTTTAAGCTTTTTGTTCCATAAGATAATTTTAGTGCTCTGCTCCCAATCTTCTGTCATAAAATGTTTTGTTAATCTACACATGTTTTATTCTACCATGTTGCACTGTATTTTTTGCTATGCTTATTACTATTGTTCTATCACCCTAAAGCATGTGATCTAAGGAACCTTTTGTTTGGTCTTTCAATATTTCTTTTGCCAAATTCTTTCTCGACACCACTTGTAGCCTTTGTTGTATTTTCTTTCTTGAAACTACTGAGGGCATTGCTCATTGACTAATTATAAGTGTATATTATAATTTTTCCATAAGAGAAATATTACAAATCCAAATGAATGGATGGCCTTTGCAAAATCAAAACAACCAAAGATATAAAAGATTATAGACATTGAGTTGACACATCCATAACACTAGAGGGAGCAACACCATTGCTCTTATTCTTAACCAAGAAAGTCATCATTGTCTATGAGTAGAGAAAAGAGTAGGCACCATCACCAAAGTCTTTAGTAGGAAGGCTTGTCAATCTGTTAGAAGATTTGGTAGTGCTTAGGTTTTTATTGTGGTTTTTCTAGAGTACAAATGTATGGGGCTATGGGTTGATTATATTAGTTAAGGAGGAAATAATAGTAGTAGATTATATGGTTGAGAACTTATGGTGATCAAGGTGTTGAAAGGAGTTTGAGCTCTATATAAACAAAGCTTTCCAATCCATAATTGAATGTAAAGATGGAGTTGCATCATTAAAAGTATTCGTCCAAGTTGAGGGGGGGTTGATGATGAAAATTTTTTGGTAGTTGGAAATGAGCAATGTCATTCAAGGGATGAGTGGGTGTTGGGTCATTTACCACTTAAATATGGCTACAGAGCGATTGTGATTGTACAAGCATCCATAAAAACGCTCAAACTTGTGATTGGAGACATCCATATCAAAATCATCTATATTTGAATTGATTGTTAAATCTTTTGAACCAAACCTAGCCATTGAAGGATTCTCTAGGGCTTGTCAATCCATTTGACTTTAAAATTAAAAAAAAGTTGGTGCTGTCAACTCAACTTTTAGGAAGAAAATGCTTGTGCTTTAAAACCACTCAAGTGGGTTGTAAGACTAAGAAAACATAGGGCTAAATTGAGGAAAGAAAAGAGATATAGGACACTAAAATCAATCAAAGGCCCTTGAATAAGGGGAGAGGGGAGGGAGATAGAGAGCACATTTGCATGTGACATTTCTTTATTTTGGTTATTTTGTGCAACAGCAAGTCCATGGGGCAAACCTAATTGGGGAAACCCTCTTGGCTAACTAAAGAAGCAAGCTGAGAGAGGGGAACCTATGCTAAAAGGTTAGAGAGGTGGGGATGGGGAGATGAGGGATGGGTAGCCTTGGTGGCAAGATCTACAATATTGATGACTCTCTTGGGGTGGTGACAATGAGGAGAAAGGGGAGAGGGATGGGTGCTTGTGTCACATGTGTTTTTGAGATTGGAGATGAGGAGAGACAGTGAGTTGAGTTATATGTAGTATTGACTGTAAGATTGCTAAATGGCAAACACTTTCTTGGAGGAAGATAACAACGAGGAGACATGCATTGGGTTTCATGTATTAAGCTCAAATTTTAGCATCATATCTAGTATGAATCTCGTATCTTATGTATAACTTGCTTAATGATCATTTGTAAAGGTTTTGATTTTTTTTGTTTTTAGCCTTTTAAAGAGAATGCCATTTTTGGTTGTCTCTTTCAGATATTTGAGTGCATGATTCGTGGCATCAAATTAGTTTTTGGTGAGTACATGATTCATGGCATCAAATTAGTTTTTGATGAGTACATGAATTGATTTTTATCATGCATAACAAAGGCTATGTTTGGCCTAGTCTTAGTCAAATAAATGAGTTTCCTACAAGAATTTGATAGAACACCTTTCTCACTATTTTCTCCTATTTGCTTTGCACTTTATTTCTTATGATATTCTTGTAGGCTTACATTTTAATTTTTTTTTCTTTTAATTACACTTCCTTTGAGAAATGATGATACCTTTCTTATTTTGTATTTCTATTTAGAAGAAATGTTTGTGTATCAAGTATTTGAGTTTCTTATTTTCATCTTTATCAGTTTCTATTATAATAACTCATTTAGTTACAAAAAAGTCATTCACATACACGAGGATTAATCTCTTTTAATTCTTTGTACGTTTGATAAATTATTGTCTTCCTAATCTTTAGGAATATCCCAAGTTTTTCATGTTGATGCTCAATCTGTTGAACCAAGCTCTTGAAATTTCTTCCAACCATGACAGACTTTTTTGATCTACATACTCTTCATAGTGGAAACTTGATTTAGTTTTCATCTAGTTCCTCATTTTGGAATTCGCTATTTTGTTGTCTATTTGATGTTAAATTTAGCAGCAATTAATTGTAATACTCTAATTGTGTCTAATTTTGTTAATGGTGTAAATTTTCTTAATAATGAACGCCAAAAGTTTGAATAAATAGTTATTCATCCACTTTAGTTTATATCTCTACAAATTTTCTACTAATATCTTTATTATTTGAAATACCATCTCCAACAACCCTTCTTATTTGGATAAATTAGTAATTCTTGTGCATTATTTCCAATTAGTACCTTCTTTTCTTTAAGCACAACCTTTTTTTAATTTTGTTTTTCTAATGCAATATGGGTATCTCTGGCAATATTTTTTTTTTATCAAATTTAGGTGTAAAAGATCTATATCTAGGAGATGTTCTTGAATAGGTTAGGTAATTTGAAATTTTGATTTGGGTGCATGATTACCCCTTCAAATAGCAATTACCAGATCAAGATCATCTAAGTTGATTTTAGTGCTTTTTGTTTCCTCCAAATTTTTTGGGACTTGTCCTTGGTATGTAGATGTGATGTTGTGGAATTTTTGGTTTCTTAGTATAATCTTATATAATTTTTTTGTTAATGCAAATTAAAATCATTATACAAAGTTTCCTTGGGATTTACATTTAGAGGACTATGATTGAGTGCTATCTATTTAAGTTGCCTAAATCAACCATGTCGAGTTGCTATTGTCACAAGTTTTGTTACCTAATTTATTGCAAACCAAATACAATGTCAATGTGAATAGAATTAAGTAAACATGTGAACATTTATGTCTATAGGTAATATGTAAGGCTTCTAAAAGTTAGTTCCTTTTTAGTTTTTATTTGGTTGCGTGTTAGGTGTAATTGGTACTTCAAAAGTTTTGCATGTGCAGTTTCCATGGAAGGTTGGGCCCAAATGGTCAAATTTATGCAGCTTTGTCTTACATTTTTTGTTGGAAGTTATTTGTACAAATCAAACCAGTGATCTTCAAATTGCCCAACTTTATTATTTCCTTAAGACTCTTTAATTTGGTTGAGTTAGAGTAAATCAAATGAATTTTATTGTATGGAGAATACCTAAAATTGGTTGAAAACAAGGAACTTATTGAGAATTAGGGCATGGGATTAACTGAGGAGAACAAAACCTAGATGAAAATATGAAGTAAAATAATGGAAGAATGAGAAACCATTGAATATTTGGGGAAAATGATCTGTCTGCAAGGTGTTCTCGTCTCGAGTCTTCGTCAGCATACTTTTTTTAGAGTAGTCGCAGTGGAAGTGGAAGCGTGAAATGGTTAAGAGTAAAGGAAGAAGGAGAAGAGTATTTTTTTCATTACGGATTAAATTCCTCAAGAAAATTCCCTTCAAGGGTTTCTTGAATTACACAGTTTTAATTCCTAGAATTTTCTCCAGAAAATTCCTTTTTAGAAGTTCTCTCAATTTTTTTGAATTCGCTCTGAATTCTTTTCATTGGAATTCATTCCGAATTCTTCTTTTTCTCTCTCTAGACTCTCAAAATTTCTTTAAAAAAGTTCTTCCTTCACTCAGCATTCTTATCCCTTTATACTGGGATTAGATAAAATATTTTAACACAACTTTAATACAAAAGATGCATTTGCCTTTGTCCAAATTCCAAAATTTCGAGTTATCCGGCCCTTTGCCCACATGCGCGAAATGCCGTTGCATGTGTCTCGATGATTTTGTGTGTGCGTGTAGGGGTAAGTGCAGTGCTTGATCATGTGTAGTGCATGTGCTGAGTCAATGCATGCGCAGTGCCCGATGGTGGGCACTTGTGCCTACTGATGTCAACACGCAGAGCGCGTGCACCCGACATGTGACTTTTATTTTTTAATATATTTTTTTTCTTTTTTTTTCAATATTTTTCCTTTGGGCTTAAGTCTCCTGAGGGCACATCCATAACTCTTTATGTAGCACTCGACTTGCGGGTTGTGAAGTACACTCCGGTACACCTTTAGCAAATCTCCACATTCAATCCAGCTTATGAAGACTGTCTCAAATGGAGACTGTGTTGTGGTTTTAGAAACAATACTAACAAATTTTGAGGTTGTCAAGTGCAAGTCTCCTATTCTTTTATTTTTGTCCACAAGACATCAAAATATATTTTCTAACGTTGTATTCACTACAGTTTGGCCACATCTTATTGTTGGTGGATGAAAGAGAAAAATTTTAATTGTTTGTTAAATAATTTTCATAATGTTTTTCAAAAAAAAGATGTGAATTTTACATCTCAATTTGACATCATAGGTGATGGTAAGTTATGCAACCTAACTATTGCAAAAATAATAATTTGGTTATATGTGAAGTGTCATTAGTTTTAGAATAAGGAATGAAATGTATTATTTTAGAGAAATGATTAAGTAAACATAAATGCTATCATGTTAATAATGGTTTAGTAAAAACCTAAGAAAAAATCCATGGATAAGTCAACCTAAGGTTTTGTAAGAAACTAAAAGAGATATATATTTTCCTATGCATTGAGTGGTGTTGTTTGTTTGTCTATTAGTTTATTGTTATTCAACGACCTTTTGTAAGTCTCTAGTTAAAGGCAAATACAATTTGAACTCTGATAAACAAATAGTTTTATCGTGCCTCATATGGTTTGCAATTCCCCCTAAATGTATTTCAAGGATTAAGAATTCGCTTTAGGTTAACCGTTGAACTCATAGTTGTTTATCTTAAAGCAAGTAATCATTAGAAATCGAAAATGATGAAACTATAGAAATTAATTTATCATGAACTCTAGATTAGTTAGTTGAAAATATGGACAATTTCGATATTCTTCCTTTAATTTATCTAGGCTTGGGATTTTGAATTCTAAAGTATTGATCATTCGATAAATTCATGATAAGGCATCAGCTATTTTATTTTTAATCCCTCGCTCTTGTTTGAGAACAATAGAACTCTTATAAGGACTCTGCTCACTTAGCATGTTTATAACTTAAATTCTATTACAAATTGATGAATTTTAAAGCATAATGATTAGTGTTAAGGACGGACTCCTTATGGATAGGGTAGTGCCTCCAATGTTGCAAGGTTTATATCATCACATAAAACATTTTCTCACAGGTGGAACGTCGTTTCTTTTCACCATTGAACTTTCCACTGAAATAATCAATTGAATGAGTCTCTTGTCCTATTACTTTGCTTATTCCTACACCAAATGTTTTACATGAAATTTTAAATGCCTTTGAAAAGCTAAGCAACCTAAAAATTGGTGAGGAGGTCACTATGGTTCTCAATTATTTGTATATGCTTTTTCAACCTTAGTTTTCTAATGAAAATTATATTTCTTTAGCAAAAGCCTTTAACCAATCTATGAGAAAAGGTGGCTATTACTAAAAAGCTTCTAATTGTTATAATAGTGATTATGGGCCAACTCAAATTGGTTTGAATTTTTAATGGTTGGGTTAAATTCTCTTAGAGTAAATGATAAATCTTAAAAAAAAGCTTCAAGTTGCAAGAAAACACATTTTTTTAAATTTAAGCAAAGTTTCTCTATATTCTTTAATCTCATGAATGTGCTAAATGCATTGGATAGACCAAATGACATCACAATTATTCATATAAACTATTGAGGGTCTCAAAAATCATTTTTCTGGTTAGATATAAATTTGGTTGTAATTGCTCTTAAGGTTAACGTTTATGAACCAGTTAGAACTTGAAATGTCTAAGGTATCATTTAGTCATGAGATAGCTCATCGATATTTTATTGTTATTTTGTTTATCGCTTTATCATTCTACATGCATATTTTCTAAGAGTTGTTCTTTTAAGGAGTCATTAATGCTGGTAGAATGCATGGACTAAGACTCTCTAGTAGAAATGTTTTTTTTTAACAATGCATCAACTTGTCTCTTTAGTTGTATGTTTTCGATAAGGTTCATTAAGTATTAGGAAATGTTAGGAAGCTAGGAACGATGCACAAAATTAATACAATGCTATGTGGATCGTATCAGGGAAGGTAATTAGGTATCTGGGGTGACATTATCATTTTCTTGCAAAAAGTTGAATATCATAGTGGTAAAGGAACCTTGGGATGATCAGGTGCTACTTTTTTAGTAAACAAGATATATAAAGAAGAAAAGCCAAAAAGCTCTTAACTTAAGCTCTTGTATCCTAGAGTACCAAGGATAGGATACGATTATGAATGCTCAAACTAGGTTGAATACGTGGAATTATGACTATTAGTTGGTGTCTTTGTGGTTTCTTCGTTGTAGGTATAGTGGATTTCTTGAGTAGTGGATGAGGTTACATTTGAGAGGATTTCTCGAAAGATTTTAAAGGGAACAACTTAATGACTTTTTTATTTTCATGCCCATAATGTGTGACATTATGATCATATAACCATGATCAACCTAAAATGATCATGTTATATCTACCAGGAGAATGTTATACTAGATCTTGTCTTCATAACTATCCATCTTAATTGAGACTAGACTTTTAGATGTAATAGATAGTGAAGTGTGGTTGACCCTAATAACATGAAAAGGGTTTGGGTGAGGCTCAGACAATAGTTTGGGATAGTGTATTAATAGAGATGACATTCATGGTGCTACCATCGTCAATTATTAGTCTACAATGTTTCTCATTACATGTGAAAAGGATGCTAAAAATTTACCTTTTCTTCTAGTCTTTAGTGGCAAATTTAGATATAGAAAGACACTTATAACTTCTATGGGATCTTCTTTTACATATTGCTTCTAACCAGGGAGAACAATGCCTTCGTTTACACTCTTTCAGAATCACAAGATTTATGGGCTTATAAGATTAATGTTGCATTGGCTTTGAAAGTGGTTTGGATGGTAACGTTTGAAACAACTGCCTACAAGGGTTGTTTTATTGGGTTGAGAACTAGAGGATGTAATGGTGAGTTTAGTTATCATAGTAGAGGATAAACCGGGCCTAATAAGAGGTCTTTGGCTATTTGGGTTAAGTGTAGAGATTGTAGTCCTTATCATGGAAGTAGGAGAAATAAGTTTTATGTTTTTTTAGTAGTAGTGGCCTATTTAATTGCTTTTTGAAGGTTTGTGGCATGGAGCTCTACATCTTAGCTTATGTTTATTCTATGTTCGAGGATAGGTTTATTTGTAAGCTGCCATTTTAGGTTGGTGTTATGGATCCTAGTTATTAGTCTATCAAAAGTGTTAAGGTATTTATTTGCAGTTATGGTTCTTTATTGTATTTGAAGGAGTTGTGTGTGCAAACTTTTATTGTGGTAGAGTGGACAATACTTTGTGCAAAATGAAGCTTTATTTTAGGCCAAGTGCTTGGTGCTCTGCTCATAATATTTTCCTTTCCCTAGACATTAGTCCAATAAATTCAAGCATGTTCTACTGAATTCATCTTAGGAAATGCTGCACTTTTAACATCTTTCATGCTGTGCCAATAAAAGAAGTAATCCATTTGAGTGAACCAATCTAAAAATTTATTGGGGTTATGGGTACCGTTAAAAGAGGGTGTATATACTTTGATTTTCTTGTATGAGTTGTGATCTAGACTATGTTGTTGATTCTTATGTTTGTGAACACTAAACCTAGTATCTTTATTTGGTGGGAAGTCTCTGTTAGTTAAGTTATCATGGATGGTCTTGTGTCTAAGTGGGTGAGTGAATTTGATTTGGTTTATGGCTAATAGGAGTTAATGGAAGTAGCCCTCATTTTTTTGGTTTCTACATCTTTAAAGGTTTGTTTTATATTTTCAATCCTATGTTGGACTTTTTTGACTTTTTCTTTGGAAGCATTTTGTAGGAGTCATCTTATGTAGATAGATTAGATGATGTAATGCAGACAATGGAAAGGTGTGAAAAGGTAGGAGAGATGAACACAAAAGTGAAGAAAAAGGTGAAAAATGTTGCAATGTGAACCAACTAAAGAATACTTCTAAAAGCTTTGAGAAAAACGTTGCACTTTTTCAAACTTGCAAAGCTTCTTGGTTCAATGCTTCAAGTTTATATATTAATAAAATTAATAAGTTTGATGTTTTGATTGATCTCTCTTTAATAAAGGAACACTTAAGGTTGTTGGGTTGTAAAGGGTGTTTAGTTGCCTTATTTAGAGTCAATTGTGTGGTAGTAACATAGAGCATTTAAATTATTTAAAGATATGAGTCACAATATGTAAAATCACCTATAACATCTCAAATAATCATATGAGAAAAACGTAAGGTAAGGCTTACCCATTACAGTATTCTATATAATAATCACACCAAATAAATTTAGCCTTCAGTCCTAGAAGGCTTTTAGTACTACTACTCAGATGATTTTTTCTAGATTATATTGTGGAAGTCTTTTCCTAGTCTTTGAATCATCTGATACCTAGAAATAACAAAGTCTAATGGATAACTCATGCCAAGGGGTTGAGATTAGTGGGGAAGTAGGGATTATAAGGTAAAGATGGAGGGGAATTCGAAAAGTATCTTCTCGCCAAGGACACCTTGTGTTAAGAAAGTCACCAAGTACTTTCAAAGAACCATGCTATCAAGAGAGGTCTATTGTGAGAAGGAGTTCTCAATAATTTGTAATTATCTAATTATACTTCTTTCATAGTTCATAATTTTTAAATAAGTTAATGACAAAAAAGTTACATAGGTAGGTCATAAAGGCATATTTTTATGAGAAGAAAAAGTTTAGATTATGTTTAACATTTAAGACAAAAACAACATGAAAAAGACAAGAAAGATTTAAGAAGAATATATTTCATAAATAAAGACATTTAAAGAGGATTAATGAGAGAATATTCAAGACATTGGAGAATATCTTTAAAAATAAAGATGACATAAAGAGAATTAATGAGAGAATTATGAAGAACTTGGATTCTTGGTAATGTTCATGAATTTTTTGTCAAAATGAATCTTTTATCTAGGCTTTGGGTTTCCAATGTTCTTGGCATCATGTATATAAATATTGAAGTGGGCTATCATGACCTATGAGTTGGGGCATTTGTTTGCTAGGCTTTTGTTTGTTAGTTTTTATTTAATTCTTTATAATGAGCTTATATTTGATTTACTATTTATTAATAAATGATTATTTTGATGGTTATCTTGTATTAAAAAGATTTATGATATTAACTAATTTTAAACATGAGACTTCATGGTTAGTGAGCCAAGGCATTGGAATGTAATCCATAAAAACATGATCTTTGTGAGAATAAGATGACACGGAGTTTGATAAATTTTAAAATGCTGAGCTCTTTATGAAACAACAAAGGAGAGTTATGGTTTATGATGGAAACTTGAAAACCATAAAACTTCCAAATCACATATGGGAGAGGCTTAAAACCAAGAAGGGCTTTGTTATATATATGAAGGGTGAAGGGAAATACACATTTATTGTTTGGTTTAAAAGTGTATCTCATTCCTTCAAATGGAGAGAAAATTTTCTTTTGCTAGAAGTCTGCTACCATCCCCACCAGTGTTGACTGAAACACATTGTACGGTTGATTTGTATGAGAATATGGATAGGATGCACCCTGCAATTTGATTCTAGAAATCTAACTTCAAACATCTTAAAGGAATCCGGGTATTAAAATACTTGAAACCTCTCATTCTAGCATTCCTACAAGATGAATATCCACATTATTATATTAGGTATTATAAGTACATACAAAACTGTACTCAAAGCTCTAAAAGAGATGGAAATGACTCCAATGATGCTTTTGTTCCACTTAATTCTTAGAAGAACTAGACAGCTAGACCTCATGCTTTCTTTAAATTTTCTTAAGTTAATCTCCTGAAGATGATATTTTTTTTTTGTTTCAGTAGCTTTGAAGTAAACCATCAAACCTGTAGACTGTGACGAGGTGAAAAAATGTAGCTAATAGTGAGGGATAAGCTTGTAGCTCGAATTGAAATATGACATGGATATATCAACTCCAAGGTTATGAGAGTGGAAGTAGGTTGGAAGCACAACGAACATGTTCCACTTCATGCTCTGATGGGGCTGGTGGAAAATGGGAACTATAAGGTAAACAATAGAAATAGTAAACCTTGTGGTGGCTAAAATGAATGTAGTAGGTCATTTGATAAAGTTGACTCCATGGATGGAGGTTGGGCTCGATTAAAGGTATGACCTTCAGAATGCTGCTTGGTGAAGCCATAAAGGTATTAAGAGATTCAACAAATCTATGTTCAACTAAAGAAATGGCCTTCAAAGTTCTGTTTGGTGAAGCCATAGAAATTCTTGAAGATTCAAGAAATGTCTGCTTCTTTATCGACATGGAAACAAGAAAAACTAGAGGGGAAGCATATGGGAGCATATTAAAGCTTGGATCAAGGGGGTGCAGGAATAAAGGCAATAAGATTTGCAATAGTTGTGTTGCACAGGGGATGTTCATTGAAAACTGAATATTTTTTTATTTGATAAAGATTTTATTTATCTTGTGATTAAAATCTAGTACTCCTAAAATAAGAGTTAAAAAAAGTATGATTTATTATTTCAATTCAATTTTTTTAAGAACACATGAAGGATATACATAAAAGATTATTCTCATACTTTTATTATACAAAAAATAATTTGATTACTTGGTAAACATAGGTGGCCCTTCTCTCTTTCTCTCTCCTCACTTTACTCTCTTGGAGCTTCCATCATAGATTATTTTGTCCTGTTATCTAAGCAACTTTGGTGCCGGAGTCGTTGCTCATCTTCCAACTATGAAACCTTCGACCGAGTGCCACCATTGTTGCCTCCCGCTCTGCTCCATTGATGCTACCACTTGCTTCATGCCGTTCCCATTATTTTAGCTTGATTCATCATCATTGCCTCTATTTGAGCCATCATCTAATTGTGGACAAGGCTAAACTGCCAATTATTTTAACCCGAGTTAGTGTGTCTTGTTATTCCTAAGACATAACTATGTTATCATACATCTTTGTAAATGTTGGAGGAGAAGTCTCAAGGTTGATTTGGAAATGATCAACTCATAGAAAGCACTACATTTTTTTGATAATGAGATTTGACTGGTGCTTCGACTTTGACTCTTCAAAGTGCAGAGTTAGCAATATCTTTGGACTTCAGGAACCCCTCCACTTGTAGGCATTGGAGGGGCGAGTGGTACCAACAATAATGATGGATCCAACAGTGGCGAAGCGAACAAGGTGTCAAAGGGTCTTTGGCAAAACACATGGATATGAAGAACTTGTATATCCACTTATTAAGATACTTGTGTATCTTTTTGTTCTTTTCATTCCTAGAATTTTATACTGTATTCGTAAAAAGGAAAATAATGGAATGATATGAAAATTATGCCCTTAGAAAATATGAGCATTTTTTATCCCAATTTCACCTTTTCGTATTATTTTTTCTTTTATTTCCTTTGATCTAATGATGGATAGGTTTCCAATGTAGAGATGCAAATAATTTTATCAATGAGACCCCTTCTCTAGGATTAGGAAATACGTTTGGTCTTTGGTCAGGAAGAAATAGAAACGAGGCCATATTGGGCCATAGCTTTAAGTTGTGTAATAAGCTATACAATCACTTGGTCAATATGCTCAAATGTGAGTGCTTGCAAGTCTACCAAGACTTGGTTGATCTAAGGGATTTCTTAAGGTTGGAGAGAAGCATTTTTGGGCATAATCTTTTGGCCCAAGTGGGTAAAGATCATTGGATAAGAATTAGATCCCTTTGTCATAGGCTTCTCTTGATTAGTTTAGCTAGGGCCAATGCCATGCTCATTGATTGAGGTCTTGGAGCTTTTGTCAACCTAGGGACAATTGGCTCAGTGCTCAAATAAGGGTACTCATTGGGCTATCAGGAAACTTCTATATGTGGGATGTGACTTCTAGCTAAGCATGGTGTGTTTAAGGTAAGGCAATTGTGGGCATTGTTAGTTTTAGTGAAATTCCTTGCATAACTACATGCCTAGAGATTTGGTTTAGACTGGATGACTCTCCTATGGAACGAATGATTACCTATGCCAATTAGGATTATGCTTTGACCATGTGTTTGAGCCAAGGCGTTAAGCTTCTTACCACTAGTTCGGTTAGCTTTCTTGGGCCAACAGTGATGAGGTTAAGAGTTTGAACACAAACTTTGCTCTTGTGATTAGTTTAGGCCAAGACAATCCAACCTTGGATGTCTATACTTCTAGTCTTGTGATTGTAGGTTCTTTGAAGGCATTAGCCAATTTCTTGAGGCACATTGAGGAAATTGTTAGCAAATAGTATTCAGGCACATTGATGGTTTTCCTACATAGCTTCTAAGTTGGATTGATAATCCTTCTTTTTGTTTACCAATTGTTCTTTACTTTCAACCATGTAGACATTTGAAATTTATTGAGTGGGGTAGTTTTTCAATGCCTAAATTTGTTCTTTAGTGAATTGATGGGAAATATTAATGTTGGTTTTATCCTGTGTAATAGTTTCTTGTTGCATGAGATTGGGAGAGTTGGTATGTTTATCCATATCCTTTCCAATGTCATAGATTGATTTGCCACATTGTCTAGCCAAGGTTTGATGTGTCTCATGAGGCTCTTCATTTGTGAGTATTTGTGTGGATTTTGATACAAAAAGTACTTGGTATATCGATGTCTCACCTGATTTATCAATGGAAGCTTTGTTGTGTTTGTATTGTTTTAAGGAGTGTTTTTGTTTTCTACAACTACAATAGCTTGGTAAGTTGTACATTATTTTTTGCCAAAAGCCGTTACTGCTTATCTTTTTGATATTTTAACTTGAATGTTCTTCGCTTGGTCAGGAGTAAATTGTTGTTAGTGGCGATTTGCTATTGGGATAGCACTAAACCTAGTTGCTTGTGGCCTTGAGTTTTTGTTAGCTTCGAAGCCATGGGCTTGGCTTTCATTGGGTCGATAAGAGAATTAACCAAGTTAGGTTGGGCCGTAGGACTAGTGCCCTTAGCACTTGGTCTAGGGTTTGGTAGTTGGGTGACCTAGATTAATCAGGGAGGGCCATTTAAGCGTAGGTCACCTTTCAAATGAGCTGCAAACTTAGAAGGGAAAACTAAGTGATTATTCATGATAAATGGGTTATAATGTTACAAGGAGGATACCTCAATTTTGAAGGGGAGGGGGGGTTACAACCCTGACACTTGGTGCTCTGAATAGGAAGTTGTTCAACTTACCCCAAATACTCATTTATTTTCATTTTGAATAAAGGAGAGAACTTGAACCTTTTTTTCTCTTTTTTTTTACTCTCTCTCTCTCTCTCTCTAGTTTTTGTTGGTCAGAAACTGTGGTTTGCTAGTTATTAATTAGATCCAATACTAGATAATAAATATGTTTTATAATTCTTCTCAAAGCCTCAAGAGATAGTGGAGCCTTGGGTGACCACTTCTTTGATGAATGATCATTTTGTAGACTAGAGCGAATCATTACGGAGATTTTTAGTGTGTTATTGTTTTGAACCCTTTTCCTGAGCACGAGCTTCTCTATCTTTTGTGGGACCACATGAAGGGGGGAGTGGTTGTTTAGTTGCTTCCTTGTAGATGGATCATTCCCTTTACAAGGTGGAAGCAAGACAACCTGGGTCATATCTTTGTGAACTTCATGAGGATCTTTAGCAATGGAGTTCCTTTGGGTCCTACTAAGTGTGTGAGATTACACACACAAACTTCTTAGTAGGGCCGCCTTTTGATGGTAGAGTTTTTGTGGAAGATGAAGCTTCTTTTGTTGTGCTTTGGAGCTTGAGGGACCCATTCGATATCTTTAGCCATCAAGCAAGTGTTCCTATGGGAAGCCATGAAGGCATCGATGGAACAATTGTAAACGAAAGCATAAAAAGATGTTCATGTGAAGAGTTATTTCAGCATGTGTGCAGGCGCAAGTTTTTATACATGCATAAGAAAATGAGAATGTTTGGATTTGTCAAGCATGAGAGTTGGGAAATTGTTGAGAACTTTTTTAACTGGCAAAACAGCAACAATATGGTAATGCAAAGGTTGAAAATTGTGATGCCAATGGCAGAAAAAACATTGTATCTCTAGGTAATAAAAGTGACTTCACCATTATAGTGAAGCTTGACATTTATCTAGTAACCTTCAAACTAGGGTTCTAACAAACCAACAAGGAGAAGAATTTGCTAGAAAAAGGAGTGTGCAAATCAAAAGCTATCAAAGTTAAGAAAGTAAATTCGAGAGCCCAAAAAAGAGTGAAAGTAAAGGTTCTTTGGATGGGCTAAAATTGGATTTTTAGAGGGTCTAATGTTTACTTTTATCTACTTGATACAGGGTGTTAGATAATTACTTTCAATTGGTTAAGTTGGGCTTTTGAATCGGGTATATGACTAGAGAGTAGAACCATTAAATGTGCATTTAAAGTTTGGATGCTTGAAAGATGTTAATGAAAAAATGTTGGCAAGAGAAATTTATTTTGTTTGGTAAGAGCAAGATGGTGAATATTCTTCTCGAGGGCCTTGACCGTGCTCATTAAGGGACATAACCATGCTTTTGGTTAAAGAAGGATTTGCTTTGGTTGATTGGGTTAGGATAATAGGTGTCATGGACATGGTGCAAGCTTCACAACATGCTTTTGGCCAGCTTGAATGGGCAGACACTCATGGAGGAAGGTCATGAAGAAAGCTGGTATGGCCAGCAAGTTGAGAAGGTCTCAAGAAGACGCTTCTTCAAGAATTGTTGATCAAAAGAGTTGAAGGAAAAGCTGGTGAAGAGGACAAGATATGGTGGGCAGTTCGATAATGCTTGCCAAATTGCCATGCTGGCATCAATCAACGGATAAGGGATCACATAGGCATCACATGGTTTAAAGGGACTGAAGGGTGACAAATAAAGGATAATAAAGTAGCTTCAGAAATATGAGACAACCTGAAGTAAAAGTGTCTATAATGTACCATTTGTTCCTTTTATTTCATCCTTAGCTTTCCATTTTGAGTAGGCATAGAACAAACATAATGTTGCAGTTGGAATAAGGTGATGTAAATTTACTCGAGGTTAATTTAACCCACATAGCCTTGGGTTAGTGGTGTTAAGGATTAAATTGAATTTGGATGTTAAACAAGATTTGCTTGGGTTAAAATAAGATCTTGTTTGGCAAGTAGCTTGGATTAAATATTGTATTGTTGTTGTTTTCTATACCAAACTGCTGCACTCTTCGATCTCACTTATTGCAACGGTGGGATCGCAAACAATATGTTATTGGTAGTGAACTTATTGACAAACTAATCACCAGCCAGCCAACTGAGGCATAATCAAAACCACTTCTCGATAGTAAAGTTAACAAAAATCAACAGTAAAACTGTATTGAAAAACAGTTAATACATTAGAACATCTTACTAGTCAGACAATGCCAAAGCATGAATTGTACTCAAATTTACAATTGAAATACCATAATTTTCATGAAAACTAGGAGAGTGAAATCATTTTAAGGAAAACTAAAGTTGAATTCCCAATATTTTGTTGAAAAACCCAATCCAACTTAGTAGTAGATGGAAGCAACCAAGCTACAAATGCACAAACTATAATCCAGCAGAAGTTTTTTGCTACCAAAACTTCTTCGAAGTAGGCACTGTGAGTATCAGGTTCTCATATGATAGCATCTTCTACCAGCACAACTTTTAGATCGTGTCAGTCTGCAGTGACCACATCAACATCCATCGCAATGATCGAGCCAAGATGTGGCAGCAGAACTAGGTTTTCTCCTTCGTCACCATCAAGCATGACTCCAGCCCATCCATGATTGTTCATGATCTTTGGTACAACAATAATTACTCCAACCTTCTCAGCTTCTCCTTTTACTCTACAACAGTTCCTGAGCCTTGCAAATCCGACCGTAACCTAAAGATAGTTGTGAAAGAAGAGCTTGACTCAATGACTCTTGAGTGGCAAGCTGCAGCTTGGGTTAAAGATGTGTGGGAATGTGGTGTGGGAAGCAGCTAGCATGAGTGTCATGAAGGCTCAAGCAAAAGGTAATAATAGGATAGAGCGGTGTAAGGTTAGTGGCAGTAATGACAAGTGACAGGGTTAAATCTGGCTTAACCTCTCTTCCCTTATTACTCTTGAAGCGTAATTAGTGTTTGGCAGCCACTGTATGTTTAACATAAATTAACGCTACTAATCCATGACTGCCAAATGGTGCAAAGTTTTTTTTTTTTTGGTTCAATATCATATTTTTTTTGTCATACTTATTTATTTTGATTTCTTTTCTGATGAATTTGATGTTACTGTTGCTTCTTAATATTTTAGAATCATGCTTACGTTTTTGACAGTCTGCCCAAACCTTGCTCTCAGTTTTATAAATTTAATTTTTTTCATATTCTTGTGCCAATGCATTATCTTTTGTATTGACATATATATTCTTTTTTATCTTACCTTAGATCGGCTTAGTATTTCTTGAAGGAGTCTTCAGCTGCACGAATTATATTCGTGCAGTAATTGGTCATCATTCTATGATAATGCTTCTCCACTTTCAACATAAAATGCTAGAAATCTTGTCTATGGAGAGATGTGCCCTGATATAGTGACACTTTATGCCAATTTTCATCTGACTTCAATGAAACTTTTGTCTTTTTTTGTACTGACTTCTTGTTTTTTGTTATGTTGCCAGGCTATCTTTGACGAAGTGAGAAATTTTGGTCATGAACTTGATCTGGAAACAGTATGGTTTTTAATGCAAACTCAATACTGTTCTATGATTTTACACTTGATTAATGCTTGTCAATTGCTACAACGGCGGTATGGTTTTGCTGCACATTGTATAAAAGCTGGGTTTACCAGTTTTTTTATGAATAGAAGCAGAATTTAGTTAACAAAAAGGTATCTTTAAAGTGGAAAATAATATGGTCTTTCCCATCTCTTCATATTGGCAGGTTGCTTTTATCAAGACATTCTGTTTATTTTATTTTTATTTTTTAATTTAAGTTGTGCTTCTATGCTCCTAGTTAATAAGCGAGCACCAAAAGCATATGCATATCATGCATGATGATGTGCTGGGAAAATTTGTTACATTGCTAAGTTTAAAGCCATGGTTTTACAGAAAAATGACATCGAACAATCCTTGACTTTCTTCTCTATAGTTGCATATAATTCAACATTATTACAAATATCTTTTTATTTGATCACATACACTTTGTTCATTGCATTTATTTTTAGAAGAAACTTTTAGGTGTTGTATAACATGAAAATGTTGATGTCTTCAGCAAACTCCAGAGATTTTATAATTATGTTTATTGTATTTTTGTTTTCGTTGAAGGTGCCATGAGCTGTATGTTGGCAATGTGAAGTAACATGTTATGGAGTGTTAAAATCATTTTTGAAATGCTGAAGAATCATCACCAGAATTTATGATGTACAGAGCTACAACAAAATCTATTTTCTGGAAACCAGTAGGGTGTCAACTAAATTAGATTTTAAGAGCTTAACTTTGTAATTTAATTCAAAAGTCAGTCTGTGATTGATCAAAGTAATACTCATTTTCATTAATTGTTTTTGAACATTTAAAGAATTTTAGATTATAAATAAGCTACATTAGCTGTCTGAATTAATTATTAGCTCATTGATGAAGAGCTAAAATGTCCTTCATGTGAAGATGAGGAATAAGCTAAATTTCTATTGAGGAGTCTGATTTTTCCAGACTAATAGCTATTCAAGAATCTGATGGTCATGAGTTCACTCGTATAGATATTTGACCATGTCCAATTTTGTTTCTAAAATTTTTTGGATCCTCTCTTGTTTTATCCTCTCTTTTTCCGTAACAAGCTATAGCTAAGAATTCCAATAGAGGTTTCAAACACTTAGCTTTGAATGGCCAAACGAAACACTCCCTCTGATAGTTTCATCAAAGAAGTTACATTTTCTCATCAGCCAACCTTCTTTTCTGCAAATGTGAAAATGTTCTATTGTTCATAAATATATTGTTAGAGGAAAAACTTTTCTCATTAGGATGTTGGCATCCTGTGAAATAACCTATTTGTTATTCCATATATCCCATGGAAAGTGCGAGCATTCTTTGTGCATACGTGGAGCTAGATAAATTGTTAATTGATAATTTGTCCCATTGAAAGATTTCCATATAGCTATCCCAGCTCATTTAAATGCATGTTTATGTTTCATTGTTGTTGCTTTATCCTTGGATGGTCTGAGATCCATTGCTTGTGGATGTAATTAGATGTGCTTCTTCTGTTACTAGTGTAAACCATTCTTAATTCACTAGTTCATCTCCCTGCACTCCACCACCAATCCCACCCCAATCTTTATGATCCTTGTTTGCTTCTAAAGCCTTTACATTCTCGGGAATTTCTCATTGAAACCCATTTACCACTTCCTAGCTGTTGAGCACTCTAAAAGATTGCTCCCCAAGGACTTCATAAATCAGCATATAGGAAAATCCCTGAAATCATCAATGTTTACTTTCCACTCACCATGCTTTAACACTGTCATCCTAACCCTTTGATATTGACGGTCTTTGATGCCATTCACCATGGGTTTTGCAAGTCACTCTCTTGATGGCTGTTTTGTTCTCTCTTTCTCTTGCATGCATAAGCAAATGCAAATCAAAATTTGAGACAAAAAACAGAGCTAGTCATCTTAGATTCTCAAGGTAGTGTCCTTTGTTCACAAATCAGCATCACATTTTTTTTCTTGTTAAGGGACAATATGGTTCATTCCTTCCTCACCAGAGTTTCCAACCAAAATTATTTTTCTTTGAGGGTAGAGGAAATTGTTTATCAACTTAGCAATGTGATTCTTGTGCATTTAGGTCTTTCTTTGAGGGTAGAGGAAATTGCAATGGACAAAATGACGTGGACAATTGGCTTTAGTAAGCAATGTTTTGTTGTGTGCAACAATTGGATTGGCACAACACCATTAAGCAAATCATAAATGTCTCGTAATATGGAAGTCAAAATGTTAAGCTTCATTAGCCCACCAAAATTATTTTTGATTTTAATAATAACAAACTTTATAAGGGCTTATTATGGTTTTCTAATGATTTAATCTAGTGTGCGTATTGGGTTTGATTAAATAAGACTTGTCGAATTGGTCATTACTATGTCTTGGACACACTTGCTTATGACAATGAACATATAAGACTTTTCTAATTATTCAAGGATTTTGAGCAATTGAAAACTTTCTAAGTTTTACATGAATTCTATATTAAAATTAATTTATCTTATTGTTATTTATGCGAAGATTGAGGTTTTATGCTTGTCTATTTAAGAGTTAATGTATGGATAATATCATTTTCATCATTGGCCTTTCTTATATGTGATTGATCATATTGGTATGGTCTACAAATGAATTTTCGAATAGTGTGGCCGCAATCTATGATATTATTAAATTAGGTTGGATCATACATGACCTCTTGCACCAAGATGCAAGATAAAAGAAGCTAAACCTAATCCACATAAAATCACTCATAGAAACATAATTGGTGATCTAGTTAGCCACTTGATTTTCCTTTCTCCTAACATGAGTAAATTTGTTGTTGTGGAAGCTTTGATTGGCTATGAATAGTGGAAGAAAAGTTTGGCATTTATTAGCCCCATAGAAGCAGTTGTCGATGCACTAGACAATAGAGAGGGAATCACTCATTTACTAAACATAAGGTGTGGTAGGAGTGATATGACAAGGGAGATACCCTTGTAGAGTGTGCACTCCATCCTTAGGGGACAAGCCAAAGAAGCTTCCCACCCTCTTACAAGAATGAGATGTCTAGAACTATCTCGGATGATGATATCAATACTAGTTCTTCTATATGGGGAAGCAATGTCGTTACAGTTCACCTTGATCTAACTAGAGTACGAGCCATTATTAATATGGATGGATTGCGTCTGCTTCCTACTATGCTGGTGACTCATTTGGCTCGCATTGGATCGGACCATTGCCCCCTGATGATTGAGCTTGGATCGCGGTGTTATAGACCCTTGGAAATGAGATATCGGTTCGAAAATGTTTGGCTTGATCTTCCACATTCTAATGGTATTGTCAGACAGGTTTGGGGGAGATGCGCTACCAATAATGTTATGACATCAGTTACTATGAAATTTCGTAGATGTCTTGTGGCTCTTCGTATGTGGAGTAAGAAGGAATTACAGGGTGTTATGATGAAGAACAAGGAGAAGGAGGAGATGATTGCTTACCTTCAGGGGAAGGAGTTTGATCAGGGACTCAGTGAACAGGAGAATTCCCTTTTAGGGAACCTTATTGTGGACTTTCACAGGGGATGTGCAATGGAGGAGAAGTGGTGGTGGCAAAGGGCTAAGGTCCATTGGGCGCACTTGGGGGATAGGAACACTACGTTCTTTCATGTTGTTGCTACCTCAAGGTGGAGGGAAAATCGTATTACTACGTTAACTGATGAGACTGGCAGGAACGTTCACAACTTGGGGGAGATGGGAAATATCCTTATTGAGTACTTCAACAAGAAGTGGGGATCGATGTCTTCGGAGTTCCATTCTCTTAGTCACTTATCTCATTGCTGTATTGACTCGCAGCAGCAATCGTTATTATGCCAAAGTCCCACCGTGGATGAGGTCATGACTGCTATTAGGGCTTGCAGGAGGAATAGGGCACCTGGTCCGGACGGGATTACTTCTAAGTTTGTTACGGGATATTGGTCTATTACACAGGAAGATATTATTAATGCTGTTCTTTCTTTCTTCAAGGATTACTGTATGCCTATTGCTTGGAAGGATACCTTGGTGGTCCTGATTCCTAAGAGGCAAGGTGCCTCGCGTCCTGAGCATTTTCGCCCTATTAGTCTTTGTAATATTATCTACAAGATTGTTGCTAAGATCATGGTGTAGAGACTTAAGGAGGTGTTACCTAGTATCATTGCCAGGGAGCAAGGTGCTTTTGTGCCTGGTAGGTACATTTCTGATAATATTTTTCTGGCACAGGAGATGGCGGTTCGTATGCATAGGTCATCAGCTAGGTCTGGTTTGATGGCTATTAATCTGGATATGGAGCAGGCTTATGACAGTGTCCACTGGCAGTTTATCATTGACATGATGTTACTTATGGGATTTCCTGATACCTGGTGCAAGTGGGTGAGGGCGTGTATTTAGACTCCCAGATTTGGTGTTCTGTTAAATGGGGACAGGCTCCCATGGATATATGCTTTCAGATGACTTCGGCAGGGGTGTCCCTTATCCCCATATCTTTTTACCATGGTCACAAAATGTTTCTTTATTCTGGCCCGTAAGTATGAGACGCAGGCTTTGATTGGTTTTCGTGTGGCCTCTATGGCTCCTATCATTTCTCATCTTTTGTATGCTGATGATGTTGTGGTTTATGCTCCTGCTTCTTCTCGCTCTATTAAGGCTATAAAAGAATTATTGTTGCATTTCAGGCAGTTATCTGGGCTGAGGGTCAATCTAGTGAAATCCAGCATTTTCTTTAGCAAAGGTATGAAGCAGAAGCAGAAGTGTTGTGTGGCTAGGAAACTCAATATCCCGAGGGGTACTAGATTTAGGCATTCCCATTTAGGCCACGCTACTTAGGAAAGGGGACTACAACTTTATCATTCAGCGGATTGAGTCTCAGGTTGCAAAATGGAGTGTGAGACACCTCTCCCTTGTTGGCCGTATTCTCCTGATCAAAGTTGTGCTGTGTGCTATCCCCGATTACTTCCTTAGCCACTGTGTTATTCCTCATGGGACATTGGATACAATTGGGCAGATTTTGAGTAGATTTTTGTGGAGTGGCACAAGTCGCACTCATTCTATTCACTATACCGATTGGGACATTGTCACCCTCCCCAAGGAGATGGGAGGCTCGGGCTTGTTTGACCTTAGAATATGGAAGTATGCGTTAGTCATGAAACACTGTAGAAGATTTCTGCAACATGATAGTCTTTGGGGACACGTTATGAGAAGCAAGTATCCTTTGGGGAACAATCTTTGCATGAGGCCTCGCGGTGTTTCTCACGCATACCGTTTGATTGTGGATGCCATGCCGTGGGCGATTGGTGGGCTGACCTGGAAGGTTGGGGATGGAGGTAACATCAGATTTTATGAGGACAATTGGTTGGGCTTTCTTCCACTTAGGTGGTGGCCCACATATATTAACATGGATACTCACTGGCCTTCCTTGGTTAAGGAGTGCGTTCATACTCATGGGACTTGGAATGTGGATTCTCTCATGGAGTGGGGCAATGACATGTTAAGAGATCGTATCCTTCTTTTGCCTTGGAAGAATAATGGGGCTGGGGATCAGCTTGTGCAAGCTACCACTGACTCTTGCAGGGTGACCTGCGGGATATTCTATAAAACTCTTATTGCCCATGTGTGCAGTGGGTTGTTCAAAAACGGAATTGATTGGGTGTGGAACATGAAAACTATGCCTCGGGTTCATACATTTATGTGGAGGGTTGTGAGGGATATTGTACCCATGGCTGCTTGGTGCATGAAGAGACATATTGGGGACTACAGTGATTGTGCTTGGGGCTGCGGTGTTGAGGAGACCCTGCAGCATGTGTTATGGGATTGCAGGGAAGCGCAGCGTGTTTGGGCTGACCCCATACTTGGTGAGGCGGTGCGGGATATGAAGGTGGCTCGGCTCTTTGCTGGTGTTGCGACGCAAGGTAAGGCCCGTGGTAAGGCTGCCGTGGATTTGGCTTTAGTTGCTACTACCATGTATTACTTATGGGAGAATAGGAATCACAAGAAGCATAAGGAGCCTACTTATAGCAGCTGCACTCGTATCAAGAAAATCAGGTTTGAGGTGGCTGTTACCAACAACAACACTACTGATGATTCATCCTTGTACTGCTGGAAGTCACTTCACCCTTCGGGGTTCTCTACCCTTACTTGGCTTCCTCCCCCCACTGGGTGGATTATTATTAATTGTGATGCGGCTGTTGTTGGTGAGAGGGCAGGGATTGGTATGATGGTTTGCGACCATGAAGGTGCTCCTATTTATGCTATGGGGATGAGTGCTATTTCTCAGTCCTCACATGCCATGAAGGTTATGGCGATCCTTGAGGCTATTATCTTGACTATGACTAAGCTCCAGAACCACTCCACTATTGAGATTCAGACTGATTCTACTACTGCATGGCAGGAGATGATGCAGCTCATTCGCTACCCTGTGGAGGGAAGTACTTACTCTGATGCCATCCACTATGTTAGGAGGAAGCTTGCATTTCGGCTTGCTCACATTTTGCGGGAGGGCAATGGCCCCACGGACTGGATTGCCAAGAAGGCTTGTTTTACGACTTTTGTTTAGGAAAGGGGTGCTCTTCTCCCAGAGTATTTGAGGAAGCTTTTGTTGGTTGATTTTGT
Source organism: Vanilla planifolia (assembly GCA_023846275.1). Classification (NCBI taxonomy): domain Eukaryota; kingdom Viridiplantae; phylum Streptophyta; class Magnoliopsida; order Asparagales; family Orchidaceae; genus Vanilla; species Vanilla planifolia. Next base: position 7,868,972 of record CM043867.1, read on the forward strand.
ATTTGAATCTCCATAAGGAGGGAACTTTGTAGGCTTTGCCTGTATTTTACTATAGATCAGAGAGTACGAGCCATTAGGAAGAGGGGCTAGATAGGCTTAGAAGCTCCTAGAGGTACTACTGATGTGGAGTACTACAAGGAAACCTTTGAACAACTAGAGCAGGTGTGCGAAGGTAAGGTTGGGCATAAAAAAGTAACATCATTTCATTTCCACCAATAGTGGTAGAGAGTAGTAGCAATAAAATTGTATTGGCATTACAATAGTCCAAGGAAATTCTCCTCTTTAGGTAGTGCAGAAGTTAGTGAAGAGACTAGAATAAGGTCCAACAAGATCGATCGACAAAGAGCAAAGAGTGAGCTCGCACGAGAATCATGGGGTCACCAAACCCAAGCACTACAAACCATCCATTGGCTGAAGAAAATCCTAATAGAGGGAGAATAACAAGCCAGGTGGAGCTTAGAATATCTCCAAATGAGCTAATCACGAGAGCTAAGGGTGCTGCTCATCCCTTGGATGTGTTGGCGCAAGATATTACCAAAATGGAACCTTAGTGTAGCTTGCTCCCAACCTCCTTATTCCAAGGGGAGCCCTGTCCTTGAGTTGGAAAGTAGAATCCATGTTGGCAAATGTCGACCATTGGTGGCCACTAGATTTGTGGCTCCATGGTTCATAGCTTGATAGGCTTTTCTGGTTCTTCTTAACTCTAACCCTGTGGGCATTGCCTCCATTATGTTGGACTTCTTCAAATCCAAGTGGAGTCGAGAGATCCTCCCTACCCCTCCTTTCCTTTTGCCCCCATGGGCCATATTATTTGACATAGAGGCTACAATATTTGCTACACCTGTCATTGAATTTGAGATCCATTGTGCTATCTCTTCTTTGGGCCTCAATCATGCCCTTGTCCTTGATGGTATCACAAATTTTTTCTTAGGGATTCTTGGAACATGATCTAACGAGATATTATGAAAGTTGTGGAGTAAGTATTCTCATTTGGCTAGATGCCATCCAGGTGGAGGGATATCTTGGTGGTCCTTATCTCCAAGGTCTAGGAGATGACTAAACCCAAGTAATTTTCACTTATTAGTCTATACAATTCTATCTATAAAATAGTGAACTAGATTTTGGTTTAGTGTCAATGCGACTCTCTCTAAGACTTTATCTTCATCAAATCTAAGGCCTTTGTTTGAGGGCGGTCCATTGTAGACATTTGTTTCATGGTGTCAGAGATCATGCATCATTTGCCCTCTTCTTCTTCGTTTGAAGGCTTGATGCTTACCAAGCAGACAGTAGGCCTATGATCGGCTTTGTTGGGGCTTTATGTTATATATGCTTTGGCTCGAGCTTTCTTGATATTTGGTACTCTTAGGTCCAAGCATGTGTAATGACCCCAAGGTACGTGATGTTATTCAATGGCAAAAATTACCTTGAATGTATCAATAGAAAAAAATTACTTTTCATATCTGCTCGTGGTTTTAACATGAGATTCCTGATAAAATTTGTCATTTGCTCAGTGTGGACAGTGGCTGCAACCTGCAATCTCTATGTTAATTTTGTAAGGCGGATTAACTCAATAACATGGGCACAGGTTTGCAGCAAAATCTGCTTGTTTGCTAGTCAACCAAAGGCCTTCACTTTCCCATTGCTAGTGTGTACAAAGAACTATTTGGCAACTCTTAAGGTAAGGGAGCTTGGAATTAAGAGATTTCAAAGCTCATCTGTGACTCACAATGTTCTTGCAAAGGGTTAACAATGTTGTACTGACAATGGAGTGGTTCAAATTGAGATACTTGGCAACAATGAATATGAGGGAGACACACGACCTGTTGCATAATCTTTTTCCCCTCATTTGATAGCAGAGTAAACCATGTTTTATGCAAGAGTTCATTAGTTTAGGACCAGTCGTTGCGACCCATTTCACCTCGAGGTACTTCATCTGGAGGTCCCATAGCAGCAATTTGCATGGTAAACCTTTCTCAACTCGTCAGAGTACTGGGCAAGAACGTTGATTCTTGTTCTTTTAGTTTGGCTGAGTTGGTGGACAAACCAAGTTGATGGTTTTTGCCTCAGGGAGACTCCATTGTTGCTATTGTTGCCATACTAGAAAACTCTATCATACCATTGGCAATGAGGTTGTACGAGATATAGTCCTCTTTTTGTTGGCTTTAAGAACTTTGAAGTTAGACATGTCTATAGGAGTTCCAATCAACTGTTCGTTTTTGTAGCTGATATGGCTAACTATTGATGATTTCCTATTAGATGTGGTTTTACACTTAATCATAATTCTTCATGAAATATGGGTTATACTGACTTGCATTTGGTATAGGTCTTGCATTTATTAAGGCTAATTTGGTTGCATATTTTTTAAATTCTTGATTTAAAAATGATGAAAATTATCTTGTTTATTAGATTTTTATATTCAATAGAATATTAAAATGTAAATGGGTATTTTTATTTGCTATCTGATGTACACGTCTTTGCAATGCACAGAGGCTAGACTTTTTGGAAGCAATGGACGATTTTTCTGAAGACGATGATTTGTACGAGTATGGTGATGTTTCCTTTCATCATTCATCTGATGAGTAAGCTTCTTTGTTCTCCCTCTTTCCGTCCTTCAATCTTGAAATCATGTTATAATATAAACTGTAAATTCTTGTTTTTGGCATTTTAATATAATTAAATTTTTATTTTATTATAATCATTTTCAAAATGGATGAAATGGAATGTCTACGGTTCGGCTGGCTGTGGATCTAATTGTATCTCAGTTGGCTTTAATCTACATTTTTGTTCTATAATACTACATCCTTATTGGAATAATATCCCATGTTTTCATTAATCTATAATTCAGATCATTTAAAGTTTAATATCACTTAACTTCAACAGAACTGATGCTATGTTGTTGCAGGACTGAGTATGAGATAAGGGTAGACGTTGATGAGAGCAGTCATCAACGTGTGCGCTCTTCTTACAGCGAAATAAACAGCTTACCCTTATCAGTTGTCCAGGTCTCCCCTCTCCATTGTTCTCTTCTGCTCTGTTTTGCTTCTTTCTTAGACCCCTAAACCGGTTTTCCGGCAGTCCCACGGCGGAGAAGCGTGCTCGGTTTGCCTGGAAAGCCCATCCGTCGGTGAAACCATACGCCACTTGCCTTGCATGCACAAGTTCCATAAGGAGGTAAAATCTTCGAAAGCTATTTTAGCTTGATTGAAGGGAAACTTCGAAACATTTTGTTTTATGTATTTATTTAAATCGGATATATATATATATATTTATATATATCTGCTAATTCCTTATGTTTTCAGTGCATCGATACGTGGCTTAAGAGACGACCCTTGTGCCCAGTGTGCAAGTACAGCATCACCTGATCTGTACAGCGTTTGGAATTATGGTTTAGTTCTGACTTACTCTTGTTTTTGGAGAATGTACTGCTGTTGTTCTCTTTGCATGTTTGCTTTCATTCATTCTAGCTTTATGAATCTTTTGCAGATGTTGAATGGCTTTTTTTAGTCTTATGAAGCATCAACATTAGAGAGGTAGATCTGATATTTTGAGTCAGGTGAATTAAATTTTAGAAGTATATTCATTTTACTGTTTTCAACTTAAAAAATATACCATTTAATGGTGATCATATGGGCTAAGTTTAGGTTTACTTAATGGAAATAGCGTTTTTGAAAAGATGAAATTTTTTAAATATAGTTTGGTGAGCATAGTTTTTTAATAACAGATGATAAGTTTTTTTGATATTTAATGATAATATTTTTTCATTTATTTTTCCCCAAATGTATTTCTATATTTAGTGATCAGTATAGGATTGTCATTTAATGGTATTAAAAAAATTACGGTAGGATTATTAAGCATCGGAAATGGTTTATGATTAAAATTCCTGCTATCCAAACCTATGGTGTGGACGGTGTGATTTTGTTCTAATAGCATCTAATGAATGAATGGTAAACTTGTCTACTCTACAAGCATAATGAGTGGGAATTATACACACAGCTTGCATGGTGTCACACTCGAGTAGGAGAGTAGACAATGTTTGATTATCCAGTTAAAAGTAGGTTGGTGGGGAGGAATGAGGGTAAATTAGGTATTGGGATGCCTTGACCATAGTTAAGCTTCAAAACGTCAAGCATGATGACATAAATGGCCAAAGTGTTTTGACATGGGAGATTTGTTTGGTTCATTTTTGTTTAGTGATAACCTTATGAAAGAAGTCATGTTGTGATCACTTTGAGTGAGCCAATAGATCTAAGCTCTCTAATGCTATTAATATAATAACTCAAATTTTAAAATATGATAAATTCATGTATTAGGTTATGATAGTGGTATTGGTTGTGTAGAGTTAATTTTTGAGAAATTATTGATTTTTGATACATCTCAAAATACATACAAAGTTATAAGTATCTCATAATTTAGAGTTAAACATATCATTAAGAAGTGTTTTGCATGAACAATTTATTGACATGTAGTTTACATTTTTTTAAAATTATTTAAAAGTTTTAGGAATTTTCAAAGGTTAAAGCTAATATTAGACTTTTATTAATATAATTATATACATTTTTTTTATTGTAGTAAAATGAAGGACTTGACCTAAGTAACCAGAATTTGAGGGAAGATGTTGGACAAAAAAATCTAGGAATTTAAGGAAAAGAAAATGATTGTATTCTTGGACTTTGTTTTGCTTGTGAAGGATTTAAGGTATAATTTCTTTAAGATTTTTCTTAGCTTGCCATTGTGTTAAGTTTTTTGTTGCTCGAATTTAGTACTGTTTTGGATCAAACTTTTTGGGGATTTGGAGTAATTATATTGTCTGTGACTCATGTATTATACACAGAGGGCCTGTTGTACTATTGAGGTTGATAATCATAAAACTAAGCTCTTGGTTATTAAGGGTTTTATGATGCATTGTGTATTTGTAAATTTAATTATGAAAGTAGGGAATGTTTAAGGAAGGCATATGTCACTTGGAGTGAGTTGAAGCTTGAAGATCTTGTCTCATGGATGCCTTAACTTATAGTTTGTGGAATCATAAAGAAAAGTTTTTTGTGGCATAACTAAAATACATGGAGTTATTCATATTCTACAAATTATTTTAGAATGTTAAACCTTTATCTTTTGTAAAGTGGTGCTTAGGACTTGTTTAACTCATGAATGCATTCCTTTACACATCTTTATCTTTGAGTTTATAATTGAAGTAAAACCTGAGTAACATTCATATAGATATCTCTAAATGACATTAAAATGTTTAAGTTAATGAAATCAAATTTAAAATAAATCATAATGATTACTACCATGTGATTATATGGTATAATGGTTAATATCATATTTTTATATTATGCCTTCAGGATTATGGTATCAATTGAATTTGAAATTCTATCATATAGATGTGACTATCATTTGGACTAAGAATAAAGAAAGCAAACTCAATCGTACATCATATTAGTCTTATATGAGTTTTGTTTGTATTTTAAAGTTGATTAATCACTAGTGTCATATGAATATGAATTATATTTCATATGTATATGACATTCATTTTCTCTTAGAATTTAAGTCATATATAAGCTTTGTCGGGTCGGATGTCTAATGTATGTATCGTAATGATATGATCATATGATTAGCTTAAAAATACAAAACTAGCACTTGGTCATATAATTGATCACCCTTATATGAAATCTAACCTTAGTTATCTGGTATTTATAATCATAATATTGTATAGTACGATAATTATATGATCCATTTTGCATCACAAAAAACTTTAAATACCTTAGGAGAGAAATGGTTTCATTATATTATATGAATACGATATATGTATCGTATGAATACAATCATTATATGATATAATTTCTTAATGTTAGGCAAATTTTAATGTATTATATGATCTTGTTTCATACGAGGATTGATTCTCCTTCACAAAAAGATCAAGACTTAGGAAAAAACTATTATAATAATGTCGTATAATTATAATAACTCTATCATATGTGTTTGATTTTCCTATTAAGTCTTGGTAAGTTAACTATTACATGATTGTATAATATTTCATCATTATACGATCATATCATAACGAAATTTTCTAAGACTTTAGCACTTTGTGAAAATAATTATCATATGATGGTCGCACTTTCATGATCTGTTGAAGTATAAGAAATGAACAATATGCACATATAACTCATGCGATTGTATGGTATAATGTGTCAATAACTTAAATAGTGCATTAAGAACCTTTTTCGTACAGTACGAAAAAATTTGTTATACTTGTATGATAATTTATTAGTTGTTGAAGTAAATTGGTCGTATCGTGGCAACATTGGGGCAATCTTAGTTTTACACCTATCGCCTTAGTATGATATATGCAAGTATAAAAAATTAGTTTTTATATATTCTAATTTTGGTTTTAATCAATTCAAGGGTATAAATACCAATGGATTTTGAAAATAAAGATGCTAATGATTCACATTGTAACATCTTAAGTAAATGAACAAGCTCAATGTAATCTTTATCTCTCTTACATGGAGTTTTTGCTCGTTTAGAGTAATTTATTTTTCTCTATGGATAATATTTATAATATCTCTTAACCACCTAAATTTGTGTCATTAATGCATCAAAGGTTTAAAGGTATAATATCATTGTACGAATTATTGTTTAAGAGCTTTAAATGATTCTTATTAGTTATAACTATTGAGTTATTTTTGGTGTCTCTTTTTATCACTATTGTGGCAACCCCTTTTTCACTCAACTTTTTCTTAGATTTGGATACCACAAAAATCTTTTTACCTCGTCGTTTTTATTTTTAGTATTATTGATCATTTTTAAAATCAAGTAATGGAAGTGATATAATATTAACTTTATTACAACCATTGGAACATCAAATTTCTCATGCTTCCTTTAAGAACCACATGTTTTTCATATATCATGTTAGAAATGTGGGAGTGCGATGTCCATAAGAAGGGGGATAAATTTTACAAATTCAAAGCTTAATTTGATTTCAAACGCAAGTTAAAATACTTGCTATCTTAAGCCAAATCAATAAATCAAATTTTATCGACTCAATTCAAATTCAATCACAGTATCAATAGTAACCAAAATTTTTTACTTTATTTATCTAAATTTAAGAAAGTTAAATACTTTAGCTACGAAATATACTTGCGTTGATTCATGTTTTAAACAAGGTTCATTAGCTTTCTGAACTATTTTTGTTATAATGTGATGGTTGTTAAATAATAAATCAAGTAAAGCAAAATTAAAGAAAGACAAGATTTTTAGATGATTTGATAAAGCCTTTGCCTACATCCACTTTAATCAACCTGATTATGTTTCTACTCATAATAAAACCCTTTTGTCTTAGTCAATAAGTACAAAACCTTACAAAACATTCTTTTTTTGCCTATGGCTAATAGTAGTTATCTCACTTAACACTCTTCTATTTTTCCAATGAACAAGTAGAAGTCACCTCTCTCGAAAGAGCATAATATAATTATTCATGTTTTATAGCATGCATATGAAGCAATTCAAAAAACTTAATCCATCTTTCTTAACTATCTTAAAAATAATTATAATTTTGATCATATCTTAGTATTATTTCAATAATTTTAGTGAAAGTATGTTATAATTATAATAATTATAAAGTAAAAAAAATACTTATTAAAATAATAATAAAAAAGAACTGTTTATTACAAATAGGAAAGTTTACAATGCCTCAAACACTACTAGCTATTGTTAATGGGTTCGGAATGCAAGTCCCCAAAACCATTGGCCAGTTCTAGTCTGAGGCATTAATACAAACATGTTTTATAAAGTTTCATATTGGGTTATTACTCCGGTATCTACATATCAAGTATATAATGTATAACCAGTAGTGTGAGTCATGACTTACCGAGCAAGCTAGGGGGTAACCAACCTCAATAAGTTGACAATATAAATCACGTAAAGTTATAAAAAGAAACTTTTTAAGTTTTACTTTGCAATGTGGGACTAAAACAAGTTTTCATTTCACTCATGTGACTTTCAATTTGCGGGGGTGATCTTTGTCGTTTGATTGAACAATTTTGTCATAGAATGGTTTTTGTCTCATTCGCATTTTAAAAACTCTTAATTACTTGTGTCATTCGATGGCGCAAATTCCCTATCACACAATCAATGCTTTATCAGTGCATAAAATCTAAATCTAATTATCCAATCAAATGCAAATCTAACGATCCTGGTCAAATCTTATTTTTAAACAACACCACTGAATGTCGTTCATCCAACCGATAATTCTGGCAAGTGAATGGTCTCAGTCTCTTCCAATCGAATGGCTCCTATCCAATGACTCTTTTAGCAATTATTTTGAGTTGTTAGAATATTTTATTTAAATAATAATTTTTAATTAAAATATACAAAATCTAATAGAAGCAATAACCGCTAATTTATCTGTTTGGTAAGAACATAAAAGTTATATCACTTAGGTCCTTCCACTTAAAAGGATAATTAGATATGGTTTGATTTGAGGTATACTTAACTTATAATGGAATAATGATCATGTTTATGGATCTTATTAATTTGGAAGCAATACAAGTCTATGCTTAAACCTAAAAAGAAGATAACCATTAGAGGACTTTTAGAGCTTTTACATTTAGATTGTTTGATCCAATCCATTCACAAAGCTTAGGAGGTAAGAAGTGTGGATTTGTAGTGGTAGATGGCTATTCTATATTTACTTAGGTATTATTCTAAGGAAGAGGAATGAAGCTTTTGAGATGTTTGTTCATTTAGTTGTTGAGTTAGAGAAGAAACATGAATTGTTCATAATATCTTGAGTGATAATGGTGGAGAGCTTAAAAATTAACTATTTGTAGATTTTTGTAACGATTATGAGATTTTTCATACCTTCTTATCATCTAGGATATCACAACAGAATGGTGTAGTAGAAATAAAGAATAAAACATTACCATATATGACTAGGTACATGATAAATGAGTGCAATGCATTAAAACATTTTTGGGTTGAAGCTACAAATACTACATGCTAAGTTTTGAATAAAGTCCATAGGAGACCAATGCTCAATATTTCTTCATATGAACTTATATGCAATAGGAATCCAAAGGTTTCATAATTGTGTTTAAGTGTAGATTCTTCATCATGAATAATGGAAAGAGTTATATAGATTTGATTTCAACTTGGATGAAGGTAGGCTATTTTATGAATAATAGATTTTATAGTGTTTAATAAAAGGACGTCAACTATAAAAGAGCCAATAAATGTAAACTTTGATGAGACATCATGTGATATTGAAATTATTTAGCATTCATTTGATGAGTTAGATAAACTAGAATAATTGAGTATCGATGATGAATCAAATGATAAGAAAAGAAAAGAGAAGATTTATAACAAGTGAAAGAGAAGTAAGATAATGGATGTTCTCTAAGAATCATTCCAAAGAATTGATTATAAGAGAAATAAGAGATAAAGTTAAAACTAGAGGTTTAATCATGTTACACCTCACACCTTTGGCTATCCTCGATAGGACTTTGATGACTAATGTATGTTCCTTTCTCTTGAATATTTTGTGTAAGATTCATTCATGCTAAACTAATTGATTTAAATAGCTCATGTTTGTTTATGCTTAAGGAAATGTCAACTAATTATGCTAAGTTGACATTGGTCCCCTTGTTTGACCCAATCATAAGGGAGAGAATCCTAGGTGGATTGATAAATTCTCCAAATGAAGAAAATATGGTGGCAAGTTTGGTCGAGTAAATTAGAATTTGAATTTGGCAATTAATTCTTGTGTTTAAGGAATGTGATTGAATTAGTTTAATCCTAACCACTAGATACACATGGCCCATTAGATTTGGGGTTTGCAATTGACCTAAGATAAGAGAGGTGGTAGTTTTCTATTGGATGTTAATGAGGGAGCCATATGATTACTTGATCCTAATCCCTTGCAAAGGTCTTGATTGAAGGTTGGTGTAGTAGGGTATTTAAGCCTTGATGGTTACCTTTGCTTAAGATTTTGACAAACAATTGCTGTGCTCCATAGTAAGAAGTCTATACTGGAGATAAACAAGAAGAAGTGGAAATTCAGTTATGAGCAAAAAAAGGAGGAGACTTTAATACTTGAAGGAAGATAAGCCAATCCTTAGAGTAGTTCTTTATAAGGTCAAGAGGTAGAATGAAATGACATTGAATAATTAAATATAGTTAGATCTAAGCTAATGAATTAGCTATGTTGTTAAAGAGATGTGATGATTTTGGTGATATCATCATGCTATAAATTGTTAATCCTCTTAAGACCTAAGAGAAACATAGATATAAAAAAAAAAAAAAATTGTTAATCCTCTTCATGAACTCTATTATAAGAAGAAGAATGAAATGATATTTGATTGTAAGAAAATTTTCATGAGTGAGCTTTAAATATTTCTTAAATATTGTCTTCATAAAGTTATGTTAAGAGCAATGCATATTTAATAATCTTCATTACTCGAGAGATTGGTGTTAGGGTTTTGAGACAAAATTGCTTAATAATGTTGTGATCTCTTATTGCTTCATGAATTGCATGCAAATTGTGAGATCTAGAATGATTTAAGCTAGCATGATCTTCTTACTTGAGAATGGAATGTTTCTAAAATAATGTTAGCATGCAATTGATGACTTAGTTATTGTAGTTACTGCATGATAATTTTGAATCAAATCCATGCTACAAAGTTAATCATAATTTTGAAATAACTTTTATTGGAATAAACCTTGAATTGAATTGTTATAAGACATACTTTGTTTCTTTCCAATTTTGTTGACATACCATGCTATGTGAAAAATAGTTCTTTGATGGAATTCCTAAATTTTGTTATAAAGGTTACCATACTTATTAAGATAATGATAGTTTAGACATGATAGCATTGAACTTTAATTTGGACCATGGCATAATGAGAACCTATGCTTGTAGAAATGAAATCTTGATAAGAAAATTAATAAAAAGCTTTTGTGCATAATTTAACATAGACTGGTACTTGAATAATAGGACAGAAACTTATAACTTAGCTAAACCCTAAGTACTTATGGCCAAGCATTTCATTGCCTCGATTATACTTGAAAAGCTTGTAACATGGCTTAGTTAAGTCATTAAAGGATTAATTTGGATCTTATGAGAACTTCAAATAAAGTCTAAGGTTGAGTAAGGGCTCAGTTTGGCCTTATTAAGATCCCAAACAAAATCTAGGGTTAAGTGAGAATTTGATTTGAAACTTATAAGGACTTAGATAAAGTTTAGGATTGAGTGAGGGCTTGATTTGGATCTTATAAGGTACCCTAGCTAAGACATTTAGGGTTTAGATAAAACCTTAAGATACCTTAGATAAGAACGTTAAGGTTTAAAAGAAACCCTAAATTACATAAATAATTAATTTAGGGTTTAGATGAAACCCTGATACAATTAAGATAGTAGAATAATGAAAGGATACTTTAGAATACCTAAATAAGGTACTAAGATTTTGAGAAAATTCTAAGATATCCTAGTTAAGGAACTGGGATTATAAGAGAACATCAGCATTTGGAGAGTCTTTTAGTATACTTTTAATGAGGCCTTAGATTAGGGAGTCACTTAGTCAAACCTTGGATAAAGGTTGTTTGAAATAATGAGATTGGTTTTGGCCTTTAAGGAGTTGCTAGGCTTGGCCAAGGGGATAATTGTTCTTATGATATTGGTTAAACCCTAGGCATGGAATCCTTTATCAGGTAAGATATTAAGTAACGTCATTTTATCTCTTAGTATATAGGATAACACCTTAGATAGTTTGGGGGATGCGTGCGGCCTAAGAGAGACCATTGGAATGGTTGTATTAGCTCATGGTTGCCCAAGAGGCCTGAGAGTCAATGGTGGAACTCGTGTGAATCCATATTTGTAAGATTGTCTATACATTGAAAATGTGCCTAAAGGTAAAACAAAAGATGTAGACTTGAATTGGAGCTCAAGGGTAACCTAAATAAGAAAGGTGGTCTTACATAGGATTCCAATTAAGACTAAATACAAAGGCTAATTAATTATAGGTTGTTTTATTACCATATACATGCCAATATATTTTGGTAAATTATCATAGTCTAGGATGAACCAGTTCCTTTATCAATTGGGTAACCATTTGGTAGAAGGGTCAAGGTTCATTGTGGGTGACATGTCACAAGTATAATGATCAAATTGGGGGATTGTGACTCCCAATTTGAATATCAAACTTGTGGAGTGAAAGGGATGGCTAGCCAAGTGCATTGGTTGTATATGAGTTTTGTTGCACCCACAAATTTAAAAGAAATTATTAAAAACTAGGCGTAACAAATCAATTATGCAACATTTGTTTCTTGTCTTAAACCTACCAAAATTGATAAGCATTTAGTGATGAATCTTGGATAATTGTAATTAATGAAGAATTAAAATAATTTGAGAGAAATGAGGTTTGCGATATAGTACCTGAGCCCATAAACCAAACCCATTATTGATCCAAATGGTTATTTGAGAATAGGTTAGATTAAAATGATGAAGTAATTAGAAATAAAGCACAATTAATAGCAAAAGATTATTGTCAAATAGAATGAATTGATATAGAAGAGATCTCAATTCCCATGGCATGACTTAAAAGTGATAAAGATCCTATTTGCATATGCATGCCTTTAGGGCTTCAAACTTTATCAAATGGATGCTAAGAGAACATTCTTAAATGGTTGTTAGTGAGGAGGTTTATGTGAAATGGGCTCTAGGATTTAAAATTTATGACAAATTGGACCACATATATAAACTAATGAAAGCATTATATGGACTTAAGCAAGTGTTGCATGCATAGTATGAGAGACTTTGCATCTTTCTCATTTCTAATGGATTTATTAAAAGCAAAGTTGACAATACTCTTTGTTATAAATTCTAATAAAAATTAGTTAGTTTATCAAATATCCATTGATGACATTGTATTTGGCACAACACATATAGAAATATGTGAGATATTTATTTAGTTAAAGAAGAAAGAGTTTGTGACGAGCATGATGGATGAGTTGAATTTTTTTTTGGGACTCCAAGTCAAGCAAACAAATGAATGAATTTTTTCTCCCAAATCATGTACTTAATAGAGCTTCTCAAGAGGTTTGTCTTTGGGAACACAAAAGCTAGAAAAATCCCTATAAGAATTGGTAATTCTTTAGATAAGGATGAGACCAAGAAAGCTATATACATGACATGGATAAAGAAATAATTGGTTCATTACTTTATCTTACCACAAGTGAAGTAATCATAGTTTTTAGTGTTGGTTTGTGTCTAATTTTCAAACAAACCAAAAGGAATCTCATCTTCAAGTGGTGATATCCAATTTTAAATTTCTTTTAGCATTGAATCACTAAGATTATGATGATATCCTAGGTGTGACTTAGGATTTGATTTGATTGCTGACATAAATGTTAATTTTGTTGAGAGCAAGATTGATAGAAAAAAATACATCTAGAATGCGTCAATTTCTTAGTATTTCATTTATTTCTTAAGCTAGTTGTAAGCAAAACTACGTTGTATCATTTATAATGAAAGTTGGGTTTATTATTGTGGGAAGTTGTATAGCCTAAGTTCTATGGATTAAGCAATAGTTAGAAGATTATGTTTTGCACTTTACAAACATTCTAATATATTATGATAATGCTAATGCAATTTGTCTTACAAAGAATCTTATTCAACACTCACATTAAGCATATTGACAATAGATGTCATTTGATTAGGAACATGTTAAGAAGAAAGAAATCTAATAAGTTTTTATATTTTTATTTGATCAATTGGTTGACATTTTTACAAAGCCATTGCCTTTCAAAATCTTTACTAAACTTTGGTTGGCCTTAGGAATTCTTAACCTCTTTGAATGATTACAAAATGGGGGAGAGCTATGGTTGATAGAATTCAAGAATTAAGGGGAGAACGTTAGAATTAATGTTTTATCTTCTGATTTTTGCTACAATATCTTTTGAATGAATAGATGCTAGAATGTGAGCTTATTACCATGCTAGAAGCTAATTGTATTGAGATTGTGATTCTTTTTTTATCATTTTTTGTTGTGTCGAATGCACATATGTAGGCCGAGATGATTGGCAATGTTATATATATTCTCCTTATATGAAATCCAAACTCAGTTTTATGGTATTTATAATCATTATATCATATAGTATGATGTAGTGAATTGTAATTTTACAATATATTTTACATCACAAAGAACTTAAAAACCTTAGGATTGAAATGCTTTTATCATGTTATATGAATATGATAAACATATTGAATAAGTATGATCATTATCTAATACAGTTCCATATTGTTGCTCTGATAAACAGTAACACATTATATGATCTTGTGTTGTACAAAAAATTCTCGAGAGCTTGGCTCTTAGCAATAACACTTATCGTATGATGGTGTTCCATGTATTACATTTATACAATTCATTTTCCTTCATATATAGTTCAAAAGAATTAGGACCAAAACTATTATAATGATGTTGTACTTGATAAGTTAATTATTGCATGATCATACAACGTTTCATCTTTATTTATTAAAATTGTACAAAATTTTGTAAAAACAATTACCATATAATGATACTTCATTTTGACACTTGTATAGTTTGTTTGAGCATAAGAAATGAATAACATGCATTTATACGATCCATATGATTGTTTGGGGTAATGTATCAAGAACTTGAATAATATATTAAGAACCTTCGTCGTATAATACGAAATCATTTGTCATACTTTTATGACAATTTATTATGATGAAATACACTAGTCATAGCATTGTAGTGTCGAGACAATCTTAGTTTTTTACTTATTATTCTAGTACGATGTTTGTAACGTATTTGTATGAACAAAACTTGAGAGCATAAGGGCTATTTCAATCTCTTTAGAAATCACAAATTAGTTATTGCATATTCTAATTTTAGCTTTAATTCATTCAAGGGTATAATTACTAATGCATTTGGAAAAAAAGAGGTTAAAGATTCACAATGAAAAATCATAAAGAAAAAGCTCAATCAACCTTTCTCTCTCTCTCTCTCTCTCTCTCTCTCTCTTAATTGGAGTTCTTTCTCATTTATATTGATTCATTTTTGTCTCTTGTGCATCTTTTTCTATTCAACTCATATTGGTAATATATTATATTCATTTAGATTTAAGCAACTCTTGCTTCAAAGGTTTAGGGGTATAAGATAATTTTATGCATTATTGTTTAAGAGCTTTAAATGGTTTGTATTAGTTGTAACTATTAAGCTATTTTTGGTGTCTCCTTTGAGCACCATTATTTGTATTTAGTTTGCTTTTACTAGCTAAGCCAAAAGGGTGTGGTTTAGTGGATGCCTGATTAGGTTGATTGAGGGTAAAAATACGCATAAGTTTTGATTGAACTACCTAAAAAAAATCTCTAACACGATCCATTATTTGCTTATTTTCTTGAATTGGTTTTTATTTTGAAGTTTCACGAATTGTCGATTGGTTATCATTGTCATTAAAATCACAATTCCCTTTCTAATGGTATTTTGATGCTTATTGAAATCAATAATGTCAACATATCATATGTCAAGTCTCACATGCCATATATTAAGCCAACATACCATATGCGAGGACCCATTTATGGTACATGTAGGCTACTGAGAGCTTTGGATTAGAGAAATGTGGATGATCTATGCCACATCTAATATACCTTATGTTAGGGCAAGCAAATAGTAAGTTAAGATGAAAAAAGTAACATATTTTTAAGGAGCGCTATGGGGAGTGGGGGCTTTTGAGCTACATTATTTGAGGATATTAAGGAAAAAAGTATGTGATTTTTGAGAAATTTTGAAAGAAAGAATGCCTTAAATAATTGTATATGTAGTATATGGAAAATTTGTCTATTATTATGATGATAAAGGAATATCTTGTGAATGTAACGAAAGGGAAAATGAAAGAGAAAAGGAAATAAAAAGTGATAAAAAAAAATAATGACAAAGTCATTAGGTATGTAATTTAAGGTAAATGTGATCTAAGTTGTAATTTTTGTTAAATACCTTGAAATGCATAAATATGATATGAACATATCTATTTAGCATCAATTAATTGTGTAAATATTCTAATTTTAGAAATAGCATATATATATATATATATATATATATATATATACATATATATATATATATATATATATACATATATATATATATATATACATATATATATATATATATACATATATATATATATATATATATACATATATATATATATATATACATATATATATACATATATATATATATATATACATACGTATATTATTATGTGTATTTAAGTATGAAATAAGATGAGAAAGAAAATGTGAAAATTAATTGAAATGAAAAAATGAATGAATGGAAAAAAATAAGTGGTATAAACCAAATAATTTTTATGATCATTAGATAACAAAAGATTTAAAATATTGAGATTTTTCCCATGTTATTATCCGATGGTTTTCTAATATGATAATATCATTTCTATTATTGTTAGCACTTTGTGCAGAATGACAAGTAGAGACCCTTAGTAAGAAACTATTTTTATAATGTTTAAGTTGTGATAAATTTTAGAATCAAGTTAATAAAATTATGATCAGATATAATTTAATATGTTAAACTTAATTTTCTACAATATGACATTTATATAATTAAATATTAAAATATTAGTGTAAACTTGGGAAGTGTGTCACACTATAAAACTTACATAAAAAATATATTTGAGAATACCAATGGGTAGATCTCTTCGAGATGAATCTAACGCCATTGAGATTATAATTTTTAGATGTTTAAATAATTAATTATGATTTTTTAGAAGTTTTTAGAAGATATGAATATAAATGTAATTCTTGAAATTATTTAGGAACTAAATTATAATTTATCAAATTTCATATCCATTGACTTAGGTATAATTAATATTATCATAGTAATATGTAAACAAGTGAAAGTTCAATGGATATATGAAAAAGTTGTGGTGAAATTATTTAATTAAATATATAATATATTATGAAATTTTGTATATTTAAATGATTAATTATATGATATTATTACTCCCCTTAACCATCTTTCTAAATAATAAAAAACTTTATAATCGTGACGATAGCTGTTAAACTCTGGATTGGCTCCCATACTGGTTTAAAAATAAATAAATATTATATGAGGTGATATAATTCCATGAGCTAACATTAGGAAAAATTTAATTGCGTGCATAATGCTTTTTGTTATGATTCCCACTTCTTATGTGAGATTACGTGATATTTAGGTTAAATGTTGTGCATAACATTGATTGCCAGCATGGAAGGGTGTTGTGAGCTCAGGTATTCTTACCTCTATGCTATTTACAAAGAGCCTTGATAGAAAAGGTGTTTTGATTGTGGGTCTAACATTGATAGTGAGGTATGGTCTTGCTCTTCCTAATTTCAATTCATATGCTACATGAATTGTTTCAAGTTGTGCTAAGGAGAGGAGTGTAAGAGAAACGTGGGAGGTGCATAGGTTCACTATTAGGACCACACCGGATGATGATGAAGTAGAAAGGGCGAGTAACATCATGGCTAGGTTTTAGTTTCATCAAAAGATTCAATTTTATCAAATTGATGAGCCGGGTCATATTGAATACATGAACTACAAGATTAAGTCAGTGTGCACATGCATGAAGTACCAATGGTAGTTGCTTAGTTCATTTAGGTTTTATTAAAATCCTCAGTTGATGGGTTCGAAATCAAATCACTAGTTAGTTGGTTTATTTTTGGCCAAAAGTGAAAGAAAGAGCGAGGAGAGAGAATAATAAAATAAAATAAAATACTAATACAAATATATGATAAGGTAGCAAAAATAAAAGGAAAGCTTAAGATGAAAAAGAGGAAGCATTTAAGAAAGTTTATAAGATAATTATTAAAAGTGTAATAGGCTTTTAATTGGCATAATGATTGTATAGTGAGAAAATGATTGAGTCTATTAAAAGATTGTGTAGAGATTCATATAGAAGGATCATGCTAGCATTATGTTCTTAATCATATTGGATGATCATGTTAATTAAAGAAGAATCTTAGTTGATTGTACGAAATGATTGTGTATATTATACTATATATTTAGTTACAAAGTAGTACTATTGATGGGAAACTGGATTGGTCAAATTATACGATTAGGAAGTTGTATAATTACAATCTAAGATAGTGAGTTGAAAACGAGGATTTTTGGGATTTAAATTAATTAAGATTAGCTAATGATTATATTGTAAGATTATATGATAATGATTATATATGTATGACTTTATATGAGAAAGAGATTGATGAAGACATTTCTGTCATGAATTCATATGAGTAAACCTAGTAAATGTGATATATATATATATATATATATATATATATATATATATATATATATATATATATATATATATATATATATATATATATATATATATATATATATATCACAATAAAATATTTTTAAGTTTGGATTTTATATTGACAAGGTTTATGACATCTTGAATATTTTTTTAGCATGATATTTGTTTATATATGATTATTTTATTTTGTTGTGTTATTATTTATTGCATATTAATTTAAAGAGGATTAATAAGGAATGAAAACAAATATTATGATATTGATATATTTAATATTCTGAAAATTAGAATATAAAATCAACACTAAAAAGACAATAATTATCTCTTTAAAATATAATTCTAATAACAAGGGCAAGGATTGCCCTCGGGGTGAGATGCCCATATAGATGACATGGCGTCGTATGATATCAAGTAAGGTTGCTCATGTATATTGATACAGGATGTGATTGCTTATATACATGATAGAGAGTTAAGATTGTCTATATACATGATAAAAGATGAGGATTGTTCACATATATGATATAAGACGAGGATTGTCTATGTACATGATATAGGATAAGGATTACCTATATACATGATACATGCTTGTTATGCTTATTGGTTGTGGTTATATAATATTGGTTCTAGTTTTAAAGGATAATGAGTTGAAAGAAAATTTTGGGCTATATAAATATAACACATTAGGAATAAAATAAATTAAAAAACAATAAACTTATTGTTACATCTTTTGGTTTATTATGATTTATGATTTTTTTGATTACTTCATGTTTATGATTTATTTTTTACTGGTTTAGTATTATTTTATTTTATTATATCTTATTTTATACTTTGTTATCTTATTAGTTTATTTACTGAACTTCTTAGAGTCTTAAAAGTTTTCACATCATAGGTAATACATTCACCTTTGAAAAATGAAGATTTTGATACCATGAAGAAGGACCCTTCACCTGAATAGGATAATATTATGAGTGGGGTCAGTTATCAAAATTTAGTTGTATGTGCTTAGATTGTATCTTATATGATATTAGCATTTATTTATAATTTTGTATTGGTTATTTTATATTTATGATATTGCTATATTTACTACTAAGCTATAGTTAGATGCATTTGGGTTTGTCTCACTTTTAGATCTTAGGTTTTAATATCCTTATCTTATCTATCACTTTATTTATATTTTAGTTATGATTTATTTATATTATTAAGATATTGTTAAGTGGAGCCCTAATAGGATATTAGCAAAACTTTGGTTCAATATTAAATGAGATATGTGAGTGAGACACTAACATAATATATACATTTGTATTTTTATGTAAATTATAATTTAGTTATAGATGATTATATATAAAAATTTTGTAATATTGTGGGGTTGAAATCAAATTAGAACTATCGATAAAGAAGAATTTAGTAATAAGGAAAAGAAGAATTTGATAATAAGGATAAGAAAAAAAGAAAATAATAATAAGAGAATGATTAGAATGAGATTGCACATAAAAGATAAAATAAAATAAGAATAACATGCTCTCAAAGTTATGTAATAAGATAGGTACTTGGATGTGGGAGTTGTGGTAAATTAAGTTTAAAGCTACAACAGAGATTCATGAAAAAAAAAACATTTTAGACATAAAGGTTTTGGCATATATAACTGGCGTGATAAGTGGCATTAGGGGGATTGCATATTATGGTAATGTCAATAATATGTTACATATGTAAAGAGTTAGGACGTACTACAAAGGAATGTAAAAAAATATTAAAGAAATCAAATTTTCTTATACATCCATAGATAAGGAAAACGACATAATAGATAAAGAAAAAGAGTTAAGTGCATCATCAGAAGCTATGAATATTTGTATAACTATAAAATGAAGTGATTATTAAAGACAAGATCAAGCTTATTACTAAGAGTATATAATTAACTTCATCATTATAAGAAAAATCACAAAGATGTAAGATATCACCTTATTAAAGATCATGTCATTAAAAGATTAATAATATTAAAATGTGTATTTTGAAGGTAAGAATTGACAAACATATTTACTAAATTACTTCTAATCGATTAATTTCAAATCATAAGGCAATAACTAGATATAATAAAATTGTATAAATTTTACCTCTCTTTTGATGATCTCAAGAGAGAGAATGATCATAGTTTAGATAAAATTTGAATAGTCATCAAGTGAAAAAGAAGATATATTTTTTATTTTTAATACCTCTTTGCATAATAATTTTTCTAAAATATATATTTTTATTTTTTGTATTTTTATCTAAATATTTATATCTTATCATCTTCAAAATAAAAGATTAATTAGGCCATCCTTATGTTTGATGAACTAAGCCATAAATATTTAGTATTTTATTTTAATAGATTTGTTTGGTATGAATTAAGTTTAATTATGAATAATAAGTCATGTACTTCTAAAGATTGCGTATTAGTGGATTTTAAAGCACATTGTAATGTTCAACAAGTTTTAAAAATTGAAGACATAGATCAATTTTGAAAAAAATTTTTCTTACTATGAAATAGAATGTCAATTTATTAATTATTAAACATAAGTCACATCTCTTCATTCATATTACTTTCTAATCCAACTTAAGTAACTAAATTACTCCATCTTTTCATGATTTAGAAAATATATAAGATTTTATTTTTACTAATTTAACCAATCTTAATCACCTTTTTTAATCATCACAGTTTAGTTAAATTTTATTTATACATCTTTATCAAATTTTATATTATGTCAATTATTAAATTAAAAAAAATCTAAGAAAAATAATTCTATTAATTTTTTATAATTAAAAAAATTATAAATAAAAAATATCCTAAGTCAAAACCTCAAGCATGGCCCAATTGCAAAGCACCTAGGTTGGCCAAGCCCAGGCAGGCCTGGGAAGCCTCAAGTTAAGAAACCAACTAGAACCAAGTTGGCACGGGCCTAAACTTAGGGTGCAATCCTGAACCTAGATGGGGTAATGTAGAGTAAGGATCAAGCCATGTAGAAATTGAACAAAGTATACAGTTGGTTGAGGTGAAGAAATCTTTTGGTCAAATTATAAACTTGAACAAATTATGTTAAACCTGCATGCATATGAGTGACTTAGGTAATGAAATCCCAAGAATGCAAGGGGAGAGCCAAGCCCACTTTTTTATTAGACTTATAAGAGCACAAATTCTATTATAAAGTGCTACACATCAAGTTATTCGACAATGTGGGACTAAAATCCATTCCAACTTTAGCCCTAAAGTAGCACCTTATGAGTTATTTCTCACAATCTGATCGTTGATCGAATGGTGGAGCTTTCATTCACCACAAGCATTCGTTAAAGGCTCAAAATTGGATGACCAAGATCTCGTTTGATTAAATTGAATAGTTTTGTTTGATTTTGTCTTTTCAAATAATCTATCATTCACTCAAATAGCCCAGATCTCTTTATTTTGAATCCTACAATTAAGATCATTCCCACCTTATCATTAATGATTCAAATGATCTATATCTCATCTAATGTGATCAAATGGCCCAAATTTAATCATTTTTGTTCTAACCGTCCATAATTCATCTATATTTATATTCATTGATCTGAAGGTTTCTTCGATCAAATCCAACTCTGGTTGATCCCACATAATGGCTATTTCCCTAGTCGTTATTTTAGCTATTATGAAAGTTATTTAGAAGAGTTTTTAATTTGTTTGGTAGTAGTATATAAAAGTGTTTTTCTTGATTTTTGAAAGGCTATGATTAAATTTTTTTTATAAAAACTCAACTTTTATGAATGAAATGATTAATGAATATGAACAAAATTTTAAGATCTTAAAGAAGTGTTATGTGATACTCTTTTGGTGTGAAATCTCTCCGCACTACACTACGGCGTAGTACTATTTAAAATTTTCAAATTTTTTCAACTTAGCCTAAACCTTCTAAGCTTTTATTTTCTTATTTCTCTTCATTATTTTGAGCTTATTGTGCCTTATTTTTATTCTCAAACAAGCATAAGAAATATTATAAATTTTTTTATCAGAAATATTTTTTTGTTGTATTTTTGTTTTTCTTTTTGGGTTGGTGGCCTAGCATTTACAAATACCCGAATTTGATTTGATTTTATTAAAAAGCCTAATTGGGTTAAGTTCGCAAAAGCTCAGGTTATAATTGAACCAATAAAACCTAGTGAGAAGGAGATGAACCTTAAAGAAAGTCTTAAATTATAATTTTCTTAATAGTGGTGTTTTTACTAATCTTAGTTGGGATTGAACATAGATTCTAGTTTGAATTGAATCACAAAAAAACTTTGGTGTATTTTTTTAATTTTTATTTTGACTTTTCTTTATCATAAAAATTAAAAGTTATATATAAAAATTTGAATATCAAAAGTTTCTACAAAAATAATATTATTTTTATAAAAAATTTTAAAAATAAATATGATCTAAAAATAATTTTATATATATATATATATATATATATTGTTAAATACATAATTCACCAATCTTTGTGGGATTCACATATGCTCTTATTTCTTCAAATGCACAAGTCATTAAGGACAAAATATTGGAGGCATAAGATCAGCAAAAGAAATATTATGACATAAAATATAAGAAAGTGGAATTCCATTAAGGGGATATAGTCTTTGTTAAAGTGAGTCTCATAAAAGGAGTAACTAATATTTGTCAAATAGAGAAATTAAAACCAACATATATTTGACTTTTTCAAATAATTAAAAAGATTGATGATGTGACTTAAAAAGTAGCATAAGTACTAGCATTGGTTAGGATATACAATATATTGTATATCTCTTCAAGGAAGAAGTATGTGACAGATTTAACTCACATGGTAGAGTATAATGCAAAATATCATTACAAAGATTCTCCATGCCTTAATTAATCAAGGGTTTCAACTTTAAGTCCTATTTTAATTATCTAGGTTTATTATCATCTGGATATCTTAAAGTTTCTATTAAATCTTAATTTAGTATTTTGAAATATCTTAACCATTTTTTTCATATTTAGGCTTGTCTTAATTTCATCTAAAAGCTTGCCTATCTAAGCTATCCTTAGGGTCCACATAGTTTTAACTTTTACCTTTAAGTTCAATGTATAGTTAATCGTCATTACAACTAAGTTTAAGTTCACAAAAGTTTCACTAGTGACCCCCTTATGCTTTTAAGGTAACCCTAAGTCACTATATCATTTAAATGCTTCTCTTGAGCCCCACATATCCCTTAAATCATCTTTTAGGGTATCATCTTGTGACTTAAAAACCTAATTAGGATCACTTATGATCTTACTCAAAGAATATTGTCAACCTAAAAGTACAACTGACATTTTTATCTTATTAGTTTCTTGGTCGAACCTAGTACTTCTTTAAGTCTTATTCCAAGCTCTCCAACCTTCTCCTAAGGTCTTAGTTAAGAACCTTACCATCTAAAGCTTTATTTATAATATTTATAAAAAACTCATCAAATGGTTTTACATCAATCTAACTCTAAGATTTTCTTATTATAGGTTCTTTTTTCATAAATTATTCATATACCTTTAAGCTTAATTCTAAGACTATGCTTACTTTATGTAGTCCTTTTTAAACACCTCAAAAATCCCTTTTTCAAATTCTATTAGAAATTAATAATGAGACCTTAAATTCTATCCTTAGTCTTAACTCTACTAGCCATACCTAATATGTTTGCTAGCCAAATGTATCCCTAACTATCTTAACTTTCTACTAAGTCTACAAACTAAACCTCTTCCAAGTTTTTCAACAAGAAACCAAAGGTAATGCACATCTTGAGAGTCATCTAAGTTCTCTTATGGGTTGAGCCTGTGGTTATCATGACTAAACCAATCCATGACACAATGCTTCCTAAGCATACCTGAGGCAAAATGATACTTGGCCACAAGATTACTTAGGATTTTGGTTAAATTTTCCAAGTGTTATTATATATTCATGACTTAAGCTAAGTAATAATTTGTATGACTGTATTTTATACATTTTTATTCATAGTTTTGAAATAAAACACGCATGTCTAACATGTCATGCCATTCAATTAAAATTTTGGATATTATCTTGCTTAACCTTGGCATCCCACATCACATATACATTTCAAAAAAATAAATTTATATGCCAATATGGAATCAAGTCTTGGTTTCACACATTATTTGGCTCATCATGTCATAAAACTCTTAGTTTAATCATGTATTATACTTAAAAAAATTTTACATCCAAATATAAGATTTACTTTCCTTACAGTGTGAAGTTTCAATTTTTCACAATTAGTAATTCAATATATGATGAAACCTTAACTTATTCATTTATCAACCAAAGCACTACACTTGCACACATTTTATAATAACATTATCATTTGCTTAAAGGAAAAGGAGATCTTTAAAGATCTTAATTCTAATTTGTTATACATTAAATAATATATGCTATCCTATCTTGGTTAAGAGATTGAGCTAGTCATAAATCAATCCTTTCATGGTTTGAAGACTTTACAACATTTTCATATTAAGAGCAAGATTATTTTGCATTCATATTCACATAACCAACAAATTATTATGATTTATTGCACTTTTAATCACAAAACATGTCTAGTTAAGAGAGAATTTGCACCAATGTTTCAATTTCAAATAATTGAATTTACATATACATCAATTAAGATAAGGCTACCATTATAAGCATATAACTATGAAATCCTTTTTTTCATTTTCAGATGAGACTATAATAAGAAATAGTATGAATTTCTTACAAAATTGCATAAGGATATAACAGAAGGAGTCTTTTATAAGCTCACAAAAATTCCCTTTTGTTCAACGTTCACCTATATAAATAAGTGATGCTACTATACATTCATGTAACTAAATTTATACTCTTAGCTATCTAGTACAAAACTCCAAAAGATGCACTAGCTACTCCTGGTAAGATGTGTCTACCTATAATTGAAGATTTTGAAGTTCCTACTAATGAATATGTGATGTGTCTAGAATGTATTTCTCCTTATTAGATGCATAAAACCTCATGTCCCCCCAACTTAGTGCATTTAGCAACCAAAGTCTAGATGTCGTGAAACCCATCTTCTCTATAATCTAATAGGATCAATTACACCAAGCTTATAATTTTAATGCCTTTCCAAATCTTAATATCTCTTGCATCAATTTAACCTTTAGAAATACCTTGATCTCAACCTCAAAACTGACAAAACTATGTTTACGTATGTGATACGTTTTTTAGAGACTTGCATAACATAGCTTATTTTAATCTATGAATCTCCTTTATGAACTGAGGTCAAAAATCCTATCTAGACTTGCCCTTATCCCAACACAATGGAGATCTATAATGTTGACCAAATAAAGTATCTAATTCATTCTCTTGATTGCCCTTCATTTTTTTAGATAGTAAATTATACTAGATCTAAGATTAGTACTCATTGATTGATGTAAATAGTTCTTAGATAGAATGTGAACTTTGCATCATAATCTGAAATGGTCACTTTGGGTATCCCTAATAAAGTGATCTCAGCTCATCCAATCAATCAACATGGATACCAAGTGAGTCGAGTCAAGCTACTAAGGGTTGTACTCCAAACTAACCCTAAGTTCAATTGAAATCAAACACAACCCCTCTCCATAATCTACTTATAAGCATAGATCCAATGATTGGGCGTCTATTCAAATCATAATCTTTAATGAATTCAAACAATATTGTTGTCTTAAATTTAGCTCCCCTTAAGTAAGAATATATCTAAGGTTTTTATGATTGATATAAAGCTCGATCTAGACCCATATAAATAATGTCACAATTTTATGGTCAAAGATCATAGCTACAAACTCCAAGTCATAATCGGATAGTTGAAATCATGATCATGTAATTGCCTCGATGTGTAGGATACAAATCATTCTTCTTACATAAGAATGCCACCAATCTAACAAGTGATGCAATTGTGAATACCTAATAGGGCTTACCTTGCACTAGTAAGGTCAAAACAAGTGTTAAATTTAATTTATCTTCTAATTGAATGATGCTTTGCTCATACTAGTCTAATTATAGGAAGGCTACCCCTTTCTTGTTAATTGAGTGAGGGGTGCTACAATCCTAAAGAAATTAAGCAAAACTCATGACAATATCATGCAAGGCCCAAGAAACTATGGACCTCAGATACGATAACAAGATTTTGTCATTCAGTATTGGCTTGTATCTTGCAAAGACCCATTGAACCTATTAATATTAACAATACGTCTAAGAAAGGCTACTAAATTGAGCCAAAAGGAGCACTTTAAAAATTTAACATAATTTTCTTGGCCCTAAGACACAAATCTATAAATGCTCAACATGTGGCTTCTCACTTCAAATCTATAAAAAAAAACTCAATCTCATGCTTTGAGAAAATCTTGATAATTCATTTGATAAAAAAAATCAAGATTGTCCTACACAATTGAGGTATCTCATAGAGTTGAATCCTCCCCTACAAGTTAGCTTCAAAAGCTAACCCAATCAAATAGCTCCTATGAACCAACTCTACAACCTAAAGCATTGAAAACATAAGGATCTATCTGTTGTCTCTAAAATAAACTAAGTCACTAAGTTTGTTACTCTAATTTGAACATTCTTTTCTTAGACACTATCCTGGGTCATCTGGTTCGTGCTTAATATAATATCAAACTCAATGATAGGCACATAATGAACTCAGCCTCAAGTCCATGGCTGAGAATAACTATATGACTACGAACTACACATCTAGCAAAGATTTTGTCTCGAAAAGAAAATTTCACCATTAGTGGTGACTACAAAGGCTCATTGTTTCCCTCATTTCTCTCCCAACAAATTCATCAATAAAAGAGCATAATGAAGTAATATAAATGAAGATAATAAATCTAATATTACCAAATAAAGACATACCAGTGATTACATTGGATGTCTTAGTTTCTTACTATTGGGTAATAACATAAACGCATTGTTGTCCCTACAGAGTGGCTCTTACCTAACCAACACTTTGCATGCTTCCTTATCCTTTAAGATAGTTTGTCTTTTCATGTTTAAGCTACAAATAGTTAACTAAACATATTATTTTTGGATTTTCTACCAAAATTCCTATATCTTTGAGCTTGATCTCTTAGCTAGTCTCCATGATGCTCCTTAATAAGCTAGGTTTGGGATTTTTGCAAACTTATCATTGTAGTAAACCTTTGTCAACCATTTCCTACCTCAAAATATGCCAATCTTCTATTCTAAAAAGAGTTAGAATTCTTTCTCTTCTTCCTATCCTTACAATGTGCATCATTCCAATGCTCCACCTAATCAATTGATCTAGTAGCCTCAACCAAATCTCGATATCCAATAAAATTGGTTACTACTAAATGTCTTTGAAGGGAAGATCTAAGTCCCTCCATGAATAACTCACATAAATGCCCCTGTAATGCCACCAATTCAAAAGCATATATAATCAAGTATATGTTATAAGAAGTAAAATCTTTAATTAACATCTAACCCTATCTTTCAGCTCTCTACTTTGAGCGTCAAACGACTTTGACACAAGTAATCTCTATAAGCAGCCACAAAATCATGTCATGATACATCACTTATCGAGATATCCTTAAACATAGTACAATGTTGACCACACCCTCAAGTAGCTACATTCTCCATCTAAAACCAACGATGTAAGCCAACCTTTTACTCAACTACACACCCAAATGCATCCAATAGCTCCTAAACTTAGGTTAACCAATCATCAACAACTACTAAGTCAGACATGCCTACAAATTTTTGTAATCTAAATCACATAAAAGCCTTATACTAGTGTTCCCCTCGAAATTCAAGCTATACTTGTGTCATAGCCCTACTAAGTCAATCAACTATGGGCTCTCCTTAGGCAACTTCACTACCCATCAAGCTACTTAAATAGCACCATGTGCTTTGACCATCTTGTCAAAGAAAAAGTGCCACACAAAGTTACATCAAGACAAGACTAGAATTCAAATTTAATTTTAACTTATTTATTCATAGATCTTATTCTCCCCACATTATTATTCCTAAGTTTAATATGTCTAAGTATGTCTTATCTCTCATTTAGAATTTAATACCAAGTCTGTTACACTTAGATTTTTCTTTTTCAAAAATCTCAAATGTAATAAAAAATCTAAATGTTCACAATATATAATGTATCTACAAGTAAACAACAATAACAAAATATTAATATAACAATGACTCAATAAAATTCTCATCCACAAATTTGATATATAAAACTAAATATCTAATGATCATCAACCATGTGACACAAATCTAATAAAAAATAATATAATAAATAAATATCAGGTTAAACAAAAGATACCATAAGTAAACAACAATCAAGTTCAAATATATAGTCCAATACAATCTCATGTCCATCAATACTATAACTAATAATCATATAAAATAATAATTTTGTTACTATTAATGATAGAATGTAATAATATATATATCATCCAATTAATATACTAACTTTGATAATCTTAAGTCTAACTCTCTGATCCTAAAACATATATAAGAGGGATGAATAAGAGAGCTTAATAAAAAATTCTTAAGTCGTACTTTAAAACTCATATATAATATTTAAAAAATATGTATATAATAACTAAATAACTCATGTGAATAAATAATATCAAATGTTAACTCTCATAAGTACATCACTATCTATTAATTAAGTTAATACATAATCTTATAATGTAATTAACTAAATACTCAATATCTTTTAAATAATCATAAGTTGTGTGATTAATACCTAAATTTTAATTATTTTAAATTGATTTAGCTCTTCATTCATGATTAGAACCTAAAAATCATCATCAAGTATCTCCTCAACCAATTTACGTTCAAATTTAGAAACAAATATTGAGGGCTTGAGATTTGCACTTATTCTTACTCCATCTGACACATCTCTTAAAGCTTATTCTTTTGGATGTCTTTTTTATACATCAATTCCTTATGGGACATTAGGTTCAATTTGCTTCAAGCTTTTATCTTTATTTAACTTAGGTCCATCTTAATCATTAACTTTTTAAATTCATCTAAATTTTCTTCTAATCTCACTAGGTAGGTTTCATCAAATGTCACATGGTTACTATTTAAAGAGTAACTAAGAAAATTCTCAAAGTTGAATTTTTCTCAAATTTTTCTAAATTTTTTTGCCATTATTTAAGATATAACGCTTACATCCAAAAACATGTAGATGTGTAATTTTTGGCTTATTAGAATATAAAAACTTATATAAGGTTGGATTCGAAATAAGTCTTATAAAAACATGATTTAACAAATGCTTGTTTTTCCTTTCTACTACTTTATATTGCTAAGTCATTGACGATGAAAATGTGCCATATTTGTTATAATATTCAATGAAATATTCATTCTTAATTTCATCTCCTTGATCACTTTTAATGGATATCAAAGATATTTCATGTTCATTCTATAGTTTAGTGATCAATGTTACAAACCTTTCAAAGGCCTCACTCTTTCTCCACAAAAATGGCACCCATGTATATTGCTTGTAATCATCAACAATCACAAACTCATATCAACAATATTCCACAAGTGTGATCATTTTCCATTTCAACTTAAGTAATCCTCCCATTAAATTGTATCTTCTAATCTTTTTAATAGTAGAGGAGCTCACATGACACTTTTATGCCAAAGATATGTATCATTGGCATGAGAAGCAAGATACCTAATATCACTTTCTTATACAATACTTAAATCTAACATATATGTATTATTACTCCTACAAGTTATGACTGTTGGACTATTACCTTTACTAATAGTACATTATTTTTCATCAAATGAAACTATAAACATGAAACATAAAGCTAGCTTATGCTTAAAAAATTTTATTATAAACTTTCAACTAAAAAGATCTTAATAATAAATATAGAAGAGCTATCAATAGTGTCAAGTCTAATGACTCTCTTCTGAACGTCATCTCCTAAAGTAACTTCTCCACCATCCAATGCTTGTAGTTGGATCAAAAAGTGTGAATTACTAGTCACATACCTTGAGAACCACTATCCAACATACAATATGCCTTGCTTAGTCTTATTAAGGAAGCTTGTCTGGATACATAAAATCTAAGTTTTAAATGTTGGGATCCAAACCTTCTTGGGTCTACATTAAATCATTGCGACAAGTCATTCTTTTTAACTCATTTGCAGCAAGAAATTTTTTGAAAGTACAATAATTCTAATCTTGCAAAATTTTGATGTGTGGCCAAATCTCATGTAATAAAGGTAATTAATTTTTTTTTGTGATAAAGTAGATGCATAAATAAAATGTATGTACTTATAATAGAATGGTCATGATGCAATGTAAGTGTGCACGCAAATGTTTAAAATTATTAAACTCTTTAATAACTAAAGCATGTGAAGAAATTAACACATTCATCTCTAAAAACATGCAACTTATTCAAATATTTTTTACCTTTTCATTGAGATACTCATAGAGGCCCAAGTATATAGCATGCTCTTTTTTCAAAATCTTATATTTATTCAACAAATTATCATATTTTTCAAAAACCAAATGTAACTTTTACTCTAGCCATTCATTAGCTAAGTAACATAACTTAGAATCTAATATAGAACATTAATCTTTAGCTTGACTTCTTCATTGCGAGCCATAAGATAGATCATCCCCTTAATATGGTTATCATCACAAGATGAGGACTCCCAAAAGGCACTCCATGCTATTTTCATTGTTTTGTTTTTCTTGTTGACTTTCTTCTTCTTAGCTTTTTCTTGCATTAATGAGAATTTACTCTTTGCCCCTTGATCTCCTTTTAAGTCTCCACTCTTTGCACTTATTTTTCCTAAATAGTTTCTAAACAGCCGCTTGAGACCTCTAGTAATTAATGGAAATTCATCTTCATCTAAACTTCTTAATGCAAAAGGTTTATTAATTCTTAGAGCAATTAATTCTTCCTTCTTTTTTGGCTTTTTCGTTATCTACAGCATTCTCTTCAATCTTCCTTCTCTCTATCTCCATCATGAGTTCTCACGATAAATCTTGAAGAGAAAATGTTGAGAGATTATTTATTGCCTTATTTGCTTAACCAAAGGATTTTATTCCTTTGGAAGCACGTGTAAGATCTTACTGACATATTCATCATTAGACGAAATTGTTTTAGTAAAGTAAGAAAATATAGATTTAATGAATTCATCCAGACTCATCCTAAATAGTTCATAATCATGTGTTAATATATTTATTTTGTTTTCTTTTACCAAAGACATTACATCATACATTACTTTTAACTTAGTCCAAATCTCATGCATTCTTTCTAAGTTCATGATTTTATTAAACTCATGGGCGTTAAGACCATGGTAAAGGATATTTACTACATAGGCATTCAACTATACACGATGCTTCTCCTCAAGATTTAACTCATATTTTTTTCTAACCACATCATTGTTTACCAACTTAGGGGGAAAGACAAAAGGTCATTGTATTACATTGCATAAATCAATATTAATGGAAAGTAAGTGATTTCTCATTTAGTTCTTCCAACAAAGCTAATATTCTCCACAAAACAAAGGAGGCTGATGAGAAGAGGCACATTCCCACAAAGTGATAAATGTCAATGATTTTTTAATTCATAGATCATATCTTAAAGAATTTTTTTTATAGATTCTAATTAGCTCTAACACCAATTGAAAGCAACATAAGAAGGGTTAAAAGACTTTTGTAATAAAGAGAATGATGAAAAGCAAAAAGAGTCTAGTTGATTATAATTTTGAAAAGTTTTTCTTTAACCTTCAAAACACTTATTATTGAAAAACAGACTATCACGCTCGACCTTTTTAGCCATTTTTTTAAAAACCACGTGGTGCAACAACCATTATACCTGTCATTGTATTTGGATAATCACCCATTCACTTCTCGAGCTTGATATTCAAGCTAAGAGTTATGATCCCCCAATTAATCACTAAGCTCATGTTGTACTACCCATAATGAACCAAGTTCTCTTAATAGATGATCATTCACATGACTTAGGAATTAATTTATTTTAAGCTAAGATGACTTCACAACTATAGTGGTGCATATAAAGTACTAATGTAAAATGTAACACAAATAATCTACATGCACAAATTATAGTATCTATCATCCAAACTAATAAAGAAATGACATAAAATAATAATAAAATATCCAATAATAAAGTCTAATAAATTAGTCAAATCTATTTATTATATCATTAAATCAAAGGTTCAATATCTTAACACTAAGAAAAAGTAAATACTAGAAATATTAAATATCAATAGTTGTCCTAATCATTGGCTCTTATGAATCTCTTATTTTTTTATTTTTAACATGTAAAATAATAAATTGAGTTAAAACCTAATAAAGAATCTTCAAGTCATACTATAAAGATAACATATAAATTAAGATACTTGAACAATAATATATAAGTAATATAAATAAAGATTAGATCAATATCATGATCATAAATGTCATGCAACAGATAATCAAGTCTAATTAGGTGAATGCATGATGTAACCAACTTGATGCTCAAGAACCCACCAAGATTTGGAATTAAATTCAAGGCTATACAATCCAAGTTAGAGTTTGTCATCATATAATATCAACACTCTTTTCTAAGAAATACCATAATCATATAAACTAGTATTTCTTTTCCAAGTTATGTCATAGCCAAAAAAACCAACAATTATTTTCTAAGCCATGCCATAACCAAATAAACACATTCTTTTCCAAGATGTGTTGTAATCATATAATCCAACACTCTTTTCCAAGCAACGTTATCATTGGCCTAAGGTTCCTAATCCTGGGTTCACTACAACAAGAGACCATTCTCCTATTAACACTACTTTACTTATCATCATGTTAATAATTCAAATTATATGAAAGATTTATACTGTTGGATAACTTGCAAAATGAGCACATGTAATATGGAAACCCTTTGTTTAACAATGTAAAGAGAAAGCTTGTTAATCTCGATTTTGACAATAATTGCTTTAAATTCTATGTGATTTATGATTGGATTGAGAACTTAGATTTAAAAACAAGACACCATAGTTTGGAAGATAAAAACCAAATTTAATTATGGCATCTAACTTAGACTAAGACTTTGGGCACTAAAATAAAAACATGAACTTAACCAAAACCTTAGATATTCTTACAAACAAGCATTGTCATGCCTTAATTTTTCTTTGGAAGTTAGTTAGTTATGCCATGGAGAGGCTTGGTTTAGACTTTGGAATGAACAAG
Organism: Vanilla planifolia; assembly: GCA_023846275.1. Classification (NCBI taxonomy): domain Eukaryota; kingdom Viridiplantae; phylum Streptophyta; class Magnoliopsida; order Asparagales; family Orchidaceae; genus Vanilla; species Vanilla planifolia. The sequence continues at coordinate 7,902,520 of CM043867.1, forward strand.
ATGATTTCTAAGGTTAAGAGAAGTCCTTCAATTCTACTGAAGGAACTTAGTAAGGCCTCATTGGATACCTTAGAAGATGATCAAGTTTGTTGAGAATTTGTTTAAGCTTACAAGAATTAGATGGGGTTCGACTAAGTGAGGGTTAGGTGAGGTTAGTGTAGAATTGATAGCCAATATATGATTTGAGATAAATCTCTATGTATGAATTTTATATCTTATTAGAGATTCTTAAATGATCATTTAGGAGCAATATAGATTTTGAATAGCTTATGATCAAAGGTTAAAAAGAAAAGAAAGTGGAACGTGTTACTATAACTTAAAAGGAAAGTTTGGAATTAAAAAGAAAAGTAAAAGAGAGGTTGCAATAAGAGAAGCACATAGAAAATGAATAACAACAAATAAGAAAAGGTAAGTGCTTAAGATTGATTTTATTATGAAATTCATTGTAATTTAATGCAAATAAAGGTAAGGTTAATTGTGATTGAGCTAGAAGTAGCATTGGAATGATCTGGAGCAGATTAGGAGTAGTTAGAAAGAAATTTGGATTGAAACGAGAGGTGACAAATAAGGGAAGTGTTGTCAATTCAGGATCGTACAAGAATGATGGTGCAAATCATACATGTACAATCAACATTAAATAGCTAAGATGAGGTGATCCAACTAGTCTAATTAAATTGTTTTACATGTATCTATAAATTGATTAATTATACAATGACCTCAATCATATAGAATGATGGATAAGAACATATTTGTACAATCTATTTAACTTAGTTTAGATATAAAGATTTGTAGTAATCTAACATAAGGTCATATGAATGATTAAAGATTTTACTAATATGATGGATGAATTATATTATATGATAATTCCAATGGTTAAAGATAAATAGATTGGATAGTGGAATGCATCCTATAAGAACAATGAGTTGATCATACTTATATGTTTAATGGAGTGTTCAGAATAACAGAATCAGATTTGATTAATATAGGATCGCACGAGAGCTAGTAAAAGGGGTCATACATGTATGATTATAATGATCATATGATATGATGGGCATTAGGTCGATTAAACTTTAATAGAGGGATTGTACGATACGACTATATAGGTCAAACAAGTACGATGTGTTGAGTAGCTTAAGAAAGACAAGAGAGATAGTAATCATACCTAAAAGATGAGATTATCATATAAATACAATACATTTTAACTAAGTAAATTTGTGGGTTAAAAGAGAAATAATAATTATACAATATGATATGGATGATCGTACTGTATGATTAATTGATAATATCAAATTGTTTGAATAAGTTATGACAAGATAGGAGACCATATTAGACAATCTTGATGATTGTATTGTACGATCAATTACAAAATACTATAACGGGGAGAAATCTTTGCCGGTCGTATTGAACAATTTAGAAATCATATAAATATGATTTGTAATAACGATTTAAAAAATAATAAGAAATTATTAAAACCTAAATTAATTAAAAATATTCATAATCATATCACATTAAGATATATGATGATCATTATATATATATAATATTGTAAAAAAACTCAAGAAGAAACAAAATAATCAAGACTTTTTATATATGATTAATGTACGTAAACTTAATAACTATAACACAAACATATTTTTAAATTAACATTTTAATTAATATTAACCAAGAATTTGAAAAGACACTCTACTATTAACGTTCTCCTATTAGATTCTTCATGATGTTCACCAACATCATTAGACAATATCTAGAGGTTTGATTAATTATCAATACAACATAATAAATTTTGTCATCACCACCATCACTTTAATGTTATTTCCTTGATTATAACATTTTACATAAATAATCATGTTCATATTTTGTGACTCGCAATACTTCAACTTTTGTGTTGATTAGTGCTCATTTCTCTTTGGTTTTAAACTCTAAAGGTATCAACAAAGCAAAACAAAAAAAAGTATTAACTTTTGGATCACTAATGTCAAGATAATCTAAATTATCAACTATTATCCAAATCACACTCACTCATCTACCCACTTAAATAACTTTGGTAGTCATCATCTACATTTTGGATTTATTTCTTTCTAGCTTTTTCTCAATTTTTTTTATTAAAAAGTTAGGTTGGAAGTGAAAAAGATTAAAACAACCAAATGAAGAAAAAGCTTAGTTACAGGTGGAAGTTTCTTACATCATGTGTCTTCGAGATCGGCCACTTGGTGAGATGATAGAACTTTTTGACCATCGGTTTACTCCTTGGCCTCGGCCGGCTGAGACTCGTGTTTGGCAGCCGCCTGTAGAACCCGGTCCTGAACCGCCGTCGACGAAGGAGCAATCGGCAGCCTGATCCTGTTGGGCTCAAACTTCCCTGTGACCCAAGTAATGGCTTTGGCACCAAATGTAACAGGAGCAAGCAGTAATCTGAAAACAAGATTTAAATGCAAGAACAGAGGGAAGAAATCAACTGATAAGAAAGCAGAAAAAATTCCAAGATAAATTGTTGATATAAATAAGAAGAATGCACAAACAAAAGAAAGAAAGAAAGAAGAGATTAAAGTTTCAAAATACAGTTTGATTATGTTTTGAAATGCAATTTTACAAAAAAAAAAAAAAAAAAAAAGCAAATTTAAAATTAAAGACAAAAGATTCATTGAATGCTTTTACAAAAAAAATCAAAAAATACTTTCACCAGTTCACAATAATTAATTCATTAAGTATTTATTAAACACAACAATGCCTTTCAAATCAATTTATCTATTCATTGGTTTAATATTTCTTTCATAGCTTAGTTTTCACACCTAGAATAACTTTTTTTAAAAGCTAAATTTAAAATTACTTCTTGTCAAAAAAAAATTTTTCAATTGCAACTATTTTTACCCAAAAAGCCAAATACTATTTTTATGTTTAGTTGATCATTAATTGTGTGGAAATAGACATGTTCTATTCAAATTCATCTAATGTGTACATAAAAAAGACAAAGTTACATAAAAGTTTAGAGTTGAGTTCAAAACATCAAAGAACTTTACAAGCTATTTGTAATTGGAACTGTGAATCTAAGCGCATTTCAATTATTAATTAAGAAACCAACATATGGCATTGGCATTGGAAAGGCAAAGACCACATTCAAGTACAATGGGTCTCAATATCAATTAGCTTGTGTAAGCATTCAGATTGTTTTACCTTTGAACCTATCAAGTAACAATAGGATAGTTTGTTCATCAATATTTACCTCTCTCACTTCATATCATGAAGCAGAGTGTATTACTTACCATAGTAAAGTGTATAATTTTTTCAATAGATATCGATCGAGAAAATTCAAAATCAAGTAAAATGATCGTAATTAGTACTATGATTCTACAAAGATACATTTATACAGGATATTATAACTGGTTCAAATTTACCTCACATCTCTTTTAAGATCGTTGAAGTTGTTGTATGAAGCAATACGTCGATATAAAGTCTAGCAAAGAGAGTACACATTTAGCTCAAAATAAACATGCTATTATTAGATGCCTTGAAGATTACTTACAATTAAGAAAAATGATGGGTCATAAATTGCAGGGAATAGGATAAAAGACGGAAATTATAACGATTAGTTAACAAAAGCAACATTCAACAGCTAAGAACATCAGAAACTATCTATAATGTTGAGGATTTAAAGGAGAAGGGAAGAACAACTTGAATGTGACAAAACCGAAAACTTCCTTCTTCATAAATTAAGGGTTTCAAGGTATAAGGAATCTCCAATACTTGGGACTTGATCGACATACTAATGAAGTCATCATTTTGACTACATTGATTGTAAAACAATATATGCTAAATGAAAGATAATAATAGAAAAATCAATTGTTAATCGAGCAGCAAGCAAGTAGAACTGGAGTAAATAATTCTAGCTGGAAGAGCTAATGAGAATAAGCATATTTTGATGAATTATAGAAGATATTCTTGTGAAGAAGGTGAACCGCTTGGCTGAAGAGAAAGGCTTTCCTTGTCAGGTTTGAATGATGTTAACTTCCAAAGAGAACTGTACCTTGTATAGCACTCTTCCGCAATCAGTCATGTTTATTAATTCTCTTATGTGAAGAGAAAAAGATCAATTAGCAACCCAAATTTGGAACCATAGGCCATTGGATGGATTCTGATTAAACCAAAAGTTGAAGACAAATAGGGTGTAACTTCAAATTCTCAGAAACTTTCATATAATGTGAGTCTCATTCATATTATTCATCACTTTCTCTTAATATTGAAAATGTCCAATTTACCAAATTGTGTTCTATGTCTACACCATAAATTTTTATCTAACAAGCCTTTCATTACAAATTTTTTTATTGGTATTAATTGCTGCACCATGATTGGCCAAATAGTAGAAGCCACAAATCAATCACTCTAACCAAATCTAACCAGTTCAATAGAAGCTTTTCAATGTCATCAAATGTGTGCAAACAAAAAGCTGCTCAAGCATGCAAACGTACTGTGATAGTTCACCAAAGTTCATAAACTCTACTCAATATGTAAAGCCAACAAAAAAATCCATGTGAATCAAAACGATATATTCCCCTTGGTCCAAGACAAACCTCGCTTTATACCACTTTTAAGGGAATGACATGAACCTGGTGTTCAAAATTGAACATTATATATACCATGAGATGAGCACCTTAAAATCTTAAGCCTCCAGATGAAACCTACTTAATAATATATTGAAGCTCCAACACAAACTAAAATATCTAATGTGAGACTCATCCTACTCTCATCTGTGTGCAAAGAATGTTTGTAATTGGTTTCAAATTAGATATAATTTTGAGTTTTGGATTGTATGAACTTTCTCCCAAGGTACAATCTAATCCATATGATCTAGTCAAAGGAGTTACCATAAGTGAAGAGTTATTATAGTGATTTCTTCAACAATGTGAAGAAGATCATGATCTATCTTTTCAGTGAGGCAAATTTAGTGAAACATTTTTTTTAACATGCAAACCATAGTTATAAGTTACCATAATGAAGTAATCTGCTTATGCTTGTTACATGTAGTAACTCAAACTGTATTTATCTAATTTTTTTTTGGGAGGAAAAGAGGGGTGGTGGGCAGAGTGAGTTAGTACATTTGCTCAAGCCTTATTATTATTACCAAACTTCATTTTAGGAACATGTAACACTAGTCAACTAACCTTCTTCAACTGTCACAGCTTATCTTGAAGTCAACTAATACGCATTTGTCAGAGTTGCTCAGCCCTTATTATTATAAGAACCAAACTTCATTTTAGGAACATGTAACACTAGCCAAAAAACACTCTTAACTTTCTCTCAGCTTAGCTTGCAGTATTGTAAGATTGGCAATATTTATATCCATTTTTTATGTTTTTAAGAAAATTAGTGCTAAAATCATGATTCATCTAAGAATTACTTCACTACTGATCAATACCATTTGGATTATTTGGATCATAATACAACCTAAACACAATAGAAATTTGTGATTACTGCAGTTATAACATACTAAAATGCTGCACTTTTCTTTTCATAAGGAAAAATGAAAACAAATAATAAAAAACAGGAACAGGTATGGTCGTCTTTTCACTTGATCCTTCAAACTCTTTCAGACGATAACTATCAATTATTTCATTGATTATACCATGTTAACTCCTTTAATCATTATGCAACCTAGTACAACCACAGTTTAAGTCGTCGTAATTGAGAATAGAACCTGCTTAGGAGAAATAATAAGGTTGTCACCCTTAAGAGTTTGGAGTCTCAGTTTGCATAAATAGCTTTGGGAAATAAACCTTCTTTTGCTGAACTGTTGGTGTCATCACATAGGGTATTCAAGGTGACGTGATTTCTTGACTAAATGACCTGGAGAGTTTGAATCAAATTAAGCACATAAAAAAAATTATCAAGCATTTTCCATTGGATTTGGGAACTCATCCCTCCCAACCTTCATACCATACCTCATGGCAATTAACCTAATAAAGCATGCAAAGCTCGTTGTAGTACATAAAATGCAATAAGTTCATGGTACAAATTAGCAGGAGCCCAGGACAGGCTCCTAACTGTATAACTGTGGCGACAAAGAATGAAGAAACAGCAAATCAAATTTTTCTAAAAACAGTAATAGAAATCACAAATCCACAAATATAAGTACCTGCCCTAGCCCAATAACACCAATGACTTGCAGCGTCTTTTCCCACTCTGACAAAATTAACAGCTTTGTGATAGAAGCATAGATGAAGCAAACAAAAAGCACTGACATTTAAAAGCTTAAGTATCGAAACCTTGTTAACCTTTATGCTGCTGAATAATATCATTTGCAAAATTAAATGATATATGGGATAAAACCTACTCTTCTAGATACAGTTGTGCATTTCTAAGTATTGGAGTATACTTTCCTAGACACAAAAACTCTTCAAAACTTCATATTCATATTCATCAAAAGTCCTCAAGTACATGATTGCATGCTATTTATAAATCATACCTTAACCAACTAAAATAACTAGCTAACTTATAAATAAAAAATACTTGACTGTTTTAATTTCTATTGAGTTTATCAAATAACTCAAAAGCATAAAAACAAAGTAAATAAATAAAAACTAAAGTACCAATTTTTATCATAACAATTACATTCTGGTTCTTTTACTCCTCTGAATTTCCTTGGTCTAAGCTCATAACAGGTCTATACACTACCCGGTATCAATGCGTAATCTAGTTATCCAGCTCTACTATGGACTCTTAAGTATATTGTTTTGTTGCTGACTATACATGATTATCCATTAATGCTTGTCTTGTATCAGTTAACCGAAACTTTGGTCTGTGGTTCAAGTCTTCAACTCTATGAATTGAATAGTACAAATGAAGCCTCCCTATATAATAATCCAAACCAAATGATTCAATCACACAATTTGAACTTCTCACCGCAAAGAAATAGACTTCTAAATTTTCAAATCAATCATTTTTCACAAAGATGTTACTTTGGAAATCTAAGATAATGGAGAAAGGTTTTAAAGGATATTTTATGTTGAGAATAGCTAGTTTTGGATGAGAATCATTGAGTTCATTTTTATTTTTCCAATTGAAAGGATACTAGTGATTGCTTAGAGATGGATATCCTCGAAAGTTGTTGGATTGCATGTAAATTTTTTGGGCATTGAAATGCATAAAAGGCACCCCAAGGAGAAGAGAGGATATCATGTTGAACTTTGTGTAGTCCCCTAGATATTGATCTTAAACAAAGAACCCTTGTAAAGGATATCACATAGATTTCTTAATCAAAAATAGATCTTTTTCTAGAACTTCCTTCGCTCATTTTCCTTTGCGCACCCTATTACCCATTATTACTTTCCCTCTTTTCAAGACTGCTCTCCAAAGGATCCTAAATCCTTGTTGACATGTAGTTTACCCCTCAAAGGAATTCAACAGTTGGTTAAAGATCATCAGCTCTTTGAATTTCTTCCAACCAGCACATCTCAAATTACAAAGACATGACATTCAAGAATTAGTTGATTGAGCATGCAAGGATAATAATTTCCTGTCCACAAAAAAAATTATTTACTAATAAAGCTCCACCATTACATTTGATATTATGTTACCCATTTGATAGTAAATTGTCGGCAAGTACCTACTTAATAAAAAATTTGACAAAAATAATAATAAATATCCAACTAACAAACTAGCACAAATAACTAACAGATGTTACACGACTTACAACCTAAGGAATGTACCTTTATGTGAAACTAGCTTTAGACCAAATAGGCAGGCTGCATGAATGCCTCCAGCATAGCAAATACCACATTTAGCCCATTTAATAATCCAACCTTTCTAACCAACATAGATATCAGCAGAAGAGTTATTACCCCCTTGATCTTTTGTTTAAGTGTTTGGATTAAGATGTCTTACACCACCACAATAATAGTGTAGCCTGAATTATACAAGCTCATTTATAGCTCTATTAGGCAGGGATTTGCAAAGCAATCATCTGACTTCATGAAGCTTCCTAATTTCTTCTAATATAGGAAAGCATAAGTCCAAGCTCTCTGACAAACATTTTTCTAAGTGTGAAAGAAATTTGAAATTCTTCATGCAACCATAAAATTGTAAGCGTTATTGGTTTATATTAATTATTGAAGAATTTGGTAAAAGAAAGGCAAGATCCAATCAACTGAAAGAATATGTTTTGATGAGCAACGTTTTAAAACTTTGAAAAAGAGTAATCAAACATAGATTATGATATGAGATTTCTATATTCCAAAATCAAGTTAATTTTTTGCTAGGAACATTAACCATAAAAACTATACATTTGTTAAGATGTTTAATGAAAAAGTTCAAGATTTAAAAAAATCATTTAATTTTTATAGATTTACTGAAGGCCTTAGAAAAACACTTTTGGAATGTCTCAAAAAAGAAAAGTGTCGATATTGCTTATATCAAACTTATTAAAATCAGGTATAATGGAATAACAGCATATGTACACAAGGATGATTGAACAAACATTTAGTGATTATCATTGGGATCCAACTTGGACTGAGCTTGAGAAAGCTGTTTTGGAAACTCTTTATTTCAAGATAACACTCCACTTTTAAGTCCTTATATTCTTTACATTATAGATATTTTTATTAGTAATATTCAAGATGAAGTGCCATTCTATATGATTTCACTAATCATATTGTACTTAACTAAGGTAAGCTAACTTGGAGTTATGAAGAGGGTTTTAGTCATAGATATTAAATGGAGTACAAGTTGAGTTAGAACAAAATCATAAAAGATATAAAATTTGTTATTAATAATCATAAAAATTGAGTATAAAAGATTTGGTTATCAAGGGTCTATATCATTGTTATTGGTTACATTTGTTTTTTTTTATTTTTTTATCTTTTTATTTTTTAAGTTATTCTAAATAAGTTTAATGAAAAAATGTTTATTTCATATAATAAAGATTTTTCCAATATGAGAGAAGTTATATATAGTTCTCACCAATAATATATTATTTTATTTTTAAAACACTATACTATTTAGTTTATTTAACATTTTTTAAGATTAAAATTAAGTAAATACAAATTTTATAATAAACATTTTTTAAATTAAAAATTAATTATATGTCTTAAATTATTTTTTTAAAACAAAATTGACTTTAAATACCTGAAAAAAGATTAAATATAATTAAAAATTTTGCAAACTAAAATTGAAACTACAACTTTAAACTTTAGTCTATATTATAAAATAATAAAATTAATAGACATGTCAATAATAAGACCCAACACATTATATGAAATTGAAAATTATTTTTCATCAGTTATATGACTATAGCATCCCATGTAAAATTTAAAGTTTGTTTCCCAAGTCTACGACAAGAACAAAAATGTCATAATATTAAATTTTGATTTGTGAAATCCAAACACAAAATTAGAATGCATTTTAATGAGAATGATCTTAGAGAGATTCATTTTAGATTATTTCAGCATATTAAATATAAGCCATAATTAAGAGCTTTGATTTATTATAATCTTCATGTGCTGAGAAAAAAGATAGTCAAAAAAGATGTAATAAGTTACCATTGCACTTGACATTCTTGAATTTGCAGGAAAAATTGTTAACAGAAAGAACATGATAGCATCGAAGGATTTATGTGGCCATTCCCACTTTCTGAGATTAAAGGTTATTAATATTATTCAAGCATCTAATAACAAAATGAATATAAATATATCATTTATAAGATTCTTTAAAAAGCAATGAAATTCATTAATGAAAAAACGATGTTTTCAAGTGTGAAACTTGGAATATTTAATGTTATATATTGTTGAAGCATCTCGATATGACTTTTTAGGAATATGTATTGTGAGAAAACTATATGATGGCTAAGGGTGATTGCTCGTCAATCCTAGACTTTATAGAGTTCAATAAATCAAATTCACTATGCAATATTTACATAAAACAACTAACGCCTTGATGTGACAAAGGCTTTGCTTGTAATGTTCAATTGTACTATATTGTCCTAAATAAATTACTACTTAACAAGTGTTTAGAGAATAAAATCAAACAAAAGTTTTGCAATGCATGACAAAACTAAATTAAATCAAGGTATAGAACAAAGTATCCTACCAAAAGTGGAAAAACTGAACACAGAAACTTTTCGATATGCTAAATTATAAATTGGCACATGAGAGAATATTAGGTATAATATATGCAACACATGGAAAATGTGAAATGCATGTAATACACAAAAATGCATGTTAAAAAAAAATTATGTGCACACAAAATGGAACAATGGATGCAAGAATTGCATTTTGATCAATTTCAAAGTACATGAAACACAACAAAAAATGTGTGCACAAACACATGCAAACACATTTAAACATGCATGGTAACACTTTTTAAACATATTCTATCAAAGACATCACAATGGAATGCAAACAATAATGCATGCATGTTATTGATTCATGCATGTGTTTTCATGAGCATGCATAATCATTTCATTGTGCGCACCTTGTTCTGACATTGGCAGGTGGATTCATATGCATTTATATGGACATTATTAAATTTATGTATATTATTTGTATACAACCTTGATATAATTATGTATTTATTATTTAAATTATGCACATATAAAAAGAGAGTCAAATGCACATAATCAGATGGCATACATGTAATCATGCACATACATAATCATGAACGTGTACTCCCTATTTAAATGCATGCATACTCTCTGAGTAAATGCAAGCATCATACGTATTCCGCATGTCGTCTATTGTGCATATCATAAACATAATCATTTTCTCAATAGACGGGAGTCATTTACATAGTCAGAAGATACAAAAAAATAAAATTGATACATGTTGATATTTTTGAATTAATACAAATTTATCAATCATTTGAGAAGAATATCTATCGAATTTTAACAAGTCAATTGTAACTATTTAATAAGCAAAGCAATTATAAACATACAACAATTGAAACTGGACAATTCAACAAACTAAAACTAAACTTATGAAGTCATAATTAGTGGTTCCAAAATGATGGAAGACTGATAAGAACAAGATCGATATGCAAGTAACAATGCAAATGGTCATGTGATCCCAAATAACTAAGAGGAAAAATAGTTTTTTAACTTTTTCTAGTCTTACTTTTTGAAAAGCAAGTTGATTATAAACACGATAATTGAAGTTGGACAATGCGACAAACAATACTTAAACTAATGAAGCCATAATTAGCGGGTCCATAATGATGGAAGACTGGTTGGAACAAGATTGAGATGCAAGCAATATTACATAAATGGTCATAATCATCCCAGATAATAAAGAGAAAAAATAATTTTTTTCTCTTATTTACTTTTTGAAAACCATAAACTAAGATTCAAAGGTTTTATTTGATACCATTTTAATGTGAGATTAATAGGTGGAGAAATGTGTCCGAAATGGTTAAATGCAATGAAAAATGTTTAAAAACAAGAGATGTTTAGATGTAATTCAACAAGCTACCACTAAGCAAGACATGCATAATTATGAAGTACACAATCTTAATAACTATGATAGGCATCCATTATTTACCAGCATCAACCATGATAACAAATGGTGCTTAATAGCAAAAATTTTCCAAAAGACTACTTAGCAAAACAACTTACTAACAAGCCAACTTTTATTAATGGCAAAAATTGCCAAAAACTAACAGCAAAATTAAATCACTAGGAGGCAAACAACATAAAATTAAACAACAGAATCCCAAACAAAAAGGAAGTGATAAATTAAACTTAGAATATAGGCGTAAGCTTTGGTCAAGCCTAAGTCTAAATAAAATTTGTTGTGAAGGACACCAAAATTTCCCATCTCTCACCACTATGATGCAACACCATTGGCAAATAATTTAGTTTTTTGGTTGTTAATTGATTTGAAAGTCTTCTCATAGAAAATAATTTCCATATACCTTTAACAACCATTGGCAATTACAATGAGTTATGCGCTCACCTATTAAAGAGTAGACGACCAGAAGAGTGCCCTACAAGGAAGTATAACAAATTGCAAATGGATGAGATGTCAAAATAACCTTAAAAAGGAAAATTACATTACCACAATTGAGTGATTATATGCAATGAAGCAAAGAGATAGCTAATGATTATCACTTTTTTTTTCTACACAAAGAACACAAAACTATGCTTCAAAAGATGTAATCATAAGGAGCAAAATATGATCTTACCAAACCAGATCCAAAAATCAGCAATGGGCTAGGTTTAATATCTTCAAGGATTGCCTCGGCCTCCTGGATAAGGTTCAATGATCAAAATGAGGATGCTATTAGCAACATAACAATTTTGAGCTAAAAGTAAAAAAACAATTTGAAGAATAAACAAACAAAATCTCTAAAACTAATCCGATAAGGGGCATGTTGAATCTTTATAAATTGGCAAATCAAAATAGACTTATATATAGGTATTTTTTTAACATGAATCTACAATGGCAAAATGATCAATTCTCATAACAAGTTCCTCAAAGATGGAGTTATAAAAAGATAAGCAATAAAGACGTACAATAATAAAAAGATAAATCTACGGTTAAAAGGCACCTTAGATTACATGCCAATCTCTAAGAATCTTGTTCATCACAACTTTAAATAACTCTCTCTTACATCAAGGTTTCACTTTCATGCCTAACTAAATTTTTCTTAACTCCTCTAAAGTTCTTGTACTATATGATCTCTAGATTATTGTGATATAAAACAAAATTGGTTTTATATAGCAAAGCCATCTTAGTGGTTGGAATACTAAATAAAGTAAAGGCTAGATAACTGCAATCTTCTCAATTCACCACGACCTCAAACGACACTTCTTGGCAGAATGATTAAGCCCCATCCAAACTAGTTATCCAACAACACTATTGAAACTACAATTATTAGTTATTTCAGTTTATCAACTCAGCACTTTTAGTTTCACCTTCAAACCTTCTGTTTAGCTTATATCCCAATTCCAATTTCGTTTCGTTCCAGTTTGTGCAAATTCAACTTCCATTTTGCCAACTCCAATCAAATAATAATTTTTCAGTTTCTAGAAGTTAACTTAGTTTCCAATCTAAAACTAGAGGAAAGCATTTTTTTTTATATTTTATCACTTAAAAAGTGGAACAATTTATAGACTTATTGTGCTACAAAAAAAAAAATTTAACATAGATTAAATATTGATTATTGAATATGACTAAGATTAATGGCTACTTATCATAACATAGCTTCTTCTCACAAGATATGATATGATGTACAACGCTAAAGATTCTAAAACTCCCTCAAATTGGATCTTATATATTTTTCATTCCAAGCTTGTCGCCTAAGTCTTCAAAACTTGGTTTATAAAGGGCTTTTGTCAAGATAAATGTTGTTTGGTTCCTAGTAAGGATTTATGTCATACAAACACTTCTCAATATTTTCTTAAATGAAATGTTTATTCACTTAACACGTTTAATCCAGTAACGATGGACAAGATTACAGGCAATGCTCACAACAGCTTTTCATTGCAATATAGTTTAACAGGAGAGCTGTTTTTGATTATCAATTCTTCTTAGGATCTTTCTAATCATATTCTTTCATATATCCCCAGTACTAACTCTGCCTTTACACTATTTCAAGAGACAATTGTTTGTTTCTTACTTCTTTAGGTTGCAAGACTACCATAACATAGGTCCAACATCTTCAAGTTGATCTTTTGTTAATCAAGAAACTAATTAGTATCAATGTGAACTCTATCATTCTGTGATCCCCTTTCTTGAAAAATAACCCTCCTTCTAAAGTGCTCTTCAAGAATCTTAGGATATTGAAAGCGCCACCAAAGTGTTTTTCTTTAGGTAAATAAATAAATTAATTCATTATGTTTATTGAAATGTTATGTCGAATCACGTATATGACAAGAATATTAAGTTTCCTACTAGTCTTTATGTTTCCCGTGATTGACCTTGTTTCTACTCCCAACTTTTAACTTTAGATTCCAGAGGAGATTTGAATGGGCAATGTCTAGGTATGTCAATTTCTTGAAGAAGATCAAGTACATATTTTTTTTGATGAAATGATGATTATAACCTTGGTTTTGGCTACCTTCAACCCCAAAAGTTATCTGAGGTTCCTAAGATTTTTAACTGAAATTTTCCAACAATATAATCTTTTGAAAAGGATAACTCAACATTATCACCATAGGTGAAGATGATACCACTCACATATACTAAGGATAATATTTTTCTATCCTGAGAATGTTCATAGAAGAGGTTGTGATTAGACTAAGCCTATATGAAATCTTGATTCTTGACAACCAGAGTTAATTTTCAAACCATAATCTCAATGATTGTTTCAATCCATAAAATGATTTTCTCAATCTATATAAAAAGCTTTTTCCCTTTTAAATCTTAAAGGAATGTTCTCATAGACATTTTCATACAAATCACTATTTAGAAAAATATTTTTGACATCTAGTTACTACACTAAGATTTGTACCTACCAATAATAGAATTCGACTTGTATTAAGCTTGGCAAAAGGAATAAATGTCTATTGATAATCTATGCCATTTGTCTATGTGAAAAATTTTGGTCATTGGCCTCGCTTTATAGAAATTAACACTATCATTAGTATTAAACTTAATTGTGAATAACCACTTGCATCCTATTGCCATTTTTATTTTGGAAATTTCATAATTTACCATGAACCATTTTGCTCCCAAGCAATCATCTTCACCTAAACCACCAAACTCCATTACAAATTAATATGAGTTTTTTTGTACATTTCTTGATATCTCAGTCTTGGATGGAGATGTCATGAAAGCTCAAAATTCTAAAGACAATCTTTCAATTGAGATGAATTTGGAGATAAAATGTTGAACACAAGATGCAGTTCGTTTCTTGAAAGTAATAGAAAGGTCTAGTTTGGATTCTTCAACAATAGTTCTAAGAATCATAACAGATATTTAGTTATGTTGAGTTTTAGATTTATCAAAGCAACGAGAAACCCTCCTATGAGAGTCGAAAAGCAACTTGATGAAGAATTTGACAAAATTTTCCTCCCTAGCTAAGAGGTGCATTTGGTTTGCTAATGAGTGGCAAAATGTCTAAACTCCCTTATGTTAGGTAATTGGGGAGTGAAAGGCAACAATAAATCATAATTGGTAACTCAAGATATTTCTTCTCCTAAGATCTCCCCCTAATGATAAAACTTGAAAAAATAAGATTGAGTTTTTATGAATAAGATATATCTTTCACATCGTATAGGGTCAACTACGAATTTTGCATCAACCTTCTAAGAACCTTGTTTTCAAGTTTAAAGAGAAAAAAATTAGAAAAAAAAATTCATGTTATGAACTCAAACTACTATATTCAACTAGAAAATTCTGCCCTAGCAATTCATAGGCTTTAGAATCATAGGAATGACAAGTAGATGAGGGAAAGACCATATTAAGACCACTATCAAAATATGGTCATACTAAAAACATATGTTGGAAGATACATAGAAAACCAGCTGATTGGAAGCACTCATGCTGACAAGATAGAGAAAGCCAAGAAAACGTTGTTAATAGAGAAGAAAATTCTATACAAGTTGAACCCAATCCATTTAGCAAAGAGAAAATGGATATTTGAAATAATTGATCAAACAAACAATTGATTTTACCAATAGAACCAAATCTTTGGCTCAAAAAAATAATTTCATCAATATCTTGAGTGTTAGAAAAGGTAATTTAAATTTATAGAATTTGAAACAACATACTACAAGACTAGATATAGACAAATCATAACAAATTTTAATCCTTATTATAAGAATAGAATGGTTCATACAGCAGATGAATCATTTTCCAAAGTGATCAGTATCAAATCAATAACATTTTAACAAAAAACTTAACTTCCAACTCCGTTCTTTGTGTTTCAAATAAATCGTAATTTATTGTGTGACAGTAACCTTACTTGGGATCAAAATTGTGTTACCAAAGTATGATAGTAACCTTACTTGGGATCAAAATTCTATTATATGCCAAAGCATTCACCAACAAAATGTCATCAATGCTATAAAAAAATGGATGGACTAAAATATGATGTGAACTTCTTCACCAAAATTAACAAGGACAAAACAACTAATAAATCATATAGTTCCCACTTAAACCCTCCAAATAAAAAATATCTGCAGGACACTCATAATTACAAAATTGTAGTTTTTTTTTCTTTAGAGTATTAACATGGCATTTATATCACGTGGAAATGTCTGGTTACTCTTTCTGAAATTTAGATTGGGTGTACTCAACAAAAAAGAATCATGAACATCCAAATGTGTCATATTTTAACTAGGATAAATCATGCATCTGTAGCTTCAATCATGCTAAAACGTAAATCTAGGATGGCAATTGAGAGAATGTGTAAGCCTTATGTCATTACGTGGACAATCCATAATGCCAGCTCATCTAATATTAAATTAACAAAAGCTACTAGTTATTGTATCACCAAGAGAAAAGTATCTAGAACATTCAAATATTTCATATTCTGGCAAGGATAAAACATATATCTGTAACTTCAACCATGCTAAAACCTAAATACAGTGTGGCCATTTAGTGAATGCTGAAACCTAAATCCCGTGCAGCCATTTAGCGAATGTGTAAGCCTTAGCTCATCATAAGGACAATCTATAGCGCATCTAATATTAGGCAGACACAAACAACAAAACCATATCCAGAAACAAAACGCAAAAATGTTGCAAATCAAAACAACAAATTATTGCTAAGGAATAAGTGTCTGGATGGTTTTATAGGAAGATAGCAGTTCATATGGAATTGGTACTAAGAATCGTGTATGAGAACTGTTACTTCATTCAATAGAGTTAGTGCAGTCTCTGGTTTGGATTCTTTCACTCTTAGGCCTTTTCTTCTCCATGCTTGGAAGCCACCTACTACCAAATACGGTTCCTATAATCAAAGATTGAACAAAAGAATTAAGCATGCAGAAGTAATGCAACTTGATGAGACATAAGACATAAGAAATATCTTTCTCATGCTGCTACTTGCCTTCACACCAAGTTTCTTTAAAAATTTTGCAATGGCTTTAGATCTACCTGTATCAGCATCCATGACAACTATCTTTGAGCCATCCTATTTGAAAAGTAGAAACTGCCATCATGAGTCTATTTTAAAGCAAACCTTGATGTAAGACCCACTACTTTCTGATGAGAAGCATATACCCTAACAATCTTTAAGTTTCTGATTAGCGCCGCAGTCAAAGCATTGTCAAGGTCTTTAGCTGCCCTAACTTGTTTTCGGATTGAAATATCAACCTGAAGAAGCCAATGAATGTAAACATGTCATATACAAGAAAATCATCCATACACTAGTTAGACTAAGTTTTAGGTTCGTTATCATTAAATGAATGTGAAGGAATCAACATAAACTTCTACATGGTAGATAAGTTTCCACGGCCTATATAACATCAAATAAATATGGTACTACGTATATATTAGCAGATTAGAAAAAACAAAAGAATAGCAACCCACTTTAAGAATTCTCCATTAAGGAATTCAAATAAGGGGCCAAAAATGAATGAAATCTTGTGCTTGTAATTTTACCTTACATGAATTTTAAATAAGGTCCACATAGAAAGAAAACACATGGTTTAAGCCAGCAAACAATGTAACTGTTGCAAATCTATATAGTCTAATGGTCAAAAGCATCCACGTTATTCTTCAAAAATTCACTAAGGTGCCTAAAAGGCATGGGAAGCTGCAACATGGTACAAATAATACACAATCTAATACAGCAACAAACCTAAAACAGTGAGAAAACAAAGCTACCATCCAATTGCTACATATAATAGAAATTAATAAAGTTTAAAATGAAAGCCAGCAAACCTCCGGGAGATTTATGATTGCATATCTAAACCTAGCTCTTCGCCTGAGATCAGGAATACCATCTCTTTCTCTTATGTCCTATGCAAAAAAGTATTTAAAGGTAAGTGTCAAAAGATCTCAATTTGAAGTTCATTTTTATAGATTTGATTTTTCGAAGCCCAGTATAAAAAAGAAGAGACAGAGAATTTAACAGGAAGTGTCAATTGTGAAGGCAAAAATGCTTAAAATTAGTGTAGCTGTCCACTTAATGGTTAAGATTTGAGGAAGTACAAGAACAGAAAGTGATTAGAAATTGGCATGCTAAGAAAATAATGCTTCAAAGGAAAGGCTGTTGAAATTTACAGTTTCTTGCCTCGGGCCGGACATCAACCAGTAAAGCATCCTTGTCATTTTTAATAAGATCTAAAGTTTGCTCAGGTGACAAATCGCCAGCATACCCACCATATCTGAGGAACCAATATAACACTCTGCATGGAAGTTTTAAAAGAAAAACACCTCAAAACAAACTATAAATTCAATAAATAAATTTTTTATATTTTTAATCTGGAAATGGTGAAATAGCTGAACTCACGCTATAGTGGCCGTGCTCCCAAGAACTAGAAAAAAAGGGACTATTGGATCATTAGTGTCCACACCAACATTTCTCTCAAGTTTTTCAATGGCCTCATATACCTACAAGAAATTAGATAGTACAAACAAATTCTGAATAACATGATAAGCACTTACCATGGATTGTCATGGATACCTGTTGAAGAGTACTCCCAACTGGTCTGAGATAACGTGCAGCTTCACTTTCAAACATATTCAAGAAATTTCTAATATCTGGTGGAAGGAATGTTTTGGAAGATGCATAATTATCGATAACAAATGCTGTGTCATTTGAGAGAGAATCCACCATGTTTCTTATCATCCATCTCAGTGTATCAAGAGCTACACTACTAGCACTAGAGATGTTTTCTTTGAATTTGACCAAGAAATCAGCTAATTGATTATTAATTTGTACCTTGGAATTATCGATAGAAGAATATATGCTACTAAGTACACCATCATAAATGTCAGTAATATTCTTAACCTGATCTGACACTAATAACTTCCAAGTGCTGAATGTAGAATTTACAGAATTGTCTGCTCCTTGAAGCAAATTGTTGAAAGCATCTTCCATTCCAGAGAAGAAACTCTGAATATTTTCCTTTAGATCTGGGGTATAACTCAAGGCAACCTTTGGTGTAGTAGTATTAGAGGTTGTCAAAGCTTCAGAAGATATCAAAGTAGATAATCTACTCCAACCAACATCAGGAGAATCAGGAATATCTACAACTAAATGTACAGTCGATGCAGCAACAGGTGAAGAATCAAGATTATGTGGTGCCAGCTCTTCAAACAAAGTGCTCTGATAATTTATTCTATAAATAGAATCACTGCTTAGCTCACCATTCAGAATATTAGACCCCAGTAGCTCTGAAGTATCAACATATTTTAGGTTATTAGAATGAGGACATGATCTGAATCTCTCATTTACCAGACAAAGTAAACTCTCAGGCTCCTCGTCAAAATTTTCATTTGAAAAGCCCCTTACTATATCATCAAGAACACTTGGGTAGGGAGAAAAAATGGAGGAATCAGAGGAAGCTGATAGATCAGGTTTTTCCACAATAAGAGAATGTGCGAATTTGGTAGCCTGTGCCTTGAAAGTCGTAGCCTGAACATGATAGCCATCACGGTCATAAAAAATTGACTGCTCATCAATGAAGTATCCATGTTCACTGGCCCTCAGAGGACAAAAGATTCTACCTCTTGAATGAGAACTTGTCTACAGAAAAATGATCTTATGACATTATTAATATTCGATACTTCATTATACATCAATATAAAGCATGGTCTTAAATGCTTAAGCATTCACACAAACAAGCTTCAAAAATTTTCAATACAAAGTGAAAATTCAAAGGGAAGCTCAAAAGGCACAAATAAGCTACACTTTTCCAAATGAGAAACCAAACCAACTACTAGAAAATTGCATAACTTGATACATTAACTGTTACCCATTTTCTCATCAACGAAAGACCTGTGAACAACCACCTCACTGTAAAAATTCGATAGGTAAAATCCATGGTCATTGGGAATCTCCTAAAAGGATTTATTAAATTCATCAATTGACCCTTGTTTTGCTAGAACTATATGTTTGTACATTAGTTCATACGAGACCTTCCACCAAAGAATATAAGCACCTTGGGCTATGCAATCCACAATAATGCCATCGGAAAAACATTAGTCATGCTGGTGGCAGCAGGCTTTAGCACACCAAACAATGCAAGACTACAGATTCCTCATTTATCATAACTAAGCATGAGGTACAACACAATGTGCTCTAGTTTCACAGGAATTAAAATGCATAAGCAGAAAACAAAAATTAATCAATCACAGGAAAAAAGGTCTCATGCAACTGATACTTGACAAGATCAAAGCATGGGAAAAACAATATCAAGATTAGTACAAAAAAGTACACATAATATGAAATCCACAAATATGTCAATAATCAAAGAGATGGAAGAAGAAAGAGAAAAATTTACCTAATTGAATCGAAAACTCACAACTAGCATAAAAAACATCTTAGCATCTTCTTGTGAATTGAAGATTCCCATTAGAATGAGATAATTGTGTCTTTTGTTATCAAAAGGTCACACATTGACAAAAGATGTTTGAAACAAATCCGATAAGATTATGCTTTATGGTGTGCATGCTCCATCACTCAATCTTGAGCTTGTTGTCCTCAAGCTTGCCATCCTCATGCCCATCCTAGCTCTCTCTCCCCTTGCTTTCTGCAAGGCTTGGACCTTGGGTTGTCAAAGGGCAGCCCCACGCCACCTAGTTTTCCCTACAACGAGGCAATAGCGTCATGCCCCTCCTTGCCTAAAACCCACTGCTACTCAATGAGCTTTTATCGGTATTCCCTCCTCTACCCACCCATCAAGAAAGACCTATCACTACCCCTCCTATCCTCCCCACCTCCCTTCCGGATCAACCTTCCCTCTATTCCCAAACTTTATCGTACCTTTATTCCCCTAGTTTTTTGGCTACTCCCTCCTTGCCAGAGGACCAACCCCCTACTTCTTGCCCCTCCCCCTCCCCCTAACAATCAACCTAGTGCCCTTTGCTCCATAGAAACCACCATCATTTTGAGTCCATCACAACATGATTTGACCCTACCTTCGCTCCAGTGCATCATCATGTGTCCATCTTATATCACTACAACAACCCCACATCCCTATGATTGTTTTGAGTTAGCCTAAACCTTCAAGTCTTGATTGCCTTACCATTATCCCCACTCCTCTTATGCCTCTCTCCCCCCCCCCCCCCCCCCATTGATGACCATGTATCCCCTATTCTCTCGATCAACCAATCTCTTGACTAGAAGAACCTCTTCTCTAGAATTGCTCCTCTTAGTACTTAAACTATCTTGTCAAAGCAACACTGCAAAAATTTAAATGAAAGTTGTTGCATCGAATGATTGTTGGACTCTTTTTCTCATGAGCTATTGCATTGTGTGATGATCCCTTAGTCCATGGATTGGGATGTCACAAAAAAACCTAAAGTACCAAAGATGCCTTTAAGGTCTTCACACTCTATTAAAGATTCTTCTTGTTCAAATTTTCTCTACCTTCTAATCTCAGGGATTGTTCTACAAGTCGATATTAGGAACCTTGGGGGTCACATTCTCATCCTCAAGTGAAGGATCCTTGATATTTTGTTGGACAAGGACAACTTTGATCATATTCTCTTGTAAATAAAATTCTTTGAACTTTTTTTAACATCATAAATATCAAATTTGTCTAACTAAAATTATAGATTTTGTGGGTAAGCCAATTATAATGGACAAGCTCACTGCCACTAATTTTAAGCATATTTTTGCCCATGTCTACATGGAGATTAACACCAATTATATCTTCTCAACTTCTATCTTCGTGTTGTTAGTTGTTTGCATTCACAAGTGAATGTGATATATGATTAAATCCTTAACCTTATTATGCCTTGGTACCTCTTATTGTCAGGCCGTTATGCCCTCTCCCCTTGTTATCAGATGGCTAAGATTATGCCCAAACCACCTCTGACATTCTATCTAACTAGCATCATTGGCTCTCATGATTGGCACCTTATCACACCTCAAGGTTGTGGTCACGGCAACATAAGGTTGTGAACATTTCTCCAATGGGCCTACTCTCCCCCCAACAATGAACTTTTCATATTAAATTTTCTCCATTATTGATATTTGGTTCAAACACTTGTCTTACCTTCCTCTTCAGATCAAACTGCTATGATCCCCACTTACCAACAATATCTACACCTCTGTCTTTTGCTCCTACCCCTGCTTGTCATCTAGATGCACCATTGATCAAAAATAAAAGAGATTCAGATTAGTTAATATTATAATCCTGGTCTTACTTCATTTTCACTTTTTGAACTTTTTGTTAATCTTCTTGCTCTGACCAATATCCAAACTACTAAGAATTCCTAGAATAATGCCTAACTTTCACATAAAATCCTTATATCTTGTTTTTTTAGTAATAAAATTGGGTTATACCTTTGCCTCCTTAAAAAAAAATTATTGTATGATGTAACGCCGATGAGAAAATAGATTCAACTTGTCTTATCATTCTATCCTTTATATATCAATATTAATAAAGATAGTCTCATCTAGCTTATTTACTGAACCATGCATACCAAGTTAGTACCAAAATCAAACCAATATCTTCTGGCTATTACATAACTTAGCCTTTTCAACATAACGAGATAAACTTAAACTTAAGCAAAGTTAATCAAGTCAATGACAACAATGTGTCTAAGAAAAGAAGCAATATTATTACAAACTATACTAATTGTCCTTTCTAATTAGCCTATTTGGGGTTGGCTACCCCCTGGTTCGCTCCGAAAGTTATGACCTTTGCTGCCGGTCATGCTTTATATTTGATTTACGGATGCAAGATTGATAACCTTATCCGACACATCTTCATGCTAGTTTGGGATTGATTTCTCGACCCATTTATTGTACCAAACAGGTTCAAAATTCATTGACCTGACCTAAACCAGTTACTATAGCAAACCTATTAACGGGTTAGATAAGTCTAAAAAATTATTTACTACTATGACATCTTTTGCAATAGGTTATTTAAGATTTTCAAAGATAAGATTAAGATAAATTAATGATCAAAAAAAGATATATCAAAAATATTAGAAAATTTAAATATTATTTTAAGATAATTAATTTTAATTTAATTTATATAACTTGTAATAAATATTACAATCAAATTTAACATTTTAATTAAAATAAAATTAAATTCAAAATGTATCTCTTTATGGTTTGATACTCTAACCAAAATGATTTTCATAGGATTTCACTATTACTTCTCTTATTTTTAAATTCTCCCATGAATACAAACATCAACCATTTAAAATCTGAAAAAAAAATCAATAAAAACGCTTAAGATATGTTATCATCAAACAAAACATCATAACCAGATATCAATAATATAACAAGAAGCAACATTATTACAAACTATAAGCATCCTAATGGTAACACTATAGTTGAATTTTCAAACTATATGTTATAGGTTTGTTAAGTTTAATAATTATCACTATTGTGTCTGAGTTCTTAGAAGAATTAAAATTGTGCAAATGAGGAAGGTAATGCTCAGGAAGAAAAAGGTTGATGTTTAATAACGACAAATAATATTTAAATGATGACCTAGAGGATGTGTATGGTAAATCAAAGTTTCATTCTCTCCATATGTTCAGTAATAGTGATTTTAAGTATAGTGGTAACTTAAGAATTATCTACCTTTTAGTGATCATTTAATCATAATAGCATTTCCTGCTTGTTCTAATGGTCATTGAATCATAAGAGCACCTTCTTCTCTTGTAGTCATTTAACCGTAAAAGCACATCCAACATGTTCTGGTGTTTATATCACTATAAAAGCACTAATCCCTAGCTCCCTCATTCCACCTAAAAGAGTTAATTAAGTTCAATTTGATTTAATAATAAAGTTACTAAAACTTTCACATATCTAAAAAACATGATCTAGATATTGTAACAAAGTTATTATTATCCATTCATCACATTACATGATAAGCCATATCAAGAATGTTTAGCTTAAGAAATACATAGATTATCCATCCAATAATCAATAAATATAAAAAAGAACTAGAGTCCTCAAACATACATTTCCTTAACAACATGAGATAAAGTGGTTAGTAGAAAAGTGTCCAAAAACTTTACCGTCAACTTTCAACAAAAAAAAGTTTATAATCAAATAAACATGTCTCACATCTATTCTCATGGTATGTCAAATATCATGGAGGACACAATGAAATGCAATTATCTATGATATACATTTCAACTACAAAAATATATATATGCTTTAGAGAGATGAGGGTGAATGACTAGAAAATCCTCTTTGACCAAACCAATGCTCTAAGAAGGTGCACACATTTTATGACACATACCTCATTGTATTATATCCTTTCCTCAACATCTACCTTGACGTCATTCTAATTAACCAAAACAATCTATCTTGCTGTAATTTTGATTTAAGAAAAGATAATGCAAATCACATGCCATTAAGCTGAACATTAAGCTCATCTACAATGCAAATCACACTCCATTAAGTTGAACATCAAGCTGATCTGCATGGAGAAACATGATATGGTTGATATTTGAATTATTTCATTACTTCATTGGTTTTCTTGTCCCTATCCAAGATGAATAAACTATCTCTATGAAAGATAGCTTACTAGGAAAACACTAATCTTAGAAATTAGTTATCAACAAAAGAGTTTACCTATCCCCATAACAAATATTAATATGTAGTTTGACAAGATTTTGTAATGAATATGCAGATGAACCATTCTTTAAAAAATTGCACTTGCTTAAAGTTCTTAACCCTAGGTAGATTGGTGGCTATCTTATGAGAAAACAGGAACACAGATATTATTCTAGATTGCTTATCTTATTAGCATTTCACATAAATATACATTGCGCTTACATTTATCCTTCTAATCAAGCATAAATTTTTAATCCATGATAGTAATTTACCATAGAACATGTTTTATATCCCATATCTTTTTTTAGAGCATGCTCTTGAGCTTTTTGCTCATTAAAATAAGACAGTTGATATTGAACCTATAATCTTGAGCCAATAACCAAACTTTCTTTTACATCTATCCTACAAGAAGGATGACAATTGATGTTGGGCTTATGCTCTTGAACATTTAACACAAATGTTCTTCAACTTGCCAAAAAGATAGATGATAATTAATTTGGGCCTATGCACTTGATGCGATAACCCAAATTTTCTTTCGCCTGCCTCTAAGATCAACAAAATTTATGCTGAGCATGGTCTTGAGATAATAACACAAACTATTTTCAACTTCCCCCAAGACAAGAACTGGTTAATATTAGGCCATATACGTATGTCCTCCATGGGATGGAGTCAATGAACCAAACATTCTTCTCATTGCCTACAAAGCCAATCATCGCAAAGACATTTAAGTCTATACCTTCTATTTCACAAGCTCACCATAGATGGCCATTTGATACAAACATGAATTTTGGTAGCTCAAACAAAATGTTACTGAAATTCTGTCAGATTTGCAAGCATCTTTAATTGTGTTAACTACCTTTTTCTAGTGAGCAACCCTTTTTCCCTGTTGTGATTAATTATTGTTCTTTAATTTGGTTCAAATTATCATTTCATGAAATTATTTTAGCTAATTATTGTGGTCTAGGTTTTAAGATATTTTTGTTTAATAAGTTCAATATTAAATTGATTATTTTAATTTCAATCATTCATGAATTGTATAAGACCAATGCTAGTATTAATTAGTATTTAATAATTAATTGATTTAGTTAAGTATAGCCACAAGCAACACATTATATTTAGGTCACTCAAGTCAACCAAAGATTGATGTTTTGGCAGACCATCAGGGAGTAAAGATCAAAATTACATACCTTGAGATAGATTATAACTACCCTCTTAATTATGAGCACAACCTTCATCGTCAAAAACTTTTCTTTGACATTAGTTATTTGTTAAATTAAGTTGTATATTTAATCATATGTAGCAATAACTTATTTTCGATTCTTTTGTCTCTGTTTTTCATTGATGTTATGCATGAATAAATAGTGGTTTCACAAAGTTTAGTTCTCTCGTTTGCAGTTTGGTTTATTCTATCAAGACTATTCTTATAGCATTGTTGCAATGTTTCCAATAGCAAGTAGCTTTCGATGTATGTCATGGTTACCATTGTTCATGTATCTTTTATTCTATGCTACATCCCTACTTACTCATTATTATTATTGTTGATATCAATATTTAAATATATTTGCATATGTGCTCATGATAAATGATATGGAATTATTGTATCTATCAATATTCTTTGTCATTGTTGCATGATTCACAACAATAGGAAGATTTTGAAACATGTTATCATTATTAGTTGTTCATTTGTCATGTATATTATGCTAAATTCTTGTTTACTTTCATAATTATTGTTACTATTGATAGCAATATTTAGATATATCATGCATATGTGCTTGCATGATAACTAATAAGTTGGTGTTACCAAGTTAAGACTATGATGTGGTATTGGATATGTGATTATCTAGAAGTTAACGGACAACAAATAATTTAATAGAAACGGGATGACGACAAACAACATGTGGCAAGATAACCATAGTATTCTGAAATGGTATTTATTGATGCTTAAATTTGATCTTTTAGAATTTGTAAGGTATTGAGTCTTAAATTCAAAGCAAGGACTTACTAAGATAGTTGAGGCTAAAAGACTAATAAATAAGAATTGACGAGATAGATAATGAAGAGATATGGAAGTTTATATGAAAAACCCTATAAAATGAGAGAAAAATTATGACTAAATGATAGCCTAAATGAACCTCAATATTTACCCCGTGTTTACATATGGTATTTACAAAGGATATAATCTCATCAAATGGAGAGAAGCGAATTACTCTCAAGAATAAAAGAGAGACAAAGGATAAAAGGTGCATAAGGGTAAAGTTCTTCACAAAGATGACTACAAGAGAGATGACTTCTTGTAGCATGGGAGTAAAGATGCAATATTGTCCAAAGCCTAAATCGGGGTTATAAAGAAAACTTTTATATTTGACCATCTTCTCCTTCCTCCCTAGGTTGGAGCTTATTTCCCTCTATATGACCATTCTGAGATACATATCCCCAAGGGTGCAAAATAAGCAAATACCACCCCTATAAATCTTTCAATGCATGTATTGCATGGGCTTCGATTGTGTAGAACTCATCAACATGATTGACATACAAAGGATATGAGCCATTAATGGGTTAAGATGTGTGTGGATAGAAATTAACTCAGATGCCTTAGGTAAGACTTGTGTCAATGGTGCTTATACTATCATATTAGCAATATTATGGGATGATAGTGAAAAATGGATGCATACATATTCCATGCATGCCCGCACATTTGTGTATATGTGTAAGAATATGTGTGTGTGTTCGGGGAGGGAGGGTTGTATATCTATGTATATAGATATAGATATAGATATGTGTGTCTATGTATGCATATAGAAATAGATATAAATGTGCATATATAGGTTTGTGTGCATATGTGTATATGTATATGATGGATGAATATTAGTTTTATTATGATGGTTGTCATTTATATTGATTTCATGATACATGAGTGGATAGTATCATTTTTCTTATATGTATTGATACAAGCATGATTATTATTATTAATTCACATTGCTAATAATGTAAATTTGTTCATTTAGTATTAATTTATTTATTCCATGTATTTGTTCCATCAAATTCTAAATTTTAAGCCCTAAACCTATTTTGATTGTATATGTTCCAAAGATTGAAGGATGTTCATTATAAAAATATCATCACAAAAATCACAATTGCAAGGGTATTAAATTTTGAGTTTTCATTTTAGTAATGTTTTGTTAAAGTTCAATATTTGAATTATGTTGCTTTAGTTTTTATTTCAATTTAAATAACAAAGACATTTATTTTGACATTTCTTATGCATATTTATATTGGCGTTATTATTGTAGTACAAAGCTTGAAATCTTTTGTCGTGACTCTTAGATATGGCCCATGTTATTCAACAAATAAAAAATCTTGATCTAGACATTTCAAATGGATGTTGTTGATGTGGAAAGAGTACATGATATTCCTTGTTTTTTAAGATATTTCCTGTCAACATATTATGGATAAGGCATGCATAAAAAAGCATAATGCAAAACATTTCATACATCTATGGGTCATTATGTAGCTCTTCATCCCAAATTGTGGGCCTTGTACATAGATTTTGGGTTCAGTAGATGGCTAAGCCCATAACGATCTTAGGGGATTCTCCTTGTTGGCCATAACGAAATTCATATATTAGAGAAATAGCTTCTGTTGCTCATGAATATGAAATCCCTGTTATGAAACTTGAAGAATCCTGTGGATCATAACAAACAGCCTACTTAGTCTTCCATTTTATGTAATTCAACCCATCAAATTTTTACAACACTACTAACAAGTGCCTTTCGCTTACTTTTCTCTAAGTAGGCCAAAGAAATTAATATTTTCAGTAAAATACAATGCAAAAACCATGTCAACGGAATATTTAAGGATCCTCTATAAACAAATGTCTTGCTGTCCAACCTAGCAAGTTATGGGTTTGTCATTTCAAACTTTAGTTCTACCATTGATAATAGCCTTACCAAGTAGTTTATTCCATGAATATTGCAGTTCAGCCTTCTTATTGTACAACCATTCAAAAACCGTAAAACATTTCATTCTTATCTAATTTTGGCATATTTATATCAAATCTAGAATCAAGATCTTGGTACACCATACATCAATAATTGGGAATAAATAACACACATATAGCAATATACATTTTAAAGCACACACACAATAATGTATTATATGTCGCTTCAAACACATTCTTGAGCATGAAATTTAAATTTAAATATGTAAATGGAAGATCGAATGCTTCTCGAAACACACAGTTGATCATACCTTATTAACTAATATATGCAACTAGACATGCCAAAAAGCTGAGTTATTAAGATCAGCCAATCCATTTTGGGTTATGCCAATTTTTTTTATGATTCAGATTAAAATTATAGATACTTTGGTTGGAGTGCAAAACTTTCTATAGCCATTATTGAGACAAGTATTTTATGCATTTTGTTCTAAAAATGGTTATGCCTATTTTGTTCTCTTGACATCCTAAGTTATATTATATTTTACCTTCATCCTTATATTCTCTACTTCCAAATTATCTTTTCATTTATAGAGACCTAGGATGTGACCATGAAATAATTAGTTGGTACACTATAATACTCACAACAGTATTGAGTATCTTGCATGTCTAACATTTCATTGTTATTTCAGCTTTCATAAGATGGGGTTACCTACTAAATATAATGGAGTTGCCTACCATATGTGTTTTACAAGCTTGCTTGTTGACAAAAATATTTTAGGATCCAACCAACTGCAAGGTCTATCTTTGGCATAGGAATTAACAACATCGTCTCCTTTGGAATGGGTGCTATACCATATCTCATCTTGTTTATAACTGTTTATCCATGTAAGATTTCTATTTTGAGTAAAAAACACTACTACAAATCATATTCTATCTTATTCTTATAAAAATTAAACTATTTAAAGAGGATTTAAGGGTTCTTTTAAGATTAGTTTTAGGAAGTATTTTTCAACTAAAATTTAAAAAAAGAAAAAAAAAATGATTTCTCAATCTTTCAAAAGTATTTTTCATGACACTGAAATATTCTCAAGTTTCTATCATGGAAGCTAAAACAGAAAATTCATATAAGCAAAATATCAATAAATTTAAAAAAAAATCTTATCGATGGCTTTTTAAAATAGAGCTTTTTCCTATCAATTTTTAAAATATAACAACTGCAAAAGACAAAACCCATAATTTTGCTTCCTTTTACCTCCTTTACATGTAAAATGCTAAATTCTTTCTTTTGTCATTCAAATTTGCCCCAATTGCCTACATTCCAAAAAATTGTCATTTATATTAAGGATAAACTAATTCCAAAGGAAATAGAGCTCTTTTGTCATAAGAACCTGGAGTTTCTTTCTATCCATTGTCTTGGACACTAAAATTAGAACTTATCCGAACTGAGTTGTGAAAATATCACAGGAATCACAATTCGGGTACAGATGGGTTTATCAGCAGAAAGTAGCATGCATGCCATTTTAGCAAGACAAAGGACATTGAGTACACCTAAACAAGAAACCGTCCGGTTTTCCAATTTTAAGGGTTTAAACATGATAAATTACGCGTGTGCCGTCGTTTCTAACTATCTTAATTAACACTACTTTCACATTATCCTGAACTCTGTTAGAAGAGGTACTCGAGGCTCTATTCATTGCGTCAATAAACAGCATTGCCCAAACTCAGCACAAAGAAAAGCAAAAGCTTTCTAGACACCAACTAAAAGAAGCAAGAAAAACAAAAACTAATATATGGAAGCTGTCAAAAGAGAGAGAACTTGCAGGTTGAAAACGAATTCGTACCAAGAATCCGGAATTCAACCGCAGCGACGAAGACCAACTCGGTGCAGCGGAGCAGATGGGCAGCATCCTCGCTATGCTTTGAAATCAAATTACGATTTGTCTACCGGGATGTAAGAGCTCAATCACTTCACATCAAGGATTTCCTGCAATCCAATACAAAAAACAGATTTCTCCCAAACGAGTGAACATCGCAGAGGATCTTATCCAATAGGATCGAAGAAAGCGACTCGGGAACAGCCACGATGGAAACGTGTGGTTGTCCGCTTCCATTTGCTGTCGACCATGAGAGCTAGGGCGAATGGTGCCGGTTCCTCGAGGGTTATCTCTCGTCAGCAAATCGTACGTTGCTTTGGCGCGTGAAATCGTAGAGGCTGTTTGATTTGATGTTTTTAAATTCAATAATATTTTAAGTCAGATTTGTTGCTTCATAGAAAATTATTACCATTTAACAACATTTGATATGAATATACAATTATTTTTGGTATAATTTGATTATTTTGTTACATTTCAATATTATTTATGATTAGTGACAATCTTTTAACTCTTTTATTAGTGACAATGGAATATCAAATATTTTTACAAGTTTATTCAATTATTTTTTTAAAATAAAATTAGATGAATATAAATTTAGAAAATTTTATATGACTATTGATAAAATTTAATTATATTTACATTTATTTAAATTTAAAGTAATAATTAAAGTTCAAAAAATAAAGCAAAGATCATGAGATATCAATTAATAAAGATGATTTTAAGTGAGATTAAATAAATAGTTTATATAAGTCCGTCTAGTAAATAATGTGATACCTTAAATTTTTGAAATAATTGACTTTTTAATATAAAATTTGACCGAATATGAGCATTTTATTAAGTAATATGGAGATAATATTGGCATCATGCATGATTATTAAATAGAGTTCATTCCAAATTTAATACCAAGTATAAATCAAGCTATATTATAAATCATTCCAAATTAAATAAAAATAAAGAATTTTAAAAACTTACAAATAAATATATTATTAAATAGAGTTCATCGAGCGAATCTAATGACATTTATTTTATTTTAATCAAAGCTTATGTAAAAGTATTATAATTTTTTGAAGTTAAAGGGATAAATTACTAATTTAATTATTTATTTAGTTTTTGTTTAAGACAGGAAGCTTCAATATAAGTTGAAAGTTTTGGTATTTCAAGGACCCAACTCCACTTTCCCTTTTTTTTATCCCACACTCACCTAAACCCTAACCATATCTTATGTGATAAGGTCACTCGGTTAACGATTTTTTATAGGATCTTTAGTGGAGTGAAAGCAACATGGTGAGGTTGGAATGATGTCAATAAGTGAATTTTGAGTTCCTCAAACCAAAAAAATGAGATTTTTTTATTTAGCTTTGGGTATCTTTTATTTTTGACAATGATTGCTAGAATTAAGCTTTAATCAAGCTTTTTAATCTTGTGATGAAGTTGATTTAGATGGAGAACATTAGTGGAATTGAAGTATTAAGGATCAAAAAACTTGAAACCCAACGAGGGAAAAAGTGAAAAGCAAAATTAGGGCTTGACGAAGCAAGTGAAGTTGAGAAATTTTGAGATTTTCATAAACAAACTTGTTTGTTAAGTGTATGTAAAACATTGAATTTGATATGCTTAATGTGTTATTTTATTTAGTTGAAAGTCAGAATATGTCCTTTAACAAAATAAAGCCTAACATTTCTTAATAAGTCAAATTCAAAGAATATATAACAAGTAATAGAAGCTAGGCATAAAAATAAGAAAAGTGAAAGCACAACACAAAAAACTTAAGGTAAACACTCTAAGACATTTTATATGCATATGCTTGATGTACTGTTGAGTGATAAAATGATATAGTATAAATGTTTTTATCATGACATCATATATATATAATGGATTCATTATACATATATAATAATAATTGTATAGACTTGGGATTATAAACACAAATTAATATTTTTAGAAACTATTGTCATCTCATGCCATAACCATTATGTCATATAGTTTCACTCTTTTATCATTAATATTTTTTATTCTTATTTATAATTTAATTATTATCTTCTATATAATATCATTTTTTTCATATTCTACATTACTAGCATCGATAAATCATTCAATTGTCTTACCTTTCTACACTTATTCCTTATTACAAAGCATGCAAAAATTGATGCAAAATATAGTGTATAAAGAAATTAATGTCATGCTATTATCTAAAATATTCAAGAAAAAAATAGTATTATACTTATATTATAATTATTCAAAATTTCCTACCTACTCTCATCAGAGAGCTTTCTACATTGGCTTTTTCTTTCTCTTAACTTCCTAAGCCACTTATGATAAAAACATGATCTAATTTTGCTTAACATTCGAGCTTGGCAATTGAAGTGCTTAACCCAATAGTTTTTTGATTTCTTTGTGGCATCTCCCTATTTGTTGTTTCATGATAATGAATTCTATCCCAAAGCATAACATTCTTATAATAAGAAATTGTTAACACAAGTCATCTATAGGATCAGGATTTGATTGCTTAGTTTCTTCATTCACAATGTTACATAGATTAGGAAGAGTTTGTCTAATAGTCGATATTCCCACAAACATTAAAACCAAATTCAAACCATCAATTCCCAAAATACCAAAACTAGTCTCAATAACAAGTGCAAATTTAGTTATTAGCTTGTTATGGATCAGCTTAAATAAAAAAATGTTGCCACCTAAATTTGCATTATCTTCGATGGCAATTCAAGAGCCAATAAAATTGCAACAAAAGTGGATACAAAAAAATTGAATGCCATCACACAAATTAGATACATGAACTTGTCATTTATGTTTTTAGTTATCTTACTCATCACGCCCAACTCAATGCCACAAAAACTACTTTCATTCATCTTGTCTCAATTACATTAAGCGATTTGTTGGCTAGTAGCTCCACATCTAATAAAAAAGGGTTACTAAGTTAGGACTCAAATCAGGCTCCAACCAACACCCTAAACTTACATCCACAAAATTCATTTTTTACCTAGGGATTGTAAGAAAGCTCTTCCAATCAAACCAACTAAAAAAAATTAACAATTTATAGGTTCTACCTTCCAAAAAAAAGTCATTAGAGCTCCTTAAAGTGACATGACAATGAAGAGGTAATCCTGTCATCAGAATTCCTTAGCACAGTGCTACAACAAGGCTAAAATACATAAATCCTATTTGTCAAAGCTCCTACAAATAGTGCAATGGTGAGACGATGAGGTAGCGACGAAAATTTTGTCTCAAATTTTAGAATATTTTGACATATTAAAGCATCATGTGCCCCTTCACTTCCTAGGTTAATTCTTTTTTAGCTTAATTCTTCCAAAATATTTTTATCATAGGAATGACTTTATTTCTCAAATTTGTAAGATTTTGAGTGACCGACCTTGATAGAGCATATGTTACCAAATTTCAATTTCTTCTGAATCATACTTGATCGCATGTGATGGATCAATAATATATCTCTTTAATGATAATACAATAAAAAAATTGTGCATGCACAACATTTAGGGAGGTAATTTATAGAAATAAATCTAAATGTACTTTGGTTTCAAATTAGTTGCTTTATTAAATCTGATTATTCCCTCCAATGGACTTACCTTGAGGAACATGTGTTCACTTTCTTAAAGTTCAACATTTCTATGCTTTCCATTAACATATTTTTGTTGGTGATCTTAAGTATTTTGAATCTCATCTTTAATTATTTTTATATTTTATATGGTCTTCTTGACAAAATCAAATTCTATTTTTTTGTCTTTTTGGCTTTCAAACCAACACATAACAAATAGGCACTTCTTCCACACAGGGCTTCGTAAATAGTCATTCCAGTGCTAGCTTAAAAGGTGTTACTATATATGAATTCCATCAAACATAAATGACTTTCCTAATTACTGCTAAAGTTTAGCACACATAGTCACATCATATCTTCAAGGGTCTTAATAATTCTTTTAGTTTTGCCCCTCGGGATGTAACATAGGTAGAGTTGAGAGTGATTAATAGGATGGGGACAGAATCTAAAATAGTGGATTGGAATATTGATAGTGATACGAGAGTGGTGACACAATGAGTTAGAAACAACAGTTGTGGGATGAGATAAATCAAAATAAAATTTAAGTGAGACAAATGCCTATACACAAATGTTTCTAAAAAATCTTATTGATCTAATTTATAATAAACCAAAGCTCTCTTTCTTATTCTATAATAAATGCTTATATGACAATAAGCTCTAATAAAAAACGAAAAGCACAAAGAATAATAAAATGTAAAGAAAATTAATAGACATTTAAAAAGAAAATATGAAATAGTCTTAGGTTTTTAAGTGGCCCATTATGACTTAATAAATAATTGAAACTTTTCAAACACTACTTGAAGGCATTTTTATATATTTAAATTTAATTTGGCTACAAATTCATAATGAATCAAGCCTAAAATGTTTTTCTTAAAATCATCATTTTATGTAACATATCTTACATCAATCAATCTCATTATGAGAAACTTTATCATTTAAATAAAAATTTATAAAAAATGTTATAAAAGAAAAATTAGATAAAGTTATTAATTAAAAGTTTAAATAAAAAGATGTTCAAGAATTGTTAATCTTTTTTGTTATTTTATAATTTTTTTTATGAATTAATATTTTATAAAGTAAAGAAAACTCAATCTCAAATATAATTGTTTAAACACATATGGTGACAAATTTAAAACATATATGATAGTACTTATATTCTTACATAATTTAAAAGTTCTCATATTAACTTTTTGAATAGTAAAAGAATATAACTCAATTGATAAATCTTTATTAATAATTAGACAATCTTATTAAATTTTTACTATATTCAGTTTGTTTTATTGGCTCAACACACTTAGAATTATTAAACTTAATATATCATTTAACTAAATTAATAATGTAATAAAACTCATCTTTAGATGAATATAAAGAAAAAAAATAAAAATATGCTTAAACATGTTAACATATTTTCTAGATTCTTGAAGCAAATGTCATAAGTGTGGCACTGTTAATAAATTTTGGTGCCTTGATATCTAACTTTTTTCTATTAATATTTTGAAAATATATATAAATTATTCTTTGTTTTTATAATAGTCATGATAGAAGCAAACCTTTATTATTTTGAAATCAAGTGACAATAATATTTTTTATAATCAAGTATTAACTTTTGAAGTTTTTCAATATTAATAATTCGTTTACATATCCTTTTTTCTCAAGTAAAATAAACATGAAAATCTTAAATTTAATGATAGTTATAACATCTTGTAAATCATTGTGTTAGCTTTTACTCCATCTTAGTAGTCCTATGAAGTGTCTTTGACTTAAAAATGTTATATGCATAAGTTAATCGATATTGACTCAATTGTAAAAATTTATAACATAATATAAATTAAATATTATTAGATAACTACATGCGTTGTCTACATTAATTATAATATAAATAACAAAAAGATATATTTTTTTCTCTTTTTTTATTCACTTGAAACCTAATTTCATCTTAAATAAATGATATTAATTTCTTTTAATACCTTTTTCTTTTATCATCTGAAATTTTACTCTAGATAACCCAATAATATTAATTAGCAATACTCTTGGAGATCTTAATTTAGATAATAGTTTATTTATGTAGATATATTAAAATAAATAAAAGGCACTTACTTTCAGAGACATTAATCTAGGTAGTAAGTTAGCCTTGGAAGCACTTGTTAAAGCTTCATCTGTTGCCATGTTATGTCACTTTTATATCAATATTTGTTAATCACCAGTTAAGGTGACATAATATATATACATTTAGCATGCAATAAATAATACATAACAATATGTTATTGCAATAAAGAATAGTAAGCAACTCTAAATATAATATTTTATATTAAATTACATCTCTAATCTAGAATTATACATTATATCAATCATATATATTAAGTACAAATCTTACTTACATAAACATATTTTATTTAGTATATTACAAATCAGTAATGTTTTTAACCTATAATATATATTACAAAAAACATATACATCATGAAAAAATTTTTCTTATCTTTTAAATCTAAATAATGGTTTCACCAAGACATAAATCTTTACTCCAAGTCTTGATTGCTATAGTACCCAAGAGTTTTTTCTTTCAATTTTGTCTTTGTATCTATTTATAATGTATTTTCAAATCTCTTAAAACACCCTTACTCTCTTGTTTCTTCTACTAACCATGGTTAATTATTAGACTTCTCAAATTTCCTAAAAGAAAATTTAATAATTCATAATTAGTTCTTAATTTATACTTGTTCTAATAACTTTTCATAACTCATGCCTACATTCATCTCTAATCAATCGACCAAAATTTCATTAACAAAACTACTATCTTTTGCTGTAGGAGATAGATTTAACTTTTACAAATCACATCTTTTGTCACAACAAGTAGGGGTTCACCTTTATAATTTCAATTACAAAAGCTTACAATATTTAAAGTACAATACAAAATAATAATTAATCATAATATTCTATGATTCCCTAGTAAAAGCATATATGGCACAAGTCTATGAATTATGATGTTAGCATATGAATATACTTATGAAAAAATTTGTAACAATATAAATGACCTAGTTTTGAAATATTAAATCAAAAGATTTATCAATATGCACTTACATTGTTAAGAAAAATAAAATCAATAAAGATTTTATATTAATACAATATTTTCTAGAAAAATAAAAAAGAATAAGAAAATAAATAATCAATTTTAAAAAAGTCACCATTAAAATATGTAATCAAAGAAAATGCTAAAGCAAGAAAGAGAAAAAAATGGTTCGCAAACACGGCTCCCACCAAAGCTTTAAAATCGAATTGTAATTTTTGGTTTTGTATCTTCTCTTCTCACAGTATTGATTTTATAAGTTTAAAAATCAACTCCATTCAACTCCTAAGGCTCTTTTATTTATATTAGAATAATTTACAATATAGATTTTTTTAATAACTAGAAAAATCCCTGAAATAGTCGTTTACATTTTGAAGTTAAAAATAAACACAACTTTTTGGAATACTAATTATGAAGGGAACAATAACTACCATCCGATCTAGTCAAACAAAATAATAGCCACCTAATCAAAATGCAAAATAGAGGGTTCAAGTTTAATATAAACAACATTTGATTTAGATTGCTACATTTTGCATATTGGATGGATGTTGATGGAGCATAAGAGCACTGTTCACAAAGACAGAGATGATCATAGTCATTGATCGAGCTTGTTAGACAGAAACTACTATTCACAAAAGAGGGTGCGATCTGGGCCATTCAATCACAAAAATGCATGATCAAAAGATGCTAATTCGCTTCAGCTTTGGATACAACATGAGTCAAAATCTTAGTCCCACATGCTCTAATTACTATGGATTTTTCAAGTTATAAGGATTCCTCATCTCTTATAAGTCAAGCCAATACATGGGGTTGGCTCTCCCCATGCATGCTTAATAATTCATCCCCTAGGCCACTCACATACTTAATATGATTGCTTATTAAATAAGATAATAGGTCTGGTGCAACACATTACATTACTTAACAATTCACGAGTTCGTCCTCACTTGTTACACATAAGCTGAGTAAGGAGTTATTTCTAACCCAATTTAATCCAAACAATATAGAGCATTGTCATGATCAATAATCGGGCCTAACCCAACTTGATTCACTCTATCTCTTGGCCTATAGCTCCTCAAGGCCTATTACCCAACATTTTGGGTCACTTGGCTTGAGCCTTTAGGCTTGTTCGTGTGTTAGGTTCTTAGGTCGAATTTTTTTTCTTTTTTAAAACCATCTTTTATACATTTATTATTTTTTATTAAGCATTTTTATAGTTATTAAATTAATAAAATATTTTATAACTATTAAATAATAATATGTAAGAAATTAATGATAATACACTTAAATGAATGATGTTATGTAATTAATTATGTCATATGTAAAAAAGTGATATGATAAATAACTAAATCAATAGATATTTTGGAGATAAACTCTTGATGATTATCTACTCCACTAAAAGTTTGATTAACGACTCATTGATATGACATTTAAATCACATCTAAAGCATAACTACCAATACTACATGATAATACTTTACTTGTAAAGCATTTAATAGGATATTTAGTCAAAATTATTCAATTGATTGATCTTATAAAAGCTTAAGATGTATAATCTGAAAGGTACTCGAGAAAAGTATTAGAGAAATTAATATAATAGTTTTATTATCATTAAATAAGTGGTCCCATGACCAAAGGCACAACACATTTATATGGATGCATATTCACCTTCTAAATTTCATTTCTAATAGTTTTTTATCTATTAAACTCAATCACATATTAGTTTTATTAGTCATTTCTTATTTTGGGTTTTAAGATTTGTTTAATTTTTATTAATCATATATATATAATTACTAGATTCATATTATATATTTATTAATTTTTTCTAAATCTATCTTAAGTTTTTATTATTATATTTTTATGTCCATTTTAGATCCAATTCAAAATTTTCCTTGAAAGATATCCAAAAGGCATTAGAACATGAAAACATGAATGTATTGGATTAGTATGATGCTACCATTCATCTTGTGTTATATAAACAATTTTTTATAATGCTAATCTTTATATTATCGTATTGTATGATTTTTTCAATTATATTATAAAATCAATTCCCTATATTCTTTACCAAAACATAATTTAGAACAATATATACATTAAGCCTTCAATGCCTTAATTGTGTTGAAGTGATATATTTATTATATTGTATGATCTATTTAAGGTATATTTCTTCTTGATCGTTTACATATTATAGCTTACTTTATTTTCTTTTTTTCAAATTCTATTGTATGATAAACTTATGTTATATTATATGATCCAATATTTCTATTGATTTATACTAAAAACATATTATTACATTGATATATTTATCTTGTTATACTTGTATTATTAGGTATTAGAATTTACACTTTATCATATTTTTGTATGTTTATTGCTTTCATACTATATGATATTATATTATTTATATTTATCATTTGTATTTATACATTAACAGTCTAATACAATGGATTGGTCAACTTGTATGATTTTCAGCTAGTTTTTGTGCATGGTCATACTTATCTCGTATTCAATCTCTCTTTTATTATATCATACCATGCAATACTCTGTGGTCGTACCATATGATCAACATTTTCTTTAACCTATCAGGTTGCTACGACCCACAATCAATTATGCTTTATTTACTTATATGTTATCATCATTGTCTTTTATGATTTAATCCTACCTTATTAATTTGTTCACTTGATAATTCTCTCATTCGATCATATCATACAATTAAGTAATATTGATGCTTTAAAATCTTGAAATAGTATTAGAAAATTAAATAAAAAGTTATAAAAATTCTTAAAATATATTCAGATCAAATTTATTATTTTATAACTTCTCTCTCTTTAAGATCATTAATCAATTATCTAATATTTTTTTTTAACAATCTTTGGTTTAAATTTATTAAAAAAATTTATCTCTACTTTTGAGATATTATAATAAGTCTCTTCAAATCTTTTTAAGTGAATTTTTATTTTTTTTTATTTTTTCACTTTTTCAATAAAATCAAAATCTTTGTTTTACCTTAAGGAGAGAATTTTGAAGAATATTTTCTTGATCATTCATAAGGCAATTATTTTTCAAATAAAATAGAATACTTCTAAAATAACTATAGTCATCATGTGTTAAAAATAGATGTGACTTCTTAAATTCTTGTAAGGTTAAGAAATTTTTAATGCTAAGCCTACAAATATTTTGATAATTTTTATCATAATAAACAAAATTATGATTATCACTTAACAATTCTTTAATTTATAATTAATTTAAAACTCTCTCTTACTTAATATTTACACTTTATTTAAAATAGCTAATCAAAGCTTTTTAATATGGTCTATTAATTTTACTTTAATAAAATTAACTCATTGATATAATTATCTATATCTTGATAATCAAAGAAATAGTTTATCTTCTTTAACCAAATAAGAAATT
The DNA here is from genome assembly GCA_023846275.1 of Vanilla planifolia. Lineage (NCBI taxonomy): Eukaryota > Viridiplantae > Streptophyta > Magnoliopsida > Asparagales > Orchidaceae > Vanilla > Vanilla planifolia. The sequence continues at coordinate 7,942,993 of CM043867.1, forward strand.
TATAAGATATATGTATATATATATATACCATCAAATGTGGGTACCTCACTTAACATTTTTGTGTGTGACATAATAATCATTTTTATAATTTTTAGAAATTGATAGAGTGGGCATTTTGCTTTGATCTATCAATATTTTAATCTTAAATAATGTAGCTTCTATCTTACGTAATATATTAGAGGAATTTTCCTCTAAATGATACAATGTATTTATTTCATTTGTATAAGTTTCTTAATTCTTAAACTAGTTCTACTTTAATTATGTTGTGATGTATTTAAAATATAAGATTATGAATAATGAGAAAATATTTTCATATAGATAATATTTTATTATTTAATATTAATATTTTTATTATAATAAAATATATTAATTAAGATAATACAAAAATTAAGAATAAGAAGACGTAAGATTTTTATGAAATTAAATTAAGTAAATAATATTGAAAATATTAGGTAAAGTGTTTTAATAAGCAATATATAAGAATAATATAAGGCACTAACAAGTTACCAAATAGTTCTCTTGAAGAGTTTTGCTTAACACCAAAATGAATAATATTTTAGGCGAGGAAAGGATGTCAAAGTAGAATTGTCACTTTGTTATTTCTTATAAGTTTTAAGATAAGTTTACTTATAATGTATGATGATCTTAAAATAAAGGTAAATATAATGAGTACCATAGTCACAATTTATTAATTTATAATAAAATATATTAATATTTAAGTTAGGATAGTTATATTAAAATTAATAAAATTATACTTCAAGAATTTTAATATTATTTTACTATTAACTCGTTGGCTATTAGATCTTTCATGTCTATCATCCAATTTGAAAATAGCATGTATCTAAAATTCTTAAATTGTTATGATGGTTGGAACATTGTGAAAAACTTATTTTGATATTTAAGTGTGATGGGGATGTACATCAGAGTGGTGCAAAGATAAAAATATTCACAATGGTTAAACTCATGCTTGTCTATGGAACAATTAGTTAGTTATTAACATAGTTTATTTAAGCTAAGGTAGCGACCATTTGATTAAAGGGTGAAGCTTACGCTGAGAAAGGTCAATAACCATAAGAGGTAGCTTAGGAAGGACCTTGATAGATTAAGTTTTGTAGTTCTTAGGCCAAAGAGACAAGATCCATGCAATGATTAAGAAGAGGACAACATTAATAGCTTGAAGTAGTATTAAGTGAATCCAAACAATAGATAGGAAGGTATTATAGCTATTTAGTCACACACTTTTGAGATATAATTAACTTTTCTTTAAAGAATAAGAATGCCTTGGATTCAAACAATGAAGGAGGTCATGATAATATAATAGTAAAGCAACAACATCAATGGTGATCGAGGTGACATAAAGTAGAAGAGTTAAGATCGATTTAAATCTAAGCAGCGTCAAGGAAGTTGCAAGGTTGACGTCTTGGGTGACAGTCATGGTTGAAGAGGATAACCATGGAGTTGTGGTGTGACATCTTTGTCTCACTATATTGAGTTATTCTTATTTTGGATTATCCTATTTCTTAAAAGGTACTTCAACATCTTAAGATTATGATATCTTATATAAATATCATATTTACTTTCTATATATAAAATAAGATAATTCACTCTTATACCCCTTCACTTAGAAACATATCATAAGCTATTCTTTACTTCAATGATTTCCCTTTTTATATATCATTTGATGATAACTAGTCGCCCTCTTCGGTCCCTGGTGTCACAAGTCTATTAACTTTTGCTTAGTTTGTCTTTAAACCACATCAAAATAGTGAGATTTAGCTCATATACCAAATGTGATATCTCAATTTTATCATATTGAAATATTATTTCTTTGGATCATCTTATATTATCCAAATGAATTTTATCCTAAAAATATATTTTAATATATTACAATCATGACATTATATATAAATATTATAATCACTTCGATAATCAATGTAGGATAATTCTTTCATATATCTCTTCATCTATAAGCTTGATAGGAGTTATTCATTACTTCAATAATTCTCCTATTGAGGCTTCAATTGATGCTTACAACCCTCTCTCTTTGATTTAAGGTGTGATATGTAGTAGAGTTGAGAAATGTTGGCATGATGCAAACAATCGAAAATAATAAATAAGATTTTTTATGACAAAGAGTGAGAAGAAAATGATACCAAAATAGACAACAACAAAATAAGATAAATTTGAATTATAATCAAGTTAGGATTAAGATCATTTTATGTTACAAATGAACCTCATAAAAGAACTTCTCAGTGTAAATGATATTAAATAAAAACTCACATCTTCATTTCATAAAAACCATTCATATAGAAGACAAAATAAAAATCTTGATAGAAATGAAAGGACCAAAATGTCTCTATAAAAAACTAATAAAATAATAATAAGAAACTATAAATACATAAAAATGAAATAAGAAATAACCTTCAATATAAAAAATCCATTATATCCCAATAAATATTTGAAATTTTTAAATATTATTTGGAAGCTTTTTCGTTATATCTTTGGCTTTGATTTGGCTCCAAATTAAACTTGGATTAAGCATGAAAAACTTTGTTTAAAATTGTCACTCTAATACAACTTATCTTGCTTTAAATTATAGTTAACATGCATAAAGGCAAAGAAAGTGAAAGCAAACTACTACCTTATTATCTATGTGCATGGAAAAGTTTGGTGATTTATGAATCTAGTATTGCTAATGTGATTATATTCTATCCAAGTGGATTTTATATGAGTATTCCTCTATGCCTAGATAAGACTAATCCTATGAGATGTTTGGAAGATGTATTTGTGTGTACAGTATACTTTGATTAACAAACATTATTTAGGTCATATTTTTTCTCCTTTCTTTAAATTCTTAAATTAGGCATTACTAAATTATATTATTCTTTAAATCATAATAAGAATTTTTTAATTTATAATAAAATTATCTAAAATTATAAAATCAATAATAAATATATCTTTTATGTGAATGCACACATAATTCATGTAATTTGAAATAATTATAGAAAACTTAAATTATAACTTCATCATACATAACTCTTAGTTTGATTTTCTTGTACTCTTCATCCTTGTCACCTTTTGTCTACTTGTAGGTTACAATCCCTTTTCATTTGTTAAACATAGGTGCTAGTAGCCACGAGACAATTGGAGGAATGGGCCAATTTTTCAAGTTAGGTTTTTTATATATTTTTTTATAATTTATTGATATTCAAGTGTTTTTTTTTTAATTTTAATTTAGACTTAAAGTTTTAGCTTGTTAAATATTATTTAAAATGTGAAGATCTAGTTGATATGATTGTTATTTTAGAAATATTTTATAAAAAGATTTAAAAAATATTTAAAAAAGATTTTGAAAAATCAATTTATAAGAGTATAAAAGAATCATTTTATGTTATTATTAGTCTGCAAAAATCTTTCAAGTTGAGGTTTTAAAAGATGTTTTTGAATGGCAAAGTGAAATGAATCAATTACATTTTAGTTCTATATTAAGAAAATACTAAAAAGGTGCCTTCAAATCCAAATCAACCTAAATTTTAAACTCATCAAGATAATATTTATGTCTTAACTACCCTCCTTTTACTACCTTTTACTTTTTATAGTCATTGAAACATATTATAACACTTATAGATAACACAATTACTAGACCTTGTACTAGTCATTATTAGATTTAGTTAACAATTTAGATATTTATTAATTGATAACATTGACATATATATAATATTAATATATGAGATTGGTTTGGTTTAATATAACCCATGCTTTGTTACAAAATATTAACTTAGTTGTTTTGTTTGATAAAACTTCAATTATCATTATATATATGCTTATTATTATTCTTATCTAAAATGACAATAAAATTTCACCCAAATTGAGAGAAACTTATATATAGATTGTATAAACAAAATGATTCACAATCCTCTTAATAAGTGATATTTTAAATTTAATTTTTAATAAAAATATATATTTTTTAAAATTAAGAAGATATTTGATTGATCATATTTCAAATATCATTTTCTCAATCAAAATAAAATAATATTTCAAATATAAAACACAAATTTGATATTTGAAAATAATATTAAAACATTTATTATTATTAAAAGTAAATATTATTTTAATTATTTTATAACATCTATCATCTTATCAAGTAGTTATCGATAATATATTTATCAAATATAAAATTTTTTGAAGTTATTTTTTATCACATAATTTAAATTTATAAAGCTTAAAAAAGCATAAGAGAGAGAATTTCCAACCATGAAAAGAACTTAATAAAAAAAGACATCTTGGAAAAAGGCAAAAAGGGTGTTTTAAAGCAAAACGCATAGATCATCTTTACGAACTTAAAGCGTAGGTGAGGCACCATCGTCCTCTTTGCCCCCTAAAGTATAGCATAGTAGTCTTTAATTTCTATTTTTTTTTTTACCCTAACGCAATCATTAGTATAAACAATCGAGTGTTCTTTGATTGAATGAATAACCTTAACCCTAACGGCCAATGTTTCCCTCTTCTTGATGTTCTTTTTCAAAGCTTCATAATAAAAAAAAAAAAATAATATCATATAAAAATAAATTATATTTTATCATTTATTAATGAATAATTTCTCATGGATGCTAAATATGGAATGATGGGTTGCTTTACTATAGTTTAATGGCATTATGGTTGTCATTCTCCATGTAGTGCTTATGTTCACGTGCATGGCCGTCCATGGTCTAGGCTTCTAGCTAATAAATAAATAATTTCTAAAAATAAAAAAAGGGAAGGGTTTAGTCCTCAAATAATTAATTTTGTTTTATTATAGAGACAAAGAATTATATGAATTAAATTACCTTAGTCCTCTACAATTATTTGGCATGTAGATTAATTTGTATTTAAAAATGAATAAATAACTTACTATTTTACACCAACAATTTTATTGTTAAATTACATGCACAATATATTGTACAAAAATTATACAATTTTTTTTAATTATAGGTTTCAACTTTTGTACATGATAAAATATTTTTATTTAATTTATCTATATGTAAATTTTACTCATTTGGTATGTTCATATGTATATAAAAAAACATGTATTATTTAATTAATACATATATTGTTAATCAATAGAATTATTTATTTTTTATATACATATGATTTAGTATATTCTATATGTGCATGTATATGAAATTTTATGAATCTTAATAATTAATATATATGTGTATATATATATATAAACATGTTTTTTTTCATTAAGTATGTATTATTATGTTTACAAACTAATTATGTGTATAAGAGACATAATGGTTAATTATACACAAGTAGTATAAGTGTTTTAATAATAATATATGTATGAAAGTACAAATTAAATCATGTTTAATATATTTTTTATATTTAAAAAGTGTATTTAATGTAGTTATTGTTTAATATTAAGTTAATTGAAAAAAAAAACAAATTTGAATAAATATTTTGAAGTGTCATTAAAAAAATTGTTTTTGAAAAATATATTATTGTTAAATGTTTAATGAAATGATTGATATTATAAAATAACTAATATAATCTATTTTTAATAAAAAAAAATATTTTTTTAATATTATTTAAAAAAATAAAAATTATCTTTTATTAATATTTTTATTTTAAAAATGTTTAAGCATTAGTTTATGATTTGAGAAACATATTTGAAAAAAAAAAGTAAATTTAAAATAATAAACCAAATTGCGTATGCAACAAACATTAAATATTAACTATAGCGAACTTTGTGACATTTTTTATTTCTGGGAACGCGCTCAAGGATTAATTATAATTATTTTAAAGGAATTATCCTGCGGCGACTTGTGCCGACACTTCGTAATGTCATTAAATGCTTTTATATATATATATATATATATATATATATATATATAGAAGTGTTTGACCTTATTTCATCTTATGATCATAGCCCTTCTTATGATTATTGATACCAATTTTAAAAAAAAAAAATAAAGATCTACCGATTCTAATGATTTATCATTATTGATGCAAATTTAGAAAAAAAAAATAAAAAGCTATACTAATTATGAAAAAATTAGTATTTGAATAGGTTAAAAACTTCATTTAGTTGTTATAAAAAATAAAAAAAGTATCATTATGAGTTTTATCTTAATTTTTTAATTTTGTTTATCAATTACTTATGGTTATATGAAATAGTTAAAATAATTATACTTTAAAGCTTTTAAAAGATTATGATTTTAAGACTTAATGACTTCTATTGATATGGAGAACAAGTTATGATTTTATGAAAATAAAATTTTTCAAAAACATAAATATGAGATCCTTGTTAAGGAATGATACAATAAATAGCTTCTCAAAAAAAGTTTAGATGAATAATATTTTTTTAGACCATTTTAAATAATCATTGGATATTATAGATGAGCATCACAAGATTTTGTACTTATAAATATATTTTATTATGATGCATAAAACTAACTGTATTGGGTATCATGAGAACTTAGATAAGCTCACATTTTATTTAATAATTTTTTAATATTCTGGGTATATCTCAACTCAATTTATGTACAATATGTAGATCATCACTAGAAATTTTGAGTTATAATGAGATAGATAATTTGTTTGTGTGAGCAATTAGATAAGATTACTTAGGCAATTGATCAATTACACCAAGGATTTTACTTAATACCCAAACAGTGGCTAACCCATGATTATAGTTAGGACAAATTGTCTCAAATGGTTGGTCAAATTTAACCATGTGATCAATCTAAGATAAGTTGCAATTTTGCCTCCATCTTTTGTCTTTGTCCATAAACTCTTTAGGTATTCTAAAAAAGGATAAGAATGGTATTATAGAAATGTTTGTGAGTTCTTTATGAAAATTGAGTGTTTCTCTTTGATGAAATGATCTAAGGACTTACGCAATAGTTATTAAAGCATTGTGATGCTCACTTAACTTCCTTTGTAAATATAATTGGTGCAACAACTAACTCTAATTGCAAGTGCAATGAAGCCACTTTTTATCCCTACCAATCTCTTATGCAAGAAGATTCCACCATCATTTTCGAGCTCTTCTTTCATTTGTATGAACACTCATTGTCTAAAATTAAATCACCATTTTCTTAAAGTAAAAATGTTTATGTTTTGTTTTCTTTTGTCTCCTTTCTTTTTTATTCCTTCCAACATTTCCAACAAAGTTCATTCATTCCTTTAATTTTTGCGAGTGTTTCTCATCTCCATTGCTACATGTGTAAAATCTATATTGTCTAAGATTATAATTTTTTCTCTCTTTCATCCACAAAATAACCTTCAAAATACATTAAATTTATAAAAAGTTAGCTTATAGTGTTCTCAACATCTTTTATGTTCAAAGATTTTTAGAATTAGAAGTTTATGATTATTAAATGGGTGTCATAATTAGAATTCTCATCTTATTTAAATTTTCTTATGCACTCTAAGATCTTGTATTTAGTCTCTTCAAGTCACCCCAGATGGTTCAAAATTTTAGGGATGTTTAGAACATTTATTGGTTCTCAACTTTTGTATTGATAACTTCTTGAAAATCCATTTTGATTCCTCAATAAAATTCACATAATCTATTATCACCTTGTTGACATGAGCTAAATGGGTTTGTTGTTTCTTTAGCATTTGTGTTTGTTTTGTTGGATCTCATTAACACAGGAGGATACATTTAATTTTGATAATAATAAATTATTTTAAGTATATTATTTTGGTGATTTAAAGTATTTGTCTAGTTGAGATTTAGGTTAATAATTAGACATATAAAAGTGATGGCCATCATCATGTGGAGTCAAAGTATACTTGAGTAATGTAATTAGAAGTCATTCAAAATATCTCAAGAATGTAAAGAATAGAAATAGTACTCCAAGGATGACAGAAGTTTGTGTTCCAGAGTCTATTGATTCATTTAAAGGACTTGTGTAAAGATTGGGTTAGTCAATAGCTTCATTAATTATTTAATTAATAACTTACAAATATACACACACATACATACACACTTATACAATTACAAATCAAAATTTTCTAATTTAGAATTTACTTAAGTCAAACCTATTCACACGTATCACAACTAGGTACAAGGTAATTATTACTAACGACAATTAGAAAAATAAGAGAAAACCTCATTTTATGTTCAAAGCGTCACAAAATATTTATCATGATGAAATTGTATATAAATTTTACTTCAGTTCAAATTTAAGCTTATTTAGATATCCATCTTTATTCATTTAAACTCATAAGATAACTAAAAAATAAATCAATTCAAGTTAGCAATAAGATCTTTATGGAATGGTGCATCAAATAATTCTTTGATTATTTTGCATGCATTTGATGAATATCATGCCATTTGATCATGTAAGATATATTAATTATTTTTAAGACTCTTTTGCAACTTTTTTGGATAGTCAATTAGACTATTTAATCAGTAGTTTAATAGTTGGTATGATTATAATCAAATCATTTAAGATGTAGTTCAATAAAATGATAAAATTGGTCATAAAATATGATTGGTCATATGGTCATTAGATTATCCTCTATGATCAATCCATTAGTCCATTGATAAAGAATTAGATGATTTCATGACATTAATTAATTTTGAACTAAAAATAAAGTATTTTTTACCATTCGGTGGATAGTGTGATGAACATGACAAACAAAATGACCTAATAAGATAGTTTAATAGGTTTTCCTAATTTGTACAAAGTTGAAACTCAATAGTTAATTAAAAAAATATTCTTGGCTCAACCATTAATTAGATCATTGAGGGAGTTTAGGAACGATCATTTTTCCTTGAGGAAACTTAAAATTATTGAACTACTCCATAAACAGTGTACCTTAACTTAAAGAAAATACTTCAAATCTTGGCAAAATCTAATTTCTAGAAAGATTGAGCTACTACACACCTAAAACAAAATTCTATCAAACTAGTTGTTAAACATCATTATAGAAGTGTACTATTGAACAAATTACTTCTTCATTGCATATATACCTTTATCACTACACATGCTTTTGATCTTCCTCTTTGCTAATATCTGACTCGATCTCTAAGTTTTTTATTTGAATATTTTTCAAAAGTGGTAGAGTTTTTAATTTATTATTACTAAAAAACTAAATTTGTAAAAATAAATAGCGACATAACTTGTGATCAAGGGAGACCCTTTGGGCTTGGTGTTAAAAGAGTGAGAGCATACTCTAGGTTTGACATTAAGTGATACATAACCCATTTTGGGCTTCATTTGGAGAGGAGGTGCTTACTCTAAGCCTTGTGTGGAAAGTGAGAGGGGATAATGTTTTAGCTTAGTAAAAGGTAAGTTGTAAATGTTCCTCCACATGTGGATAAAGGAATAGATAATGTTAAGCTCAAATATGGGTACCTAAAGATAGGTATAAGCTCAAGGTTTAAGAGATGAATCACTTAAAAAGATTATAGTGTCTTTTCTTTCTAACATTTTTTTTTTGTTTTCTTACTTTCTTTAATGCTCTAAAATTGAAAATCGTAAGCTCTATAATAACCATTGCAAAAAAGTTTTTAAAAATCATAAAAACTTAAATTACTTTCTCATCTAGCACATGTTTATGAGTCCTTTAGTGTGGTATCACAATCTCCTCACAAAACCTGACACCTTTCCTTGCTTTGGTGCCCACCAAAACCACCACTACTACTGCATTTGCTATTTTATTGTTGAGGACACAACATCAATGCATCTCCATTAGCTCTAATTGGGGCCTACCATAAGTGAACCTAAATGACTAGCTAAATTTTAATTTATCAACAAACACTAATAATTATCCATGGAATATGCAAAATGTGGGAGATAGATGCCTCCTATTTATGATCCCTTAAAGAGATATAATTTCCATTATGACTTATATTATTTTTGTTTCTTTAGCCATTTTTGTTATGTTAAAAATGCTAATGGGATTTATGAGTCCAAGGAAGGTTGAAGATCAAAGAAAAAGGAGAGAAACATTTTACTCAGATGAACTCCCTAAATAATCACTAAGAAAGAATGCAAAGTGAGTTATACATAAAAACCTTGTCTTTATAGCTATATTACTCCCAATGAACATGTCATTTATAAATATTATGGCTTATCGCATCTACATAAATGACATGCTCATCATGCTCTATGACTTATATTAATTGACAAATGACATCCTCAATTATAATTGTACATATATTCTTAACATTAACTAAAAAAAAAAGAATTTCTTGATCACATATTGTACTAAATGGTTTCAATGCCTTATATTATGACACCAATCCCAACTGTACTTAGTTGTCAGCACTATATTTTATTTTATTTCACATAAAAACTCATACTAACTTCAATTATCTTTTACATGTACATTCTTCCTATTTTCTTGTACATGCTTTCAATAAATAATTGAAAAGATGTAACAACAATAAGTAATATTAGTTTCAGAACATTCATAGTTACATACATAACATAACATAAATAAATAGTTTAATGATAATTCTTACATTTGATAGTTCAAAATATTATAACAATTGAAATGGACTTAAAACTAGGCATGCTCTGATTAAATAGTACTTTTTGATGTTTTGTCTTTTTCCTAAATCACTCACCTATTTCCTTATGTTTCGTAGTGATCATCTCATGCACCTAAAACTATTAATGTCAAATATAAGTTGAGTCATCATCATAGTCTTAATAGGAATTAATAATACAATTATAATATATGAATCAATACAATTTGGGTCATACAATATTCAAAGTCATGATTTATTACAATAATCTACAATATGTTGTATCATTATTAAACGTCACATGAACATGAAACTAATTATTTATCCTTTTAAGTTAGCAATTAAAGGCTTTTTTACACTTTATTATTTAGGTGGTTGCCTTATAATGGTCATCACACTTTTGCTCCCTTGGGTGGTTATCTATGGTCACCTACATTTATTACAAATATTTAATCCATTAGGTTAGTATCTTGTTGTCATGTTTTTCCTTAGCTAACCAAATAGGGTCATCTTAATTTTCTTGGAATGATTAATTATTAATTTGACAATGTTAATAATATCCTTTCACATGAGCCTTCAAGCTCTCCATTTTCATGACTCTTAGCCTTTAGTGGAAATTTATATCTCTTTAATTGTATTTCACATGTATTGTCATATCATATTCTAACATAACATAAATGTTTATTCATTCAAGTAATACATATGCTCACATACAATTATGTGCCAATAATCAATTAATTTCTAACAAATTATACATATATACCATTGTATTATAAGTTTCACATGTGACACAATACAATATTACAATATATCATATATGGATAATTCTTGGTGGTCATCGTAATATTAAATTAGACACATGAACTAACAATTATATAAAATATATACTTGAATGTCATAAGATTTTTATTTAATCTCTTTCTATTTATCTAACAATTTCTCTTTTTATTAGTTGGCACTAAACATTTTTTACATATTATTTAGATATTTTCCTTATAATGGACACCATTCTCTTATTCTATTTTCGATGGATGGATATGCATGGTCACCTCAATTTAACACAAATCTTTAAGTCGTTGGGTTAGTAACTTGTTGCTCCCTTTTCTTTAGCTAATCAAATAAGGTCACCTCAATTTTCTTGGCATGATTAATTATTAATTTGGAAAGCTTAATAATATCCTTTCACATGAGCCTTCAAGCTCTCTATTTTCATGACTCTTAGCCTTTAGTGAAAATTTATCTCTTTAATTGTATTTCATGTGTCCTTTCATATCAAGTTCCAACAAAATATACATGTTTATTCATACAAGTAATACATATGCTCACATACTATCATGTGCCCATATAATGAATAAATTTATAACACATTATGCATACATACTATTGTATTCTAAGTGCAAAGCAATACAACATTATAATATATCAAGCATGGATAATTCTAGTTGGTCATCATAGTATTACATCATTTATATGCTCTAACAACTATGTAGAATATATACTTCAATATCATAAGATTTTGTACTCGATATCTTTCTTTTTAACTAATTTCTCTCTTTTTTAGTTGGCACTTAGGGATTCTTTACATTTTATTTAGGTATTTTCCTTATAATGGTTATCATTCTCTTGTCCCTTTTGTCATGGATGGCTATGTAGGGTTACCTTCATTTAGTGTAAATCTTTAATTCATTGTCTTGATATCTTTTTACCTCCTTTTTTCCTTAGGTAGCCAAACATGTTCACCTAAATTTTCTTAGCAAGACTAACTATAAACTTCGCAAGCTTAATAATTTCTTTTCATACGAGCCTTCAAGTTCTCCATTTTCATGACTCTTAGCTTTTAATGTAAATTTATATCTTTTTACATGTATTTCACATGTCCTTTTATGTCATGTTCCAATACAACATACATGTTTATTCATGTAAGTAATACACATACTCACATGCCATCATGTACCAATAAAATCAATCAATATCCATCATATTATGTATATGTATCGTTGTATTCTAGGTGTCATACTTGAAGTAATACAATGATATAGTATATCATGTATGGATAATTCCAAGTTGGCATCATAGTATTACTTCGTATATATGCATTAATGTAGAATGCACATTTGAATATCAAAAGATTTTGTATTCAACCTCTTTCTCTTTGTTTTTATATGATTATAAATAAAATATACATTACACTTCCAATATTCCTTTAATGTACATACTAAACTATGTTAATTGCATTATTAGAGCCCTAGTTGGACACATCAAATTGAATTTTCTTGTTTTGATCAGTTTGTTTGTTGAGCGCATTAAACTATTTGAGCCTTCTTATTAGACCATGTGATGCACTTTTGATGAGCATCTGTTCTATTGGATTGCTTTGTCTAACTCATTATACGATTACTTCAAAGTCCTTATTAGACCATCTTATTCTCTTCCATCATATCATCTAGTGACTAGTAGATGAACATTGAATATTTGGAACATTATTTTGGTCCCCCTTCTATTTCTTTTATGTCTCTATTGAATTATCTTTCTCTTTTTATCAAATTGCTCAATCTTTATTGAACATTCATTAGAACATCTAAATGTGTATGAAAAAGAACCAAAACCTTTTGTCATAAATTCTTGAACTATTTATTAACATTCTAATGGAACATTCAAACCATATTGAATGACCACCCATTTAACAAAGAGCTTGGCATTGTCCTCAATTTTTATCAAACCATTTGGTTGTTTAGTTGGACTATTTAATAGCCACTCAAAGCCATAGGTTTCCTTATAGTTTGAATACATAGTTTATAATACTTACAAATGCTTATTTAACACTTTTGTAAGTTCGATGCTTACCATTTAAGTTCTAAATGAAATGTGATTCAGTAAAAAGGGATGAATTGTTAAGAATAAATTTCTATTTATTATAAAATATTTCAAAAAATATTTAAAATAATTTTTAATAAGGTTTAAGAAATAAATAAATTTTTTTACAAATTTTAATTTTATTTTAAAACATATTAAGTTTTATAAAAATTATGTAATTGAAAAATCAATAATAATTAAAATACACAATCAATTTTTAGATAGTTCGATTTATAAAACAAGCCTGTGTCCACCCCTGATAAAAACCAGACAAAAACAAACACAATATAAGTCTTTCGTTAAAAGTCAGGTAAGCTAAACCCTCACAATAAAGAAACAAATAAGACAAATTACTATGACCTTACAAGGAAATAAATGGGATAAGTTACTACAACTTTACAATGAAATAAAATCGTAATAGAAGAAAAATATTCGACGACATAAAATTAAAATCAATACAACCAAAATCCTATGCTTGATGAAATCATTAAAGAGGCATGAGTATGTTAATTAAATGAATTAAGGATCAAGAAAATTAAAAACTTAGCTAATTTGAAAAGGAAAAGAATTTCATGAGTTTGATGAGTAAATGATGCAACAAAGTATGAAAGAGATGATAGAAACGAGCTGCTAATGAGTTTAATATTTTTGCTTAAAACTTTTATTTGAATTATATAAAAATTTATCTTTTTTATTTCATACAAAAATTCTTATATTTATAGGCAATTTCTAATGTCTAAAAGCACTTACCAAACACCTAATTTAGTCGTAACAATTTTTCTCATCTTTCCCAATATTTTAATTAGAAAATTAATAATTAAAAAATTGGCTTAAAATAACTATTAAAATTGTCATTGCATAGGAGCCATTCGATCAGAACGCTTTGAGACCATTCGATTAGGAAAATTGTGCGATCAAACAGACACAATTGAATCCATTGCTTTAGAAATATGAAATTAATCTGGGTCGTTAGATCTGAATTGTGATTTGAAGGTAGGATTTAACCTTTTGAGTTGATGAAATTTGGATTTTGCGATTGCAACATTACGCAATTGAACGATTGATAGAATTACTATTTTTGAAAAATAAGATATGGTAGTGATCATTCGTTCACGAAATGCCCGATAGAATAGTTCATGTTACTCTTACAATTCGAGAGTTCATTATGCAAAAAAGTTTATATTTTAGTCCCACATTAAACATTTATGTTTCTATTTTATCCATATAAATATTTTTGTAACCCTTATGCACAGTCGACTATGTGGGTTGATTGCTCCATGGTAAGTTTAAGAATTAATCACCCGCTTTGTCACTAAATATAAAATTAAACTAGGTCTGAATGATAATCCCTGGCCCATAAATAATTTTGAGTTGGGTTTGAGAATGATTCCCTCACTTGATTACTATAGCATGACTTAGATTTTTAAAATATTTTTTATTTGAACTTTTTGTTTAAATTATTGCTGAGGATGTTGATCAAATAATATGAATTTGGGATATTAGATCAAAGATGATTATCAAGGATATTAGAAATGAAATTTAATTAATTTTACTATTATTATTATTAATTTTTTTACTAATTAATTAATATTATTAACACATTTTTTTATAATAAATTAATAAGGGATTTTAATAATATTATTAAAGTAAAATGATGGTTAAAATAATCAAAGAGAATTGATAAAAAATATTGAAAATATAAATATTATTCTAAGATTCATTTAAATTTAATTTTTGTGTCTTATAATAAATATTTCAATCAAACTTAACATTCTAATCAAAATAAAATTAAAAATATCTAAAATTAAATTAAAAATATATTTCTTTGTCATTTGTCACTCTATCCAAAATGATCTTCATGAGATTTTAACATTTGCACATCTTCTTCCTTTAGGTTTTTCACGAATACGAGTATCGACCACCTAAAATCTAAAAATATACTTAAATAAATTTATTAGACATACTTAGATTTTGTTATTATTAAATAAAATATCATGACTAGGAGTCAACAATACCACACTAACTCTTTTACACTCTTATTTTATGCATTATACTTCAAATTTAACTAGATGTCACAAGAATCTAATGAAAAAATTAGATGAAAGGTTGCATCACTTCCGTTAGAAGACTTTTATTCTCTAAATTGAGTTCTTTTTTTATATTTTCTTATCAAATCTCTAATTCCTCTTTTTCCCTTTGTGATTTGGTCAAATTAAGAAATTTCACAAGATTTTATTAATTCACTTTCTCTACTTAGTCACTTGGTGGTTAAGGTATTATTTATGTTGAAGTTATTATTTAAATACTCTCCGTTGAAAATTGTATAAGAATTAATACTCTTTATATTTTTCTTACCAAATGAATATCAAATCACATTTGAAATTTTTTTATGTGAGCTACTCATTGAGATCTATGACTTTACGATATAATTTTTTGATCACTTAGTATTTTAAATAATTATTAACCTAAAATACTCGATTGAAAAATTATGTGCGAGAGGGGATCTCTCATGATGATAGGTGTCAATTCTCACGCTAATGACTATTGATAACTGATGATGTTAATGCTTGAAGACTAATGGCATTTGGGTCTCAAATAAATCGTGCAAGTGCATGAAAGAGAGAAGAGAACAGCATAGAATGCCATTCATTTGATTTTTTATGACATGTTTATAATATTATGAAAATGTACAGTATGCACATGATAGGATTTTTCTCCCTTGTGTATGATGAAAAATATCCATTGTAACAAGCATGCAAGTTTTAGAGACATTTTTTGCTCCAAAAGTAATTTTATCACAAAATAAATAAATAAGTATAAAATGGGCAAGCATCTTTGATGAAATGTATCTTCCATCATAAATGATCATAAAAATATTGATAAGAGTTTTCTCTCCTATTTGCAACAAAATGTATCTATCACAATGAATATATTTTAAGCCATATATAATTTAATTATAAATTAAATAAAAAAAATCTTAATAGTATTATGCAACATTATTTCTGACATAGATGGCCAACATAGGAAAGTTTTTGCCACCTCATTCATGACAAAATATTATATTATGTTGTGAAAATATATGTACATAAAACTTAATTATAATGGAAATAAAACTCCTTCTAGCATTTGGCAAATTTGCCATTAACTTTTTTTCCATCATAGTTATCCTTTTCAAAGATCTATTTTTTAATGCAATTAATCTAGTGGATTCAAATTTGAGATATTATAAAATTTGTAATTTCATAAAATACTAAAGTTAGATTAATATTTTAGGATAAATTTTTAAGCATGTTGAATGTCTTGTAAAATATGACTTCTTAGTTCCACTATGTCATGGTATTGCCCTCTTGTTAAACTTTATCTTGACCTAAGTAAATTTTGTTATTCATACTAAGATCTTACTTGATCACTCATCCCAATATTACACTAATCTAAGTATACTTAATCAATAGGATTATTAAGATATCTAATATAAGTTTGTCTCCAAACCATGTCTCTATATTTTAAGATTATTATATCCTATATAAAGATTAAGATCTTCTTCTCAGTTGTTAATATGAGATAATTTATTCATACATTTCTAAAAACTTTATATAAGAGTGGTTCCTTATCTAATGATTTCTCATCAAGACATCACTTATTATCCACTTCTCACATTCTTTAGATGTTACAAGCCATTAGGTTTTGTTTGATTTGTTCTTAAACCACATCAAACTAGTAAAAAGTCAACTCTAATACAAAATTATGATATCTTAGTATTGTTTTGTAAAAGTGTTATCTCCTTAAATTTTCTCATCTAAACCTATGTAGATTTTTTCTTTCGCATAATAACCTTTTTAATTTGAATACTAATATTACTATAATCCAAGCATACTTAGCATAAAGTTTTCATAAGATCTAATTTGGTTTTGCACTCAAAAAATATCTTAATATTTTAAGATTATAATATTTCATATAAAGACTAAGATCTTCTCTCTTTAATTAATATGGGATAATTCATCTCTTGTATTTCTAAATGTCTTATATAGGAGCTATTACTTAGTAGTTCCTATCTTAAGGTATTACTTGATGTCTATTCCCTATCATCATTAGATGTTATATAAATATACAAAATGAACTAAAAAATAAAGTATTTCAAAATTAAAAATGAAAATATTGTTAAATAATTCTTATTGATATGAGTGTAATAAAATTTATTTTGATGTAATTGGAATTTATTTCAAAGTAGTTATAAATTTTTGAATTTTAATATTTTAAATAAAATGATGAATTTGATTTTTTTTCTCAACTTCTTATGCATGTGATTAGTGAACTCCCTTGTATGAAAACCTTAACCCTAATCTCTCCATTATTATCCCTTAATACCTTATCACTTGGTGAAGTGGTTATAAAAAGGAAACCATAGATAGGTGAGTAAGAGCATGATTCAAATGTTTCCACCTTAACTCTTATTATGTTGTGGGGGAGGAAGAACTCTAGTGAGGAACTCATAAGAAACTAATAGAGGAGGGGAAGAGGAAAGGAGGAGAGAAGGAGAAATTAAGGAAGAAAGAAGCCAACAAGGTTGATTTGAGTAAAAGCCAATAATTTTCTCAAGATTAGGCATGATAATAGTGAATGAACATAATGAGAAAATGAAAGAAAATAAATGAAGATACTTAAAGGGAAGTTTGCACAACATTAAGGATAACCTTCATCCTTAAGTCTTATTTATATTTTAGAGTTTGACAAAATAAGAGGCATAAGAGCATAAAACTCAAATTTGTAATTTCTAAAGTTATCAAATGCTACAATAAACTTAATAGGGCTAGTGCATGGAATTTATAACAAAATTATCATGCATACTATGTGTATGATTACAAAAAATAAAAGGACAGAGGGAATTGATTTGTAGAGTTTTTTAAGCTTAAGGTAAGAATATAATATATTTATATATGCATATACTTGATGTTTTAATAGTTGATAGCATAGATTTTTTTGGAAATGATCAAGCCATAAAGGAGGGATAAATTATGATTTTTAAATAAAACATGTAATTA
Source organism: Vanilla planifolia (assembly GCA_023846275.1). NCBI lineage: Eukaryota > Viridiplantae > Streptophyta > Magnoliopsida > Asparagales > Orchidaceae > Vanilla > Vanilla planifolia. The sequence continues at coordinate 7,961,356 of CM043867.1, forward strand.
TTTTGAAAACCTTTATATTATAATGTTTTGATAAAAATATCATCAAGATTTTTAAGTGATTAGATTTAAACATGGATATATATATATCTATCCATAATCTAATAATTAGATTTTTATTAAACACCTGTTATCAAATCACTGATAGATTAGTACCATTTCAAAAGTGATATACAAGGGACCAATGGAGTCTTAAAAGAGCCAAAAAAACATAAAGACTCAAATACGTCTAATACAAAGATGGCAAAAAAATGTATAAGAGCTTTTCAAAGTAATCTAACCAATTTTGTAAATTGAATAATTTATTTTAATAAAGTATGAAATGATGTTACCAAGTAAATGAACCAAATGGAAAAGAAAAGTACACTTAAAAACAACTTTAGAATAATTCCTTTCAATGATCACTTTGATAGAATGTTGAAGTGGAATAAAATGAAATGTTACAGCATAAGACACCTCTTTGATTTGAAAATCATTACATAAAATATCATTAAGTTTTTTTTAAAGTATTCTTAAGGGGTATTTACAATGAAAGAGTTTCATATGCTTCTTAAGACAATCCTAATATTGCCTAATAACTAATTTTTTTTTATTTTTGAGATGATTGGATAATTGTTGCATGATTTTCTCTTCTATTCATATTGTATTATCAAAAAGATTATATCATATGATATTATTAAATAACTTGATCATCCCATGTATCATATTGTCTAATGATTCTCTTTTAATGTTATTAGTTCTTACAAATGATTGTATCATACAATATTTAGGTATTATATCATATTAAATTTTTTGGTTTAATTTTTTCTGTGTTTAATTAGTCCTTAAGGCATGATCTTACTTATATAATAGGATATATCACATTGTATAAAAATTTTCTGATATTTGCTTTCCTTAATTATTATATTCACTAAATAATCATATCATGTGGCACCTATATGTAATATTGTATAAAATTTCCTAGTTTTTGTTTCTTTTAATTTATTTATTTTTGAATAATCATGTTATATGATATTTATATATTATATAATATAATTTTTTTATTTTAATTTTATTTAGGCTACTTAGCACTCATATTGATTCTACTTATATAATATCCACACATCACACTATATGAAATTATTTATTTATAACATCATTTAATACTATTATCCCCACATACAGAACTTTTTGTATGATAATCTTACCATACAATATATAATTAATATAATATTTATCATCTTAGACTTAATTTGTTCTCGTTCTAATTCTTAGTTAAGCTTAATTGATGATATTTTTTATTGCAACCCTTAATGAAATCGCATGATGTAAAAGTGAAATCAAGTGTTAATTTGTGAAAACTCAAGTTTTATAAGAAGGATCAACTTGGCATGCATGATTTTTTATGAAAGATTAATTTCATATGCAAAATGATGAATGATCCTAGGTGTTACAAAACTGTTAGCATATAGTTTGACATTGTATCATAATAAAACAAAATAAGAGTTGCTTCAGATAATTTCTACACTATTAAGAGCAAATACCACTATAACTATTCTGATGTGAAAAGTTGTTAATAATACATGTCTAAAATCAATCTTCTCTACTAGTTTTGATAAATAAACACTCAAAGCAAAGTATTAATAATTAAGAGTATAATTTTTTTATCATCAACATATTACATGAGGACATGGTGTTAATAACTTTTGTGTAGGTATCTAACACTTTTATAACTACATATGCTTAACATACTAATGCATGTATAATATAGGCTTGTGTAACATATGACAATAATATTTGATGTAATAATGTAATACTATATATTGACATAATTATTTACATAAAAAGCTATTGTACTACATTGTATATGATAGTATGTGAATATTTAGGTACTTAATTGATGGACATATATGATATATGTGTCAATAAAATAAATATATAAACATATGATAAAAAATAAAGAAAAAAGAAAATGATATATCAATAAAAGGGCACCAAGGAAGTCATATGAGACAAAAGTGATCGTATTTATATAGGTGAAAAAGAAAACTCTGTGAAATAAAAATGACATTTTCATAGTAGAAGTTAAGTAATTCTTAAAAGATCAAAGATGTCTATTTATAAAAGGAATTGAGGTAAGCACTATGAGACAAGATATGTGGTATGTGCATATGAAAACCAATAACAAAGATTTCAAAAAGTTCCAATTAAATTAAAGAAAATGAAAAATGTAACGAATATGTAAATATGTATATGTCTTATAATAATGCATGCATAAAAAGTTATTTAAGCATGACTTTACATTTGATATGACCCTATCAATGTATTACTTTACATGTTATGATTCTGTTAAATTTGTTATAGTTGCCATTATTTATACTTAATACTCATAGCTTTAGATATATTAAATTGACATCTAAATATACAAAGGTTGAGGTAAGATGCATGATAGCCATTGGAAAGTATAAATATGCTATATAGTTTTGTTTTAAGATGTTTTTGATATATAATTAAATTGTTCCAACTATAAGACTATGAAATGATTTTTTTTCTTATTATATATGTTGTATACTTAAATTATATAATGTTGTAGTTAATTATGTGAAATATTATAGATAATTATATTGATCAAATAATAGATAATATATAAGTTTTATACAAATTATGGATGTTATATTTGATCCATATGTATATAAAAAAATTAAAAATAAAAAATTCTATACATTTGAAATCTAAAAATTTAGTTAAAGTGGTATTAAATGATATTAAAATTAAAAAAATGTCTTAAGTTTGTGAATGAAGAGAACACACAAATATCAAATTACATGTTAACTGAAATATATGATACGAATTACGTTCAATTATGTGCAAGTAAAAGCATGATCATATATCTTAATCATAGCCCTTATGGTCCATGTTAAGATACAAGGACATAAAATGAAAAAGATGTTATCATAATTGTCAATCCTATAATGAATGCTCGCTGAGCTGTTAATACAAGTACTAAAAGTGTTTTTTTTTCAGTTTAATACAACAAAAATTTATTTTTAATGTATCATGTGACATCAAATTAATCTAGTTGTCAATAATCCATTCAACATTAGCCAAAATGTCATGTCCTTTACCAATCTTAAAATTGATCATCAATCATAAAAAAGAGTTCTCTCACAAGTGTGAATTAGAGGTAGACAAAAAAAAATCTAAGAGTAAAAAAAAGAAATCTTAATTCTTATGTTCTTATTTTGTTGTATAGTAAAAAGAAAGATATGATAAACATAATATTTTCATTTTTATAAACTATTTAACATATGAACACCTTTTGTCTTGTTGTTAACATGATTTATTTATTTATTTATTAAATTATTTTTATGAAAAATCACACGTATTATAATAATTTATCTTTGTAAGGAAGATGATATCATCTCATCATATTTTTTACATCAATTATTTATCAAAAAAAATAAAGTTAAATATTATCACAAAAATGGACTAAATTATGTTAAAAAAAGTTGATAAATATGCTTACATTAGGAAATGGATGGCCGTGATTTGATGTGCCAAAATTTTTATTATAGTATATTTTCAATTTTATTTTATTAAAAAGTTCAACTAAAAATTTCTTTATGTTTTTATGTACTTTTTTTTTTAATTTTCCTAGAAGAATGACCTAATCATTAACTATACAAGATGTAATAAAGACCAGGAAAGCAGTATCCAATGAATGTGGTTTCTCTCACAAGACGTGGACTCCCAAGATTCAACGGCTATATTCTTTCACCACGTGAATTTTGCCAAACAAATTAACCATTTTTTTATATTTTAAAAGCCTTAAAATTAATAATAATTTTTTTTGCTCAATTATTGAGCTTTTATAAAAGCTCTTGTTTTTATCGCCCTATTTGGACTCTTTTTTTTTTTTTTTTTTCCTCTTTACCAATTATTTTATTTTATTATATTCTCAAAACAAAAGCATAAAAAATATATCATATATTAACAAAATCAGAAGCATTTTTTATTTATTTTTTTGCATGATACCAGTTTTGCACTCTTAATATTCTTTTATAAAGATAATTTGAATTATTAGTATGTTATTATAATGAGTTTATTAATTAATTTTTCATAAAAAATAATATTTTTACAAGATGGTTATAATAAGCAAACAATTCCGTTATTTTTTGTTTGGCGAAATTAGAAAAATAAAATCAAAATATATAAATAACTTATTATTTAATATTTTAGAAATTTGAAGTAAAGTTTAATAATTGGAGTGAAGTATAATTTGATTTTTTTTTTTTTTTTTTTTTTTTTTTTTTTTTTTTTGTAAATTCCAAATGATAGCTGCCTTTGAAACTAAAAATCAAAGTGAATATTTTGCTAAAAAAAAGTAAATTATTTTTAATTTTTATTTGCTGCGTGTCGTCTTCTTCTCACCACTTCCATTCCCCACTCCGCGGCATGCTTCCTTCCCTGTTTCACTACTGTACTCCATTTCCATACAGAACAAATGACCTCATACCTTCCATCTACCAACAAAAAAGAAAAGAAAGCTTTGTTCTCTTTCTCTCTCTCTCTCTCTCTCTCTCTTCCTCGCGCGCGCGCGATCTCTCTCTCTCTCACTGTCTCTCTTTCTCTCGCGATCTCTGTCTCTGAGGAACATTTGTTGAGTATACCAAAATCTTCTTCAACTCCCAAAGCTCTTAACTTTCTCTAAAATGCAGATCACTGCTTCCCCTGCAATCTTTTTGCTGCTCTTGCTATCCCGTGCCCCGTCGATCTTATCCTGCGCCAACAACCGGAGAATTCTCCATGAGCCTTTTTTTCCGTTGTCTCCGCCGCCGCCGGTACCCCCTACCGACTACAACACTGTGCCATTCTTTCCAGAATACCCCTATCCACCTCCCCCTCCTCCCTCCACCTCCAACCAGCCCACCTTCCCTGCAAACCTCTCCTCTATTGTTTTCCCCCATTCACATTCTGCCCCACCCAGGGGTCTCCCCTCCGGAAAGCTCGCCGCTGCCATCCTCCTACCCTTCCTGGCCCTCATCGTCATCTCTTTAGCACTTGCCTTTTTTCTCCGTCACCACCGCAACAACCGCCAAGGCCCCTCCACCGCCAGCGAAAAGACCTGCTTTTTCCCGGCCCGCTACTCCTCTTCATCTTCCTCCGTGGGCAGTGGCCGCAAGTTCCCCGCTGCCCCACCTGCCACCGACTTCCTCTATGTCGGCACCCTCGTTGGATCCTCCGGCCCTCCTGATGTTGATCCTCCTTCTCCGGCAATCTCGCCGGATCAAAAGCTTGGCTCGCCGGAGCTCCGTCCATTGCCTCCGTTATCCCGTCAGTTCCAACAAAACCACCGCAATGCCGACGGCGGATACTCCTCAGAGGAAGAGTTCTACTCGCTAGGCAAGTCCTCGCCCGGGCATGGTTCGAATTCCCAAACAGAATTCACGCCGGTGGCGACTGACGTCGCGATGGCTGCTGAAAAATTTGGGTCGCAGAGTGAGACCTTAAGTTCAACGCCATCGTACCCATCTTCGAATTCGGGCTCGGTTTCGTCACCTGTGGTGGTCTCACCGCCCATCTCCTCTCCTTTAGGGGCGTCGAGCCCGGAAACTTCCTATCCGAAGTTGCTCGTTTTCGGATCTAATCGTGGAGATGTCGGGCCGCGTTCATCGCCCGTGGTTGTGCCGATACCGCCTCTCCGGCCGACGACTCCATCTCCGACGAAGAGAAAACCCGTCCCCCCTTCACCGCCTTCGCCTCCGCACGAGAACTATTCTGACCTAAAATCCGGTAACTTTAGCTCTTCCTTCCTCAAGGAGAAAAACACGGCAAACAATTCAATAACCACAAGCTCTTCAGCCGAAGATCTCCAATCCCCCACAAGAAATGGGGAGTTATCAGAAACACCAGTAGCTCCTCCCGCCCCATCGCAGAGGAAAGTTCCGCCACCTCCTCCTCCACCACCACCACCCCCACCTTGTGGCTACTGGGAAAGTAAAGTAAGAAGACCACTTCTGATCCAGCAACCAGGTCTCGTGTCTGCCATTGCCGCCAATAAATGCTCTGTTTCTAACTTCCATTTGGAGAACTCCGAAGAGAAATGTGAAGAAGGAGAGAAGACTGAGGAGTCCAGCAGGCCAAAGTTGAAGCCTTTGCATTGGGATAAAGTCAAGGCAAGCTCAGATCGAGCAATGGTGTGGGATCAGCTAAAAACAAGCTCTTTCCAGTATGAACTTGAAAAATAATCCAGCTTTGTTTGAGGGAGATCTGCTTGTTTTGAACAGTTCCATCTTTTTGATTCTTCTATGACAGGGTGAACGAGGAGATGATTGAGACCTTGTTTGTGTGCAATGTGGCAAATGCCATGCCCAAGGAGACTACCAAGAATTCTGTACTTCCATCACCAAAGCAAGAGAAGAGGATGCTCGATCCAAAGAAGTCGCAGAATATTGCTATATTGCTCAGGGCACTGAATGCTACCAAGGAAGAGGTCTGTGAGTCCTTATTGGAAGGTCAGTTTGTACAATCTTGTATTCCTGCCATTTCCTATCTAGATGCTGATTTTGCTCGACTAAGTAGCAAAGTTAACTAGTTTTAGGGGGGCATTTGGTAATATTAGAGGTTTTGAGTGTTCTGGTTGATCATATTTATAAATAATTATTAAAAATTATAACTTTATTATTTAAAATGATAAGTAAATGTTACTTAAAATTGGGTGACATCTAGATATCAATTATATTTATGTTAGTTAATAAGAAAAATTGAAGGCTATTTACATATCATTGAGCCAAAAAGCAATGTATTTTCAACTATTTAAATTTATATACCTAACTAAGATTTCTTATGAAAAAGCATAAAAAGCAACATCATTAAGGATTAATTTGGTATGACTGTTCTAAATAATAAGCTAATTAAGGAATATATTGATTTAAAAAATACTATTGTAAAGGGTCATTGAAAATTTGTATGCTTGATAATATACTGTAAAAAAAATGCTTAAAAGATAATTGGCATTGTAGGATGACTAATTATTTTTTGACTTCTTGATAAAATAATAAGTTAAATTTTTTTAAAAGTACAAAACCATATCTTGGTATCCTCATAGTTTTTCATTTTTTATTTTTTTGAGTTAAAAACACAATTGAGACCAATATATAAATGTAGTTTTTGGTCACTCGTCAATAATCCTAGCCTTAAACTTTATAGCTAGCTAAAAATTTACTTTCTTTTTTGTGCTACTCTCTCTGTGTTGAAATATTTTTTTATGATGATTTACAAGTTTTGGTGGTTTTAAGCAGGAAAAATCAAAAACTTGGGTACTGAGTTATTAGAAGCACTCCTAAAGATGGCTCCAAGCAAAGAGGAAGAACATAAGCTTAGAGAATACAAAGATGATTCCCAAGTAAAGCTTGGTACTGCAGAAAACTTTCTCAGGGGATTGCTTGATGTACCCTTTGCATTTAAAAGGATAGATGCAATGCTTTACATTGCCAATTTTGATTCAGAAGTCAATTACCTCAAGACATCTTTTGAAACTCTTGAAGTAAGTTCACCTAGCATCTCTGTTATTTTATTTTTGAGCTAACAATAAAAATAGCAATAGCTAGTAACATATGGTGAATAAAGTGCCAATTTTGATTCAGAAGTCAATTACCTCAAGTTATCTTTAGAAACTCTTGAAGTAATTTCAGTTGGCATCTTTGTTATTTTATTTTTGAGTTAACAATAGCAATAGTTAGCAACATATGGTAAATAAAATGGCCATGCCAGTTTTCATAATGTTTCTAAGCTAATGGCCATTTTCTTGCACATTTCATGCATGTCAATCAATCGAGTGTGGTTTTCCTTTAGAACCACTAGATTGGCCCACCCTAACCTATATGGTCACATGTTAAGTGTAGTTCATGAGCACTAGGTTTATTTACTTGCCCTTGCCTAACTATGAAAGCAATATTCATTCATGCAGGTAGCTTATTTGAAAAATACATGAACTTGGGCAACAATGGCCAATCCTATTGCTAGCTTGATTTGAGCTTTTGTGTGTTGGATGCACTTAAGAATTAATCTAAATATGATTTACTACAATAAGTTATGGATCTTCATGTATTAGTGATGATCCTAATTGATTGGCCCATCCTAACCTATATGGTCACATGTTAAGTGTAGTTCATGAGCATTAGGTTTATTTACTTGCTCTTGCCTAACTATGAAAGCAATATTCATTAATGTAGGTAGCTTATTTGAAAAATACATGAATTTGGGCAACAATGGCCAATCCTATTGCTAGCTTGGTTTGAGCTTTTGTGTGTTGCATGCACCTAAGAATTAATCTAAATTTGATTTACTACAATAATTTATGGATCTTCATGTATTAGTGATGATCCTAATTGATTAGTTTCAAGCTTTTGCCTTCATTAGTATTTATCAACCAATGTATTGGTTGTCTTGTGATCTATTTAGCAAACAAGTTGTATTAAATTCAATGATTAAACTCATAATCATATTATTATTAAAGAAGAGAACATCAAACTTGGGGCAAAAAAAATTAGGTCCAATATGTGATTAAGTGGACACCCATGTACTTCAAAATTTAAATGTATGAGTGGAGATCATTTGATTATTTATTAAGCCTCTATTATATAATTAAGCTTTTAATGAGAACATCCTTTTTAATTATACATAATCTTCCCTTTTATTGAGATATATGTTTATATTTTTCATAGCTTTATGCAAATCTGAAGTTTTTCACCTAGCCAATTGGAGTGTTATGCCAACATCAAGGAATTCATCATGCCTTTTGTGTTGACTGATTATTACATCTTCACTATACCATAGATGGCAAAATCATGATATGCACCAATCACTTAAAGCATGCCTAATTGTCTCAAAGAAAAGCCTTTTAGCACCATCAAACATTATGCATACTAAGAGTTATTCAATCATATAGTTGCACATGTGAGTTACCAAACTCTAGATAATAATAGTAGAAGTGACAAGTCACTAAAGTTTTGTTCAATAATGTTATGAGTGATTAGAACCATAGGAACTAAAATCGCATGAACTTTTTGACTCCATCCAAATTTACTTATGAAACCAATAGTTATGGGATTAGTATCGAAGGAACCTAAGATTAGGCATAATACTATATTATTAAGTGAAACAATTTCTCAAAATCTTAATTCTGAGTAAGAGTTAATTATGTATTAAGATTTTAATATTATATTTAATTTTAAATATGAGACTAATATTATACTCATTAAGCATTATTCATATCTTGTTCATGTCATAAGTCTCTGGGTTGATGTCATTATTGTGATTAAAAAGGTTGTTAATGGGAAGTTTATTAAAAAAATTTGTTATATGTGAATAGAGAAGAACTTATTTATTAGGAGGTATCTAACATTGCTTTGTGGTACCAGAGAAGCAATTTTGAAAAATATTTAAACAAGTGCATTCTTTTCTCTTCTAAATCATTATGATAAGTGGCATTAATGCAGAGACATGTCATGTGATTTAATTTAGTGAATAAGATGATGACAATTAACTTGAGAGGTCAAACAAAAAAAAATGAATAGTTTTATGTGGTTCAACCATAACATAGTTTCACTAGAGTGAAAATAGGGTAATCTGATAAAAAAGAAGCCTTAATAATTGCATATAATATAAAGAGCTTAAGATAAGAAAAAATCATTCTTTTCTCAAATTCAAAAGTAGACACATATCCTTATTATCAAAGGAACTACAAAATTTATCTCTAATCAGGAATTACGAAAGGGTTATCAGAGATCTAAATGAAGGACTTTAAAAATGCCCTAGCTCTTGAAGCAATAGAAAGATTTTCAAAATATATTGATACAAACATAATGTTTAAAATTACCTGATCAATTAACTTTGACATCTCCAAAAGAAGTTATGGCTTTTATGAAGGGTTGCAACTTTGGCTTATTCATTTTGGATGCTAGAAAAGACTATCCTAATCTGTTATAGATGAGATTTTTTTTCGTATCTTTCTTGTCTAAATAAACCATGATGAAATTGAAGATCATATATCTTCATAATGCTGACACCATTATAACTTCATCACATTAATAGATAATACAATGCCGATGACATTTGTCCCATTTTTTGTTGTCGATGATGCCATCACTAGAAAAATCTTTAAAATATCTCATTCTTTAAATTAATATTTTGTTTCTTTAATTGATTATCTAGAGTAGTTAATCTCTAAAACAACAAATTTTAATCAATTAAATACTAAAATATATTTAAAGATATAGTTAATATGCTTTAACCAAACAAATATGATTATTTTTGCGCTTTTTTATAACAAAGTATATCAATGTTGATGAAAATTCCCAACAATTCTCATCCTTAACATTGTTGTAACTATCAAAAGATATCTTTGACTTCTCTCATATCTAAATTATGAAGTTTTCAAAACCCTGTAGACTAAGCATCTTGTAATATAACAAAGCACAAATTCCACATGAACTTTGCAGCAATGAAATATCCTTAGGAATTTCTAACACCAATTTATCCAAATGTATGTATTGCTATAGTACAATGGCCACGATATATTCATACTTCTGAAATGGTTTTCTTCCTTCTTCAAATGCTACTGTTACACAATCTGATTCTAAGATTGGTATATCAGGTTAATATTTATCATTTAGATTTCCAAAAATATCACAAAGTATTCTAAGGAACATGAATAATGACTTTGACGAACTTGGTGCTTTTCCATATATTGCAGAGATGGCAAAACAAAGTTTTATCATCTATAGTTGTATATAAATTTCATAGAAACATGATGATGAAACTAGAACTATACTAAAAGTTGTGGCTTAATAGGCAAACCATCTATTATGTTAATAGACTATCAAAACATCTTGGCTCTCCAAAACACAAATCTTTTAGCTGTAGAACATTTTGATATCCAACTTTCTTGTTGTTGTCATCCTCTACTTGATACTAGTTTGCATCAAAACACCAACATTATCTAATGCAACAAACAATTAAAGTATTTTCAAAGATCCTTACTTTTGAATCAACGAGGAAGACGATTGACATATACATATGATTATTACTCGAAGAAGTCTCAAACAACAAAGCATAATGATTCATACATGTCTAAGAAAGAGACACTAAAGATCCATTGTCTATGTTAATGTGTTGAATGAAACAATGACTTATATTCTATTTGAAATGCTGACATGTTGGTTCTGTTCTTAGGTTGCTTGTGAAGAACTCAGGAGCAGCCGGCTTTTCTTAAAACTTTTGGAAGCCGTCCTCAAAACTGGCAACAGGATGAACGTCGGCACCAACCGTGGTGAGGCATGTGCTTTCAAGCTGGACACCCTTCTTAAGCTTGTCGACATCAAGGGAGTCGACGGCAAGACCACCCTTCTCCATTTCGTCGTGCAGGAGATCATCCGAGCCGAGGGCTCGCGCCTCCTGACTTCCCATCCAGCCTCCGCCAATGTCAAACATTCCGACGCCCCCCACGATGATCTCAAGTGCAGGAAGCTTGGTCTCCGCATCGTCGGCAACCTGGGCAGTGAACTCCGCAATGTCAAGAAGGCTGCCTCCATGGACTCTGAAGTCCTCAGCAGCTATGTCTCCAAGCTTGCGGCTGGAGTAAGCATCATCGAGGAAGTGCTGAGGCTGGACGAGGAGTTGCCTTCGTTGGATCATACTCGGCGGTTCCACGAAGCGATGGGTGGATTCATGAAGAAGGCTGAGGATGGGATCATAAAGGTGCAGGCACAGGAGAGTGTTGCATTCTCTCTTGTCAAGGAGATTACCGAGTACTTCCATGGGAACTCAGCCAAGGAAGAAGCCCGTCCTTTAAGAATATTCGTAGTGGTGAGGGACTTCCTATCAATTCTTGAACAGGTCTGCAAGGAGGTGGGGAAGGAGACCGATCACGCCATCGTGAGCCCAGCAAGTCGTTTCCCATTGCCCGTCAACCCGTCGAGGATCCGAGCATTGAGGGACGAAAGCTCAGAAGAGGAGAGCTCGGTGTCGTCCTAGCCATGGAAGAAGACCGTTGTTGCCAAGCTGGTTTGGGTCATCTTTTTTCCTGCCTAACGGCTCGTTGAAAGATACAGCGAGATCAAACTGAGATGCCAAATTGTTATGTGTTCTTTTGAACATGCAGGCATTTGTAAAAGATGATCGAGTTAAGCGCTTTGTTACTATAAGATGCTGTATTATGTTAGATGCAGAAGGGAATTACAGTTCTGAGAGGAACAAGGTGATGAGAAATCGGCTGTTGTAAGATGAATCATGTACTAGAAATTTACTGATTAGAAGAAGATAACCTGTTCATTAGCCATCTATTTAGATTTTGTAGATGACAAGTAGAGGGTTGCAAAGAAGAAAGCAGGGTTTTTGATAGATTTGATTATTTATGTTGAGTTATAATGTTCAATCTTCTGATCTCTTCAATTCTTGAATTGATTATGTTTGCTTGTCTATGATGAATTATAAATTTAAAAAATAAATTTTTGAAAAAAGTTATGTAAAAAACTAAAATTTTGGTAAAAACTAGTATAGAATTTGAATCTTTTTTTGGGAAAAGATGGTCTTTTTTTTAGGGTTTCTTTATGATTGTTTGATTTATGCTGTGGTTTGGCTTGTCTTTCACTTGATTGATCTGAATTTCAAGTAGTCTTTTTTTTTAGTCTGAAAAAGTAGTTAAAAATGATATTTGAAAAAATTTTAAAAAAATAAAGTTTTATGTGAAAAAAATAAATCTTGATAAATGATGATGATTCTTATAGATGATGATTTTTTATTAAAATTTGATGTTTTAATGAAAACATAATTTTATTCTATTTTATTTCAAGTAAACAAAATTTTTAAGTTATATATCCATTCAACAAAAAAAAAGCATTATTTAGCTTCATTATTTTATTATTTTCAGCCAAATAAACCCTTGGGCAAAGCGCAGAATTCCAAATTCAAGTTTAGATCGGGTTTATAGCCCAATGGTTTTCGTACACGTGGATTGATATATGTGATAGATATTAGTCTTGTTGATTAAAGTGAACTTCAAACGTCTAACTAGTGCTCAAATAAAATAGCAATATATGCACTTTTTTGGTAAAATATTGAAAAATAATTTAAACTAATTTTATGTATCACATCACCTTAATAAAAAATTTCATATGTATTATCTAATTTATCTATTTATATTTGTTTAGAAATTTATTTTTAATTTATTAATTTACAAGAAATTTGTTTGTATGAGCTTAAAGATAGAACTTGTGATCACATTTGTTTTAGAAGGATGATATTAATTTATCAAAAAATTGTGGATGCATAATACTTGAGTAATAATACAAGGATTCCTTTTTTCCTTTAGCATGTGCACATACATCATTGATCGGCACATGAGCACTGAGATTTCTTGTTTTATGAAATATTTCAACTACAAGTGTTTTCAAAAGAGATTAGAAATAAGGTTGGCAGTATAGTTCCATATATATATGTGAGCAAATGATCATTATGGAATATGCCTCAAAGTCAATAGCAAAGGTCTAGAATCTTGTATGAAAAAATGAATACCAAATATTGACTTTGGATGGCTATATTATATGCAATAATTATGTTATTTTTGTTATTCTAGACTTGTTTATTTTATATAAATAAAGGAGCTGAATAAATGTAAAAAGATGCTAAATTCAAGTCTAAAAATAGCGAAATTTTTGTTAGCTTGCTATTGATATACATTTTCCTAATATGAAGTGTTTTTTAATATAAATCATTATATCATTCTTCTTTTATATTTCTTTTGATCATTGTTTCTCTTGGTTGAAGTGATTTCTTAAATAATAATTTTTAGTGATAAAATTATTTAGTGTTTTCATGGAGAACCAATTATTTTCCAATTCTATAAATGAATAGCTTTGCCCAACATGCCACTTGTAATAGTGAAACCTTTCTCTTCTTATTTGCATGAATCAGTTAACTAAAGTTGTATGAACCTAATAAACTGAACAAAGATAGTTGGCTTTGCTACCTTCATCATTGGTAAATTTTCCTTACACCTTTTACACAAATCGTTCCTTCATCGATGATTTGAAATCCATAATACCCAATCATCTATGATTCATCAACAAAAATTTCATTATAGTTACCTCTTCTTACAAACTACCTGATATCTATGCCACCAACTTTATTGCTCGTAATTAATCCTCATTTATTATACTATTATCAACTATTAATCCATTGACATCTTTATAACAGTAGTCAACCTAAAGGCTTTATATTTGTTGTACATTTGATTCTTATAATATTTGTTTGATAACAACAAAATCAATGTACTTATATATTAATGTTTTTTCTTAAGTATTTTCAAATCATGTATCTCAGGTGAAAATAAATTGATAATGTATAAAGCTTGATCACTTGACTCAATGAGCTTAATAAATGTGTTTTGATTTAAACTATAATTAGTACTAAGACAAACATAAGCTTGAGTAATACATAAAAAATATTTTTTTTGAGTTATCTTTATTAACATTAATTTATTAAAATCTATAATAACTTTCTTGAGGCACCATAATTTGATAAAATTTAAATAGTGTTTAAATGATTTTTAATCTCTCCACTCATATTGTTTTAATTTTAAGACATGTATCTTATTTAGATAGTTTACAAACATATTCTTTATCTTATAACATTGCATACATAATAAGTTACATTAGTTATTATTTCAAAATTAAGTTAAATATGAAAGGTGATTGAATTGAGAGACGAATGCATTTTTTATATGAATTGTATTTGTATAATGTCATTATTATCATATAGTACGACTAATATCACATAAGATCGGATAATGTGTTGGTTGAAAGATATCCTGAGTTATAAACATTAGTTATACGATTCATACATGTACGATACCTTTAGTATGGTATTAGTTTATTTAAAAGGTGTTTGTTGAGGTTTAAAATTATTGAGCTTCGTATCATGTGATATTATCTTTTTTACTTGCATGATATATTTCTTTGGAGTATTGGACATAAGATCAAATTGAATGATGCTAAGTATGAACTACAATTGAATTGTCACACATGTATAATATAACTATTGTATAAGTATGATCAACTTAATGTATTGGTTAGTTGAGGATTTAGGTTTTGAGCAAGTTAAAATTAGTCATATTAGTATGATATCACCTTAAAACCAATATAATTCTATTTTTTCAATAAAACATAATTTAGGACTTAGTTATTAGGTAAACAAATTTGCATCTTATGAGTATGATCTATTAATTGTATGAGTATGAGCCTTTATGATCTATAAGTGAGTTAGTTATAAAACTCGTCATAGTATACAATTATGCATCATACAATAAATCTAGAGAGCTCAGACATTAGACCAAAGAGAGTTTATGCTAGTTGTAAAAATATGATATGATCATAGTATTAATATAATCCATTTTGTACTTAAGAATAAATTAGTCAGACATATCCATTTTGATGAACGATATACTTAATATTACATCATACTTGTAGCATCGATCATATTGAACCATATAAACAATTCAGAATAGTGAGTAAGAACTAGTTTGATTAGTTTTTATAAAAATTGGTTTAAACATTAATAGGATGGTTTGAGCCATTGGAGAGCTTGAAAATGACTATTTAAAGACATCCAAACATAGTGTAAAAGGTTAATGTTAATTTGTATACTTTTGCATTAAGCATTACTTGAATATCTTCATTTCTAAAAGAAAAGGAAAGTAAGGCTGTGGCTTTTATCATTTATCATTATTCACAACTTCTTTTAAGCTAAGTTACATATTGTTTTATACCTTATTTATTTTAGTAATATTGCATATATATTTTTTTGTATTGCTTTTACTTCATTATAGTGTGCCTCTTGTTTAAATTTTGCTTGGGTTGTAGGACATTTATATTATGCTTAAATTAACATATCAATTGTTTTCGTTGGGAAAGTACTAATATTATACAAAACATTAGGCGTGCTATTTGTGGGTACCTAATGTATATACATTGGATTTAATAAATGATACATCGACCCTCTATGTACAGTACTTGAGACAGGAACAATGAGCTACAACTATGAAAATCCCAACCAATTTCTCGTCCAATCTAATGCCCTTGAGTAACTAAAATACATCATACGGGCGCTCTGACAGACAATACTAAATTCATACATTTTGGTCTCTCTTTTGCATAAATCAAGATTCAAATTCTTTCTTATGATTCTCCCCTTAAGTTCAAAGAGTTACTACTGTACGTCCTTTTGGCCCTAACTTCTTGGCTCCTATAACTCAAATCAAACCTTTCTTCAACCAATCAATTCTCCTCCTCTATCTCTCATCCTCTCTCTTCTCACCTTCCAAAGTTTTCTTACATAGACTCCACCAGTCAATTATTTTCTCAAGTGAGGGATTAAATAATTTTTTTAAAAGGATAAATTTATTTAATAAATAAATATTATCTTCATTCTTGAAAATTTTTAGAAATTTTAAATAACTTCTAAAAAAGTACAAACCACATATCAATAAATTTCTTATGCACATCTCTCCTAAATAGTATGCTCAAAATATTATCCTAGCTTACTTATAACATAATGTCTTTCAAGGCACATCATAACTTCTTATTTTTTTAGAAGTACTTATGCACCTAGTAAATATTAATATCACATAGTTGAAATATATGTATTGCATATTTAAATATTAGGGTTATTACATTTGGGTTATAATTTTTCTTAATTTTTTTATCCAAATGATCTCCAAAAATTGGTTAACCACTTTTATATAAAATTATTTAACAAGCTTTATTTGTTATTTAATTTTCATAAATTTTTTTGTGCATGATTAGATATTTTTAATAATTGTTTCTCCTTATAAATAAATATGATAAATATTATATTATATTTCTTTTTGAATGTTTGACCCTTTATTTTATTATAGCAACATTTCATATTTACATCAAAATATTTTATACTAAGTCTTTTTATAAGCTCTATTTCTTGGTTTAGTTCCATAATAAAAGAAAACTCTTGATGAAGTTTGAAATAAGTTGTGCGAGAAAGCATGATAGTAAATGATACAATAATTTAGGTGATTTGCCAAGCACATAGAAGGTTTGTGTTCACTTTAGGACACAAGACTAAGTTTATATTAATAACAATCATCTTTTGCTAAATGATGAATAAGTTAAATAAATATACAACACAAAGACCCACAAGGATCAAACCAACACAAAAAGAGCTATACAAATGAGGTGTACAATGGTTACAATACAATAATAAAGGATCAAATGTACGAAACTTAAAATAATTCTTTTATAATGTTTTTGTATAACATCTTATGACTAAGTCCAAAAGATCAAGTGGCATTAACTAGTTATATTGAATGTAAAACTTTGATATCAAATGACAAAGTAGAGAGTTGAAATGTAAGAGATTAGCCTTAAAAATCAATGTAAACTATAACAATGATAGTCAATGGAGGTGCAAGTATTTCTTGATTATAACACACCCATTATTTTCACAATATGTGAAGATATTATCATTAACTTTTCCTTGAAAGATTTTAAGTCTTATTTATGTTGATTTAATAGTAAATAATACTTGTAAGGTAATTATAATAACTCTCTATATTTTGGATTCCTTCTTGCAACATTTACTTTGTGAGTTTAGAAGTATCATATGTGCTTAAAATAGCTCAAAATTGTGATTTCAAAGTTTTAAGAACTTAGTAATGGTAATCTTTTAGAGTTCTTCATCCTTCCCTATTTATAAAGCTCAAATCCACTCCCGACAGCTCTAAAATGAACTAGCCATTTGGGTAACGGACATATAGCAGTCACCGTTCGATTTAGATCTTGAAATGAATGTTTCTGATTGAATCTCGATTTTACTGTTCGAGATTAATCCTTGTCGTTGGATCTAGTGGCCTTGAGCTAGGCCATTGGATCGCGCATAGGTTGTCCTGCATGTATTAGTATAATGTGTCCAGAAATTATTTGAATTAAAAATTTACAGTGGTTCTGCATCATCTTGCAAATCTGCCTCTGGTTCGAAGCTCTTGCTTGTCATTTTATTATTTAATTGCAGCATTTTACCTTGATTAACCTAAGTTGTCGGATCACTCTTGTCTTTCGCCTTCATTTACCTGAGCCGCCTGATCGTGCCTGCCCTTCCGCCTTCTTTGACAATCAGATGGGAATTTAGTTCCATATCGCCAAATTATGTTGCCATTACTCTCTATAAGGATTCTAGTTCGACTTTCCCTGTGGCCTTCTTCCTTCGCCTTTGGGCTTTACTCTCCCCTTCGGCTCTATCGAACAATTT
This sequence comes from Vanilla planifolia, assembly GCA_023846275.1. NCBI lineage: Eukaryota > Viridiplantae > Streptophyta > Magnoliopsida > Asparagales > Orchidaceae > Vanilla > Vanilla planifolia. Next base: position 7,979,671 of record CM043867.1, read on the forward strand.
TATTTTATTTTATTTTATTTTTTTAAATCACTAAATCCTGGAAGGGCCAGCGGTCGGGTTGGCTCGACCCGTCCAATGCTATAGTGAAAAATCCCAAGACTAAAATGGTTTTATAGTGTCCTGTGAGAATTTTTGTGCCAAAATTTTGAGTATAAGTGTACCAAAATAATTTTATATTATGATTTTGTTACAAGTGTCCTAAGTGACTATGAAAAAAAATTTATGAAAAATAATTCTTAAATAATTTAAAAAAATCAAATACCAATGTCTATACTTTTCATCAATAATGTTTGGCCAAAAAATTAAAATTCAATAATTTTAAACTTATAATATTTTAAAATATTTTTAATACTACTAGCGTGTCACATTATCTCAAAATTTGAACATATCAAATTCAAGAAAATAAAGACAAATTCAAGTATAAAAAATTTAGTATATGTCTTCAATTTCCTTAAAGCTAGTCATGACTCCAAAAGCCTTGAAGATCATTATTTTAGACGTTTAAAGTTCATGACTTGACTTAATTGAATATTAATACACTTAAAGCAAGCCCACATGAGATATTTATAAACATTTATGCTTGACTCGTCAAACACAATGGTGTAACAATCTTCTCCTTTTGATGATGACAAGTCATAATTTTTTTTAAATACAAAAATATGACAAAGACAATAGAAATAAATTTTTAAGGAGGAAATTAAGAATTAACATGCTCCTCCTATCTTGATGCTCCCCTAACTCCTAACTATTCTCCCCTTTGACACCATCAAAAGGGAGTGAACCCTAAGAAATATCTAAAATTCTTAATTGTTCTCTCAATGTTTGAAATTGCTCTGATGGTAATGTTTTGATAAAAATGTCAGCCAATTCAAGCTTAGGGGAACATATTCTAATTCTACTAATCCTTTGGCCACTTGGTCTCTAATAAAGTGATATCTAACATCTATGTGCTTAGTCATAGAATGATAAACTTGATTCTTAGTTAATACTAATGCACTAGTGTTAACAATTCTAACAGGTATATGTGTGACTTCTAAACCATAGTCTTGAAGTTGTTGTCTTAACAATAGTGCTTGAGCAACACAACTTTCAGCTGCAACGTATTCGGCTTCGGTTATTGACAAGGCTATACAATTTTGTTTCTTGCTTGACAATGAAACAAGACAATGTCTTAGGAATTGACATGTCCCTGATGTGCTCTTTATATCTAATTTAGAACCTCCAAAATCTGAATCTGTATAGCCAATGTGTTCACAAGAAAGGTCATTTCTAAGATACCATAAGTCATGGTTCCCTTCAAATATTTGAAGATTACTTTAATAGTTTTCAAGTGACTTTCATTTGGGTTTGCTTGGAACCTAGCACATAATCCAACACTAAATAGAATGTTGAGCCTACTAGTTGTAAGGTATAATAAAGATCCTATAAGTCCTCTATAAAGTTTTTAGTCTATGATTTTCCCTTGCTCATCTAGGTCTAAGTGAATAGATTGGTTCATAGGAACTTTCCTAAGTTTCATATTTTCATAGCCATATTTTTTAAACATTTCTTTCAAATATCTTACTTGAGAAAATAAAAATATCATCTTTTAGTTGTCTTATTTGTAATCCTAAGAAAACATTTAGCTCACCCATCATGCTCATTTCAAATTCCTTAGTCATAAGATCTTCAAATTCTTTACACATTTCTTCTTTTGTACTACCAAACATAGTATCATCAACATAAAATTGAACAATTAATAAATCATCTCCTAATGACTTTAGAAATAATGTAGTATCCAATTTACCCTTTTAAAGCCACTTTTTACTAGATAATTACTCAACCTATGGTACCATACACGTGGAGCTTGCTTAAGGCCATAAAGAACTTTCTTAAGCTTGTAGACATAATTATCTTGTGCATGATCCTCAAAACCTAGGGGTTGTTCTACAAACATATCATCTTCTATTATTCCATTTAAGAAAGTGCCATTTACATCCATTTGAAACAATCTAAAGTTCTTATAACATGAATATGCTAGAAGTAATCTAATTGCTTCTAACCTAGCTACAGGTGCAAATGAATCCTCAAAATCAATACCTTCTATCTAACTATATCCCTTAGTAACAAGTCTTGTCTTATTCCTAATTATTACACCATTTTCATCTGATTTATTTTTATAGACCCATCTAGTACCAATGACTTGTTGATCACTAGGTCTTTGTATTAACTCCCAAATGTGATTTCTTTCAAATTGGTCTAACTCTTCATTCATGGCTTGAACCTAATAATCATACCCAAGGGCTACTTCTATAGAATAAGATTAAAAAAATGACACAAAGGCACTATGATCTATATCTCTAATTGAGGCTCTAGTCCAACTCCTTGGTTCACATCTCCTATGATTAAATCCTTTGGATGTGAGGTTGCAAATTTTCATCCTTTAGATAAATTACTTTCTTTTTCTTTTTTCTACTTCTAAATTTTCTAATTTTTCTTCATTCTTATTCAAATATAAGTTCTTTACTAATTTTATTTCATCTTCTAAATGTTTCTCACTACTAGTTGGATAGACTCATCAAACACAACATATATTATTTTCTCTACCTTATAAGATTCTAGATTAAAGAGTTTATATACTTTTCTAATAGATGAATCCTTAAAAAGTTTCTTACACTTGCTTTCTCATCAAAATTTTCTTAATTTGCTCTTTCATTCTTAAGAATAGTATAATTACAACCAAAAACATAAAAATAACTAAGATCCAATTTTTTTCCTAAGTAATTCATAAGGGATTTTCTTCAACTATGGTCTCAAGTTAATCGTATTTATAATGTAACATGCTGTGCTAATAGCTTCAGCCTAAAAATATTTGGGTAAACTATATTCAACTAACATGGTTCTATCCATCTCAACTAATGTTCTATTCTTTCTTTCTATAATACCATTTTGTTGTGGTATGTATGGGCATATAAAATGGTGTTTGATTCCTTTTTCTTTACAAAAATAACTAAAATATTCATTCTTAAACTCACTCCCATTATCACTTTGTATACAAATTAATTTTAGACTATGTTGTCTTTCTAACTCTCTAATGAAGTTTTCAAAATTCTTAAATGTTTCATGTTTGTATCTAAAAAAAATCACCCAAGTATACATAGAAAAATCATCAACTATAACAAATTCATATTGTTTTTCTCTAAAACTCAAAGGTTGTATTTGACCAAAAAGATCTAAATAAATTTTTTCTACAGGTCTATTAGTTGTTAATTCATTTTGAGATTTGAAAGATGATTTGACTTATTTCCTTTTTTGACAAGATTCACACAACTCCCACCTTGATTTACTTGGTTTGGGAAGGCCTCTAACTATATCTAACTTTGTAATCTTCTTCAAGGTGGAGTATCCTACATGGCCTAAACTTTTATTTCATAATGTAATCTCATTAGATTGGGTCACTAGGCATTCCAAACCACTAGCTTCTAATTGTTCAAAACTAATTACATAGGTATTATATTTTCTTTTTTCTACAAGTAATTCAAGATTATCTTTCATGATTTTGCAAACTTTTGTTTCAAAAACAACATCAAAGCTATTATCACAAAGTTGATTAATACTAATTATATTAAATTATAAACCATCTACTAAAAATATATTTAAAAGGGTAAAGTTTGGCATACCTACATCTCCAATTCCAATGATTCTTTTCTTTGTGTTGTCTCCTAGAGTCACCTTCCTATTTGGACTCGATCTCAATGATTTGAATTTACTTTTGTCTCCAGTCATGTGTCTTGAACATCCACTATCCAATACCCAAGATGTGGATTTTGATTTTCTTCTTGGTTTTGACTATATAAAGTGTAAAATATAAATTAGAAGCATACCACTAAATTAAATCATCAATTTAAGTTTTCTAAATATCCTAAACCTATCCTAGAATGTCTCCAATTATTTTGGAGATATTTTCTTCTATTCTTCTAAGTTCTACTCTTAGGAACCCAAGTAAGCTTGGGTTGAGTACTAAATGTAGCTTGCATGTTCTCATTCTTAATAATCCATCTAAAATTTGGTTTTTGTACATGCATATTTCTTTTAAAAAATAATCTTTCATAGTATATCTAGGTTTACAATAATAAAAATAAATAATATTTGATGGCCTAGTAATACTTATGTATTTAAGTTTTTCAAAATTAAAAACATGTGAAGAATAATAAGCATGTAAGCATAAGGAGTATGTGAAGTTTTTCTTACTCTAGCATGCTTAAAAAATTATATTTTTTCTTTCAAAACCAAAATATCATGCTTTAAAGAAGTATTCTCAATGATAAGGAAGTCTTTTCGTCACATATATGTTGATTTTCTATACTTTTCTTTTCATCTTCTTTCATAACAAAATCAAGTAATTCAACTTTTTCTTTGTAAGCCTTTTTTAATTTTGTTATGAGTACTTATTAAAGAAGCCAATGTATTCATAACTTCAATATAATTACTTTCAATAATATCTTTTGTCCAATAACTTATCTCATTTTCTTCTTCTTCTTCTTCACTTGAAGATATTGAAGATGCTTCATTTTCCATAAAAAATCATCCCTTCTTCTCTACTTGAGCTTAAAACATCCAAAACTTTGGAAGTACTCCATGTAGCTTGGAAAGCTTTTTTTCTTCAGGTTCTTCTTTTGCTTTTCCTTCTTCATATGCTTGTCCTTGAGTTTTGGACATTTCGATTTAAGATGACTGGTTTGACCACACTCAAAGCAAGTTAGTGGCCTCTTCCTCTCCTTGTTGCTCTTCTTCTTTCATTTCTTATTAAGAAAACTTTTTGCCAAATTTTTTACTAAACCATTAACATGAAAACTTACCTCATCCTCCAAATCCGTGGAAGAGGTGGAAGTGGAATTCGAATAACATTTGGTGGCTTTGAAGGCCATGGGTTCTTCCTTCTTCCTTTTATGCTTTAGCTTGCTTTTTGAAGCCTCTTCCATAAGTCTTCTTGTCATCTCTATTTTGGCAGTGAGAAGTTCCCTAAGGAGTTCATCCAATGAAAGTTTGTTGATATATTTAGTCGCTTTAATAGTCGTTGCAAGAGGATCATATTCCTTTGGAAGGATTCTTAAAATTTTTCTTACTAGGTCACCATTTAAGAATGTCGTCCCAAGATTTACCAAGCTATTTGTAATATCATTAAATCTTAAAAACATACTTTTAATACTCTCATCAGGATTCATTCTAAAAAGCTCATAGTCATGGGTTAGGATTTTGATCTTTGTCTCTTTCACTTGTGAGGTGCACTTATAAGTCACTTCAAGTTTTTTCCACACCTTAAATGTCGTATGCAAATTCACAATTTGTCTGAATTCACTAGGAGAAATTTCATAATAAAGATAGTTCAAGGCCATAGCATTCAATTGAGCTAATTTTTTGTGCTCAACATTAAGCTCACTAAATGGCTTGACTTTATTAGTAGAAGAATCTATAAGAAATTCATAAGGCTTAGCCATAACTTCTCATAACTCCAAATTGATAGATTGAATAGAAATTCTAAAATAGGTTTTCTAATACAAGTAAAATTCTCTTTTAAACAAGGGAGGTTGATTTGAAGAAAATCCTTCACATAAGATTGTACTCCTATCAACCAAAGAGGAAGCCATAAAACCAAAAATCACAAAACTATAAAAAATGTGAGAAAGCCTTCTCTTAGCACAAGCAAATCTCCTATATGATGTTACTCACGTAATTTGGGATTCCTCGCTCTAATATCAATTAAAGTTCTTTGTGCTTATAAAAACCCACAAGAGGGGGGGGGGGGGTGAATTGTGGTAAATAAAATTTTAAAATTTTCTTTCAATTTTTGGTTTAAATTAAAACTTAAATTTTTTTAAACAATAATAAGAAAGAGTAGTAAAATAGTACACAAAAGATTTTTAAGGTGGTTCGACTCAAAATTGAGCCCACGTCCACCCCCAACCGATGTTGGGAAAAAACCACTAAAAATAACCAAATCACTAGCGAGGTTTTTCGTATGGCTCACCTTAAACGTACTTGGGATTTTACCTACGACTAATTCCGAACCTACTTGAGTTTTTTCGGGCTCAACTCAAACCTCGAGCTTTTGCACTATTGCCAGGATGCCCTTACCCCAAGGAAACAAATACAAAAATTTGTAACAAAATATAAACTTAAACTAATTAAAAGAAGTATGAGACACACTCAATACAATAAAAATTCCAAAAAATTGAAAAGATGGAGGAATAGAAATTAAAAATAGTTGAAGCAAAACCTCCAATTTTGGGTTTCTCCTTGCAACTTTCACTTTGTGAGTTTGGAAGCATCGTATGCACTTGAAATAGCTCAAAATTATGATTTGAAAGCTTTGAGAACTTAGCAATGGTAACCTTTTGGAGTTTTTCATCCTTCCCTATTTATAGAACTCAAATCCACTTCCAACGACTCTAAAATGAACTAGCCATTTGGATAACGGATACATAGCAGTCACCATTCGATTTGGATCTTGAAATAGACGTTTCTGATTGAATCTTGATTTTATCGTTCAAGATCAATCCTGTCTGTTGGATCTAGATGGTCTTGATCTGGGACATTGGATTGTGCATAGGTTATCTGCATGTATTAGTATAATGTGTCCAGAAATAATTTGAATTAAATTTAAAAATTTACAGTAGTGGTTCCGCATTGTCTCGCAAATCTGCCTCAGGCTCGAAGCTCTTCCTTGTTATTTTACTATTTACTTGTAGCATTTTATCTTGATTAACTAAGCCATCAGATTGCACCTACCCTTTTGCTTTCATTAACCTCAACCACCTGATCGTGCTTGCCCTTTCGCCTTCTTTGACAATCATATGAGAATTTAGTCACATATCACCCAAATTATGTTGCCATTGCTCTCTATAAGGATTCTAGTTCGGCTTTCCCTACGGCCTTCTTCCTTTGCCTTCTGGCTTCGCTCGCCCCTTCGGGTTTATCGAACAATTTTTATTTTATTTTATTCTATTTTTTTAAATCCCTAAAGCCTGAATGGGCCAGTGGTCGAGTCGGGTCGACCTGCCCAATGCTACAATGAAAAATCTCGAGACTAAAGTAGTTTTATGGTATTTTGTGAGAATTTTTGTGTCAAAATGTTAAATATAAGTGTACCAAAATAATTTTATATTATGATAGTGTTATAAGTATCTTAAGTGACTATGAAAAAAAATTTATGAAAAATAATTCTTAAATATTTTTAAAAAATCAAATATCAATGTCTATACTTTTTATCAATAATACTTGGCCTAAAAATCAAAATTTAACAATTATTAAACTTATAACATTTTTAAATATTAATACTACTAATGTGTCACATTATCTCAAAATTTGGACATATCAAATTCAAGAAAGTAAAGAGAAATTCAAGTATAAAAATTTTAGTGCATGTTTTCAATTTTCTTGAAATTTGTCATGACTCTAAGAGCCTTTAAGACCACTATTTTAGACATTTAAAATTCATGACTTGACTTAATTGAATATTAACACACTTAAAGCAAGCTCATGTGAGATATTTATAAACATTTATACTTGACTCATCAAACACAAGGGTCTAACATTTATAATAAATTTTTTTGAGTAAGTTTTTAAATTTTAGATGACAAATATTTATATATATGAGAGAACTTAAAGAAGAGAAACAATGATCAAATCCTATGAAGATCATCTTAGTTAGATTTATTTTGAGTTTAATTTAGTTATTTTACCTTTATTTTGATTAGAATGTTAAGTTTAATTAAAATCATACTTATAAGATAAAAAATTAATTTTATTTAAATTATTTTTTTATAAAAAAATATTTAAGTTTTTAATGTCTTTGATTATATTACCTCAACCATTTTAAAAAATATTTTATCTTAATCATATTTTTAAATATCTTTCTTGATTAACTTATTATAAAAAGTATATTATAATAATAATAATAATTAATTAGTAAAATAATAAAAATAATTAAAAAAAGGAAAACTTAAGTGCACTTAACGCTTTAGCTTAGAACCAAAACGTAACTATCGGGTCATGAAAATTCTCTTGAAATTATTATACATGTGTTAGAAATGGTTACAACTCTTTATTCTATTGAATCAATTATAAACTAGAACTAGTACCCATAACATGGGTGATTAAAATCAAAATGAACATGGGGGTAGCCAACCCCATAGCAGCTACCTTTGAAGCACAAACAACAACCTATAAGGAGATAAACATAACTTGAAAATAATGCTTTATTCGTGCAACTAAATTTGGAATTGTGGGAGTGATTTATGCCATTTAATAGTGCTATTTCACAATTGAATGGACGCTATCTCATCGGTCTTTTTTTAAGCACTAATTGAGATAATTGTCCAATTGCATAATTTCATGATCGCATAGTTTGCATTTGATATGCGCATAATATCTAAATCTAGCCATCAGATGATGATTCAAATCTAATGATCTAGATCAAATCCTATTTTTAAATAGTGCCAATTTAATACCAAATGTTTGATCACACAGTTTTCACAATCAAACACCCATGATCATTCTGATAGAGAAGATCCTATGCAATAATTATTTTAGCCATTAGTAGAAAAAATTAGAATTTTTATTTAAATAATATTTTTTAATTAAAAAACATATATTAACAAAAGTAGTAATGACTGTTTTGGTGAGTTTGATAACTACTTTTAGCCTTTAGAAAATATATATAAATATGAGAGTTCTTGAACAAAATTGATCGATGAAATTTTTACAAAATTTGAGAAGTCACAAAATTCAAGCCATCAGCAGCTAATGCTCATTGTCATTTTTTTATATTATATCATTCAGTCATCAAACTCTTAATTCTACTTTATTCTTAGATAAGGTAAGTTCTTAATTTTTTTTATTCATAATTGATTCAATCAAAATACTTGTATCTCGTTAAGAATTTCATTAAGCATAGGATTTTTTTGTATTAAATTCAATTTTGTGTCATCGAATTATTTTATTTTTTTGCTAAGTTTATTTGTTGTGAGTTTGTAATAGCCCATCTCGTTTTTTATTGTTATAAGGGTTTAATCTACACTTCTTTTAGCAAAAGATTAATTTTGATTATATTTTATTTTATCTAGTTTTTGTCGAGTGTGGATGTATGCTTGATTTTTAGTAGAACCATCTAATAATCATGAGTGTGCATTTTAATAATTACCTATTTTGTAATTTCATAATTTTTAATAAAAATTTATTATTAAAAGAAAATTAACCTCTTTTAAAATAAAATTAAAATTTATACAAAATTGCTTTTAGAGACTTGTTCAAGTTTGTTAAAAACTACTTTAAAATATTTTTTTTAAAATGTTTTTAAAGATATCAAGATTTTTATTCCTAATAATTTATCATCTTCTTGCTGAACCATAATTCAATTGATATTAGAGTAATATCCTTTTCTTGTGTGAAAGAAATTTTTTAGGAGATCTATAGCTCAAATGGATGCTTCATCGAGTTTAGGTGAAGATGTATCTTTCAATAGATACCTCTTTTGTGATAACTATTATCTCTATTAAAAGACTACGATGATAAGTTATTTTAAATTTGTTGATAAAAAAATATAAAGATTAATACAAATTTCATTCAAAATTTTCATAATGAAAAACTTACAATGTGTTTTTATAACTAAATTATCTAATGAAATGAATAAAAAAGGAAAATGTAAGATACAATTAAGTAATAGAGTTATAAATATCTTATATTATGCTTTGAATACTACTGAATTTAATAGAACTATAAGTTCAGAAATAGTTTATAAAATTTGACATGAGTTACAAATAACTTATGAAGGATTGATTGAGAAGAATGAAATAAAGAAAATCAAGAAGAAATAGAAGAAGAAAATGAAGAAGAATAAGACAATAAAAATAGCTTAGCATAACTCAGAGGAGAATAACACAAGTGAAAAAGAGAAAACACTGAAGTACTCTTTCACATGATGGCTAAATAAGAAAAGGAAGAAGGAAGTACATCCTCAAATAAGGAAGAGATAAATTACTCTAAAGAAAAATTAGCTTAATAATTATCTTATGTTTGTAATAAATATAAAATTTTGTATAAAAAATATAAAAAAAAATTAAAGGAGGAACATTGTGAATATGAAGGTCTTCTTGATCAAATTAAAAATAAAGTCGACACTTAGAAAATATGAAAAAGGTTAATGGTGATTTAATACAAAAAGTTAATGAGTATGTACCATTAGATGAGGAATTCAATGATTTCAAATCTTTGCATTTTACTTGCTCATTTTCAATTGTAAAACCAATTAATAGATAAGTTTTTTTTGTTATAAATACTGAAAAGTCTCATATGCATAAGCATGTTAACTTTTTACATGGCTATAATAATAAGCTTACATGTTATTATTACATGCAACCCAATCATACTTTACATGCATATAGGATTAGCACTAATATTCATTCCAAATTTTTTACTTTTTTATGGATAGTGAGGAAAAATAGTAGCTCAATTATGCATAAATATGTTGGATCCAAAATAATTTCATGTTACAAATCTAATAATTAAAATCTAGTGTACATGTAAACTTTGATGAATCAATTTTAACTAAATAAAATAGTATATATGTTACACCCCATATTTTCCTAGGCTGATTTTTGGCATATATTTTTTTTTTTTTTTTTTGCATATAGACAGCTCAGATCGTCCCATACCAACCTGAGTAGCCTACGAAAAACATAGGATATAACACATCATTACACACCTACTTTCCTTAACAATGTGGATCCCATCTCCCGGGTACACCGTCAAATCAGGTTCATGACTCCTGAATTAACAGATGGACTCGCGCAATGTTACTCCTACTAGACCCAATACTCCTAACCCATACCGATAGGAGAACCGGTCTAATAGAAGTCTGAACCCCCACGGTTAAGTTCATTAGTCATGTAATGACCTCACCATCAAAAATAAAATACATAACATCTTCAGATAAAATATGGCACTCCACACACTATACCATCAAGATAATAAAGTAAAACAGTAGTGGAAACTACATTACAAGAATAAGATCCAAGTCCAACAAGTGCAATATTGTCCAACCAGATACATAAGTCAGAATCACCCTCACATAATACCTGACATATGAGAATAACAGTCTCACTAACAACATCCAACAGCAACAATCAACTAACCAGAATTTCTCAGATAATCACAGATCAGATATCCTCCACAAGCCTGCTGACCACGATCCCACCTAATCTGGTAGTGTCAAGTCTGCCGAGCCACTGAAAATATATAATACGGAAATGAGCTACGCCCAGTAGGAAAGATAGCTAGTAAAACTCACATGCAAGAGAAGGATAATAGCAAGAGTATAAGAATACAGCATAACAATATATGGTGGATAGGCACTCTCAGTCCCAGACTCCGACCAACCACAGTCACACAATAGTAGCTCTCCTCTAGGCTTCCAGGTAGCGTGCCAGTGGGAACGCCCATCTCGAAACACGCATGGCGCCTAAGCACCCGACACCGCAGCGTCTCTCGTCAATCAATCTCCTGGAGACTATAGACAGATCCAGTCACAAAATCTCTAGCCAATGTGAGACACCCCTGCCACCCTAAGGCGCGCAGGCCTACACACTTGGCTAGCCACTGCGAGACACCCCTGCTACCCTCAGGCGCGCAGGCCTACACACATGGACCAGGAGAGATCGACTCAGCCACCGTCCCAAGGAGTCCTCTACCAACAACTTCCATAGAAGCTCACGCCCCTACAGTCATTGTCAATTCTCTAACTCTAAGATTCGGCAACATATGTCCAGGTACGACAAGGCGCATACCAGTCCACATGTATACTGTGGAAGCTAAGTCTGAACCGCACAGTTACCTACCACAACTACCCTAAAACATCATATAGGGTCTATAGTAGTCCGGTCCAGTATGCCAATCCAATAAATATGCCCACACTGAGTAAACTGACTCAATCCATGCCGTTGCCATCAAAGCAACACAACTGTCAATTACTGACTGTTCTGGTAGCATCCATGTACCATACCTCTGTCTGACTGTTTCTAGCTGTACTATCATCACTGATAACATTTTTCCCCACTTCAGCAATTTTTTTTTCTTTACCCACGGATCTCCAGAATTTTCGAAATTTCTCATTTCCAAATTTTCTGATTTTTCTTGAATTTTTCCAAAATATAAATAATCCCTAAACTCCATTATCGAATTTTCCTAAATTCGAAATATCAAATTCTGCATTTTATCCATTTTCCGAAATTCGGGATAATTTCCGAATTTAAAATTTCGCTATTCCACTATACCGCGCCGCACTTCAGTGAACCCGGTTCTCGCCGTCGGTTCAGTCTTCGCGCTGAGCCGAGAACCGCTTCTCACTGAACCGCGCCGAATCCCCTGAACCGGATCTCGCCACCGGTTTGGGCCTTCGCGCTGCACCAAACCCCGCCGATCGAAGTTATTAATCCGAAATTCGGCCGACGCTTAATATATAATATTAATAATTAATATAATTATTCTCTTAATAAATCAACTAATCCCTAATTAACCCTTAATTCGTCTCCTTCCTTCGTCCGTCGTCCGCGAAACCCTAGCCGCCGCCATCGCCGACCAATACGATCCTTCCGTCGATTTCCGGCGACTGCGAACAAGGAGAACATGTTCGTACTATCCTAAGGTTCCAATAATGCCGCTAATTTACTAAGGTTTAAATCAAAATTTTCCCCGAGCAATTTCGTCTAATCCACATGTTTGACAGTTAACGCAATTAAAATTCTAGCATTATACAATCACCTTCACGTGAATGAAATAACATCTTCACGTGAATGAAATAACATATTCAAATCACAATGCTTGGTAACATTTCCAATTCGACGAACAATTTAATTTGTTCCGAAGAGAAAACCCTAACATGCTAATTCGATAATTTGCATAATCAATCCCAAGAATCACATCCGCATGCTCAGGTAGCAGTTTGCAAAATAATACATGTTTTAATTTGCTAAATATCTAATTTTAAAATATGAATTTCCTACCTCAAAGACGCCGGCGACGGTGAACCTCGTCCGCAGCTCGCCGCAGCTCCTCACCGAACGAACCGGTATAAATCAACTCTCCTCGGTCCCGTGAATCTCCAGGCACAAAAAGCCCCTTGCCAGGCCGCCGGAATCACGCGCCGTACACCGGAAAACTTCTTCTCTATCGGTCGGTCGAATGAAACCCTAATCGACGTATTTCGCGAGGGTTTTTATATTCCTGGCCGACACGGTGAAAACCCGTTACGCATCGTTGACACGTTTTCGACACGGTAAGTACCCGATCAGCCGGTTCAATCCCAACCGTCGATCACGACCGTCCGATCCGCTTATCAGAACGCACGCGCAAACTCACTCGGCGACCGCCTCCGCCTCCGCTGAACCGTTCCGGTCCGGTTCACGCGCGGTAAAAAAACCAAATTTCCGGTTCAATTTAAATGGATTTTCGAATTTCTAAAAATCCAATAAATATAATTAAACAGGAAAATTACTTAAAATTCACCTCGGTGCTCCGGAAAATCCCCAGAAATTTCAGAAATTCCAATAGCCTCCAATTGAGCTCCTGGCTCATCCTACTGTCGATCTGAAATCATCCAAGCCAAAAATTAATTTATTAAAGATTAACATAAAAATTTTTACTGGGTATAACAATCTCCCCACCTTATCAGGAATTTCGCCCTCGAAATTCAGCAAGAAGTTCCGGCCACTTCTCCGCAACATCCTGCTCTAGCTCCCAGGTTGCCTCCCTTTCGTCATGTCTATTCCACAGAACCTTGACCATAGGAAACGACCTGTTCCTCAGCTGTCTGCTGCTCTCCTTGAGGATGCGAACTGGTAGTTCCACATAAGAAGAATCTGGTGTCACTTGCAAACCAGGAAGATCATCACTGATACAATGAGAAGGATCTGGCACATATCTCTTGAGATTCGAAACATGAAACACATTGTGAATCCCAGTTAGATGCTCAGGAAGTGCCAACCTGTAAGCCATTTCACCAATCCTCTCTAGAATAGGATAGGGTCCAATGTAACGAGGTCGAAGCTTAGAAGGCTTCCCGAACCGGAATAGACCCCGCATAGGACTGATCTTCAGGAATACCCTATCTCCCACAGAGAACTCAACAGCTCTATGCTTAGGATCATAATATTTCGTCTAGCGATCTTGCACAGTGCGTAATCTGTCCCGCAACAACTTGACTTCCGCTGTGGTCTCCTCCACAATCTGGGGTCCCCACACTCTCCTGGAATCACCCTCCTCCCAACAAAGAGGAGATCTACACCGACGTCCATATAGTGCCTCATAAGGTGTCATACCAATCGACGCCTGGAAGCTGTTATTGTACACAAACTCTACCAAGGGTAACCGTCTGGCCCAATCTATTGAGTAAGTTTGTACGCTCAAGCGTAGCAAATCCTCCAAGGTCCGAATAGTCCGCTCAGACTGTCCATCTGTCTGAGGATGATAAGCAGTACTGAACTTCAACTGTGTACCCATGGCAGTGTGTAAGCTCCTCCAAAACTGTGATGTGAACTTGGCGTCTCTGTCAGAAATAATAGATCGGGGAATTCCATGCAATCTGACAATCTGCTGAATATATACCTCTGCCAATTGTGCCGCTGAATCCGTCTTCTTAATTGATAAGAAATGGGCTGACTTGGTTAATCGATCCACGATGACTCAAATGGCGTCAAAACCTTGTCTGGTACGAGGAAGATCAGTTACAAAGTCCATAGTGATGTCATCCCATTTTCACTCCGGAATCGGCAATCTCTGCAACAATCCTCCAGGTCTCTGGTGCTCGGCCTTAACTTGTTGACATGTAAGGCACTTCTTAGCAAAAGCAGCAACATCTGCCTTCAAACCTCTCCACTAGAAAACACTCCTCAAATTCTTATACATCTTGACTTCTCCAGGGTGCATAGCCAAAGTTCCATAATGAGCCTCTCGAAGGATCCTCTCCCTGAACTCCTGATGTGATGGCACACACCAGCGACTCCTGAAAGTCAAAATGTCGTCTCTGAGAGCAAAGTCTCCTCCCAATCCCTGCGATGCCAACTCAAACTTCTCCTTCAGCTCTTCATCACAACGCTAAAGATCACGCATCTCAGATAACTAGTCAGCCCGAATAGTCAACGAACTGAGTCTGTGAGCCAGTCTCTGAACAGACAACTGTTCCTGACATCTCTCAACATCCCAATCCAAGTCTGCTATAGAGTCGCAAGCTATCACAGTATGCACAACTGCGTGTCTGCTCAAGGCATCAGCCACTGGATTAGCCTTCCCCTCGCAGTAGTTTATTGTCAGTTCGTAATCTTTTATCAGTTCCAACCACCTCCTCTGCCTCAAGTTTAGTTCCTTCTGAGTGAACAGATACTTAAGATTCTTGTGGTCGGAGAAGCAATCTACAGGAACTCCGTACAAATAATGTCTCCATATCTTCAAGGCAAAAATGACAGCAGCTAACTCCAAATCATGAGTGGGATAATTCTTCTCATGATCCTTCAGTTGCCTCGAAGCATATGCTATAACTCTACTATCCTGCATCAGTACGACTCCCAAGCCTATATGTGAAGCATCAGTGTACATCTGATACGGCTTCTCCTGTGTAGGTAACATCAATACTGGAGCGGTGCTAAGCCTCTGCTTCAGCTCTAGGAAACTGTTCTCACAACTCTCTGACCACTCAAAAGATTTTCCCTTTCGGGTCAACTGTGTTAGTGGAGCGGCCAGTCTAGAAAAGTGAGGAACAAATTTCCTATAGTATCCAGCCAAACCAAGGAAACTCCGGATCTCAGTGACAGAAGATGGCCGTTTCCAATCCATAATAGCTCGTATCTTGCTAGGATCAACAGCCACGCCTTCTGCACTGACAATGTGTCCCAAGAATGCTACTGAGTCCAGCCAAAAGGAACACTTGGAGAATTTTGCATACAGCTCATTCTCCCGCAACTCTGTAAGCACAGTCCTCAATTGATCTGCATGTGTTTCCCTATCTCTGGAATAAATCAATATATCATCTATAAAGATGATCACAAACCGATCCAGAAAGGCATGAAACACTCGATGCATCAGGTTCATAAATACTACTGGTGCATTAGTCAATCCAAAAGGTAACACTGTGAACTCATAATGTCCATATCTAGTACGGAATGCTGTTTTGGGTACATCAGAATTTCTAATCCGGATCTGGTGATAACCCGAGCGTAAATCAATCTTGGAGAACACAGTTGCTCCCTGAAGCTGATCCAACAAATCATCGATGCGTGGTAAAGGGTATCGGTTACGAATAGTAACCTTATTCAATTCCCTATAATCCACACACAGCCTCATACTACCATCTTTCTTCTTGACGAATAAGACAGGGGCACCCCAAGGTGAACAACTGGGGCGTATGAGTCCCTTGTCTAATAAGTCCTGTAACTGAGTCTTCAACTCTGCTAGCTCGGCTGGAGCCATCCTGTAAGGAGCTCTAGCAATAGGAACTACTCCAGCCTCCAAATCAATCGAAAACTCCACTTCCCTAGCTGGTGGAAGTCCAGGCAGCTCCTCTAGAAAAACCATAGGGAAGTCTCTCACCACTGGAATATCTAACATAGGGGTAGTGGTGGCTTGGCTATCGGTCACATAGGCCAACCAACCAGTACAACCCTTACTTACTAACCTCTCCGCTTGAAGAACTGAGATCAGGGGAATCTGCCTGTTCAGACCAAAGTATATCACATCCCCCGAACCAGGCACTCTGATCCTAACCTTCTTCTCCCAACAATCTAACACCACTGCATGGTAGCACAACCAATCCATTCCCAAAATGATGTCGAACTCTGCTAGTGGCACACATATCAACTCTGTCACAAACTCGTGTCCACTAATCAGAATAGATCCGTCAATCTTCTGAACAGTGGGAATCTCTTTCCCATCAGGAAGCCTAACCAATAAGGGTTCCTTCAAGTAACCCTTGGATCCTGATATTTGATTCCAGATCCTCTCAGCAACAAAAGAATGAGATGCACCAGTATCAAACAAAGTCATGCACTGCACGTTGCCAAAATAAAGCATACCTGTGATCACCTCTGGTGACTCTGAAGCCTGCTGCCGAGTCAGTGCAAACACTCTGGGCTGTCCCCCAGATGAACCAACCGGTCCTGTGATCTTCTGTTTCTTCAACTCTGGGCAGTCGCACTTCTTGTGTCCGGGCTGTTGACAATGGTAGCAGATAATCCCCCCAGTCCAGTTACCTGTCTGCTGCCCTGGTCTCTCAGAGATAGGTCGTGGCTGGACCACGCCCTCCTGAGTACCACGGTGATCTCTGTGTCTCTTGTCCTTTTTGTTTTGTTGGACATTTCTGAATTCCTTCCTCTTGTTGTGAGTCTCTCTCTGGGCCTCCATCCGGGTGTCAATAAGCTCAATGGATCTCGCAGCCTCCACCAAGTCACGAAACCTGGCAAACCGACTCACAACTAGCTGGCGCTACAGCATAGGACGAAGTCCCTCCAGGAACATCTCACATCTGCGCTCCTCAGAAGGCACCAGCTCTGCGGCGTACCTCGCCAGATAAGTAAACCTCGATAAGTAATCGTTCACTGACATCTGGCCCTGCCTGAGTTGTATAAGTTCCCTCCTGAACTGAGACATGGCAGAAGCCGGAATGTAGCACTCCCTGAATGCCTCAACAAAGTCTTCCCATGCTATCTCGCTGTTCTGGGCCTCCCCAAACATGGCGCGCCGCTGGCCTCTCCACCAGGTAGCAGCCTCTCCCTCTAATACTAGAGCAGCAAGTACTACCCTCCTGCCGAATGGACATCCCAAGGCATCAAATAGCTCAAGCATATGAGCCATCCAGTCATCTGCCAACGCTGGGTCAGCCAACCCACTGAAGCTCCGCGGACGCAACCGCATGAAGGCATCGATCCAACGATCCACGGCTGGCTCAACTGGCAATGCTGGGCTCGTCTCTGGGGTAGGAGTAGTAGATACAGGTCTGCCTCTAGCTGCTCCACGAGCGGAAAGTCTCCTGGTACCAGCCATACTGTCAAAAGCAACTAATCTGGCATTAGAGTCGTCATTTGGCAATTGGCATATGGACTACTATAGTAAACAAAAGAATCCACAGTTCTCCCCACCTTGGGTTGAACTCCTATACATGTCTAGCCTCACTATCTTAACCTAGGGCTCTGATACCACTCCTGTTACACCCCATATTTTCCTAGGCTGATTTTTGGCATATATATATATATATATATTTTTTTGCATATAGACAGCTCAGATCGTCCCATACCAACCTGAGTAGCCTACGAAAAACATAGGATATAACACATCATTACACACCTACTTTCCTTAACAATGTGGATCCCATCTCCCGGGTACACCGTCAAATCAGGTTCATGACTCCTGAATTAACAGATGGACTCGCGCAATGTTACTCCTACTAGACCCAATACTCCTAACCCATACCGATAGGAGAACCGGTCTAATAGAAGTCTGAACCCCCACGGTTAAGTTCATTAGTCATGTAATGACCTCACCATCAAAAATAAAATACATAACATCTTCAGATAAAATATGGCACTCCACACACTATACCATCAAGATAATAAAGTAAAACAGTAGTGGAAACTACATTACAAGAATAAGATCCAAGTCCAACAAGTGCAATATTGTCCAACCAGATACATAAGTCAGAATCACCCTCACATAATACCTGACATATGAGAATAACAGTCTCACTGACAACATCCAACAGCAACAATCAACTAACCAGAATTTCTCAGATAATCACAGATCAGATATCCTCCACAAGCCTGCTGACCACGATCCCACCTAATCTGGTAGTGTCAAGTCTGCCGAGCCACTGAAAATATATAATACGGAAATGAGCTACGCCCAGTAGGAAAGATAGCTAGTAAAACTCACATGCAAGAGAAGGATAATAGCAAGAGTATAAGAATACAGCATAACAATATATGGTGGATAGGCACTCTCAGTCCCAGACTCCGACCAACCACAGTCACCCCCAGTCACACCAGAGTAGCTCTCCTCTGGGCTTCCAGGTAGCGTGCCAGTGGGAACGCCCATCTCGAAACACGCATGGCGCCTAAGCACCCGACACCGCAGCGTCTCTCGTCAATCAATCTCCTGGAGACTATAGACAGATCCAGTCACAAAATCTCTAGCCAATGTGAGACACCCCTGCCACCCTAAGGCGCGCAGGCCTACACACTTGGCTAGCCACTGCGAGACACCCCTGCTACCCTCAGGCGCGCAGGCCTACACACATGGACCAGGAGAGATCGACTCAGCCATCGTCCCAAGGAGTCCTCTACCAACAACTTCCATAGAAGCTCACGCCCCTACAGTCATTGTCAATTCTCTAACTCTAAGATTCGGCAACATATGTCCAGGTACGACAAGGCGCATACCAGTCCACATGTATACTGTGGAAGCTAAGTCTGAACCGCACAGTTACCTACCACAACTACCCTAAAACATTATATAGGGTCTATAGTAGTCCGATCCAGTATGTCAATCCAATAAATATGCCCACACTGAGTAAACTGACTCAATCCATGCCGTTGCCATCAAAGCAACACAACTGTCAATTACTGACTGTTCTGGTAGCATCCATGTACCATACCTCTGTCTGACTGTTTCTAGCTGTACTATCATCACTGATAACATTTTTCCCCACTTCAGCAATTTTTTTTTTCTTTACCCACGGATCTCCAGAATTTTCGAAATTTCTCATTTCCAAATTTTCTGATTTTTCTTGAATTTTTCCAAAATATAAATAATCCCTAAACTCCATTATCGAATTTTCCTAAATTCGAAATATCAAATTCTGCATTTTATCCATTTTCCGAAATTCGGGATAATTTCCGAATTTAAAATTTCGCTATTCCACTATACCGCGCCGCACTTCAGTGAACCCGGTTCTCGCCGTCGGTTCAGTCTTCGCGCTGAGCCGAGAACCGCTTCTCACTGAACCGCGCCGAATCCCCTGAACCGGATCTCGCCACCGGTTTGGGCCTTCGCGCTGCACCAAACCCCGCCGGTCGAAGTTATTAATCCGAAATTCGGCCGACGCTTAATATATAATATTAATAATTAATATAATTATTCTCTTAATAAATCAACTAATCCCTAATTAACCCTTAATTCGTCTCCTTCCTTCGTCCGTCGTCCGCGAAACCCTAGCCGCCGCCATCGCCGACCAATACGATCCTTCCGTCGATTTCCGGCGACTGCGAACAAGGAGAACATGTTCGTACTATCCTAAGGTTCCAATAATGCCGCTAATTTACTAAGGTTTAAATCAAAATTTTCCCCGAGCAATTTCGTCTAATCCACATGTTTGACAGTTCACGCAATTAAAATTCTAGCATTATACAATCACCTTCACGTGAATGAAATAACATCTTCACGTGAATGAAATAACATATTCAAATCACAATGCTTGGTAACATTTCCAATTCGACGAACAATTTAATTTGTCCCGAAGAGAAAACCCTAACATGCTAATTCGATAATTTGCATAATCAATCCCAAGAATCACATCCGCATGCTCAGGTAGCAGTTTGCAAAATAATACATGTTTTAATTTGCTAAATATCTAATTTTAAAATCTGAATTTCCTACCTCAAAGACGCCGGCGACGGTGAACCTCGTCCGCAGCTCGCCGCAGCTCCTCACCGAACGAACCCGGTATAAATCAACTCTCCTCGGTCCCGTGAATCTCCAGGCACAAAAAGCCCCTTGCCAGGCCGCCGGAATCACGCGCCGTACACCGGAAAACTTCCTCTCTATCGGTCGGTCGAATGAAACCCTAATCGACGTATTTCGCGAGGGTTTTTATATTCCTGGCCGACACGGTGAAAACCCGTTACGCATCGTTGACACGTTTTCGACACGGTAAGTACCCGATCAGCCGGTTCAATCCCAACCGTCGATCACGACCGTCCGATCCGCTTATCAGAACGCACGCGCAAACTCACTCGGCGACCGCCTCCGCCTCCGCTGAACCGTTCCGGTCCGGTTCACGCGCGGTAAAAAAACCAAATTTCCGGTTCAATTTAAATGGATTTTCGAATTTCTAAAAATCCAATAAATATAATTAAACAGGAAAATTACTTAAAATTCACCTCGGTGCTCCGGAAAATCCCCAGAAATTTCAGAAATTCCAATAGCCTCCAATTGAGCTCCTGGCTCATCCTACTGTCGATCTGAAATCATCCAAGCCAAAAATTAATTTATTAAAGATTAACATAAAAATTTTTACTGGGTATAACAATATACATAGAAGAAAAATAAATATGATTTGAGAAATTAAGTTTAGAAAATTCAAATGAAATTAATAAGAAAAAAAATATAATAGTTAAAAAAATCCTAAAATTTTAAAACTTATTAATGCTCATCTTAAAGAACAAGTAGTAAATGAAATTATGATTGATGTTAGAACTTGACCTTATCATAACCATTAAGTTTTTATAGTAAATTTTAGGTCAACTTTAATATAATATGTCTTAAATAATGTATTTTAGATAATAATTATAAAAAAATCAATCTGAGAGAAATTATGTGAGATGATACCTAGACCATTAGATAAAAGTATAATTGAAACAAAATTAGTTTTAAAAAAATAAATAAATGATCAATTAGTTGATAATTTTATAAAACTTTAAGGTTGTGAATTATTTGCAAAATTTAGATTGAGTTCCTTTGAAAGACAACAAAAAGGTAGAGAGGATAGAAATTAAAAAAATAAGTATAAATTAAGGGATATTATTAATCTAGTCATTACATGTATGTAAGGGAAGCTTATCTTTAATTATTTTATATTTTTTTTATAAATATTTTATATTTTTATTAAGTTAGTTAAAGGTTTTGTTATCATAAAAAATGAGAGATTATTATATTGTTGATCACTAGTCATAATATTTTATTTGATAATAACTTATCCTAAGTATTTCTAATAGATTTGTTTGGATAAATTTTTAGATTTTGGATAATCAATGATCATGTTCATAAGAAAACTAATAAAAAAAAGAAGTATAAAGGTCAAATCTTATAAAGATTATCTTGGTTGAAGTGACAGACCACTAAGATATTTATTTTGAGTTTAACTTAAGTATTTCATTTTTATTTTGTCTAGAATATTAAGTTTGACTAAAATCACTTTTGTAATACACAAAAATTTAATTTTATCTAAATTAATCATCTTAAAAAAATGTTTAATTTTATAATATTTTTTATTATCTTACCTTGGCAATCTTAAAAACTATTTTAATTGATCATATATTTGGAAATCTTTTTTAATTATCGTATTATAAAAAGTATATTGTAATAATAATAACTAATTAGTAAAATAATAATAATAATTCCAATAAGAAAAACTAATTCTACTTTACACTTTAACTTAAACCAAAAGTAACTATTGAGTGAGGAGGAAACTAATTGAATTAGATAGGGGCATGACCCTTGATTCCATTAAATCAATTTTAAACTAGTTCTCATAGTGCATGCAATTAAATCTCAAATGAAGTAGGAGGAAACCAACTCCATTACGTAGCTACCTTTGAAATATGGACAATAGTCTATAAAGAGATAAACACAAGTAGAATACACCATATTGGATTAAAAAGTAATTCTTTATTCATGTTGTTTAATTCAGAATTGGAGTGATTTCCACAGTCTGATCATACAATTTTGCGATCAAACAATTGTTGTCTCATCTGTCTTTTTTAAATGCTAATTCAATTAGTTATTCAATCTCACAAATTTATAACCACAAAAACTACATTTAATTTACATGTAAGATCTAAATCCAATAATTGGATCATGATTAAGATATAACAGTCAATATTAAATCTTATCTTCTAAATAATGCAAGTTTAATCCCAATCATCCAAGAGCACAATTTTCTCAATTGAATGGTCCAAGATCCTTACGATTGTGTAGATCCTATGTATGACTATTTCAACCATTATTATAAGTTATTATAGTTTGAATTTAAATAAATTTTTTTAATTAAAAAATGTATGCTAATGGAAGTAGTATGATTATTTTGGTGAGTTTGATAACTACTTTTAAACAAAATTGATTGATAATTCTTAAACAAAATTGATAGATAAAATTTTTACAAAATTTAAAGAAAAAAATTCAAGTCACAATATTCAAGTTGTCAGTAGCCAATGCTCATCGACACTTTCTTATGTTATATTTTTTAGTAATCAAACTTCTAATTTCTACTTTCTTTTTAAATCAACTAAGTTAATTTTTTTATTTTTAATTGATTCAATTAAGATACTTATGTCTCATTAAGTATTTCACTAAGCATATGATTTTTGTTTGTATTAATTTTGAATTTATGTCATAGAATTATTATTTTTGTTATCAAGTTTATTTCATTATTTTGAATTTATGCCTTTTGGAGAAAGATTTATATTGATTGTATTTTATTTTTGTCTTATTTTTATTGATAGTAGATGTAAGCTTAATTTTAGTTAAATCATTTAAAAATCATTGGAGTGCATTTTAATTCTTATTTATTTTTGTATTTCATAATTTTTTAAAAAGTAATTATTAAAAATAAATTTAATATATTTTAAATAAAATTAAGATTAGTACAAATTTGCTTTTAGATATTTGCTTAAGTTTATTAAAAATTAACTTAAAAATTTTTTTAAATATTTTTAAGAAATTAAAATTTTTATTCCTATTAATTTACCTCACTTTTATTGGACTATATATTATTTTTAACTTTTCCTTTCCTAGCCTAGCAAGAAAACAATATAATCGTACCTTATGGTAAATAAATATCATACTCAACCAAGTGCTCACGTTTTACATTATAGACTATTCACTCTTTATTTGATTGGATTGTGTTTATATGATGCAAGATACCTTATTATACTAACATTAAAAATTCATTACTACTCTAAGTTTGTGAAAAGGTAATAGTCATATTGCTTATGATAATAAAGATTGTATTATATGAACAACTTAATATATCTATATAGACCCTAAATTGTGAACTCTGATTACTTGTTTGATTAATTAAAATAGGTAGTCATATTGTACGATGGACTTATCATGCGATATGATAAAAAGTTTTATGCATTTTAATATTTGTTTTAGCTTCATTTCAATATATGCTTAAGTGATTTATAAACTCTAATAATTCTAATACAATTTAGTTGAAATACAAGTTAAATTTACTTAATTTCTTATGCAAACTCATGAGGAATTTAAGAACCAAGATAGGTATACATGAATTGAATCAAGATGTATAAGAATTATAAAAAAGTGAATGACCTTAAGCGCACTTGTAGTTTGGTTTAGGTTTTGATAATTTACAACCTTCAAGCAAGTCATGATGAGCTCAAGATGGATGCCATCTCATTAAGAACCAAGATCAATTGCTTTTTTCTTGTAAAAGTTAAACCATTCTTAATTGGTCATCAATATATTTGCTCAAAGTTTTTAATTGCATATCCTTCTCATAATAGCACATTAATGCACACAAAAATATTATTTCATTATTATCAAATTTCATCAAGAACATGAGATTAATAGAATCAAGTTACTAACATATAAACCCTTTAGTATCAAATCAAAGATGCTAAATCTTAATCCTTAACTTTTGTCAAAGGACTTACCATTTTGGATTTTTTTTTATTTATACTTTTTTTGTTGTATCACTTATTCTCCTTTAAACAATTTTAAGATTGGTTATATTAACTATGATAGTGTGTTCAGAAAGTCATCCTTATTCTTTCATTGAAGATTAGAATTTCTCTTATAATTTTATACTTAAGTCCTTTTCAAAATATTTTATCTTTTTAATGTAGATCAATATAATGTCATTATTTATCATCAAAAAATATCTTCATATTTAAAGGTTATTACAAATATTGTAACTTTTAATGAAATGTAAATAATTATTCTTCAATATAATTATCGTGCTACTTCACCTTATAAAAGAGTGAAGAGTGGCCAACACTTAGTCATGCCTTCTTCACTATAGTCCATCCCCTCGAATGAAAAAAGATTCCATAGCAACAAAGATATCAACATTTTTTGAAGTCTTTTTGTAATATATCTTATTGATAATAGGACGCTATGTATGCCAAATTCAATGAAAAATATCAAATGATTTCGTAATGTTCAAAGTGAAGGGTAAAGTTAATGGACTAATATAAGTGGTGGAGGATGATCATAGTTGAAGGAATTAGATAATTCAAAATCTGTTCGAAACTTCAGCTCAAAACTTTTGGATGAAACGCAACTACCAAACTGAATTGAAATCATGTCTGATTTGGGCCGATTCGCTCAGACCAGCCTGTTCTACCCTGCGCCGAGCGCCAGTTCTTACCGGATAGGGTTAGCCGTTCCACGTCAGAATTGTTTTGGAACAGGGAGGCGGATTTGTACGCGCCGGAGAGCAGTCGACTGCTGCAGCCGGCAGCTGGGTCGATCCGGCCGCTTGGTGCTACGAGCGGCGTCAGACCTAGGAAACATCAGCTGTCGGTCGGCTTGGCCGATCTAGATCCTACGGTGAGGGGACCACGGCGGTCTGTATCTAAAAAGTAAAATTTTATTAGTTTTTATTGAAAACGAGTAATTAATAATATATATTTATATATACAAAAAAGGAGTTTTATAGCTATCCTTTATATCCTCTCCTCCCAAAGTTATAAATAGTACTTGCAACCCCCTTCTCCGCCTTCTCCCTCCCGAGAAATGTGGACAGGTCGTTTAGCTCGCCCAATTCCCACCTCTCCCTCTGCTCCTCTTCCGCTTTCTTCTTCACCGACATGCCCTTCTACGGCTGTGTACACCCGGTTAATAATCGAATCTTTGGGTTTCTTTAGCTTCACATCCACCTCCCACATCTTCGATCTCTCCCTTCGCTCTCCCTCATCCTAAAAACCTGTCTCTCATTGGTGGATTCGGGTCATGGGGGCAATGGCAGTAACCGATCTTGTGCCGTCAAAGCCATTGATACGGAGGCAGTTCTCAACCGGATCGATCAAGAGGAGTGGGAAAGTCATCTTCCGACGTCAGCTTTCATTTGATCACAAGCTGAGCAAGGCCATTCGATTCTCTTTTGGCCGCCAGTCGTCCATGGATCCCAATCGGCGCAGGACGGGGATCAGGGAAGATCTGTCGGTGCCGGAGAATCTGGATTGCACAATGCAGCTCCTGTTCATGGCCAGCACAGGGAACACGTCAGGGGTGGAAGAACTCCTGAAGGACGGGATTGACGCTAATAGCATTGATCTCGATGGGAGGACTGCTCTTCACATTGCTGCTTGCGAGGGGCATCTCGAGGTCGTTAAGCTGCTGCTCAGCTGGAAAGTTAATATCGATGCTAGAGATCGGTGGGGAAGCACGGTGGTTATCCTTTCTTTCTCTTCTGTTCGTCCCCGTGACCGTTACGTTTGACCTGAAAGGGCGTGATTTTGATTGCGGGTTTCGAATCTTAAGAACTGCTAACATGCAGGCCGCCGCAGATGCGAAGTTTTATGGTCACAATGAAGTCTTCAACATACTGAGGGCTAGAGGGGCCAGAGCTCCGGTATTCCGTTAAAAATTTTGTTTGACTTATTCAATTCCTTTTGGCAACACCTTCAGCTTTTGATTCACTATATTGCGTTATTATGCCGCTTCAGAAAATTAAGAGAACTCCAATGACAGTCTCTAATCCTGGTGAAGTTCCTGAATATGAGCTTAGCCCTGGTGAGATCCAGTTTCGTCGCGGCGAGGAAGTCTTGAAGGCATGTTTAACATTCACAATCGTTCAAGCTTGTTTCGTGAGTACAATATGGATTGCATGATATATAGTTGATCTATTCGATAGAATTTATTTAGCGTGACTTATTTGCCTTTTGCATTGTGCAATTGAGCATGAATTTATTGTGACCTGTCAAATAGGCATCCTCTACTTTTGAAGAAATGATGAGATTTGAAAAAGAACCATAAATGGTATTATCATGGAGAGTTCTTATGATTGAAATTTTGCAGATGCAGAATAAATCTGAGAAAACAAGGAAGAAAAAGGTGTTCATTAAAACTCAATTTTAGTGGATGAAGAAAATATTTTTTTGACTGTTTCCAAAGAACGGATGGGAAAAAACTATTAGTGGAAGAAAGCTTTTCTCTTTTTGCTATTTTCTAAGGAAAAGAAATACTAGACATGGCTGTTCATTACAATTTGATTGAAGGGAAACGGAAGATTCCACTTTATTCAAAATAAACAAAAAAGCCAATAATTTAACAACTATTTATTTTATCTTAATTTTGTTAAATTTTCCGTTCATTCATGCTTAGTTAAACTTGTTTTGAAAATTTTAACTTTGTTTTTGGTCAAATTTTTCAAAGACAGCAATGAAAATATAGTTTCAGGACCAGTTAAATAGCATATATTGGAGATTTTCCAGTTGCCTGATCTAATGCATTTCAAGTTTTGTTCCTATTCTTTAACCAACATGTTTGGTGGTTAATGTTCTTCCAGAATCCTCTTTTGGCTTCTATGCTTGTTGAGTTTATACATTGCAGAATACAAAATGTTATAGAGTTCACTTTCTCAAACCTTCACTAGACACTCTTCTATTAAACACCCTTGTCAAAGTCTTTATTTTTCAAGCCCATCTTGCACATCCAGTCTATTGGTGTATTTTTGCTTTCTTGGCTTCCTCGGTGCTTTGGTCATAGTTTTTCCTTCTTTTCTTGGGTTTCACAGAAAATTCTTTGTCATTATCCTTATTCCTTTACTCACTCTCTTGCATGATTGTTCATAATCTTTGTGACTCTTCGTCCCCTAATTCTAAAACAAATCTCTTTCGCTCTTCCATCCAAACCCAGAGTAGAATTTCTGCAAGAAAAAAAAACTTTTCCTTCTACTTTCTTGTTTGCACGTTCATTAAAATACGGTGTCGACACTTGGATCCCAGGATTTTTCTAGAAGGCTTGTAAAGAATATCTTCTTGGGTTGCGACTGAGACTTTTAACTGCTTGTTTCCTTGGAATCTCATGACTTGTCCCATCTTTGAGGGAGCAATGAAGAAGGTAAGAATCAATTTTAGTGGAGATGAAGCAAAAAATGTGCTCAACTCTCCAGAACACCAAGAGCAAGGTGAATCATGGTTAAAGTAATGGCTGCAACAGCCTTGCTTTTATATCTTTTTTGAGGAAAACAAAGCATGGCATCTGCTGCGTATCTCGAGGTGTATCATTCCTAAAATACCATAAGTAGATCTCAATGGACGAAAGTATCCAAATCTGACTTTCCATTGAGTGGCATGTGTCTCTAAACCTTTTCAAATTGCTTTGAGTTATCATCTCATGATAGGGTTATCATGAATGCCGGTCCATTGTTCATGTGCTGACGTATGTAGGTAACATAGAATAATCACTCTACATTACATCTTAGATAGTTTGTGTTGTGACAATTCATGGAGTAGAAACTACAATGGTATTTCAAGAGGTCAAGACACTCATTGAATAAAAATATTTCATTTAATTTTTAGCAAAAGAAATAATTATTGACAACTTTCACAGCCAGAAGGCCTTAGATCTCAAATTTTTGCTTGAAGACTTGCAAAGAATATCCTCTTGGGTTATGATTGAAACTCTCAATTCTACATTTCCTAGAATTTTGTTGACCAAGGCTATGTTTGAGGATGGAATGACTGAGGTCTAGAGGAGAAGAAACAATTTTAATAAAAATGAAGCAGAAAATGTGCTCAACTCTCTTGAATACTGAGAGTAAGGTGAAGCATAGTTAAAGAAATATTTATAACACCCTCACTCTTATAGCTCTTTTTAGGAAAAAAATGTGTAATATCCCCTACAAATCTTGAGGCACATTGTTCCTAAAAACACCTTGAGCAGATCTCAATTATCGAAAGTGGTCAAATCAGCCTCTTCATTGAATGACAGGTCTCTAGGCATTTTTAAATTGCTATGATTTATCACCACTTAATAAGTTAATAATGAGTGACGATTCATTGTCGATGTGTTGACATATGCACGTAATATAGAATGATGGATCCAAGTTAGCATCTCAGATAGTTTGTGTAGTGATAATTCATAGAGTAGTAACTACATCAGTATTTCAAGAGGTTAAGACACTCATGAAAAGAGAATATTTCATTTAATTTTTAACAAGTGTTATAATTGTTAAGAACTATGATGAGCCGATGTTCTTATGCAAACAATAAAAAAGTAAATAATATGGTCCTAAACCTCTTGTGACTTATCAGGGAAGTTTGGCGAAGTTGCTCTCTGCAACTCAACATTTGTACCTTACATTTAAAGTCATTTACGGAATCTCGCTATGAACAACCAAATTAAGGACTGCGCCAGGACTATTCACTTGTGTGGTCTAAGAAGCTCATTATCTAAGAGTTTAGGGATGTACCAAGACTTTCACTTTGTGTGGCCTAAGTAGCTCACTATTAACAGAGTAACCATGACTTTTCTTGATAAAGGTTTGATAAGTAAAATGTTCGCACGAGCTCTAATGATTTACTTGTTACACAATCTCACTGTAGATCAACTTGACAGCCTTTCAATAGGTCTGCTCATAGTCGATACCCCTTGAAGAGGTGTTCAGCAAAAATCTCAGTTTGAATCTCGAACAAACAGTTCTCTACTTCTTCGAGCTCCCTTAAAGCATTATTTTTCAAAGTGTCATTTTGCTTATGTTGTGATTTGAAGAGTTTGCCATTACTTCTATACCTATTCATCCTTAAAGGGTTTTTTTCATCTATAGAAGCTCCTCAATAAATTAAGACAGCTATGTTTTTCTGCATGGCTGTCTACTATAAATTCAAACACCAATTTAGAGTAGACATTGACTATTGGCTCCTTCCTAGCTCTATAAGAAGGCTCATAATCGCCCCTTTAACATCTCCAACCTTGGCTCTCTTGTAGTTGCTAGGTAATCAGTCTCCAATAGGCTTCCTTGTTCCAACGGCAACTTCATCTTTAGTAGGGTCACCATCACTACAGGAGGCTCTTGGACATCCTTCTCATTTTTAATATTTAGTTTAGTAGCCAAAGGAGACAAAAGAATGTAGCTTGTTATAGTCTCAAGCATGGAAATTGTCCTAATGATTACTCTAGATAGCTAACCTTTTGCAAAATGCTTAAACTCATCAAGGGTGGCTTGTTTTGGATCCAACTTTCTCTTCTTTAGCAATCAAAGCCAGTAGCTGTGGTTCCCTTTTTGTCCATGGGATTAAATTACTTGCATATGAACCTTCAAGTACCAAACCGAAAGTTCTAGGTAATAATCGCTATCATTTGTTAGAGGTTTGACCAGTTTGGACTCTTTATTTAGACTGGATTGGTTGCACCACTTTATTCTCCTGAGACTATTTTAAGATTGGCTATATCGACCATGATAGCACATTGAGGAAGCCATCCTTCATTCTTTTTTTGAATGTTAGTGTTTCTCTTATAATTTCATTTTTGAGACTTATCTTGAGCGTCATGTTTTTTTTAAATATTGTTCATAGTAATATCATCGTTTATAACTAGAAAATATCTTTGGTTTTAAACATGGCTTGTTGAAAATATTATAACTTTGGGTTGTATTGATGCAAATATCTGTCTAAAATATTCTTATTTCACTTTTGGGTATCATAGCTTGTGTTAAATTATTGCTGCTGTTTGTGCTCTCTTAAAGTTTTTCTCGATACCATGATGCCAGGTGGAACAACAATTATTGCAAATACACTGTTTTCTTATATTGTTTATTTCACAGGATAACAGTAATTACAAGTTTTGCTTCCTTAAATGTGTTCATATTTTTTCATCTTATGTAAATTTGCCAGGGCGAGTATCAAGTGGCTAAGTGGAATGGTACAAAGGTCTCTGTGAAAATCCTTGACAAAGAAAGTTATTCGGATCCAGATAGTATGTAAGTGCCACATCAACATTAATTAAACCATAGCAATATGTTTGTTTCCTGCATTCAGCTATGCATAGACGTCTCAGAAAATCTCGTTTGCACCCTAAGCACTTAACGTTAACCAATATAATTTTGTGTATTGAAATGAGTGTGGAGAATGGATGTGCATTAGAGAGAGCGAGAGAGTAAGAAGAGCATGGAATAAGCATTAGTCTATCCAAAAGCAGGAATTGGAGTTCAATTTTTTGTGAAAAGTCAGACAATACATTTTGTTCTTCCATTTACTAATTCCTTGATGTGCTGGTGAGCAAACTCGTGCCACTGCGAAAACTGTCACATGAGTTCTAATACTTAATAATATGTTTTGAAAGAGCTGCTGTGGACAATGGGTTGTTAATTTTTTCACTTTTAGGGGTGCATACTTCTAAGCTATGTTCTAAAACTCCTTTGGACAGAATACATTTTAGAGAAACTCCTCCATATCCTAACCTCTTGGCCAATAACAATTCAATAAATTATTTCCACTTTAATGTATTTACTTGTAACTTGTGCAATCTTTCATTTGGTGTGTTTTTGCAGAAATGCTTTCAAACATGAGTTGACTTTACTGGAAAAAGTACGGCATCCTAATGTAGTTCAGTTTGTAGGAGCTGTCACTCAAAACATTCCCATGATGATTGTTTCGGAGTACCATCACAAAGTATGTTCCATCTTTGATTCATTAATTACCAGGTGAACTTGAGTTCAAGTTTCTCATTGGCAGCTTCTAAAAACTGAAGCTTTTCTTTTCTGATTAAACGTCTGCAGTATGAGTTCAAGTTTGTATCTTAACACAATTTTTAAGTTTCACTGCTCTATAGTGCCTCACTACATTCTGTTATGCAAAATCTTAGAATTGTTTTTGGTGCTCATAACGTGCTGGAAATAATCAAATTTGATTCCATACATTATTACTAGTTATACTTCAAATTCAACACTTTTTTATATCTATACCATGGTTACATTTTGTGTTCCCATGATCACAGACTTAACTCTACCCATACATCAAGTGCCACAAAAAAGTATGATTGTTCCAAGTTGTGATCATGTCATTGTGGAACTTTTCTTAAACATATGCTTAAAGTTTGTTCTTTGCCAAGTGAAAGACTAAAGCGTAATGTATCCTTAAATTGTTTCTTGCATTTAAACTCTTGGAATTCCTTGTTCTCTAAATGCCAGGGTGATTTGCGGAGTTACCTTCAAAGAAAGGGACGTTTGCAACCACACAAAGCTCTTCGATTTTCCCTTGATATTGCAAGGCATGTCGTATTCTAACTGCCAATAGGGCTTATTGTTGTGCCAATTTCTTCCACACGGCATGGCTTTTCTATATTAAATATTGATGAACTTGTATTGTGTTTTGGAGATATTGTTCAATAGTTGGTGCCATAAGCATGCCTATGTCATACTTGAAACACAAGTCAGTTGTTGCACATTTCTTTCATGTTTTATCCATTCATGCAGCAGATTGGCATGCACAAAACATGGACGAGGATGTCTAAATCATTTTTTCAATGCTTTCACAATTTTGCAGATGTTTGTCAGAAGGTTTCGTGTTTATGTCCCTATGCAAAATAGATTTGGATTTCAAATGGTTGATTTCCATTATATTAACCAAAAGTTTATAGAATACAAATGCCACAGTCCGTCTTACTAATAGAATTGTCTTGTTATTTGCTGATTTTTCTTTTCTTTTCAGGGGTATGAATTATCTCCATCAGTGCAAACCAGAACCTGTTATTCACTGTAATTTAAAGCCAAAGTAAGATGACTACTTACTTGCGCTAATTTGTATATTTTGTTGATTTCAAGTTGAAATTTGTCTCATTGTTTATGTACTCTGCTTTACTATTTCAAGTTTTGGTAAGGTGCCAGAAATGTTTTGCTGGATAATGTGGGTCAATTGAAGATAGGAGGTTTTGGCTTGACCAAGCTATCAAAGGTATCAGCTGATAAATTCAAGTTAGCTCACCCCAAAAATGATATTCTCAATTTAAGTAAGTTTTATGTTTTCATACAAGTTTTTGCTTTCTATTTGAGTTCTTGTACACTTTTTTTTTTTTTTTTGCATGCTTTGGCTTGATCATCTATATGCTGTACTTGCTTATCATCAATTGGCTATACCTGTTGTTACGATTTAGAAATTTGTACAACCATGGAATTTGATGGAACTTTTTATGTACATATTTTTATGTACATGTACGTGTGCTCAGCCTTATCAAGACTTGTGTGTAAGAGCCTTTGCCCTATAAGTTGGAGATACATTGATGGATTTGCATGCTATTTTATACTTACATTGGTGACTCTACGATAGAATTCTTTTAAATCAGGATTAAATCCACCCTAATTTAATTTGTCCTGTCATATCTTATTTACTTCCCAAATTTTTTCTTTTTGCCCCCAAGTACTTTAAGGAATCTCATCTATATCATGTTAATTAGAAGAACTGCAGTCTAGTCCAAATTTTCTGTAACCTTGGTGGCACCATTTTTCTTTTACTTTTTTGGACAATTAGGAAACGCATTTTAAAAGCAATTGAAACGATTAGATAATGATATTTTATAATAAATAATCCAGTTTTTTTTTGTTGTTATAACTCAGGAAATTCACTATGTTGCTCATTTCACCTACAAACTCCTAATATCATTGATGATGCCACCATACCAAAAACCAGCCATACCAGTATTAAGAACTAGAATGCTGCTGCGCCATTATGACTTGCTGGTTTACTGCTGTTTTCTCTTCCAAAGTTCTCATTGAGCCTTTTTCCAAAGAGTGGTATATCTTGAGGATTTCAAGATTTTGAATGTTATACTGATAATGTAAAGATTTGATGCTGAATTATAAAATAAAAAAATATGCATTATTATGTCACTAAAAATTCAAAAATAGTATTTTTGATATATTTTAACATTTCTAATATTCTTGATAACTGATTCTTGCATCTTAGATCTAAGTTTTGTTATAAAAGTTTAATTTTCTTAAATATTTAAAACAAAAACGTGCTTCCCATAAATGCCTTGTTGCATGTGATTTTTTGATTTGGTTCCTTTGTTTCTTTACTTAAACTTGGTTATTTTTGGTAAATATATTTTGTCTAATTTCTTTAGGTAAGATGTGTGGTGTGGCTAATAACATAAAAATGTCCCTAGAATTTTGTTAATAGATTTACATCAAATGAAAGCCTATGGTTGGGCCTTATATATTGTTTAGACGGATACACATTAAACCAAAGTCTTTTAGTCAATGGTTGAAAGTCATAATAACTGTATAAAGTCTAATATCATATTCAACTTACAATATGAGACTAATCCAACATCATATTCAACAATGTCTTAGTAATAAGTTTTCCATATTCAACACTCTCACATTTAACTTTGAAATCTTTTTAACTAATCGAGTTGAATGCAGTGTAGAATATTGAGGATAACGATTTGGTCCACCATGCCTTTTGCACTACAAGTGGATTATCCATCAAGTATTCCATCAATGATGGCCAGTTTATGAGAGCCATGTATCATTCATAAGAATGACATCTAAATAGTTCTATAAAAGCTTATCAATACCATCAAATATCATTTATGTGATAACTTTTGAATAGCATGGAGATATTGACATTCCGTCATTGCTTGATATTTGAAAGTATTTGCTATATTTCAATTGTATTCTACTTTTGTCATCTATACAGGTTGCATCTCATGATATCTTGAGACTTGTTCAAATAAAAGCATGGGTTATTAGTGGGTCATTTGGATACATGCAAAATCAGTTGGTTTTGTTCCATAATCGATCAATGTGGAGATCAATAGGAAGGTTACCTTCTAGAAATTTTCCTAGACTGCCCTTTTAGGTTTTAGACCACTCTGGAGAACATCCAAGTATGATCTAGTTGACGCGTACGGTGATTTCCATAGGCTGCTATAAGTAGTCAGCACAAACTGACCAGTGTAGTCCAGTCCATCACTTGGGACAGTTTCTATAATAGTTATTAGGTTTTGTTTTTTTTTTTTTTTAGTTTTGGAGAGTTGTACACAAGTCTGGAGGTCATAATACCTCCTGAAACTTATTGTTGCGATTGTGTTTCTAACTAACAAGAAGTGTTCTTTCTGTTTGTAACGTTAGAGTTGAGATTTTAAACAGATTCCTCTCCCAACACTTTTCTGTGAAGTTTTTGTGGTGATATTTCAAAGAGAGATCACAATTTGCATTCATTGGTGGTTGCAAGGATTTATTGTGGTATAACTTGTGACAATAATTTAAAGTTTGTTTTAGGTGCTTCCATCTTCTTTTCATCATTTAAAATTTTCTATCTTCTGCATAAACTATTTTAGTATTTTTTTCTTTAATGCATGATCTAGAGTATCTTTTTTTAAGCATAGTTTTGAATTGTTTTACTCTGGATTTATATGCTATATCTTATGGGAATTAAAGGCCATTAACCCCTAAAATGTCTGCATACTCTGAAATGATCCCTAGAAAAAGTTATTGAGGTTCAAGTTGATGAAAATTTTGTTTTTGCTAAAATTTCCTGCATACTTGAAGTATTTTCTTATTGATTTAATACAAGTGTTACATGTGAAAATGTTGTGAAATTGTGCTCTATTTATAATAGAACAAACACTCATTAATCCAACAAAGTGTCATGGCAAATCCCTACTATTGAAAACAATCATTCTTAAACTTGCAAACAATCATGACCTACTATTGAATTCCATTATAACCTTTACACATCTATTTTGAAAAGTTTTCCTTGCAAATCCACTTTTAAAATATTACTACCACACGCCCTCGTACAACAAAAAATCTCCTAATTCTTGAGACACTTGTAAAATTATAATTTTATTCCTCACAATCTTTTGTACAAAATTCATTTTAAATCTCTTTACAAAAATTTTAGTTTTCCACATTCACACAATCATCCATCAATGGTCTTAGACTAGGTATCATAACATCTTTATATGTTCTAGTCCACTTCAATTGCTATGAAAGTGATTTGTAATGATCTTATCCCCATCAAGTTGATATTAGAGCATCACAATGCTCTTGTTTCATCAAATGAATGCCCAGGATTGAGCTAGACATATTCTTATATAGATACCTATCTCAAAATCTTAAACCTATAAATAGAAGTCACATTAATTATATATTAGGACTCTTGACATTATATTCAATCAATAATGTAAAACTAATCTTTATTTTACATAACAAGTATTATATAAAGCCTATGCCTTTTTTGAACATAATATTTACAACTTTTGGATATTAAACAACTCAAATTATTAATGCTATCATTCCTTCCTTGAACGTCCTCTCCATGCATTTTGCTAATAATTAGAATAGTTTTAAGTCCAATTGCCTTTCAATGTCAAACAATATTTTGCATGACAGGTATATAAACATGAAACCAACATTTTTGTATCATATTCTATGTATTAATTTGCTGTCACTTAACTTGTTGATCCAATTGTTCATTTCTTGTATATGACAGGTATATACTCAGCACCCGAGATTTGCAGGAATGAAATCTTTGATGGTAGTGTGGACACTTACTCTTTTGGAGTGATTCTTTACGAGGTTTGCTTCATTGGTTTTAGTTCTAAATATTAAATTACTAAGTTTCCAACCTAAAGCTATATGCATTGAATATCAGCATGCATAATATTAATGCGGAGGACATCATACAGTTTTTCTAAACTTGTATAAGTTGCATTGTGATTAACTCAAGCATCCATATTGTAAACTACACAATACCTGCTTAGGTCATATTTCTATAACAGGTATTAAATTTGTGTAATTGGGTTTTTGATTAACTATTTGTAAGGGTTTTCCTATACTAGTAGTTGTTGATCAAGTATGAGTCATCACATGGATGTTTTCATTTGGTGTTTATATATCAATTGTGCTTTGTGAATCCATTGGATCATGATTGATTATGAAAGATAATAGTTCCTTCCCACTGTTTTCTCCATCTTGGAGTTCTATTTGTGGAGCAGTTAATTTTCCTCACATCTTACCCCATGTGATAGCTTATATCATCTCATTCTACACATTTAACTGCCACCTTTCCCCTTCTTGTCCTACATTATTTTTGTTGTTCTACTTATTTTTTCCTTCTTTTGTGAACTTTACAAGATTTGTTCAATACAACAGGGGACTCATATAGTTCAATCATGGAATGTTTTGGGGGAAGCATTTTCTTCTTTCATATAATAAAATAATAGATGATATATCCATATTAATGTAAAGTTCTATGGTCCATTTTCCTTAGCTGCATGTTTTGGTTACTATTTGCATAATATCATGAAGATGAACTATGTGACCCAGCATTTTTATCCATTTGTTCAATTTCATCTGTGCTGCATTTGACGTTAAACTTAAATGGTGTTGTTTTTAATGGTGCTGTACTGTAAGTGTTCATGTTCTACGTTCTAAAATGTCCTGATCTTTAAATTTTTAGATGCCAGGATTTTATAGCAATATTGATTTAATTTAAATTTTGAATTTTTGATATAGTTTGGTGGGAGATAGTAAAATATTTTATGTGGATTATGAGATAATAATAAATTTGGTATTAATTTTAAGATATAGTAATATTTTGAAATAATTAATTTTTTAAGATTTAATTAATTAAAAAAATTTTAATGAGGTGGGTTAAGATATTGGATGTCAATTATGCAACTAATGGTATATTTGATGGGAAGCTAACAACAGACGACCTGTTGGATGATAATGCTTGTAATTAATTGAAATATTATTATATCTATTGGAACTTTTGGGCACAAATATTGAGTGGCACAAAAGAGTTTGTTCTCAATGCATTGGAAGATACTAAAACATCAGCTTAATAATATAGAAAATAATTGAGTAAAGGTCATGTGCGTTAATTTTCAAAATGGGAATTTGATAGGCTTTGTTCATCCTTTCACTCATGAATATAAAGTTGTAAAAATATTATTAAATTTAGATACATATACTATTCTTTTAGTAACTATGAGAGATATATGTAGAGATATCATTGGACCATAGATTTAACTCGTGTTTTTATCATTTGACTTTTCATATGGATTTGTTTTTTACTTACGAGCAATGTGATGATGGTTGCATTTTCAAGAAAAACAATGAAGAGCATAAGATAGTTGATCTTTACATAATAGAGTTAACAACTCATAATGACAAGATTAGAACATTAACTAGTTTTAGATATGTACAATGTATGAAAAATCTTGTTTATTTGAGTATTCTCAAAATACAAGATCGATAGAAGGTTTCTATAGAGGGTGAACTC
Source organism: Vanilla planifolia (assembly GCA_023846275.1). NCBI lineage: Eukaryota > Viridiplantae > Streptophyta > Magnoliopsida > Asparagales > Orchidaceae > Vanilla > Vanilla planifolia. Next base: position 8,017,947 of record CM043867.1, read on the forward strand.
TATGTTGTAAAAAAAAATTTAGGAAAGTTGTTTAATTTCATTATTTTTTTGTTATTTTGGAGAAGAATTGTGAATTAAAAAAATTGAATAATTACATAATTTTAAAGGTACAATTGTAATTCATGAACATATTGGTGCATGAATGAGGAAAAGATTTAAATGAGATCACATGATGTCTTAAAGTCAATGCTACCTATCATAATAGTATGTAAGATGATGAGACGATAATTTTGGTGGTACCAAATTGTTTTTAGTAGTAACAATGCTCTGTTGGTTTGGAGCAAATTTGATTGAATGATGTTTCATTTGCATTAAGTCTCGAAGGAATATAAGTTTTGTGAGATTTTACATTACTTAGCTCTGTGAGGATTTAAGAGCTTGTAGCGTAGCTTAAAGAGAAGTCAAAGATGTTGTATTTTGATAATAGCAATAATATTGGATCAAACAAAAAGATTGTTAAAATTTTATCTTGATATTGGTATAATCTCAAATTTGGATTTTTGATATAGTTTGTTGGAAAATAAGAAACCATTTGAATATTTGGATTATAAGTTTGTTTTTTTTTTTTTTGAATATTTGGATTATAAGTTTGTACAATAAACTTGGCATGCTTATTAAGATTCATATCTTGTAGCAATTAATTGTTTAAGATTTAAACAATAATCAAAGATCTAAGGCCACGGCTAAAGATATTGGATATTGTTATGCAATTTTTAGTATATTTCATGAAAGATGACACTAGCAGATCTATTATAAAAGATATTGCTCTTTGTGCATTGGAAGAAATATAAGCATCTTTAGTTTCAATAGGAGTGCAGATGAAAAAAAAAACACTGTGCTTGGGTCTTGAACTTTAGTTTCAATAACTTGGTAATCGAGTTACATCATAGTATGTTGTTAATACATGATGATAATATTCTTTGATTTAGAAGTCGAGATATTTGATATTTCATTTAGTTAGATCTTTTTTCATTTTGATGAACCTTCTTGACCAGAGAAAATTTGTAGTGCTTGTTTTATGCTAAGGATTTTAGTATAATCTATGAATTGTAATATGTTTTTAACTTTTTCCATTTTATATATTACTATTATTGCTTTTTTATTAGTGGGCCATCTTCCTTTCATGTGAACTTAGGCATTATTTGTGGCTGATCTATATAAATCTTTGTGCCCTTTCGTGTGTAAAATCTCTTTAGGTTATGATCTTGTTGTTGATCTGATCCATTGGTTCTTCCAAACAATGCATCATTCATAAGACTATCAAACCATATAATTCTTTTCTAAAGTCTACACTAAACTTCCTTTAAGATGAAATGTTGATTGTTAGCTTTAATTTCTCACTTAATGTTTGAAAGAGATGGATTACATACTTTCTTGTGGAATTTACTAACGCACAAATCTTTCTTTTGCTGAGTTCAGATGATTGAAGGAGCGCAGCCCTTCCATAACAAGGCCCGTGAAGATGCCGTAAAACTGATTTGTTTGGAAGGGAAAAGACCCCATTTGAAGTACAAATCAAAAAGCTATCCTGTGGAACTCAAGGAGTAAGACAATGTTTTAAAGGCCATATAATAACTAATTAAATCACTTTCTTCCTTCAAAGGTTAACTTCAAGTTTATTGGGTTTTTTCATATTTTAGACAACTTAATCTTTTGGTTCTCCCTTTAATCTTCTTTCTTGTCATCATTCATTCACTTGTTAAGCTCTTAGGCTTGTTTGGATGACAAAGTCATATAAGTTATTTCCTGCAGGTTGATTGAAGAATGTTGGGACCCAGATCCTTCAATGAGACCCTCGTTTTCTGAGATAATTGTTCGATTGGACAAATTAAATGTACAATGTGAAAAAGGACGATGGAAGGACACGTTTAAACTTCCTTGGTATGCTCTTATTTGCTCTTTTATACAAGCCTTTGTAATTAATCATATTAGCTCTCATTTGCTCTCTTATTCTATTAGGATTGACAGGTTATAATCATCTACTTAGTTTCATAGGAAAGTTGATCGAATACTAGTTTGGAAATTTTATTATAATTTTCTCTTATATCCCTTGTATTATGCCTTAGTTTCTGGATTAGCAACTTCAATGGTGGAAATTATTTGTGCTCATTTTTTTGGGTTGGACCTGAGCTTCCTCATCTTGACTTAGCTACTCAACTATGGCTGTCATGGTGTGCTTAAGCTGCACTAAAGATGTTGAGTGTCATCACAGAGATCAATTTCACTAGGAAAATGATTGGATTTTGGCTCGAATTTAGATGTCACAATTAGATTGAGCATAACCTCAATTGAATCAAAGCAGTTTAGAATTGGGTCAAAATAATTATGTCTTATGAATATATTCATGTATGCATTAATGTAAAATATATTTAAGCACATAAATAAATGAATCTATAGAATCATAGTAGCATATGTTGCTATTAGAGCTAAGTTTGGCTAGATAAGGAGTCAAGTTTGATTGAAATCAAATAATCGTTTTGTTAATTATTTTCATGGGTCTCTTATAGTTCCTATGATGGCTACGTAGAGTTTTGGTGACTTGAAGGGTGCCTTGACGTGCTTAAGTTGCATGGATCGCATAATTGTTGTTCAATATGACCTCGACTTAGCCTGAACATTTTAGAGTTGGAGTTATGGACTATCGTAAAACCCTCGCTCGAAGGGGGTATTGCTAAATGTAAATGAAATTAGATTTAATCACATATTATTAGTCTAGTATAATGTTAAAATTTTAATATATAGTTAATATGACTCCTATTATAGTTTTAAAGTTTTTATTACCCACCTATTGATACATTTGACTTATCATAATCCCCCACCACTTTAGCGCAAATCTCATAACAAAAAGTTAATAATTACTATGGATTAACTTTTTTATGATAATTTTCAAGATATTTGCCAATTAAGTTGGTTGACAGCCTCCACCAAAACCCTAAGTTGATCAAATGCTTTCCTTTGTTAGCTATTGAATAATTATTGAACTTGTTAATTAGCATTTTTGAATAATTTCTCCATTTTTTTTGTGAAATTCATTTGTATTGAAGTTTCAATCCCCAACCTTTTTTAAAATCATATTTAGCTCACTCATACAATATTTTTTTTTTTAAATGCAGGATTTAAAGAGAAACCCTAATCCATCAGGAGGTTTAGATTCCATCAAGATGATTTCATTGTTGTGTTTAAAATTTATCTCCTCTTAATGTCTATAATCTCTTCTTGTAAGGGCCTTTGTTGTCCAAATGCTTGATCAAGTGTGTATTGAGCCTTGATGATGAATTAGCTTTGCTAATCTATTTTGTTTGTTATGAGGGTTAAAATTGTAAATCTGCAACTGTTAAGAAATGTATTAATTAAAAGTCTAAATGTTTATATGAAGGAAATAAATATCCTAATAAAAATTGACTTGGAAAATTGTTATACATAGTATTTATGAAATATAGATGCTAAATAGAATTTGATTATATCTCGATTATTTATATTTGAGCTGTGATAAGTAATGTTTTAGATTTGGGAAATTTTGGTTTATTACTATTATTATGTAAATCATATTATATAAATGCATTAAATTTTTAGTTCGATAATGTTCTTAAATGATATTTCTTATAAATTATCATTTTATTATTTAGAATGTTTTGAGTCAAATAATTTTAAAATATAATAAAGATTTAAATAATATTGATATTTAGATAATATTTTAATTTAAAAATTAATATTATTTAAAATATTCCATCAAGTGTCTCATTAATCTCAAAAACAAACATTTGTGAAAAACTTTTAGTTTCATTTGTTTGTAGTGTACAACCATAAGGCTTAATTTAAGTTTTTAATCACATTTATTATGAATGATTAGATAAATAAATTTCTTAACTTGAAACAAAATACCATGTACTCTAATTGCCATTCATTCAATTTCTACTTTATTAATATGAGAGATTTTGTTGACTTTGAAAAATAAAATTTTGTTTACCAATGACTTCAAGAATTTTAAAAAATTCATTTTAACAAAAGATTCTTGTAAAGAGAATAAAATTTAAATAAAAATACTTAATTGAAATGAAATTTCAAAAACAACTGTTTAAAAGTTGGAATTTAGAACTTCAATTGCAAATAGAATGACTTGATCATAGGTCAAACTTGTATAAATCTTGAATATATTTTTAAACCAAATTAGATTTGGCTTGGGTTTTGTAAAACTACCTTTAGGTTAAAAGATGTGTACTTGAGTTTGTAATCTACATTAGCATATGTATAGGTTGTGGCCCCTATTAGATAAGAGTAGGTTCATCTTAAGGTAAATTTGATGCAAAATATTTATACTTGTTTATAAATAAATTAGTTTGAAAAATATTATTACTATGTAATATTTAAATTTTATTTTTAATAAAACTATTCTTGACAAATTATTAATGATACAATTGGCATTGTATAATGACTAAAGTAATTTTTTTATTTTTTTAATAATGTGTAAAATATTTTTTTGTGTTATTTTTGAAAAGACAATTGACTTCTAATCTTCTTTTATTTTGACTCTTGGTATTAAAGAATAGGATTTCTAAACATGTTTAGACAATGAGTTCATAGATCTCATATCAAATACTATTTTGATCAAATCTAAAAAGTTCAAATGAAGATTAGCACATTAAAATGCATTTCGAACATGGTTATAGACTTAGTATAATATCCTTTAGGTTTGACAACAAAGAATCTTGCTTAATTTAAGTGTTTGAAATGTGTCTCCTTAATCAAGTTAAGGCTAATTCATGCAATTCACATAAAAACATTAAGCATATTGATGCAAAATCTAGATCATCCTATTGCACCATTTTATTATCTATATTTGTTTATTATAGTTCTTGCATTTTTGTTATTTATTAGCATTTGAATAGTATGTCATATGTTCCATACCTTTGAGTCACTATTGGACATGTCCAACAAGATTACAAGTTCATATTAGTTGAGTTGAATTATTTGAAGTTTCTTCGTGGGTCTATTATATAATATTTTATGATCATGTAATCACACAAGGATGTTATATAGTCATAATAATAATAATGATATTATTAGACAATGCCAACTATTTTATATAATTGATCAATTACACTAGTCATTCCTTCTAACCAATTAATGTGTAGCAATGGTTGATCAATATAAATTGTCCCAAATAAATTGATTGATATCATGAGATAATCACTGTAGCATTCAACCACTTGAGAAAGACTTTTTTGTTGCACTTATCTCGCACATTTTTAGTCCCTTTAAAAGTTTGTATTCGACTCATCTTATATTTTAATGTTTTCAATGTTGCCATCTCAATCATTGAAGCTCTTATGAAAATTGGTTTATCTTTTCTTCTCATCTAAATGTGAAGTTCTTTAATATACAATTTGGATTGAAGGTTCATTTTTTCATGAATGAGCATCCAATTGGGTTATTCTTAGTGATGCTTGAACTGGCTTACTTTTATTGCTCTTTTTCTTCTATCATGATGGTAGTTTGCTTGAAGATTAGGAAGCTAATTTTATAGCTTCGTTAAGATTATCCTCTCCATTGTTTTGGTAATTTGAAACTTAGGTTATGTTTTAGCTACATTCAGTAGCTACGGTTTGAAATCCAAGTCTTTATGATAGCTTCAAAAGCCCTAAAGTTAGAATAAAACCTATGCTTGCATAACCTTCAACATTCCTTGTTCTTAGTATATGCTTTTAAGTTCTATTTTCTTTGTTGTCTTCGCTTGATTTTATTTAAATATCATAGGACTTTCACAGAACATTGATTCTACTTGCTAAAATGCCATCATTTTGTAATTTAATTCAAAGTGAATCAAAAGTTATTAAGATTTCAAAGTTGGTATGAAGTATTGGAATTAATGAATCTAAATTGTCTACAAATTGCATAATTATTGGACGCCTAGTTAAAACCTAATTTTAACTGTTGTTTTGTATTTTTCAAGTCTTCAACATCTTAGAATCAAAGAGATTTATACATCTAAATACTAAATTGTATTTCAAAACTAAATTTTGAAAATTGGAGTGAAAGTTGTGTAGTTTTTGAAGTTTTAAAGAGTTTTAAAAATTATTCCAACATTGAAAGCTTTCCAAGTAAAACATTTTTGAAAAAATCAGCAACTTTTAGGCTTTAATTAACCATTTAAGTGCTATATTAAAAATCTAAAAAATCATTTTAAAACTTCAATAAATTGTTTTTCAAATCCTAAAAATTTTAGATTAAGATAATCATGAATAATTTGTTAAAATTTGGAAAAAAAACATCGTGTATAGGTTAATTAGTTGATATATATCAATATTTTGATTAATACATGTCTAAGCATTACAACATTAGACACAAAGATAAAATTAATAAGACAAAACAAAGTGCATTGGATAAGTGGCAAGAGAACCCAAGGAAAATTTGATAGAGATCTATTGAGACAAAAAGAAGTGAAAGAATATTATTATAACAATCTAAAATTTTATTAACTATAAATATAAAATATTATAACAAATGACTTGGATTGAAAAAATAAGTATATATCTAAAAAAAACTCATCAAGATAAATCTAATATAATTGGTTTATAACTTTTGAAAGATAAATTAATTTATTTATTATGAACTTTTGAAAATATTGATTTATTAATTATACTTAACAAGAAAGTTAAACTTTGTTAAGTTATTTAATAAGGCTTATAACAACCATATAAAGTTTTGTCATCTCAGATATTAGAGGACAATGTTTGAGTTGATAGATTATTTGGGAAAAGAAAAGAAAACAAAGGAGACAATTGAGGGGGAAAAAAGGTATAAGAGAAGAAAAGGGGAAAGAGTTCAAGAATATTGGGAAAACTTAGAAAAAATTTATAGAAGGAATTATGAGAAGAGCAAACAAGCTAAAGTATTTATCATGTTTTACTTTGGGTTTTTATGGAGTTTTTGTTTGGGATCAATAAAAAAGGAATTTTGAAATGAAGGAAATAAGGATTGTTTAGTTTTGAATTTTTATAGGGTTTGAATAAATCAAAGACTTCTTATATGTTCAAGTTCTTAAATTATTGAGTCTCATAATGAAATAACCTCAAGTGAGAATTGACTTTTGCTCAAGATCAAATGGTTGGACCAAACAATCTGATCTACGTTTGATTAGTCATTGAAGTTTGGATGTTGGATTAGATGGACACATCAAATTGGTTGATCATTCATTTGATCAACTTTGAAACAGGTTAGTTTAAATTTGATAGATTGATCAAACAATTCAATAGTCCATTTGATTATAAGGTTTTTGAGAATGAAGATGACTAGTCAAATGGTTCAATCAATATGTCAAATGATCTGATGGGGGCAGGGTGATCATCAAACAATCTAACGAAAGGTCAAACAATGTAATTATATTTTAGAATTAAAAAATAAGAAAAAAGAAAAGAAAAAAAAAACAAAAAAAAACTGTGTGTGTGTGAAATTAATGAAGATATATATAAAATAAAAATGAATGTTTGAATCTTATAAGAGGAAGAGGAGATGATGATTTTAAACTATTTTTATTAATTTTTAGATCATATTTAGTTTTAAAATTTTTTTTATAAAAATAATTTTATGTTTATAAAAATCCTTGATTATATATATATATATATATATATATATATATATATATATATATATATATATATATATATATAATTTTTTAATTTTTATGATTAAGAAAAATAAAATTAAAATTAAAATAATATACCAAAATTTTTAGATGATTTAATGAGGACACATTAGTAAATTCAAGTGAAAATGATATAATAACCTAACAAAACTAAATATCATACTACAAGAAAGTCTAAAAATCAATTCTTATATAAAAATTTAAAATACGATACAAACATCTTCACACACATTGTTGCACACACTCGTAAACACATCAATAACTCAATCCTTGACTCCTAAACTATTTTCTAAGAACCCTCAGCTTAATGAGCATCAACATCCTGTCCCGTAATATAAATAGAAAATGAGCATGATATACTTACCAAGTAAACCTTAAGCTAAAAGCAATAAAGTAATATAAAAGCAAATAATATAACTAAGTAATAAAATAGAATAATAAATAAAAGAATGCATAACAATCAATATAAAATGTAATATATATATATATATATATATATATATATATATATATATATATATATATATAGTTTATCATAAATATATATAATACTTTCTGTCATAAATTCTTTTTATTTTCATTCCTTTTTCACATATTCATTCATTCTCAAAACCTAAAATGCTTCATAACCACTATCCCAATACTTAATGATCTTATATTATATCTCATCATCACAAGCTTTAGTATCTAACATATCGTGACCCTAACTTTGAGTATCACACCACCAAGAAGTGAACTATCTCATCTCATCATCACTAGTCTCACTCCTCTAAAAGAATGAGATATTTGAATATGTTGGAACCTCATCTCTGAGTACCCACGACATCGTCATGTAATCATTCTCATATTGATAATATCTAGTTTTGATAAGGAAATGAGACCACAGACATGTTGGAGTCTCATCTCTTAATACCCATAACACCCAAAAGTAAAGTATCATGTTATCATTATATCTCATCACCTAATGCTGACATTGTGTGATAACAAGGAACAAGACATTCAAAATGTTAAAGGCTTAACTTTGAATGCCCACAATACTTAAGAGTGATGTATATCATCACTAAGCCAAGGCCTCTCACATGTCATGGACTCACATTTGAGTACCAAGATACAAAAAGTAACATATATTATATATATCACATTTATCAGATTACTGTCAAATAAGATTATTAGCTTTCTTAAGATACACTAGCTTCTTTTTTTTCATTTAATTTTCTTTAACCTTTTCATATATTATGATTTATAATATCATATAATTCATATATTTAGACATGTGTAGCTATATATACATCAATAATCATAAAATACTATAATACAACTAGAATATATACAAAAAATGTTATTTTGTAGATACTCATATTAACATACATTCTACGATAATAACAAAAGATTTTTAACAACACACTTACCTTACAATTAATTAGTTTGTCTACTTGAGGCCTTTATGAAATCTCTTTTATCACTTTTTCATTTTATTTATCGATTCTCATCATTTTCTATAAAATTCAAATCAATTATTTTAATAATAATTCAATTTCTATTATAGAAGTAATTTCTAAAAAGTAATGCTAATTATATAATAATAAATTGTTATATTTTTTAATATATTATCATATTGTATAATATAATTAACTCTATTGTACTATCTGATAAGAGCTTTACAAAGGTTAGACCACTTCATAACTATGATCGTACTAAACTGATATATGAGTTGTAGCTATATAATTATATAAAATCAATAGATCGTATCAGTGATCTAACAGACGATCTATATTACATTGGTTCAATGCATAAATGTACCTATTGTGTACTTATATGATCCATTCTTTAATGATATTTTTATCTTAACATCATAAGATATGATGTCACATATTTACTATATGAAATTTTCTTAATGTTGATCAAACAATCTTTTGACAAATCGTACTAGTCTATTTCATCTTCTATTTTTGTATGATAAATAATATATTTACACAATAAAAAAATTTTAATCATAATCATTCAATAACATAGTCGTCCAAGTGTGATTCATGATTTATGCAACAACATATCAATCATATATATATATATATATATACACTAATACAATACATGCACTTAATCTTTTTAATGAGCAATCAAAGAGATGGTCATGGATAATATTATCTACTCCCATCATAATATTTATAATACTAATATGATCCAAATAATTAACCATAATTGCCTATCGAAAGGTCTCTCATAAACTCTTAGTCTCATATCAGACGATCTAAACAACCATTTGATATTATTAATACAATCAGAACGATGACAGTTTTCAACCCTCAAGTGTTACCTAAAATTTGCAAAATCAATTTCTTTACTCATCCAAATAATAAATATGTGCTTTAGAGAGAAAAAAAATGTGATGAAATATTACATTAAAATGTAGTTTTTATAAATTGAGATGAAAAACTTATTCTTTTCTCTAAGTAGCTCTTTCCTTTTTAAATCACCAAAATAAGTCAAAAAATAGCCATTAAAAAACCTAAATATTCTCCTTCACCCTCCAAGTTCCTCCTCTTCTTGCTCTTACTTTCTCACTTGCTCCCCAAATGTTATAATGAGTTTATAAGGCATGAGAGAGAGCTTACCATCTCAATTAATAAGAACAAAAATTAGTCATTATTTAATATCATGTCTTTTTTCAATCTTTATCTTCCAAATTTTGCTAAAAATCCAAATAATTTATAAAAAATATAAATCTCATATCCAAAATTTCTTGTGATGAGATCTTCACAATAATATATTAAATTTAAGATTTAACTATCACTAACTTGACATGATTTTTGAGATACTAAATTATATTTTCATACTTTATAACTCAAATACTTAAATCCAATATATAAAATTTAAATTTTTAAAAATAATTAAAATAAATTTATCAATTTATTATAATCCAAGAGATTTCTTATTAGGGATTATATTTTGACCTATCTAAAACAAGATTCAACAAGAGAGATAAATTATTAGTAATAAAAATTTTTAATTTTTCAAAAAATATTCAAAAAAATATTTTAAAATAAATTTTTAATAAATTTAAGAATACCTCCATAAATGATTGTGTCAATTTTAATTTTATATTTTTTAAACTCATTAATTTTCTTATTAAAATTTTTAAAATTTTAAAAATTTATGAAATTAAGAATTGACAAAAATTAAAAAATACAACAATAATTTTTAAGTGATTCAAACTTAAGTTTAAGCCTACATCTATCATCTATAAAAAAAAATAAAAAAAATCCCAATCAATATAAGCTTTTCACCAAAAGACGAATAAACTAAACATTCACAACAATAAAGCAAAAAAATATGCTACAACCTTATAATTAAATAAAATCGACAATAAAAGAAAAGAATACGACGATAGAAAACTATACATAATACAAAAAAGTAATTCTATACTTGATGAAATGTTTTACAAAGCACAAATGTCTTTTGCTTTTAATTGAATCAATTAAGAAGAAAATAATAACTTAATTAATTAAAAAAGAAAAGAGAATTTAAAGCTCAACCAATGAAGGACATGGTGAATAAAAGTGACATTGAACACCAACTATTAAGGCTTGATGTTGTGACTTGAAATTTTTTTAACATTTATCAAACTTTTCATCAATATTTTAACAAATAATTATTTTAGAACAATCTCTTATTTATAGATATTTTTTATAACTAAAAATACTTACTAAACAACTCAATTAATCATTTCTTAATTTTATTAAAATCTAAGTCAACATTGATATTATTTTAATAAGGCAAGTTTTAATTTAATAACAAGTCAAACAACTCAAAAATAATGGTTAAACTAATAGTTACACAAACAGTTCGTTGAATATCATCAAAGACCATCTGATTCGGAGTCGCATGTTTGATTGTAATATGGACTAATATATCATAAACTTTTCTTGTTCTAATGACTTCAATTGAATATAGGCATATTAAAAAGGTGAAAAAATCTTGACAATTAAATCTCAATAGTGATTAAACAGTTGTATTTAGATCTACACATGAATTAATTTTAGATCATTCGATCACAAAATTGCCTGATCTAATAGCTGATTGATTTAAGACTTTAAAATGGCAGTGAGATAATTATTTGATCACAAAATTGTGTGATCGAATGGTGCACATTATTCCCTCATTTCAAAAGTTATTCGAGCAAAAAAGCAGAAGTTAATTTGGTCCAACATTGTGTATATGCTCTACTTTTATCTCCTTATAAGTGTTTCCCTACACTTTTGAGTGAGTCAAAACATTGGGGTTGGCTACCTCCTGACTTGCATGACAAAACAACACCCTTATTTGTTAGTTTGCAATTAACAAGTTCAAGGGTCATGACCTAACTTACATGGCAGAACAACACCCTTATTTATTAGTTTGCAATTAACAAGTGCAAGAGTAATGACCCAACCTAATTATTATAGCTAATAATTTCAAGAGTAATGCCCTAACACAAAACTTAAAAATTAGCCTTAAGTTTGTTTAGCTCAAATAGAATTAAGCTTTTGATTTTAATTATTATTATTATTAATTAATTATATTATTATAATATATTTTTTGTAATAAGTTATTAAAAAAATATTTTTAAAAATATGATCAAGATAAAATAATTCTTAAGATAATTTAAATAAGTGATCAAGATTTTGAAAACATAATATTTTTTTTAAATGATTATTTTAAATCAAATCAACTTTTTTTAAAAAAAATTTCTATGACCATAAATATTGGCTATCTAAAATCTAAAAACTCAACCAAATTTATTAAAAAAACTTATGATTTGTTATAATAAAAAATGCAATGACTAGGAGTCAACACCACAACACTATTGTGATTATGGTGTCCCTAAACACTAACACCTTAGAGATGGCCTATTAAAAGAAACTCATGATAACAAATTGATCCATCCCAAGAAAGCCAAACTATATATGAACCTCAATACCATCTTTTGATAAAAAAGTTCAAAGAATTACAAAATTTCTTGTAATTGGCTTAAACCATTTTCTTGATTTTAATGATGAAATATAAATTAAGATGGGAAGAATATTACACCAATCATTATTAACCAAAATATGCTATTTTCATTTGAATCTATCAATTAAATGTTTATAAAATTTGAGTAATAGCTGTTAATTATGCTTGATAAGAATCATAACCTATGATGATAAAAAATCATAATATGAAGTGAAAAGAAACCTTTTGAAGGCTCAATTATGAATATCATATAATAAGATATTGATCAAACGTATAATAAGATTTAACCGCAACAACAATCGAGATATAAATGTGAAATCTACATAATGTATCATATCCTATTTACATATCGAGACCATGAACAAAATATAACAATGACGAGTTGATACATCCATGCTTAGCATAAATTAAGGTGGAGACTGAATAAAACATCAACATCTTCATACATCAATCCTTATATAATGTGTTAACAACGTAGAAGAAAAAAGCTTTTGATGCTAACTCATGGCCTAGTATGCAATGAATATCTCATTGTACCTTACATCCTATGTTAAGGTGCTCTCATTTTATCATACCTCATCATACATGTATCTTATGCTAAGGTTCAATTTCTTTTCTATTATAACTATAACATAGTGTATTAGAGAAAAGCATGCTTTGTTTCTTATTGTTCCATTACCTCATATTATATACAACAATGATATATGACAATGTTTATGCACATAACAATGCATTCTTTTAAACCCAATGAATGTGATGCATCTTTTCCCTTTCTTTTTTTTTCCTTGCATAAAAAATCAAATGTCATTTAATCAATAATAATTAATTTCATAACTTTTTAAATTCATATTAAATTCTTTAAAACTTTCCCTTATTTCTTCTCTTATTAAAGAAATAGCTTATCATATTGTAACATATTAAATGAAAGGGAATAGACGTCAAGTGATGCCTCGAGAGAGAAATCACTCGACATTAAGTGATTCATGTTCAAGACTTCAAAGGGTATATGTATGAATTGTTTCATATTGGTTATTGAAGAAATCCAAATAGATATATAAAATATCATGTTTAAGCACCTTTTAAGAATAAACTTATATTAGATCTCATGACAACATTATGATTAAATATGCTTAGAGTTGGAATAATTTTGGGATTGATGACCATATAAGAAGGGCCCCTATGTGAAGTAAAGCTCTCACTCAAATCAGGATGAGATAACTCAAGAAGATAATACTTCAACATAATAAAAATGAGATATTATAATTTATTATCAAAGTTAACCTCTCTACTAGTCTAATGTGATTCAAAGATAAACTAAATAAAAGCTTGTGGATTTATAATACTTGAAGAGGGCAAAGAATAGACGCTAAAGATACAAAAATGAACTATTTTATATTAGCTACTGAGGGGGAGTTCCTAATTGGAATATAAGATATCATGATCTTAAAATATCAAGATACCTTTTAGGAAACAAACCTAAATTAAATCTTATGAGAATTCCATGATTAAATAGGTTGGGATTAGAATAGTTTTGGGATATGTCATCATGTAGAAAAAGCCATCGTGTTAAAGATAAATCCCACTCAAGTCAAGAGAGAGAGAGTGACCTGACAAGATAGTACCTTAAATAGTGAAATTGAGATGTCACGTGTATAGTCTTGCTTGCACACCATACATCAACACTCAATCCCTTTCATTCATATTGTTTATTCCTTCTATCGAACTGACAACATATATGCAATATACCATACATTATTTACAACGTGCGTTCAATTCGAGAACCTAGCTTCAACTAAATAGATTATTCTTTATTTCTTTCTACATCTTTCATTTAAATTAAACATACCATACATAAAATATTAACATGTCTATTTTTCTCAAGCAAATGATTTCTTTTCTTTACTAAACTTGATGTATTGTAAATTGTATGCTAATGTACCATACATTAATATGAAACTCTACAAAACTAAACCATTTTCCTTTTGAAACTCGCCTCAAACCTAAAGGAAATAAGGACAATACATTTTCATGATTCTTTAGACTCATTTACTCATCTATAACCTCAAAACTCACAAACCAAATTCCAATTCCAACTCTTAAGCATTGCATTTTATTTCATGCTGCAAGAAAGAAGAGATGGATGAAAGTGTTTGATATAACACCCAAAATCTTAACTTATTCATTCTTTCTATTTACAACAACTAATGGATTCTTTGCTTTAGGTTTCTTCTTACTTTCTCTCTCCTTCACTCTCTCCTTAGAAACAAGAGCTTCACTTAGTTGGAAACAAGCTTATTGTTAAGAAATTTTTCCTCTTTACTCTCTTCTTATTTACTTAAGTCTTATTCCTAATCTCCTAAAACTTTCAAATATTTCTCCAAGTTTCATCAACCACTAGTTTTAACCATTAGGACCTAAAACTTCTTAAACTTATTATTTAAATGTTTAAAATTTTATATAATTTCTAAAATTTGAAATAAAACCAATTAAGTTTCAAAAGTTGTTAGTCAAACAATTTCATTCCTTTTGATGAGTTTTATCCAATGCTATGTTTCATATAACATTCTAGGCATTTTTGTAAAACTATATTTTTTTCAACATAGGTTCAAAAGAACATTATTTTAATTTTACCTTGAAACATAAACTTTATTTTGTGACTAGTATGCTTAATTGCATTACAATGTTACAAAGTAAGTGCCATAAATTACAACATAAAGACATCATATCTAGAGCTTCATGTCACATCCAAATCTAAGCTTTAGAAAGGGGTAATAAAAGACAACAGTATTACCTATATGATCTAAGACAGAAATCAATTCTCCCCTCATTACTGTGCACTATCAATTGGAGAAGAACTCTATTTATTAA
The DNA here is from genome assembly GCA_023846275.1 of Vanilla planifolia. Taxonomy (NCBI): domain Eukaryota; kingdom Viridiplantae; phylum Streptophyta; class Magnoliopsida; order Asparagales; family Orchidaceae; genus Vanilla; species Vanilla planifolia. The sequence continues at coordinate 8,033,446 of CM043867.1, forward strand.
GTAAACCTTGTTGCTCCCCCATTATCTTTACCAATTGGAAGGTCCATCAAATTTTGATGGAAAATAGTAATTCTGCATACATCATCTTCCTTCATATTCTCAGGTAAAATAACAAAGAATTTTTGACATTCTATTTGGCAATGCTTGCTTTGTTTCTCAAGAGAAGTGTCTCATTTAGTAACCATCATTTAGTCATTGACACTCAAGAGATGTCTAACACATACAAACACCTTTCTCATTATAAATGCCTCTTATACCTTTTTCATAGGACTACTCTCAACAAATATCTAGGCTTTCGCTCCATAACGCACTTTCCCTTGAAGTTTCCTTAGATGTTATCATGGTTGTCAATGGCAATCTACTCCAATTTACTTGATTATAACTTGCCATATTAAAGGAGTACCAAAAAAGAAGCATAAAATAGAATTAAAGGCCATAGAGAACGATATTGGAGCTAATCTTAAGAATAATTCACATTTTGTATCTCTTGACCCTCGAGATCCTAAAAAAATGTTAATTTTTGAACACTACTTAATGAGAACAAAAGAGTCATTTCTCTCATGTTATTGGTGGATTATATCTATAATTTTGCTTGAAAACCTATAAATATGCCTATTATGTGATGCGAAGGTAGCTAACAATTGTTGAATAACAAGCATCAAGCCAACTTAATTAGATTGAAAAAAAAAAAACCAACAAAGTTTGAAGACTTTTTGATGTCTACTTCATTTGAACAACATAATTGTCAATAATCTTTGTAAAATATAGGTGAAAAGTAAAAAATTTGTGTTTGTGGTGTGAATTTCACACATGAACAACACAGTATTTTTGCAACCAATGAGAATGAAAAATTACAACATAAGAACATCGTACCTAGAGCTGTGTCACATCCAAATCTAGGCTTTAGAAAGGGGCAATAAAAGACAAGTATTACCTACATGATCTAAGGTAGAAATCAATCCTCCCCTCAATACTCCATGCACTATCAATTGGAGAAGGCCTCTATTTATTAAATAAACAGTACTGCTTCTTTGCATAACCCCATTGTCTTTATCAATTTGATGGTCCATCAAATTTTGATGGAAGCTAGTAGTTCTACAAGCATAGTCTTCACATTATGAGGCAAAATAATATACAAAGTATCCTTAACATTCTATTTGAAAAATGCTTGTTTGATTCCTCAAGAGAAGTACCTTGTTTAGGAACTATTTTTTAGTCATTGACACTCGTAAGGATGTCTAACACATATGAACACCTTTCTCATTACAAATGCCTCCTCATAATGCGTTTTTTATAAGACTACTCCCAACAAACAAGCCTTCACTCCTCCATAATGCACTTTCCCTTGAAGTTTCCTTACATGTTATGTTGGTTCTCAATGGTAGTCTACTCCAATTTACTTGATTATACCTTGCTAGATTGGAGTACAAAAAGAAGAACAAATGATAGAAAAAAATTAAAGGCTACAAAGAACAATATTAGAACTAATCTTAAGAACAATTCACATTTTCTCTAGATCCTAGAAGAATGTTACTTTTTGAGCAATGCTTAATGAAAACAAGATTCATTACTCTCATTTTATTGGTGGATTATATGTATGTCTTTGCTTGAAAACTTATAGATATGTCTATCATGTGATGAGAAGCTAGCTAACAATGATTGCATGACAAGTATCGAGTCAACTTGATTAGATTGAAAAAAATTGGAAACAAAAATTCAACAAAAATGAAAAGACTTTTTGATATCAACTTTATTCAAATAACATAATTGCCAATGTAATTTTTATAAAACACAAGTGAAAAGTCACAAGTTTGCATTTGTGGTGTGAATTTCACACATATCAACAACAACATAATGTTTTTGCAACCAATGAGGAGGTTGATCTAACCTTGGGTTAGTATTTTTGAATTTTTCTGATACTTCTATTTGAATTTGATGAAGAGAATACATCATTCATCACAAAAAAATATTTTACTATCAAATTATGCCCATTAAATTAAAAAATGCAAGTGCACTTATCAATGAATGATAAAATTGGAATCTTACAACCAAGTTGGGCATAATCTTGAGACATGCATAGATGACATTATTTCAAATAGGATATTAATGCCAACACTGCATATCCATCCCCAAGAACCTAATTGAGAACCATAATACTCAAAGCACACCTTCACTCAACTCGAGCAAGTGGATGAACCTTAATCAACTCATCTAAATCAGGCCTTCGAATAACCACTAACTTACTAAAACAAGGCCCTTATTTGAGCATCATATTATTCTCACTAATACTATGTTTTGATGTAGATAACACTTTCTCAAAACAATACCACAAGACCTACCTCCTTATGCTCTCAAGTCAAGTGGTCCATTGAAAGATAAGAGTAACAAAAGACCACATAACTATGGACCAATTTCCAAATTGATAAATGTATGATGAAAACTACTAGAGATTAACAAATTATTATCAAATAACAAAAAAGCTTGATGTGTGTGAATGTTTCAATGAAATGTCTTAGCTCATTTGCCACATGCACTTCCTTCTACGAAAAATGATTGTGCAATTAACATCCAAGGAGATGAATTGTTGTTGAGGATTAAGGGTTTAAGATCTGAAGGGAAAAGGTAAAGCTTTAATGCAATAAATGCTTGAGATATTTATAAACAAAAAATCCTCAATAAGGACTCAGGATGTCCAAAAAGCTGTCACATAAATCCCCAAAAATGCACTTCAAGATGCATAATTGCAACAATGTGAACATTGCAAACTAGCTCAGCCAAAATATTGTACTTGGATGCCAAAATATAGCACATCAAAATGGCCACTTGCATGTGCGCCATATCTATTAAGTATTTTTTTCCAAAAATAAAAAATCATAATAAATGAAAAAAATTGAAATTTTATACTAAAATATCTAATATCTTATCATATAAAAAATCAACTTTGCTTTAAACAACAATTCAAGACAAGATAGTTTATACTAATTGCCTTTAAATCTTTATCTAGCTGACCTTAAGTGCTCAAATCAGTGAATTTAGGTTAAAGCCAATAAAGATAATGCAAAGAACACAAATAGGCAACAGCATGAAAGAACTCTTCAAAGTGGCTGCTAATTACCTAACGGCTCGCTGAAACATGATAAACCAATGTTTTAACGGTTGCAAATGATGAAGATTTAGCATAAGCTATCACCTCCTCCTCATGCCTCTTCCGCCACGGCCACGTCCCCGGCCGGCCATGGCACTTGCGGCGGCCTCGCCCTGAGCACTCTCCGACTGAAGTTTTGAGACCAAATAAGAATGTTAATGGAATCAAAAAGGAAGCTCGGTTCGTATTTACAGCAAACATTAGTTTAAAAAAAATTTAAAAGCAAAAAAAAAAAAAAATAGAGAGAAATTATTCATAAAGAAACGGAGATCAGTTATCTTTCAATATAGAAAGAAAAGAAAACCACCTTTTCTTATTCTGTGAAGTAATTCCTAAAGTTTATCAACAGTATTGAAAAAATAACACTCCACTTATGTGGAAAGCTCACTTTCCATTTCAAAAATTCATTTACAACAAAACAAACAAGCCCTTATTCTGTTACATAAAGAACCATCCCAATTTGACAAAGCAAACTGAAAAATAATCTCATTGGCAAATAAATAATTATTTCAATTTTGTCTAATTTTGACAAAGCAAGGTTGGACGGCATTTTTTTTTTAAATTAATGTAATTAAGTTTATGTCCCTAAGTGAAACCCACAACATAAAATCTCCAATAGCACTTCCTAAAAGTTCCTCAGCGAATAACACTTTCCAAAGATAAAAAGTCCAAAAGCTTCAAGTCCATCCAATAGTTTATTTCGATGGCTTTTGTGATCATGTTGTTCCCAATGCCAAAAACTCAACTCTTGTGGCATGACTATTGAGTGAATTACATTCAACATGCCCAATTCCTTTAAGTCACTCCTTAGATTTATCCTCAATCAATCCATAACATCCAAGCATGTCTACAACTTATTCTATGCTTATGTTTGTAATTCAAGATCTTGCATATGGTTAGCATTCATCATATGTTAGCAATCAATATTATGTAGTGTTTTCTGACTTCTGCAATCTCAAAACTTATTTTTAATCAAGAATGAGATGTTCTAATCACACAACATATCATAGAAATTTCTTCATTTTTCTCCAACTATACTTGGAACTTATTAGTGGCACAAGTATAAATTTCTTCATTTTAAAAGTATTCACTCGAGAAGGAACAATCTTTTATTATTCCACAAACCATTAGTTCATTTATATTCTTACCCTCGCTAATAAATCTACATTCCATTTATTCATCTTTTTACTATGATAAAACCCCTTGTCGCCATGCTTACTTCCCTAACTATAGTCTTCCTAGACATTAATGGTTCAGATGCCATCCTAATAGTCATCATGTTTAGGTAATACATCTCTTTAATATTTTAGAATATAACACATCAAATTAGTAGTAGTGTTCGTTCACATCCCAAGGTAGTGCCTATTTCTTAACCACTCAAGCACAAAAAATAAATCATTAAAAGAAATAATTAAAAATCATCTTCAAAGAACATTTCACCTTAGGGTTCTTCACAGTTTCATCAACACTCAAAATAAGACATGCAGCTTCAGTAGCAGCATTTATGGCATTGATCTGCAATTTACGTTTTAACAGTTAATATACGAAGATGCATGGAAATGACAATGATAACAACAGCAAGCATGTAGTTTTTTAGACATCTACCTTTACTATTGAAGGCTCCCATACAAAGTTGTTAAAAGAATCTGCAATTCCACCTGTATTTATATCTACACCATAATTGGCGCCTTCACCTATAAAACACATTAACATCTTTATATTTATATCAACACCATAATTTGAACCTTCACATGTTAAACACATCAGCTTACATTTTTCTACTATATCCTCAAAAAACTGCAAAAATGAACTAACCAGAAGCATGCTTCTGTCTGAGTTTGTTCAGTACATCAGTTGCATCAAATCCAGCATTATCACAAAGTTGGCGAGGAATAACCTGCACATTTGATCATTTTACCATAAAATGTAGATTCCAAACTTATTTTTAGACAGCATCTTGAACTGGAAAGGGAAAACACAAGTAACAAATTCAATCCAGATCTAAGAAATCTTTTCTTGCCTCAAAAAAAAAAAAAAAAAAAAAAAAAAAATACATAAGTTAGTTTTACTAATGAAACAAATGCTTGGTTGCAAGAAGTTGCAAACTCAAATAGACGAAGTATTACATAGAGCTCCATGTTATTTTTTCCCATTGAAGCATGTAAAGCAAGAAATTTATCCACCTTGAACTTTTACACTTCCTTTAAACCCAAGGTCACGTTTATGTACAACAAACTATTGTTTGCTAGCCAACATCCTATATTCTATTAATTTGCAACGACTCTAAAAAATCAAAGAACTTCATAGCTATCTATTATATCACGGTCAAACAAAAGGGCCACACAGGAAACCACTAAGAAATACACATGGGTTGGTAGGGCGTTACAATAGATTACAAAAACTTAGCTTGAGCACAACAATTTTAAAGCTGTGTAAATACAACTTAAAACCGAGGAACCTACCTAGCAAAATATGCTTTGCTTCATTGGAAACCAGAGGACTCTACTTGCCAAAATAAAATGCTTTCTTAACCAGAGTTCAGATTCAGAAAATGTAGTAGTCTTATAACGTGAATAACATAGACCAAAGCAATAAATGCAATACCACAAATACCGCACATAGGATGCCTTGATTGCTCCAAAAAAATGAATCAGAAATAAGTTCAAACAGGAAAACAAAACCACATTACCAAGAAAAGAAGCTGCTCTATACCAAATTACATTCATGCATATAAATACTGACAATTAGCATTAGCAGCCTTAGATTCATTTAAACAACCAAAACATAAAAAATGATCCCATATGATAGCTTCTAACCATACCTCAAGAGCCTTCGCATACGAGTTAATGAACAGTTGAGACTTGCCAGCTATTGTCCGTGCATGTTGTCTCAAGTAGCGGCTGATTTCCATCTGTTACAGCAAGAAAGCAACCTCTGTTTGATCATATGTAAAAGAAATCAGGAAAAAAAAATTACGTGCGGATTACATCTATGGCACCACCACCCGCAACGACGGTGGAGTTCTTTACAGCTCTCCTCACTATCATGATTGCATCGTGTAGGCTTCTTTCTGCTTCATCAATGAACTAAACAAACACATCAATTGTTAAAATCATACTAATTAAAAACCAGAAAATGAAAAAAAATAAGTTCTATAAGATAGTTCCTTGTCCAAAACCTGATCAGCACCCCCACGGAGAACTATTGTAGCTGTCTGACCAGAAGGGCATCCACTGAATATGTTGAAGCGCTCATTTCCAACTTGCTTTTCTTCAAACAACTCACAAGATCCTAGAACCTTTAAATTACAAGAAAGTAGAGAGGCAAGTTAGCAAAAAAGGGACACAAGCTGGATAGAGAAACAACAGAATGATGTCAATACGAAGGAACCACAAATATATGAACTGCAAAAAAAAAAAAAAAAAAACCTCATCAATAACATTGTTCACAGAAGTCTGCACGGTACCACCCGTTGCAGCAGCAACACGATGCAAGTCTTCTTCAGTTACACGACCAGCACAGAAAATATCTCGATCTGCAAAATACTGATGGAGGGAAAAATTATTGCATGGGGCATACTATATAATTTTAGGGAATCATTGCCACACACCTGTGTTGCAAGGTCGCCAATTGCTAACCTTGAAAGAACTATTTTAGCTCCACTTTTAACACATTTATCCAATTTATCATAGATGATATTCCATTCTGCATCAACAATGGACTGATACTGCGAGGGGTCAGACAGCCTGAAATTGAACATAAAGCATTTTGCATGAGCATCCTCTTAACCTTTCTCCAGATCAAAGTATAAAAATAAACCACAATGACGACAAGCTATTGTTCTCATCATCAAGCAGCACATTTCAAATCATACCAAAAGACACTCTAGACAAACAATACACAATACCTGATCTCTGCATTTTCCTTCTCAGATTTCAGTTCGAGTTCAATATTTAGCAAAAGAATCCTTGGTTTTACGAACTTTTTTGGCTGCTGCTCAAACCCAGCATATGAAAATGTCTTTTTAAAAGCTACACCATTAACAAGAAAGGAATCTCTCATGTTACCTCCAGGCACCTGTTCGTGAAATTAAGAACTACAATGAAACGTTTTATAATATGAACAAAGCTTAATCTTTCTAAACGCATCTTAAGTTGAGAAAAGTAGAAAATTTATTAGCAAGGAGTGGACATTCAAAACCATACAGACCCAGATGATGGAATATGGTGAAAATTTACACTAATTCAACGAAATCATAACCATGAAAATAAGCACAAAAGAAAAAGAATGCTAAGAATAAAGGAATATTTCATGATAAACCAAGGCATTTGTCTGTGAAAAATTAATAATCAGTTCAGAAATTTTTTTTCTGGGATATAAAAACTTATACTATTCTGAACAAGTTAACAGATTGAAAATTTCACATGATTCAAGCTAAGGGTTTGTTGTTTGAGGAAGGAGAACAACAAGTATTGTTGAAAAGCTGCAAGTTGAAAAGGTTGTAGCATATGATCTGAAATTCACTTCTTTAAGAGTCAATTAGCATGCTTTTCTTACTTCTATTGATGGAAATAGATAAGTAGCTAAAAAAGAAGAATTTCAGTTTCACTAAACTTCATCATTTCACTAGATCCCTATTAATAAGCAAACCTAAGGCTTAAGCTGGAAGAAAGAGCTTTACAACGTTGAGAAGATGGACCCTTGAAGCTGTGATAAATTGGCTAGAAGAGAGACTGAAAAATGGAGACCAAGACCATTTCATTCCCATTAATCATCTAAGCCTTAACTCCCCAATTGAATTCCAAATGTCAAATTGTGATGCAGGGCAAAACAAGCAAATACAATTTAACTCTGGCAGTTAAAAATTTCATTCAAAAATACAAAACCTTTCATGCAAAATGAAAATAATTTGCATTTTCTTTAGGGGCATTTAGTTTATAGATGAGTTATGTATTTAAAAGGTCTAATACAAAAACCGTGCTTAGTTCATTGAGATCCAACAACACCTAATGTCAATGGACTTCTAAAAGTCAACCAATTTGACCAACTTTCAGAAGCTAATCATCTCCTCGGTTAAAGTTGTGGGGTCTAGATTTCATAAACATTTTATAAGTTGCAATCGGTCATTACCCACCACTGGCATCTACACATTTAACACCTGTCGCTATCACCAATTGCTCTCAAACACCTCCACTGGTTGTAGACCACAACCATCACATGTCACCTACACACGTCCATTGTCACCAAACACCCCCATTAACTGCCAAACCCCATCCTCGTTCTCATTGCCCCCAAAATTCTGGCCCTGTGAAAATTGTCATCTCCTACAATGGTTTAGTAACAAACTTGCCACATTCTAACAACCACTGTCACTGTCGATCAATGCCACTTCATAATTGTCCTTGTTTACCACCAATGCCCATAGTCATCAAAGAAAGAATTGAGGGAACTCATTATGGGTGCAATTAATATGAGACCTCAACAAAAGTTTTCAATCAAAACACAAAAAAAAAACATTAACAAATAGTAATCATCAAAGTCACTAAATAAAATACTAAACTTTTGAAAGACAAGTTTTACCATCTAGAAGTCACAAATTTTAAGAAGCTGAACATATAAAAGCCCCCAAAGTTGAACATCCATACAAAATTCAAACCAAACACAAACAACTCTAAAGGAAATCTGCTTTACAAGAGATTTGACAAAACCAATGTCACCACAAGCAAAGAATAAAGACGAAATACCAAAAAACCAACCCATTCCTAGAGCAATCATTGTCAATGCTTTTCAATTGATAACCAATATCCACCCTAGAAAAAAAATAAGCACTATGTCTACAAATCCCTCAAATTATAATTGACTAAGCAAATGATAAAATCAGCACGAAATTTAAAAAACAATGTTCTATCAACCAAGTATAATTCTATCATCAAGCTGTTTGATCAGAACAAATGCCATAAAATAGTGTTAAAGCACCATCTAATCAACGCAATCTAAACCTATCAAAACACGATGAACAATGATAATTACAACAATCAAATCCTCTAATCAACGCAATCCAAACCTATCAAAACATGAAGAACAATGATAATTACAACAATCAAATCCTTCCAAACAATACAATATTAAGCCTCTAAAATAGCATAACGTAAAACAGAAAAATGCCACAAGTAAACCTAACTAATCCAGTCTCAGGACATCCATTTGTAGTGCACTTGAGGGAAGCGACAGATTGTATCCCTTCCTGGCTGACATGAGTTAGAACTAGGCACAACTCAACTCTATTAATACTTCTTGAGTTGAAAGTGCTCTCTCAAGTAACTAGTCTAGTCCATATTGTTCCAAGTTATCATCATCTATCCTCTCCATCTCCTTATAGCTAAAACCCATATCACATCTGATACGAATCATCTCACAATGTGACCAAGCGTCTTTATAAACCACCATCAATTGTGAAAATAATCTCACCATCCAAAATCTGTTCAAAAAATATGATCTCTTCATATAGCATGCATGTAGAATTCCAAACAACAACAATGATCAATAGAACAATGGCTAGCTACATCCATGTCAGAATCATGTTTTTTCATGCTCTGTTTATAAGGTTCTTCTCAAGAATTCTTACCAAATGAATTACATGTTCATGGTGCAAAAAACAAAATCCATAAAATCTAAAATCAATTCTTTACAAATACTCAAACAAAACAAAATCGATATATAGAACAAATTCCGCAGCCTCTAAAAATGTTGTGTGAGATGCATTGTTATCAATTCTTTATAACACCATAAATTGTCTTATTTCCTTACCAAATTTCTTAAGATACCAAAAGCTAACCTTCAAAGAAGAATTTGCACCATAAAATAATCTCTCAAGTCCCAAAAACTCATATTAGCATTAGCTTTATAATGATCCTAGGAAAGAACCGATTTTCTTTCTACTTCTTTGTACAAATTATGCACATGCTATGCATGGCCATTTGCACATTCATTTAGTAATTTAAATTCTTCATTTACTCAACCACAAATCAAGCTCCTTGTCTAAGGGTAGCTAATTTATCAAGCCTTCCATCATGGTCATAAACATGAATATACTGCACCCTCAAAAATGTCTCCAATTCATTCCAAGTATTCATAGGAGCTTGTTCAAACCTAGACCATCTACATTCTTTCCCAACCTAAAAGAATGATTGTTTTATTAGCTTCAACTTTGATAATCTAACCTTTTTATCATCCAACACATCATACCATTTTATTTTTTCATACCAAAATTCAGGCATTCAAACAGCTAACATATGTAGAAGTCTCTAATTTAACATTTTTGGCAAATCTCATTTGCTTCTAATTCTAGACTTACAGTAAACATGAATATACTACTCCCTTGATAATGTCTTCATGTCATCCAAGATGCAATAAGAGCTTGTTCTAAACAATGCCCTTTACTTAACTAAAAGATTCTCAATTGCTATTAGCTTCATCTTTACTTACATAACCTCTTTAACATTGGTGTCATATCACTCAATAATGTTCATTCCAAAATGTGAGCATTTAAAGTGCAAACATAGGTGAGGGCCTTTAATTTAACCTTCTTGATTATCTTAGCATCATCTTTGCTAATATAGGTTTGTTCCTAACCACTCAATAATGTCTCACTCACTAGCAAGGACCAAGTCTAGAAATGCATTAGATGGAGGAATGGGTCTAGATATTTAACAAATGGTTATTGATGAGGGATGCTAATATGACAATTTTCTTGGTAAGGTTAGTCAAAAACATAATTACACTACATTTAATCAAGTAAATTGATGCTTAAAAAATAATTCTCAATTGAACATGTAGGATAAACATGATAATGCTTTTGTTGGTGTAACTAGCTCAAGTATTTTGTCTCTTTCTATGGATGTGATCAAAAGATGTTCTCAAGATTTGAGTAGTTGCTAAAAAAGTTTATCAAAAGCAGAAGAATAGCATATAATGCCTAGAAAGTTACCTAAAATTCTCAAGAAGTATACTTTGCAGCCCAATTTTAGCCCAAAGCATTGCGATCAAGAAGGAATTTTCCCTTGCCTACCCTCAAGGGACCCATCTTAAGACCCTATTTAGCCTTGCAGAGTGTTTTGAATGGAAATTTACCCCTTGAGAGTTGTTTATACCTCTTCAAAGGGCTTCCACAAGACCTATATAGCTATGAGGTTCATCCATCAAGAAGCAATAGGCTTTAAGGTCCATTTATTGAAAACTTCTTGATCTTGAGAAATCATGTTGAAGTCTTTATTAGACTCAAGGATGATCTGAGGTTCACCTAGTTTTGTTAGCCTCGTGGAGTGCCTTTAATTGAAATTTATCCATTGAGAGTTGTCTATAGCTCTTCAAGGGGCTTCCATGAGACCTATGTAGTTATGAGATTCATCCATTAAGAAGCATTAGGTCTTAAGGTCCATATCTTGAAACATTCTTGATCTTGAGAAATCATATTTAAGTCTTTATTAGCCTCAAGGATTATCTTTAAGGTTCACCTAGTTTTATAAACCCTCCCACAAGGCATTCTTGATTTAGAAGAGTTGAAATTGACCTATGATTAACTCATGAAATATTTGAGTCAACCAAGATCTGTCCATATTGTCATCAACATTGCCTAGAAACTCACATACTCTAGATCACATCTATATAAATGTGAGGATGGCTCAAGGAAAAGTTTAAACTAATTTTTCTTATGAATAGAAGCTAAGAAGTTACTTATTTTTCCCAAAAAACTTTCTCTAGCCTTCTTCTAACATTTTCTCTCTATTTGCCTCCAACTTAAATTATGGGGGATTATAATCTAAGATCCATTTACACCACCAAAAACTTAAGAAGATGTACCAACCATTGTTTCATTGAATTCAAGGAATCAAAAAAATTTGTGAATTAGACAATCATCTAGAGAGAATATTGACTGTCAATAAATCAATGATGGGTTTTAATACTTTCTCCTTATGGATGTGCTACACAACACATAATGCTAAATGAGAAAATAATAAATTGTTTGCCTGATCAAAAACCAAGAATTTGATATAGACATATGCACATGAACTCAACCATTACCTACCCTAATACAACACCTAACCTAAATATATGCAACTTACACATGCATTTGCATGTAATGCTATGTTCAATGTTTTTGCTAAAAATTTGTAGGAAAACTCAATTTTAATAGAATCAAAATAACACAAAATTTGATTTGCACTTTATTTAATAAAACAAATCACATTATAAGCAAATAAGAAAAAAGAAAAAATTACACAACTTTTTGCTGCTATAGATGCCACAAATGCTTTCCAATGTGGCACCTAGAATCCACCTAGAGGAACCTATGATTAATAAACAAAAAAATGTGTTTATACTCCCAAGGAATCCTACTTAAAACAATAAGGCAAAATAAAATATCCCACTATTCCAAACAAACAAACAAAAATAAACAACGGATCCTAACCCCATCATGATCGGATGGTTTGACTTACACAAAACATGAAAAACGATGTTTATGGTCATCATCCCATTCTAGTCATTAGCAATTCAATTAACAAAAATCCTAGAAAAAAATAATGTTTTGCTTCCTTAGCCAATTCAAAATATTAGATGGTTTACTCATTGATTAACCAGATTGTCAAAATATGCAAAAAAAAGGAAAATATACAAAAAATGAACTCCCCTTAAACAAAATACTACTTAGTCTCACTAAAAACATAATGTAAAACAAAAATAAGGATACACAAGTCAATAGAAACAAATCTAGTCTCAAGCCATCCATGGGTTGTATGATAGAGTTGACTAATGTGGGCTGCATCCCTTCTTGGCTGTTATGCATTGTAAACTCTACTATTTGAGCTTGACTCCATCAAAGGGATCCAACCTTCCATCCAAGTCTTAATCAATCATCTATAGTGTTTAAGATAGGGTAGAATTAGTTTTAACTCCTCAGCTGCTGCAACAAAATAATGGAATGGACTAGTTTCATTAGGTCTAGCTGCCCCCTTGATAACATAGATCAAAGGTATTTAAAACTTAGCATGAGTTGCTGTAAATTCTTTTATTAACGTCTAATAATTAATAGTCAGTATTCATTTTCTTTATTATGGATCAATGAAGCATTCACTTTTCATTATTATTTATTAAGAACGGTATAAAAGTTTTTGAAGACAAGGTGGGGAATTGGACAAGCTTTCAAAAAACTAAAAGATAATCAAGAAAAAAATGTTTGGAGGCAGCACACTGGAGTACTTGCTGATCATGAAAACACTGATTCTCTCCTTGGTCTGGGATTCACTTGACCTTGATTGTACCCATTATTAGATTTCTACAAGAAAAGGTCAAAACGGTTTTAAGGATTAACATCAAGATCAATTAAGAATCCACATTTCTTTAGAATTTATTAAGATGACCACACAGAAGTTTTTGAAGACAAGGTAAAGAAGAGGCCAAGCTTTCAGATAAACAAGAGTTTTGAGAAAAAGTTTTACATGAGAAAGCTCAATGGAGCAAAGGTCCCAGTTGATCATTGGAACACTGATCCTCTTATTAGAAATAGTCTTTGAGAAAGCCTCTGTAATAACCTCTGACCTTGTGCCAAAATATAAATTGTTTCCAAATTATAACTATGACAGCAGATGTCTAAAGCTGTAGCCTACAGTGAAATGAAAAAAAAACTTTTCAGCCAAAAAGAGCTTACATGAAAGACTAAACACAAGATTCGCAACTTAAATGAATTATGACTATTTATTATTAGATATTAATAACAGAATTTATAGCAAAACATGACAAGTTTTAAATACATTTGATCTATAATATAAAGAATGAAAAAAAAAAAAGATGTAGCTTCCGTAGTAAAGATTGGATGGATATAAAGAAGATGCAGCTAAAGCAACTGAGGAAAACATGAAGAAAGTTTAACAAAATGATACAGGTTAGACTAAGTGCAATGCCTCTATCTGGATCTCAAGTACTGAGACAAAAAAGAGTCATTTGGAGCTGAATTATGCATGATTGAAAAGAGAATATTGAGATGGACATATTTTGAATCTAGAGAGAGTAGGCTGGTAAATTACTATGGTAGAAAAAGAATAGCAGCAACATCTAACAAAAATACAAGTTAACAAATTAAACTAGGTGGCTTGAGAGCATACAATGGAGACCAAAGATGCACCTATAAGGAGGATAGATATAAAAAACTAGGATGAAATACAATGAAAATGTTGACTGAAAAGATAACTAAAAAAGGTTACAGCTTGCTATAAACACAAATCAAAGCCACAAGTTACATACCTACTAGAAGACAGGATGCTCAAAAATCAACCGAACTACGAGTTTAACACTAATAAGTACCACATAACACTAGCTATATCAAGAATTCCACCATCACCATTCTTGTGAAAACAATGTTTAAATGCTAATAGCATTCAGCTTTATCATCAGATAATCAAATATAAATTGCCAATATAATTTAGCTTTATGCTCAATAAATCCTACAAAACACAACAATTAATTCAAGTTATTTAACCGTACATACACAGACAATCATAAGGTGCTACACCAATATAATCAATAAGAAGACTTGAGATGAAAGAAATTAACAAATAATAATGGCAGGAAAAGAACAGTAACATATTTCTAAGAATCAGATGCACCCTAAGAAGTATAATAATTAGAGAAATTTGATTAAAAATGTACTCTAATATGGATCACAAGAATTCTTGTGCCTATTTCAAATAACCAAAGTGCAGAATCACTTAAGCATGACAAGGGAATGGCAAAATCTGTTTTCAATATATTTTTAAAGAGTATACATATAACCTTCTTTATCCCAATTAAGTTCAATCTATCATCATCTCCAATAGCAAGGACAGCCTCTACAACCATTGATGCAAAAAACTCCTTTTCACCGCCAATGAGCTTGGAAGAAAGCGTTGTGGCAGCACATTTTGCCAATAAATTCTTCTTCTCATCAAGGCTTTTACCCTCAATGCTTACAGAAAGTTCCTTGATTTTGTTAATTGCCTGCAAAATGTTTTACCAATTTAAGGTATTAGTGATGTTTAACAAACCGACCAGGAATAGACATATTTACCAAATAAGATGCGGTCCTATAACTCCGAATCAAATTTTGAGGATGAACTCCATCCTCAATAAAAGGTTTTGCCTCCTTCAAGAACTCTCCTGCAAAAAGCACAACAGTAGTGGTTCCATCACCAACCTGCAAATTAAATTGTGAAAACACTATTTAGAACTCTATTCTTTACGATGCTAAAGCCAATGATAAATTCCCCTAGTATTAGTTTTTGTCAACAAGATGTCACTATTAGAACTTGGCCAAGGATAGAATGCAAAAACATGCGAGGATATATGTAAATAGCAGTTCGTTTCAAGAGCAAAGAAACTGGGGGCAAGACTCTATCCATTTTGCACAGCATGATCAATATACCAAAGTTCTATTAAGATTACAAGTAGAATAAAAAAGACCAAGGCAATGATTTCTGATGTGCTTCTTACAAAACCTGTTAAGTTACAAGCTTTACAAAGCAACTCATCCATACCTTTGATTGCTGTATGACACTGCAGAATAACAAAGCAAAGAATGAGAACACTTCAGCGGTGAGTGTACAAGAAAAAAACAGATAAATTCTGGAAATCTTCCAAAAAAGGTCAATGGATGAGATGTTAACTGTCCAAAAACAAGTTAAAATTCATGCTTCTTTCAATGCCACAAGGAAACTTATCTTTACAAACACAAGGAAAAAATGAATAAAAATAACAAGCACAAACATCCCAAAAAAGGGAAAAGAAGAAAAACAAATGGCAATATAAATATGCCAGATTGCCAAGTTTCAAACTGCATCGTTTCAGCTTATAAAACAGCATTTTGAAAGCACTTGTGTCATAAAGAAAATTAATTAATTAACATCTACAGAACATTCATAATAAATAGTATTTTACCAGCTTAGAATTCCAAAACCTGAAACTTCATAAAAAATACAAAATCATCCCTTCTATGCAACAAAATTGATGGTAAAAACAACATATGCAAGAAAAGGTTGAAGTAAAGAAAATTTGTTATCAAACATGATTCAATTGAATGAATGCAAAGAATTGATTGAGATCCAGACTAGCAATAAAAATAAATAGTGAGACTAAGAAAATATATTTTGAAGATTTATATAAAAAACAAATATCAAAGGGGGTGAACAACATACGTACAAACTTGCGAAAGCAAAATATTAAAATATGAGGACCAAAATCAAGTTAAATGTATTAAGAAACATGATAAAAAAAAAGTAAAAGTTGATGTTGAGTATATTAAATCTAGATGAATGAGCTATTTTTGTAAACTAAGGTTGTGACGACATTATTGATTTAGAAGAGCTTACATGTTTGAAAGAAAATATAACTTTTATTTTTATCAATGAATCCACAAAAAGGAATTCATGTAAATTTGAAGAGAAAATAATTTGGAAGAACAATGTGTCAAGATGCTATTCCCATTGAAAAATAGAAATGACTGAGAAGAAAATATCTCTTAACTTGACAAGTTATAGAATGTTATGTCAAATGTTAAAAAGATATTGCAGTGATGAAGAAAGAGTACTTAGATATGCTTATATAAGAAGAAAAGGGATATATACATAAATGTGCTAATTATTGACAATATAATTAATGAGACATAATTCGAAACTTTAAGAGAGAGTATTGGTCCATGGATTACAATATAAGATCGATATAAGTAAGAATCAATATAAATTTAGGTAAAAAAAATATAACCATAGAAATTATACACTTGTTGAAAGACAATGAATAACTTTAAAGCATGTAAAGAGCATTTTCAAGAAATTTTATACAGTTAGAGAAGGCATGAGATGTAATCATAAGAGAAGCACTTTGGAAGGACTTGGAAGGAAAATGTTGGCACTAAACATTGAAGTTAGTAAAATGTACAATGAAGCAATGAAATTTGCATGCACCAAAAAAGCTCTAATCAAATATTTAAAAAATCAAAATTGATCAAGATTCTACTTTAATTCCCTGTTTTTTTTAATAGTTATGAATGCTATTACCATCCAAATTCAAGATATTATGTCATGATGTATGTACTATTTTGCTAATATTATACCAATTCAAAAGATTATATAGTTACAGACAAACTAGAGTTACGAATAATAGCCTTGAAGTTTAAGGTATTTTACCTTAATATAGATAAAAACATAATATAGGAAATACATGTTTAGTTACTATAAAAGTACAAATGACATAGAGATTATAATTGATAATTATAGATACTAAAAATTAAGAGATTTAGTTCCCTGAAATCCATACTTCAAAATGTTGGTAAAATTGATGAGGATGTCAAATAAGATCCAAGCATATTAGATAAAATAAAGGAGTGCTTCTAGTGTGATGTGTGGACAAAACTTCACACGAATGACGAAAGACTAAATAATTAGGACTGCAATGAGACCAAAATATAATACAACATTGAATGTTGTTATATGAAGTCCAGGCATTTAAATTAGAACATGTAATGCAAGGATGAGGATGACAAAATAAATGAATAAGCTATATTCCAAAACTATGATTAGAATGAGAAAACTGGATAATATTTGTTTAACGATAACTGAAAGAACCTATGAAAAATTTGCTTAGATGGTTTGAATAATTTAATTAGGGCATATCATGGCCCCATTAGGATATATATGACTTGCTAGAATGAATTGAATAAGCGATGACCAAAAAGGATAGGGTACGAGATGCAATTAGATATTAAGAAAGAGTTGTTGATAAATTGAGCACAATAGTACTAGATGATTCATGTAGTTGACACCATTTAATAAGATTAAAGATTTATGCTGTTTGTAAATTAACTACCAAAATGCTGGGTTGCGAACTCCTGCAAAATCCATAGATGTTTTGGCCATACGTGAAAATATAAAGCCATTCAAACTCATCTTTATACAAATATGTTTCTAGTTAGAATCGATGCAGTGCACTAAAGATGCAATCTGCCCAAAAGAAAAATACACTAAAATATAGCATAACTGTCCATTAAGTCGCCAATAATAACCTGCACAATGAGCGCAAATCATAAACCCAGAAACATGAGGAATACCGAAGACCACGTATGTCCACATATTACCCAAAAAACCTAGGATGATATACATAAATCCCTGAATAACTGGGAAGCATACACATGGTGAAAGGCAAACCACGCTAATTCAAAATCTAACATCATTAGCATGTTACACGAAAAAATGAAAAGAAAATATGCCCCGTTCTTTGTCAAGAATTTGTTTGCAAGCAGCGGAGGCTGCGAAGCTCACCTCGGAGTCTTGTGACTTAGCAATGTCGACAAGGATCTTAGCAGCAGGGTGAACGATGTCGAGAAGCTTCATTATCGTAGCACCATCATTGGAAATGGTGGTATTACCCTTATCGTCATGAATGAGCTTGTCCATGCCCCTGGGCCCAAGTGTGGAACGTACCGCATCCGCCACCGCCGTGCAGGCGTTGATGTTCGAAACCACCTGTGCCTTTCCCTGCGCCGTATCCGTCCCCTCTTTCAAGAGTATAATCTGCGGTTGCTGCTCTCATCCATGTAACAAAAACCGAGATAAGCTTTCACCTACCTGACGCTCATTCTATAGAAGATGATGAACAGGAATAAAAAACGCAAGAGAGACTAACCAACATGGCCGCCATTTATGAAAGTAGTGAGTCGAAGAAAAACGATTAACACGACGTGAATCAATCGGAAAAGGGGTTCGGGGCACGCAGAATCGGAGAAGGAGATGCGAGCGCAGTAAGAAAAACGTACGAGTTGTTAGGGCAACGAGGTATAGATGGAGATACCAATCGTGTCGCCGTTGCTTAACGTGTCGAATTCCGTATCTCATTCCTGTTCGAAACAAAAGCGCCATTCATAAAAATCGTGTCGCTGTTGCTTAAGTGAACTAATGTTGGTTGATGATGTTAAAAATTCTACTCATTTTAATAAACAACAGTATTAGAGCCTTCTAGGTTTTGGGTTTTGATTTTAATATTAAGTTTTTCTCATAAAAATCAATTTTAATAGTCTTTATAATTTTAATAGGATGCAATATTGTGTTTAATTTAGATTAAATTAATATATTTATAAAATAAATAAATATTTAAAAAATATATTTTTAAAAATTAATGTATACATTTATTAATTAATTTTCAAATTGATTCAAATATTATATTAAAAAACTAATAAAAAATAAAACTAAAATCATTTTATTAAGTTAGAAGAACATTTAAAAGTTTCAAAAAAAATTTTATTTATTTTTAGTTAATATTTGTCTTAAAAATGTTTAAATAAATTTATAAGATACTTTTTTTGAAAAAAATAATATATATACAAATTAATCAAAAACAAGGTCATTTATTATTAAAAAAAATAATACATGACATAATGATATAATATTTACATTAATCTATTATAGAAATAAAAGACTTAAGATATTAAACTGATTTAGAAAGTAAAGATAAGATATGGAGATGAATAATCAACCCTATTATCTAAGCCAAAAGTCTATATTATATCATCAATCAAATAATTTGTTTTCTAATCATATTTTCATGAAATTAGTAAAAAAAAATATAAAAAATTTAAAATTTGAATTTAAATTTTGATTTCTTTAACTCATGAAATAAAATATTGAATTGAACAAAAAATTAAAACTAATTATATTCATAAAATTTAAATTTCTCAATAAATTCCTAACAAAAAAAAAACCATAAAGATTTGCTCGTTTTTACGTTTGAAAATAATTCTCGAAATACGGTTCGTTAGTTAAGTACATCTTTCTGAAATAATATTTTTATTTAATATATTTTTTAACAGTAGAGAAAAATAGAACTTTTCAAACATTTTTTTAATCAAAATAATATTTACAAATAGTTATATTTCTTTTTTTTTATCTTACTTTCAAAATGCAAAAAAAATTATATTTTATATATGTAATTGTTTCAAATAATATGACATTTTAATTACAATTTTATCAAATATTATAATATTTTAATTGCATCTTTTAATATCATTAACTTTATTATTTTTATCACAATATTGAGTTTCTACTATAATTTTTAAAAACAAAACATATGAAGTTGAGAATTTTTTTAATATTTTTTAATTTATATAAACTTATGAATCTACTTAATAAAAAAAGAATTTCAATATTCTTTTAATTTACATGCATGTGATTTCTAAATGATCTTATTTTTAAAATGTAGCACACTAAGATAACATTGCTTGATTACTTAATATATATTCACTTTAACTAATTTAAAAGATATTTGCATTATTAAGGTATTGATGACGACATGTTTTAATATATTGTTAAAATTCAACTTGTTTTGGACGGATAAAAAGGCTAATAAAACTTATTTTTTTTATAAATTAAAGATGCAGCTTTAATTTCCTTTTTTTAAATGCATTTTCAGAAATAAAATTATATTAATTTACCAAATATTTCTCCAAAACAAATGAAATTTTATCCACTGTCATTAAGGCGTTGTTGGTTTAGTAATCGTCAAAAAATTTTAATAATATTTTTTATTTATATAGATAACTTTTTAAAAAAAGATTTCAAATTAATATTTTTCAAAAGCTCTTTATTAGTCATACTATTACTATCGATAAGAGCGTACTCCGTCTATTATTAAGATATGTGATAAAAACTCTTTAATATGCTAACTTCTTTAAAATCTTACTTAAAATATCATCAAATATCTACCTTAAAAATGAACAAAGTCCCATGTATCTTCACTCTTAAAGACCCCATCAAATACTATATTAATCAAACCATGTGTAGTTAATACTACTTACTCTTATTCTCTAGATAAAGCAATTATCATTGGTTTATTATACCATAATAGTTTTAACGATAAATTATTAACATTCAATGGTTTATAACCTTTTGGAATCTATTTTTGAACAGTGTAATTATAATATTTCAAAAGTTTGTAAAGGATAATAAATTATAAATTAAAAAATTAAACTAATAGAGCTCTAATTATATATTCTTTGATATAATAAAATTATCTTTTATATTAAAATAATTTTAATATGTATGCCATTATTTCAAATAAACTTAAAATTTTGTGTTAACCATATAATTAAAAAGAATTTTTTAAGAGGAATCTACTGATTTTGATTTTAATTTTTAGATATCTAAATAATTAATTATGAATCTTTTAAAAATAAAAGATATGAAAATAATTTAGTAATTTATCTAAAAACAAAATATTCATTTGATAACAAAATCCTTGTCACCTTACTTGGGATAAGATTAAATGAAATTTTTGGCTAGGTTATGTGAGTTAAGAGAAAATATATGAAGGGGAAAGAGAAGTCGACTTAGAGAAAACAAGAGGAGAGGAAGAGAGAAGCTTAGCCGAAGGAGGAAAAAGTAGGCAAATAGGAGAGAGAGTTGTAGATAAGTGAAGAGTTCATTGACATAGCTTAGAGGGAGAGTTTGGAAGTAACAAGAAGAGACGAGGAGACATTGGAACTTGATTTTAGTAAGAGAAGCATGTGAACAAGTTTGTTGAGGAAGAACTAAGATTTAAGATTTGTTTTATTGAATTCAATTTACTTTTATGCATGTGATATTTTATATATATTACTTCCCATATAACAAGATCTTTTGATTTCTTATCAATATACATGTATTTATTCTCTTAGAATGATGCCATTAAAATATCATAACACATCTCATAACATGTCAAACATTAATGATGCCATGCATATGCTTATGCTCATTCCTTCATTTAAAATAATCACTCTCTATTTCTAACATTACTAGTACAAGATTTTTCTTCTTGCATTCTACCATACTCAAAAAATTTCTTCATTGCTATAATAGTCACATTCCATTTGTTGCTTCTAACATATTGTTATTTCTTTCAAATATGCAATATATGAGCACTTAAGATTTTTCCTTGAACCAATTGGTTAACAATTTTCTTCTTCATATATGGTACACTAAATATCACATAATATTTTTGTTCTTTTAGAACTATACCATAGATTATCCATTCTTCTCATGAATTTCTTATAAATACTTCACATATTATAGTTATTTATAATATTGTATATCCTAATCTTAAGAATTAAGGTCATAGCACAATGGACTACTCATTTTTTAATCACAGCTTCCTTTTGAGCTAAACATACCATATGTTTTTAATGTCATACTATGTGCTACAATCTAGCATCATTTGCTCTAATTAATGTACTTTATGTCTTTCTTATCGAATTTTGGACTTAAACTAAATGTTTCAGACATCAAACATTGACGTGACATCCATTTTCATAAGAAAAATGGTTTTCGTGCAAAAGTTTCAAGCAAAATTCAACCAAAATCCATACAATTCTTATGGCTGACAATAAAGAAGAGAACACCCATATTTTAAACATTCATTTGAACCTTAGAATATAAATCAAATCCTTATACAATTCAACGTGGTTTAAGAAATAATCTTGAATTGCATGCTTCTAAAAAGAGATGGTAAATAACACTTATCACTTTGTATGCTAGGTTTGTAACCTCTTCAATAGAACAAAGATAGAGTACATAAATAGGGCTTAAATAAACCAAACTCAATAAGAAAAAGAATAAAGTAAATATCACATAGATGCAAATTGAAAGAACTAAAAAGAACTAACCCACATAAATGAAATATTTGCATGTAAAGGTAGCCCAAATATGTAAGAAAATTGTTTTATAGGGAGTAAGGAAGGTGACAATAAAGTCAAAAGAAGGAGAGGTGGCAAATCTAAGTAAACTTTTAAAAATGTAGTAAAGCAAGACAATGTCAAAGTGAGAAGAAAACATCAAAGTGAAAAGGAACTATTGTGTAGTAGTGGCAGGACAATGACGTCATGGAATTGAAGGTAAATTGGCATGGTGTCTCACCACTTAAGACTCTCAACCCTCCTTTAAATATTAGAGCTGCAATGAATCAACATGTGAAAGTTCTTATTATAATCACTATAAGACCTTAATAAGATGTAATAACATAATAAAGATTTTACTCATAACAAAATCATCATTTCTAAATAGTAGGTCTCCCTTTTATAGATAGCTTAAGAACAAAAAATAAAAAACTACAAAAATTGTGATAACATTGCCAAATAGCATTCTAAATAGCTATCATTTTGGTTCCAAAAATATATTTTTTGAAAAGCTATAATTTTTGTCAAAAATTTCTTCGATTAAAGCTATTGTCATATAACTTTCTAAAAAGTTATGTTGTTGATTCAGCACCTATTAAGTTCATGCAGGTTATTGTGTGTTAGATTTGAGTTAGCCTATTATAGGTTAGGTCAACGAGTTAGTACAACATCAACAGTTCTCTGAATGTTTATGGGTCATCTGAACCATTCTTTTGAAAAGGTCAAACTAGTAGGTAAATGGATCCACTTTCATTTGCGGGTTGAATATGGGTCAGCATGTTCTAGGTTGGTCAGCTGGTTAGCGTAATATCGATGGATCTGTGTGTATTTGTATATCACATGAATTACTGTAATATGGGTTAGACTAATTGGATAACAGTAATCAGCATAGACCATGGTGGAAGTTGGAGCCAATGGGAATGAGCCTAATGGGTCATTTTTTGGTCTTTTTGTTGTTCTGAGTGTAACTTTTGAGCCTCAAATATAATTTTAAATTTTAGCTTGACTCTACACATAAATAATAATAAACACATTGACTATCTAAAAGTGTTGATACATGTCTAACTAGCTCTTAGGTGTCAAATATTTTGATTGGTGCCTTCATCAATTCCTCTAGAGTTAGAAAAACTCATCTATGATGAGTCAATTGATCTAGATTTGAGTGCATCTTAGTTTAGTTGCTATAACATTTTTCTTGTGATCCAAGTATCCTTAAGATATGGTGGATCTTTCCAATGAACATGATACATTTCATAAGTTTGGTTTCTAGCAGCATAGTTTGATCATCTAGTACTCTTTCAACTATTGCCTCGTCTTATTATGATAGGCTGGTGGACACTTAAGTAAGGGTTCACTCCTAAGGGGTGTTAATATCGACTCCAATGGCTCAGTAAGAATCCTGATCAACACCTTGTAAGCCATCAAATTTGAGATGTTAAAGATATTACTAAGGTCGTAGTCATTTAGTAGCATAATGTACACATCTAGTCCAATCTTTTCAAGATTCAAAATAGACAGGTGGGAACTTTACAGACCTAATTTTGATCATCAAATAATCTCTTTTCAAGAATTCTTTGTCTATAGTGTGCATTGGCTAATCTCTTATATTGCTCATTACTAAAAGTTATTTTTTTTCTTAAATATACTAATGGAATTCTCTTATATGTTATAAAAACTCTTGTATAAACATAGAAGTGCATGCTTGAATAGATATATGATTAGGTTAACTAAGTTATGAGGTTTTATCCATTATAGACTTTAAAAAGGATCATTCTTATGGACTTATTAACAGAACTATTATAGACATGCTTTGCACATAATAAAAGTATATCTTAATTTTTTTTTCTTGTAAAACACTATAATAGATTTCCTAAGTCATGATTTACTATCTTGGTTTGACCATAAATTTAGGTGAATGAGAATTTTAACTTTGTTTTCATAAGGTGCCAAAAGGTTTTGCAAAAGAATAAAATAAAATTGACATCTTTATTTGTGGCTATGGACTTGGGCAAGCCATGAAACTTTACCACTTTATTAAAGAATAGTTAAGTACTATGCGAGATGTCAGAAGTTCTTTTTGGATTTTCTTAAACTTATTCCAAGTTCCTATAGTTGGTGATCCCTTTTATCGACAATAGGTGTCTAAGATTTCTATAAATAGTTAAGCTTGTTTAGCTTGCTTCATTTGGGCAAACAATACATTTTCTTCTTCATTAAGTCTAAAGCATTGAAAGTATTGGTCTAAGGTTGCTTCAAACTCTAGGTAGTCCTTAGAGTTTAAGGTACCATCAAAGATGAGTGTATCATATTTTATAGATTTTATGAGTTTGTTATCATCATTATTTTAGTGTCATCCCAAAAGGGGTTCTTTGATCCTAATAAGAAATTGATTGAGTGTTGACAATGTCAAGTTCAGATGGGATAAGGTCATTTAGAGATTTCTCTACCTTAGTGATTCTAATTTCATATTGTTTTAGTTTGGCTTCCATTATTTTTAATATGGTTAAGAGATCTTGGGGGTTAATGTGTACTTGACTGATTTGTAAATGCTCTATATTATAAGTTTTACCATATCTTATGCACATAGAATATTTCTTTTTAGAGAGAAAAAAACCTCCCTTTTTGGTCCTTTTGTCCTTATCTTTTGAGCAAGATAATGTGTTAATAAAAACTAAAAAGAATATTTATTTCAATTTTGGCTTGCCATCAATGTTGTAAGCACTAGTATAATAGAGCTTTGATAACATATTAATGTTAGATGAGCAATGCAAATTATAATGAGTAACTTAGAGATTAACTTTCACATCTTAAAAAGAAAAAATATAGAAGGTAAACAAAACATATCTAAAAATATATGTATGAGATATCTGTCTCAAGCAATCATAACTATAGGATCAAAAGCAACATAAGGGTCATACATTGTGCTGGCTTATAACAATATTAAACAACATAAAGATTAGGTAAAGCTTAATTAAAAAGATTTAGATAAAAAAAATAACAAAGTAAATGCCACATAAGCACATATTGAAAACATTAAAGAAAGTTTATTATGCCTTGTAAAAACAAGATTAATGAAGTAGTTGGGTGCAAAGGTGACCCAAACACATAAATAAATTGAGTCATAAAGAGTAGAGAAGGTGAGGATATTTAAGTTTTTCAAATAAAGCTAAAAAAGGTAGAGGTGACAAATTTGATTAAAGTTTGAGTAATGAAGAAAAGAGAGATGATGTTGAAGTGAGAAGAAAATAACAAAGTAAAAAGGAACCATTATGTGATAAGACAGAATGTTGATGTCGTAGAGTTGAAGGTAAGCTATCATGATATCTCCCTGCTTAGGTCTCATACCCCTTATTTTAATACTGAAATCTCCATGAATCGATACATTGGCATTCTTGTTGTGATCACCATAATACCTTAACAAGATTCAATAAAATGATGGAGATTTTACTTATATTAAGATCATCATTTTCAAAGGGTAGGCTTTCTTTTTTATAGAGAGCTTAAGCATAAAAAATAAAATACAAAAATTTAAAAAAAGAAAAAAAAATATAAAGTTTATGATTAGAAGCTATTATCAAAGTTGTGGTTAAAGCATAATCGAATAGTTTTTTTGAAGACTTGACATTTCAATCCAAAAGTTTTATAATCAAAGATGTTGCCAAATAGCTTTCCAAAAAGCTATGTTTTCAGCTCAATGCTAGCCAGGTTTGCTTTGATTGTCATGGGGCAGATATGCTTCAATTTGTCATAGGTTGGGTTGACATGGCATTACTAGATCCATAAGCTTTCACTCACCCGAACCATTCCTTTGATGGGTTAAACTGGTGGGTCAATGTGACATCAACAGATTTTCTTTCATTCATGGGTTTAATATGGTCAACGTAATGTTGATTGGTTTGGCAAGTGGGTGTGGAAGATTTGAGTACATTTGTAATCACACAAACCTGCAATCCTAAATGAGCCTCGAATACTCATTCACCAATTTGTTTGGGTAGACCATGGTTTGGGTGAGTTGTTGTCACATTACGTCAAGGTGGTGATGATCGGTGAAGGTGGTAGCTGATGGTGGAACTGTCAGGAATGGGCTCAAAAAGCCATTTTTGTCCTTTTTTGTGTTATTAGAGTCAATTTGAAGCCTAAAATGCAATTTTAGGCCTTCTTATGGCTATTAACATGAAGAATAGTTACCTTGATTATTTGGAAGTATTGATGTGTGTCTTATTGGTTATTGGGCATTGAAAATTTTGGTTGGTATTCTCGTCAAACTCAAAACTTATTATTTCTTCAAAAGGGCTAACCTATGGCAACTTTTTCTCTCTTATTCTCTTCTTACTTCCCTTTGTACTTCCCCCTCCATGAGCTCCTATTTCTTTTTAAACCTTACCTCTATTAAAAGAGATCATAGGTTCACCTCCCCCTACTAAAAAAATTACTATAAGAACCTCCATTTAGCCAAGGTTTATAAATTTCATGTTGCTTCACTCTTTAGTAATAACATGAACATGATGAGATAAATCTCCAAGGCTCCATTGCTCTTTAATACACACACTCACACACAAAACAAATTTTTTATTTCTCTTTTTTAATTCACAACAAATTTAATTGAGCTTTGTAAATTACAACCTTTACATTATTTTTAATGAGCTTTACTCATTGGAATGCTTATTTTAGCATTTTAAGGATTTCTTTTGTAAACTTATACATTTTTTAAGACAACCAAAAATAGTATTATTCCATTCTAGTTTTGAAAAAACAACTTAATTGTATTAACAATATCTAAATACTTATTAAACCACCAAATTATATTATTACCAAATAATTATCCCAAAATGTAGCATAGGGTTGTTAGATCCTTTCATCTGTAGAAAACTTTCATCCAAAAATTTCAAAAGAGCTTAATATATTTCATCTTTATATCAAATTCCACTTCCTAAATTGGCTATCTTTTAGTTTCATTCAACCATAAGGTTTTCACCATTGGAATTATTTTGTTTCTTAAGTCATCATCTTTGTAATCTAAAATTTGTATTAATTTTTCAACATTAGTCATATATTGCTATAAAAATATCTTCAAAATCATATTTTTATAATATAAGAAGGATCAAAATATATGCATGATCAATTCCTAAAATATACCTTGAACTTTGGCTACATGTATAAGTAATGCTGATCTATAGGCAACATGCCTCACATTGTTTATTATTTGAAGTAGAACAATGTATGTTAGTCTTAGCTTTCCTATTTTTAAAATCTAAAAGTTTTTTTAGTGTACTCACTTTTACAAATACTTGATCTTCTTCCTCAACTTTCATTGTTTTATTCTTAGCATCAAAATATTTCTTCTACTTATTTTAGATAGCTTGAATTATTGCTCTAATTTATTTAACATTTTCAAGGGTTTCATCTACAAAATTAGACCCAAGTAATTGTCTTCCTTATTTTGAAACCAACACAAATGAGATTGGTTTTTTTTTCATATAAAGCTTCATGAGGACCTATGCCAATACTTGATTAAAAATTATTATTATAAAATTCAATTAATGATAAATAATTTTTTTAATTATCTCTAAAATCTAAAACACGGTCATAATAATTTGTGCAGTGTCTTTATGGTTTTTTTATCTAGCCAATTGTCTAGGTATAAAAAGTAGTATTAAAATTTAACTTTATATCAAAAATTTGATATACATTTCTAGAAATGAGATGTAAACTTTGAATCCTTATTTGATATGATTACTTTCGGTATTGTGATTTATAATTTGATTCATATATATCAATTTGTTTACATAATATTCATCATGTTAGTCATGCATCACTTTGAATTGGTAGATATGTAAATTATCACCTAAAAGTAGTCATGCCATGCAAGTGATTTAAACAATATTACTGCAAAATCCATTACAATGTTATCATTTTTATTTAATATCAAAGGTTGCGAAAGTCTACTTGGCTTCTACTACCACCCTTTCAACTATAGACAAATTTCACATTTCTTAGTCCATTTTTTCATCTCTTAGTCTTTTCCACCAATAGTTTTCTTTTAATTCTTGAGATGTTCCAGTTGTTTCTTGATGAATAGAGTATTTATCATTACGAGCTTTTTATAATAGCAATTTCCTTAATTGTTTATCATTAGGAATACATAAGTGGCTTTAAAATTGCAAATTTTCATTTTTATTAAGGGAAAAATTAGAATTCTAATTTTCTTTAAGATTTTGAATCAACTTATATATCTTTAATAGAATTTAAGCAATAAGGCTTTACTAATAGTTGAGAGAACAATAACACATTTTGATACTTTCCCTTCTCTAATTAGTATTTATCAAGTTCAAATGAGATTTGTTGCTTATTAAGTTGATATATCTTTAATAGAATTTAAGCAATAAGGCTTTACTAATAGTTGAGAGAACAATAACACATTTTGATACTTTCTCTTCTCTAATTAGTATTTATCAAGTTCAAATGAGATTTGTTGCTTATTAAGTTGATATAAAAGTAGACCAATATTTGCCTTTTGACTTAAAAAATCTATGATCAAGAGACCACTTCCAAGGTCACTGACTTTAGAATGGATGAAAAAAAAAATCAAGAAGATAAAATGATACAAAATAGTGTACAACACAAAGTAGTAGGGTTGCGAGCTGAATTGCATGTGGAGATTTGCTATAAGTTTATCAGAATGCATGCTACAACACTTTGGTTGAGTGTGCATACAAAGTCACGAATTTTCCATTGGGAGACATAGACCCAAAGAAGAGATGTTGAGAAAGCAAAGTGAGAAAAAAATTAAAAAAGGAAAAATACAAAAAAGTTAAAAAAAACCATTGCACATGTGTGTAAGCCCAAAAGGGCACACTCGCTTGTGCCCACCATTGAGTGCCATCCATGTGCAGGCATGGGCACCCAACATTAGGTGTCACTCAAGCACACACAAATGCACTAGCCATCAGGTGCCATGCATGCAAAGATGCACACGCCTGACATTAGGTGTCATCCACTTTTTCATAGTAAAAGGGACTACCTCGACATGTGCATAAGTATGAGTTTGGTTGATTCAAAATATTAGAATCTTTGAAATTAAGTCATAAGGTAAATACAGCTTTTTGTATTTTAAATATTAAAGTTTATATATTAAAAAATTGTATACAACTCTTATATAAATGCATTATAATACTAAATAGAGAATAATCTAGATAGAGTTGTAAAAATCAAAACTTTATAAAATTTAAGGATCTATTAAAGAGAATCTTCTTGAAAAATTTAATCATTTGTGACAAAATTATTCTTCTTTTTCTCCTTCTTTCTTTTCTCCTAGTCATGTTTATGTTTTCACTTTCACTGTAACTGTTTTGAAAAAGGTTTACTATTTAGGATTTGAGACAAGAATATCTTATAGATTGATCATATTATTTTTGCATCAGAGTACTTTGATTTTATGATAATGGCAAGAGATAAAAAGAAGAGAGTTGAGGAGTAAGCCACAAAGAAAATCAAGAAATTGAAGAGGATTTACTTAAGGTGACTATATTGATTACTTCATCATCAAGCCTTGAGACACTAGTAAATTTATTAACTCAACAAATAAAATTTTGTTGGGCTAATCTTGATCTTTTTCTATGATGGTTCTAAAATACAATCCACTAAAATGAGATATTTTTAATCTAAGAAATTTTAGAATAATTATTATCTCAAAATAATTAGAGATAAAGATAAGAAGATATTGATCTCACTTTTTTGATACATGAGAATTTAAGCATACTTCAAAATAGATGGTACACTTAATTTATTGAATTATGATCATATTAGAGATACAAAAAAATTAGATACCTAGTTGAAAAAAATTAGAGACATTTTTTTGTATGATTACTCATTTGACAAAGTGGTGTATGTTCAACTAAAAATGATGAGTTATACATTAGCCTAGTAGAATGGTCACTTAAAAAATAATATCGTTATAAAAGTGACATGGAGTCAATTCAAATAACTAATTCAAAAAGAATTTTGTCCTATGGGCTATATAAAATGTGAAGAAAATGACATAATCTATGACACTTACAAGGACAAACAGTACAAGTCTTTGAAGAAATGTACACATTATCAAATTATGTTACAAGTATGTATTAAATTATCAACAAAATTATCCTTTTTTCATATTTAATCTTTGAAGCAAGCTAATATATTTGCTATGATTATTTTAAAAAAAGAATGAATATAAAAGAACAAAATCAGAAGGATAAAATACTAAAAAGTCTAAGTATAAGTTTAAAAATTGGAAAAAAAAAAGAGTATTCTCTAACAAAATTTATTCTAGCTACAAATAAAAGCAAAAATCAAAAGTAACACGATCATTGTAAGAAGACAAACACGTGTGAGAAAAATGTTGAACATTGCATCCAAAATAGTTTTTTAAAAAAATTCAAGTATAAAGTATTTACTATAGTTGAGACTAAAAAGGTGCTTTAAACTCTTTAATAAGTAGATAAAACTTTAACTCTTATGGTGAATCTAAAGTACTTATTATAACACGTGATTAGGTGAAAGCTGTCAGCATGGTGCAAGGTACGTAGAAGGTCCATGCAAGCAGGAGATTCAAGCATGTAAGTATGGGTCCAATTGACTCAAAATTATAGAATCTTTAAAATTAAGTCAAATTAAAATGTGCATTTTCATAATTTAAATATTAAAATTTATGTATTCAAAAATTGTATCTAACCTCTATATAAAGAGATAAGAATTTTGAGTTGAGAATAATCTAGAGAGAGTTTTATGAATCAGACCATTGTGAAATTTAAGAACCTCCTGAAAAAAATCTTTTAGAAAAATTTAATCCTTTATGAAAAAATCACTTTTCTCTTTCTCCTTCTTTCTTTTCTTTTAGCCATTTCACACTTCCACTTTCACTACAACTACGAAAAAAGTCTACTAATGAAGACTTGAGACAAAAACACCCTCAGAGATGTATCAATCAGCCACCATGTTTGCCATATTAGGATAAAACATAATATCCAGATAATGATCCTTGATATATTCTAGCCATCATTATAAATTTGCTTCTTTCTAAGTAGAAATATACTCTATAGTTTGATAATCAGTAAAAACTTTATACTTCATAGTATATAGATAGTCCTTCAAAGTTTTTAGAGAAAAAATAATGCTTGTCAATTCCAAATTATGATATAGATAATACTTTTCATGTGAATCTAGTTGATGGGAACCATAAGTAATTACTTTACTATTTTGCATTAATAAACAACTTAGTCCTTGGAATGATGCATCACTAAAAATTTGATACAATTGATTTCTTTTGGTAAATTAAGAATTCAACTATGGTTAAAATCTATTTTAAAGTCTACAAACTCTTTTTGCAATCTAAATTTTTTTTTCAAATTTAATTACTTTTTAAGTTAATTTGGTCAAAGAATTTGCTGTTTGAGAAATCCCGTGGCATCATAGTTCCACATTTCAAAATTAGGATTATTAATTTTCTTTTTTTTCTTTCCTTTTTAGTTTGAAAAACTTTTTCTTTAATATTTAAAATATGTATATTTTTCCTTTATTTATTTGAAAACCTTTTCTTTCATTTTGAAAACACATACTTTCCTTTATAATATCACAATAGAATATAAAATCCTCTTTTCTTTGAAAACAAAATTTAACGTGAAATCAAGATATTATAATATTTTTATTCAAGCACATGTTGGGGTTGAAATAAAAAACATTCCATACAACTAAGCAAAATAAATGTTATTCATTTCCATGTAATGCTTTTTAGTCTTTATAATTAAACTTCTTTTTAACTTTTAGTATATTATCATTTTGACTTATTTTAAATTTCTCTTTTTTGAACCCCTAATTCTTTTATCCCTTAATTTTCCTTTAATTTTTCCTTATTATATTTATGATTTTTCTCTTTTTAAATCCTTTATGGTTACACTTTTGGGTTGTTCCGAGATACATTTAGTAATTTATTTATGTTATTTGGTTGCACCATTGGGCTATTCCCTAGTACAAGGTATACCTAACCATTAGTCTTTGCAATCATACTACACCATTGAGCCATTGCTTGATGTAATATATACCCTTCTGGATAATAGAATGACTAAGTGATGTGAAAAGATTAATTATGTCTCATTTCTTTGATTAAAATTTTATTTTGTTTTTTTTTCCTTTTATTTCCTAGTTCTATAAAACCATGTTTGATATAGTTGGACAATTCATTTTTTCCCTTCCCTTTTTGTCTTAGTTCTATTAAACTAGGTTTTTATGCTCGATATAATATGCAAATAAAGAAATTATTTCAAATATAATATCATGATTCCATAAATTCATGCTCATTCTATAGCAATACATGCACTATATTTCATAACATGAAATAAATAATTTTTCTAAATTTTAAAACATTTGCAATATATCAAACATCACATGATTACTTTTATTTTTCAAATGTCCTTTATTTTAAAACCATCCCATTTAAAGTAAAGGTCAATGATTATGAAATATTGAACTTCAAATTAAATGCATATTATGCACTAGTACCTACTTTGATTTCAATGTAATGGTCAAGCAAAAATGGATTTGATTCCTATTTACAAAGTCATTTGTGAGTTTGTTTCCTTTCTTTCTCTTTCTTTCTTACTCTTCTAATGGATTTTCTTAGGTTCCTCCCCTTTATCCAAAACTTCTCTCGCTCTCTCTCTCTCTCTCTCTTTCTCTCTCTTCTTTTCTTTCTCTTTCACAAATTTTCTCTTTCTTTTTTCTTTTTACTCTTGGATTAGTACCATAATTTCTTTTTTTTTCTTCTAATAATTCCTAAATTATTCTTTTTCTCTCAAAAAATTAAATTTATTATAACACTCCCTTTATCTCTCTTAAGCTTGGCTACTTAGATTTTGTATAACTTTTTTCTAAGGATTCTCATAATATTTTCTTTCTTTTTTGTCTTTTTCTTTTCTCTACCCTCTCTTATTTTCATCAACACTGCATTTTCATTTTTTATTTTTTTTCACTCTTATGATATTGCTTTTCTTTCTTTCTCTCTCTCTCTCTTTTCTTTTATGACTTCTGTTCTCTCTTCTTCTTTAGTGCTCTATCTTTTTTCTCCTTTAACACTATCAAAGGCAACAAATACCTAATTATTACTAATAAGAGGTGAAATTAACTCAACTAACATAGAATTGTTAAAACTATAGGGCTCAATTCAAGGTTGACCCTCTTGATTGCACTTATGGAGATTATACTTATGAAATTCTCTACCCATTAATAACCAGTCTTAATTTCATGTTATTTCAAATCACATAAGTTACTAAAGTTATTCTATCATTTTAGTCAATTTTTTGTGTCAGAGATATGAATCTTATGACACCTATTTTCTCATCTTCTTCCTTACATTATTGTTCCTTATTAGTAAGAATAATATCTTCTTCTTTTATCTCTTCATATTTAAGTTGAAATTGATTTTTCCTCCTCAAGGTTTAAAAAAGATTAGAATTGATACTTTTTATATCTAGGTTGTTAGCACCTATATTATTTTTTAACTTGATTTAAGAGGTTACTTGTAGTGGTAGTATAACATCTTTAAAATAGTAAGGGTTATTTAAATAACTATTTTTGAGATTTAGAAATTATCAAGTATCTTATTGAAATTGAAATAATGATTTTTGATTTAATCAAAGCTTCAATAATGGAGAAGAAAACGACAAATGTTATTAGATGTCAATAAATAAACTAAATGATGTCAAGTTCATCATACGAAGGCAATATCGATATCAGCCAATTAAGATGTAGTTAAGGAATATGTGTGATCATACTAGTATAATTGTGGAGATCATATTAAATAATCCTTTAGAAGTTAAAAATAAACATTTTATAAAGTCAAGTTTAATATCATATTAGTACTATTTTTGTTTATTATATTAAAAAATTTATTTAGATTTAAGTAAAATAAAAATTTGCTAAGTTTGAGATCAAATAGTCTAATGTATATGATTATGAGATACAAAGGTTTGAATTTCAAACTATAGGTGTAAATATCATAGTAATTCATAAATGTGAGTGAGGTCAATAGGCTAGTAAGAAAGAAAAATAGAATCATTTAATATGATGTGAATAATCATACTATATGATAATTCATAAATAAAAAATATTAAATAGATAATTAATCTATTAAGAATCTAAAGTAGTGTATGATTATATGATCTTAGTGATCATAGGATAAGTTCAAAAGTGATAAGAATAATAAAGTGTTAGTTTTGAGAATCAAATGGTATGATCATTTGATCATATAAGTACAATATATCTTAGAATGCTTACTTACATGTTAGTTGTATAGTATTATAAGAAAATCATACAAATATGATACAGAGCAACAACTTAAGGATTTGTATATACATAGCATTGTAGGAAATAAATTTTTAATTGATGTTAAAAAAGAAAGTCAACTCTCAAGTTTAGATAAGTATACCTAATAATTGTGATATAAATATATTAATAAATTACTTATATGTGATATTCTTTTCACAAAAGATATTAAAATATTTTTCATATTATATTTTTTATGCAAATTTAGTACTAATTTTATTATGTTATCATATTTTATCTAACATCTTATTTACTTATTTTTTATAAAAATAAGGTTATTAATATGTAAAATAATGAGAAATTCTATAAGATAATAATAAGAAAATAATTTGAGATGTGAATATCTAGTATTATCAAATTATCAAATAAAGAAATGAAATAGATTGATTGGTATACTGCTAAAGATATTTTTCTTATATGTTACTTGATTATATAATGACTTCATAAGATAAGGATGTTCATCTATGACTACATGATACTAACATATATATTTAAGGAAAGGTATTTCATATATAGGATGAGGAGAACTCACCTATATTTTATGATTCTAATATATACCATACATAAGGAAGACAACTCTTTAGTATGAGAATATTTTTATTAGGTCTCATGGTATTAGTTTTAGAGCAAAATGATATAAAAAAAGTTTTAACCTATGCATTAAGAATGAAGTGAATGAAAAAATATTAGACTTATTCTTATAAGACATACATGATTGAACCTTACAAAATATTAGAAAAGAAGAACAAGAAAATAAAAAAAAACATATATAAGCATGTTTATATTTTTTTATTAAATTTATTCATTTTCTTGTATCATAGCTTTTGTCTTTATGGATATTAATTCTAAATTTTCATAGCATAATTATAAATTTTTGTTATAATATTATATATATATATATATATATATATATTATTTTATTGATTTATTTGATAAATTCTTTAATATTTTATTAGTATTTATATCATAGATAATATATCATTGCTTTGAAAGTTGATGACATTCATGTTATAGATGAAGATTTTGCTTATTAGTGACACAATAGTTAGATTTTTATGGATTCTGTATTATGTATATATGTGGATCTATATTTCTATGGCACAATGTTGTTAATGGACCAAATGATTTATGCTATAATTTGACCAATTATTTATATTGTTCTTTTATTTAGTCAATGTAAGTAAATGATTAGTATTTGGATTTAATCATATCAAGTTTTTACCTAAGGTTTTTGTTTTCACTTGTTACTTCTATCTACATAAAACCTTGAATTTCTAACTTATTAAGTAAATAGTGAGATGGAGTCCTAAAACTAAGGGAGGATATTATGGAGCTATTTGGTATGATATGATTATTATTGCAATTCTTTTTTTTGTAGGTGTGGGGTGTGCACGTTTCCTCACACTTATATTCTTATGCATGTATATATAAAGTGTAGAAGTGTAATAGGAATTATAACTTTCATATGGTCATAGTTTTAATTTAAAGTTTCTTGAAATATATTTCCATATTTGTCAAAAAAAAATCATATTTTGGTTGAAGAAAATGGACTAGAAGATGCATGGCACCTAACTATCCACATGACCATTACAACTCTAACATTTAATTATTATTAGATATTTTGATTGAGAGTTTTGAGAGATTGAATTAAAGGATACTAGATTTTCCAAGGATTCTTTGTGAATCTTATTTCCTAAAGAGCTTGCTTCAAAATTTTGGAACTTGTTATTTCTTTTTTAGAGATTTAGCTTTGACATTCATAACTTCTTAAGGTTCATCTTCTTTTTTTCATTGTGACTAGATTCATATCTATCTAAATTTTTTTGCATCCTCTCAGGTTGGACCCATAATATCTTGATTTATGGCATTCTTATGAAGATTGAAGGAAGCTGGTATCCTAAGCTTTAATGCTTTTTTTACTTAAATTGGTTTCTCCCTATTTCTTTTATAATTTTTTTTTGTCTCTTGAATGTGATTGTGACTTACTTGAATAATGGATGAAGTGGATCCATGGATAGAGCAAAAGGTGTTGTGTATTAGAATACATTATCACTACTTAAATTTGGCTTAAGATTGAAAATCCATTAAGGTATTAGAATGGCATGTAATGGTTGTTAATAATTCATGTCTTTTGATTAATGATTTGAACCCCATGAAAAATTTCCCAAATTATTTGGCCTCCATCATTAGTCATTGTGGATTTAACAATGTGTGGAGCACGTCTTACCATTTCAATTGACTTGATGTTTATTAAGTTGACACTCGATTTCTAATTTGCTTCTCGTGTCATGACACATTAGGCCATGGTAAATTCTTGTCTTACAACTTAAGTTTTTCTGGGAAGCATAATTCTTTTAAAAGCTGATTTTGGCATTATTTGCATACATGCTTTTTAAGTGATTTTAGAATTTTTATTCTTTTCAAACTATAAAATTCCAAGTTTTAATAAAAAAATTTCAAATAAAAACTTTTATTCACATAAAACAACCTTTATAAAGATATATTTTTAGAACTTTATTTTAAAAAAAGTTTTTAAATTGAGGTGACAATTGTATATGTGTGCTTAAATATTAAATTAGTTTATATAAAATATGTTATTTTAATTACCATTTAAAGGCTATATATTAAATAAAATGTTATCAATAAATATTGGACAAAATGATTAATATTATGAAATAATTAAACTAATGTTTTTTAATTTTTGATAAAAAAATAAAATATTTTCTTAAATGTTATTTAGAAGTATAAAATTATCCTTTTCTTTTTGTCTTATTAGTTTCTTTTTTTATTGAAAAAATATATTTCAAAGTTGAATTAAACAAATTGTTAGAGAAGCAATAAAGAAAAAAACAATGAATAATGATAAACGAAGAAAATTAAAGAGAGTAAACATCAGTCTATATCTTTTTTAGAAGCCTTACACACATACATCCAAAAATAACATGGAAAAAAATGAAATATTTAATTAGTAATTTGAAATTTTATTATCCCTTAACATATATATAGAAATATAAAAATCAATCATAACTAGAAGTAAAAATGATAAAAATGTTACAATATAATAAAACAATTCAAAAATAAAATATATATATAAAAAAGGATAAAAACAAAATGATAACTTTGTATTTGATTTATACTACTTTTAATATAACTATATTCATTACTAAACTAAAACAAAATCCTATATAAACATAATGTGAACCTTTTAATATATCTTGCATTGCATTAAAAATACTATGTTATATTTGGAAAAATATTTTTACAAAAAACTAAATCTAAAAAAAAAAAATTTATAATGTCAAAGTCACATATAAATACAATTTTTTAGTTCTATCTTCAAAATCAATACAAATGTTTAGAAGACTTGATATTGACAGGCATTTGATAAACATCAAATCCGAAGATTAATTTATTTTTTTAATTGGGCTCGTCAAACTCTGTGGGTCGGGTCAATTGCAAAGACTTAGACCAACAGACAAAAATTTATTTTATTATGCTCATAATATATTCAGAATTATAAATCGCATCAGCCTCTTGCTCTCATCTTAAAATAAATAAATAAATCAATGAATAACTTTCATTAAATTTCAAAATTTAATTTTTATTCATTTTTATTAAACTGAAAAGGTTTTGTCAAAGAATATAAGGGATAATTTACATGAATTTCATTTATTTAACTTGTCTTTTAAAATTCTTTTTTTTAAAGAAGACTTTTTAAGCTGACCCCGATGCTGATCCCATCGTCACTCTCCTCTCGTATCCGACAGCGATGGCCTCGGAGATCACTTCCCAATTGTCTCCATTCTAAAGCAAACTTGTTCGCTCGTCGGATCACTTCCACGCTCCTTTGCGCACTAATCCAATCCATTCAATGCTTTCCTTCCAATTTAACCGTACCTGTTTTGTTTGGGAGCTCGAGGTGAAGTGGGCAGTAACAGCGAACTTGAGGCAATGTAATAAAGAGCTGTGTTTGATTCTCCGCGAATCGGAGGAAGGCCTGCTTTTGGCTCTTCTGGGGAACAGGTTTCGCTGTAGATGCTGGGCTTATAGCCTCCCGATCGCTTTCGGTCCTTGGATCATTGGGTTTGGGGTTTGTAGAAATCGGGGAGAGAAAGACTTCTGAAAGACTTTGGTGTCAGCTTGTTGTGTGTTGAATATCCGTATATTGGTCGTTGGGAGCAGATATATTACTTCTCTGATTTTGGTTTTATAGCAGACATTTGACAGGATGAAGAGGTTAAAGGTTCTCGCCAAATAATTTGAGAATAACAGTTCTTTGTCCCCTTCTTCCCTTCCTCGGAGGGGAGAAATATTAGGTTTTGTTCTCAATTTGCGAATCATCGCCCCGGATTAAAGCTTAATTGATTCTGGCGTGTGCTCAGCGTTGTAGTGATATAGTAGACCATATTTTTCCACTTTTCTTATTCCG
Organism: Vanilla planifolia; assembly: GCA_023846275.1. Taxonomy (NCBI): domain Eukaryota; kingdom Viridiplantae; phylum Streptophyta; class Magnoliopsida; order Asparagales; family Orchidaceae; genus Vanilla; species Vanilla planifolia. The sequence goes on from CM043867.1 coordinate 8,073,097, forward strand.
CTCTCTTGCTTAATTGAGATTTGAAGAATTTTTTTTTGAATCATCGTCATAGAGTTTTTGTGGTTATTTCTGAGTCATGTGAATGGTAGAACACTGGTATAGTGCTTTGGATCAGATGATCTGCTTTCCCAGACGAGAAGAGGCAGGGAGGGTTTCCTGATCTGCGGGGTGGAGAAGCAGCCAAGTCTAATAACATCTGCATTGGAAAAGCCTCAGAGCTTTGAATTGTAGGAGATGGAGAAGCAGAAGAGTTTCAAACATGGGGCAATGGAGAAGCAGAAGAGCCTCAAACATGGGGCAATGGAGAAACAGCATAGCTTTCAGGAAAGAAGGATCAAGGAAAGTCCAGGGAAGCGAGGAGATACGATCCTTCACATGGCTGCAAGAGCTGGAAATCCAGTGCATATAGAGATAATTCTTTCTGAGTACAGTGGTATTCAGTTGAAGGATCTGATTTCTAAACAGAATCAGGATGGGGAGACTGCACTATATGTTGCATCAGAGAAAGGGAATATTGAGGTTGTTCGTGAGATTCTGATGGTTTCTGATGCTCAATCAGCTGCTATTAGGGCCAACAACAGCTTTGATGCATTTCATATCGGTGCTAAACAAGGCCATCTTGGTATATTTCTTATTGAAATGTTTCATTTTTCAGATTATGGAAGAAGCATTTATCCACCTTAAAGTAAAAGTAGTACTGTGATTTGCAGAAGAATGTCAATCATCATTAGTTATTCATTCTTGTGATACATATGTATATAATTTTGTCTCTGCCATAGTTTTTTTTTGGGTCATTTTTGTGTCACACTTTCCCTGGTGTTTGATTTTGATTTATTATTGGAATAAGGTTTTCTAGTTGAAGAAGAACATCCTTAGTTGTTTTTTCTTTTTCATTGGTACTGCTAGGAAGATTGCTGTGATTTCAATCTGCTGTAGTTGCAAGTGTTTTCTTTGTTAAAAATAAGATGCTACCCTTGTTTGATGAATTTTGATTAAGACATTTTATGAATGAATTTTGTTCCCATGAGGAATAATCAAAGGGAAAGGTCCTGAATTTTCAATTAATTTCAAATATTTATTTCAGAAACATTTAGCAGAAATTGGTATTTCTTATAATCAGTTAAAAACAAGATGATTTAGGCTCTTTTCATCTTCTGTGATTTGAAAATAATTTTTTCATTTCGAACTCAAAAACATCAAAACTACACAACTTTTTTCATGGCTTTTCCTTTTCCTTTCAAAAAGGCACGCAATTCAAAAGCTTCTTCTTAAAAATGCAACATTTGTAGATGAATCTTGAGAACTAAATAATAATCAAGATTATTGAAATGCTAAATGTTTGTTTCTTGTTAAAACAAAAAGCCATGTCAGGACATGGTATTTAGCTTCTGCAATAGTCTGCACATGTTTATATTGGGCATATTAGTCGTTATCAGGAAACAAGAGAACTGGAACCAGAAAGGTGCTTCAGATTTATATAAATGAAGACCAAATTCATTCATTACACCCTCAATAGTTATATTCATTTCTTGTATTGAACTTTTGCAGCTGTGCTGAAAGAGCTACTGCAGGCCTTTCCCTCATTAGCCATGACTACGAGTACATCGAATGCCACTGCCTTGGATACTGCTGCAACACAAGGTCACCTTGACATAGTTGATCTCCTTTTGGAAACAGATGCAAGTCTTGCAAAGATTGCAAGAAACAATGGCAAAACTGTTCTGCACTCAGCTGCAAGAATGGGACATGTGGAAGTTGTAAGGTCGCTCCTAAGTAAGGACCCAAGTATTGGTTTTAGAACTGACAAGAAGGGACAAACGGCATTTCACATGGCTGTGAAAGGAAACAATGTTGAGGTTGTTTTGGAACTGTTGAAACCCAAACCTTCAATTGTAAATTTTGAAGACAATAAAGGCAACACTTCACTGCATATTGCAACCAGGAAAGCTCGTACTGAGGTTAGCCTTTTACTTGACATTTCATTTTGTATTTAATTAACTTGTTATAAATGTGTTAATTGTCTTCATATTTAGGCTTCATTTCTTTAGGTGGTAGCTGTGAGAATGCAGTGAAGTTGGAACAGTAGGAACATGCGAGCTGAACACAATGATGTTTAGTAAAATAGTTGTCAGAGTGTGAATTTTAAAATAAAATTGAATGACAAAATTTGTCCTGCTTTTAGAGAGTAGGATAAAGATAAAGTATAATAATTATAAGTATTAGATAGTAATTTAGGATTTTTATTCTTTTGGCAAATTTAGTTGTGAATCAGCCATCAATGGATTGAATGCAGTTCCCCAAATGAAATCATGTTCAAATGCGATTTAATCATTTTGGAATGCAGTGGGGAAAATTTTGAAACAAATGAAGCCTTGTGGTGATGGTTGCAAATTACACTTGCAGTTCTCGTGTGTTTCACCTATGTGCATGCAATAAGGTATGCTGAAGTTTCGTGAGAGAGATAGAACATGGTTTTTTTTCTGTGGGAATGACAGTGTAGAAAGACCATGGAAAGCTTAACCAATGGTAAAAATTAATGTAGAATACTCCATTTCTAGTGAAAGAAGAAGAGAAGGGGCATGTGACTTGTTCTTAGCCTCTTCTGGGTAGTCCTATAGATCTGTATGATGTTTGATGGGAAATATAGTTATTACTTTTTATCAAGCACTACATCATCTAGGTAATAGATGAAAACTTTCTGGTTGTTTAGGGTATAGATTTTACGTTCTACTTGAAACTTATTGTTGTTTTGCATAGAGTTCGTGTTTTCTCGAACTGTCTTAGAAGTCTTTGTTCTTCCAGTTGGTGTATAAGTTCCTTCATGCATCTCCTTCCTGCGTTATGATTACAAGAACACTACTCTTAATTATCAAGTTTTTGATGTTAGGTTGTGTTAATGTGGATTGGCTTAATTTGTTTAGTAATCACACCAGTTATGTGAAACCAATACTTTCTTCCTCGTGTCCTGTGTGCAGATTGTACAAGCCCTCATATCAGTTGAAGGCATTGATGTTAATGCAGTCAACAGAGCTGGGGAAACTGCGCTTGCCATTGCTGAGAAAAGCAGCCATGAAGAAATTGCAGCCATCCTAATGGAAGCTGGTGCTGTGGCTACCCTGGAAGGGGACATCAACCACATAAGCCAAGCCAAACAGCTGAAAAAGACAGTAAGTGACATCAAGCATGATGTCCAATCTCAGCTCAGGCAAACCCGACAGACCGAGGTCCGTGTCCAGACCATCCGGAAGAGGATCCAGAAACTTTACGTGGGTGGCCTGAACAACGCCATCAACTCCAACACCGTCGTCGCGGTGCTCATAGCCACCGTAGCCTTCGCCGCCATCTTCACCGTCCCAGGCCAGTACGTCCAGGATCCCAACGAGGGGGCCGTTCTTGGCGAGGCAAACATTGCGGACAATCCGTCCTTTATCATCTTCCTGGTTTTCGATTCCCTCGCCCTTTTCATATCCCTGGCGGTGGTCGTCGTGCAGACCTCCCTGATTGTCGTCGAGCAGAAGGCGAAGAAGCTGATGGTGTTCGTGATCAATAAGCTAATGTGGTTGGCATGCCTTTTCATCTCCGTCTCCTTCGTCGCCCTCACCTACGTCGTGGTGGGTCGGCACGACTGGTGGCTGGCGTGGTGCACCATGGCCATCGGCGCTTCGATCATGCTCACCGCAATAGGATCGATGTGTTTTTGCATTGTGGCGCAGCGGATCGAACAGAAGAATGCGAGAAACATCAGGAGAGCATCCGGGAGCGGGTCAAGGTCGTGGTCCATGTCGGTGCCGTCCGACTCCGAGCTGCTAAACAATGAGCACAAGAGGATGTACGCCCTCTAGTTTTGCAAGGCTGTGAGGTTAGTTTGATTTGGGGAAGACGAAGTTGGTTGCGCTCTCTTTTTCTTCTAGTCTTTTGAAGTTAAATCTTGTTACGATTAATTGGTACATTTTCGTCAGAATCAAAGCCAATATTATTGAAATGAATGGAACTTTGTGAGTTTGTTGTTTGCATGCGAGGCAAAATGAACCACCATACGGAAGCTGTGCGTTAGCTTGGCATGAATAGTGATAAATATTAATAAATGATATTATTTATAAGTGATATTAAAATTTATGTTTGATGATTTATTATTGAGAAGTATTTGTTTTTAAAAATAAGTAAATTTTTTTGTTATTTTTATTTAAAATTAAAAATAAATAGATGATAAATATATGTTGTGATATAATAAAATAATTAAAATTTATTAAAGTCTAATGGAAACATAATAAGATATACTTGAAATAATATAGAAATATAATAATTTTGTAGATATAGGATGATAATGTAGGATTACTTTGTTTTTTTATAAAAGCCTATTGATAAAATTCATATGACATTTACTATCTTTGATGTGAATGGATTGAAATATCATTTAAAGAAGTTTATCTAAATATAATAAAATGTGTTCAGAAAATAATTATAAGAACTCCATAATAAACTAGTCCTAACCATGCCAAATAATGTTGTCTTCTAAAATTTCCACATATCAATAATTATTAAGCATAAAAAAAATTATGAATTATACAAATAATATATGAGGGAATTCTTATTACAATAAAAAAAAAAATACTTAGTTAAAGTAAGGCTGTTTTAAATTCTTACCCTAAATAAATGCTGATTATTCATATATACAGCATAATTAAATAGCACTGCTTTGGTGTCATATGCTGAAGGCAATGGTGCTCAGTCTTCATGCTTTAAGAAAGAAACATAGAAAGAGTGTATCTCATATGAATGTTACTCTTCAAATAAAACTATTGTCTTACAATGGTTCCTAACAAATGAATATTAAAGTTTTACAAATAAAGTTTTGCAACAATTTAATATATTATAAAACAGATATAATAGTTAATAATTCTTATTAATTTGGGGAATGTCATAAATTCCTCCCTTTTATAAGGATTTTGTCATTAAATTCAAAATAAGTAATGATATTTTTTCTTCATTTCATCTTCTAATTACTAAGTGGCTTCCCCTTCTATTTAATTTATTCATAGTTATTTGACCATAGCATTTTTTTTACTTTATTGATTTCTCTTGCTAGCATCATAGTTTTGCTTCATAGTTCAAATCAAGTTGCAATTCCATGATGTTCGAGTAAAAAATCATTTGTGTATGGATTTGTTTCATACTTCCTTAGGGAAGAAATATAGAACATATTATATATTCCAAACAAAGTTTTTGATAATGCCATTAATTTCTCACCAATTTTTTTTGATAATTTTAAAAGGACCAACTTATCTTTATTTTAGCTTTCCTTCTTTGCCAACTCTTGTGACTTCATTTATAGGGCTTACTTGATAAAAATGTTGTCCCTTTTTTGAAATTTTACTTTTTTTTATGCTTAGAGTCACAATAATTTCTTTTGTGATCTTTTGCTTTTTGAATCTTCTACCTAATTAACTACATTATATGTAGTTTATTATATCATTTTTGTCCCATCAGTCTCTTTCGAATTTATTGTACTTGTATAATAGAGGTTGATATTTCCTTCCGCATGCCTTGAAAGGAATTTACTTCTATACTTATTTGAAAACAATTATTGTATATTAACTCAATCAATTATTGACGTATGACTTCCATTGAAGTCCATTATCATAGACTTAATATATCTTTCAAAGTCTTAATCATCCTCTTTGTCAAACCATTTATTTGAGGATGAAAAATTATAATGAACTTTAGGTGTGTTGCATCTTAAATTTCTTCCATAATTATGACATAGACTTCGAATTATGATTATATACCATTGACTTTGGCATGTTTTGTAAGTTAACCACCTGATCCATGTAAATCTATGGATATCTCATCTAACTTCTGTATTGACTTATGAAGAGGTTGCAATAATCCACTAAGTTTCTAATGCTCTCCCTTTAACTTATTGATAAATTAAGTACTTAATCTTGGATGTCTTTCTTTTTTTCTAGCCACAAGAAATTCTTCTTCATTTCTTGAGACATCTTGGTCATGATGTATCATATATCACAATCTATGTGCTTTTTAAAATATTATTTATTGTCACTTCTTATGTTGGCATATATAATATTTTCATAAAGTATAAAATGTCATTTTCATTGTTCATATTAAAATTAGATTCTTGGCCATGTAAGAGATTAGTCTTAATATTTTTTATTTTTTCATCATCATCTTTGAAGTTTTTGAGGCCTTGCAGCTTATAGTGCAACTATTAATCGATCTAAAATTCATTTTGTGCAAAGAAAATATGGCATTTAGTCGTAGTCATTCTATTCAATGAACAATTGTGCTTCCTCCAATTTGATATTCAACTTATTCAAACTTGTCTTTCTGTATAATGCATTTGCTATTATATTAGCTATTTTTTATGACATATGATGTCTATATTATAATCCTTTATAGCTCCAACTAACATCTCTATCGTAGATTTAATTCTTTTCGTGTAAACTTGTACCTAAGACTTTGATGGTCTAAATATACTTAATTCCTCCAACAAATAAAGTATCTAGAATTTTAAAACAAATATGATGGATGTTAGCTCATGATCATTCATGGGATAATTCCTCTTATTGGGCTATAATTATATGGAAGCATATGTTATGTCCTTATCATGTTGCATCAAGACAACTCCTAATCCTTGTAAGGATGCAACTGTGTTCATAAAACTCCTCATATTCTTAGTAAAACTAATATTAATGTTTTGGTCAATTTTTTCTTCAAAGTTTGGTAGCTTTTGTCACCTTTTTTTATCTTAATTGAATGAAACCATTTGTTATGTAAGCTTATTTAAAGGAATTATAATTTGTTAAAAACATTTGATAATTTTTTTGTAGTACTAAATAGCCCTTAAAAGCTCTTGATCTCCATAACATTGTAGGTATGCTAGTTAGTTACCATTGTAACTTTCTATGCATCTATAGATACTCCCTCAACATTAATTACATATCCCAAGAAAGAGACACTTATTGACCAAAACCTATATTTGAAAAATTTAGCATATAGTAGATGCTCTTAAAATTTGTGTAGCATCATTTTCAAATGCATTGTATGTTTATACTCACTTTGGTATTAGATTAGAATATAACCAATAAATATTATAACAAAGTTATCTTATTATTGCATGAAAAATTGTTTCATTAAATTCATGAAAGTAATTGGTGTGTTTGTTAGTCCAAAAGAAAGTATTAAAGACTTATTATGCCTATATCTGACATTGAATCTTTTTCTTAGTATATCTCCCCTTTTTATTTTTTCTTAATGGTATCTTAAGTGCCAATCAATCTAAGAAAATACTTTGTTTTTGTAATTGATCAAATAATTTGTCTATACAAGGTAAAGAAAACGAATTTTTTAGTTTGACAAGTCTCAGTTCTCTATGTTTTATGCAAATATGTTAATTTTCGTCCTTCTTTTGAATAAAAAGATTGGTGTCCCCCAAGATGAAGCATTTAGTTTAATAAAACTCTTATAAAGTAGTTAATGTAATTGAACCTTTATTTTTTGCAGTTCAGAAGACACCATTCTTTATGGTGTCTTAGATATTGATTCAATCCTAAACACTAAATCTATAACAAATACGATTTCTCTGATAGGTGGTAGCCTTAGCAAATCCTTTGAAAATACTTCTGGGTATTCCATAACATAGACATATCTAGTAATCGAGGTTCTTCACATTTCATAACTTGAGTAGAAGCTAGATAACCATTATATTCTTTATGTGTCAGCTTTTTTACCTTTAAATGCATATACAAGATGTGTCTTCTTTTACAAAAAGAAACTACCTTTATCCTATTCATCATATGTATTACTTATATTTTTCTCAACAATTGATAATAAAAAAATAAGCTACTAAACAAGCCATTCTTAAAATGATATCAAATTCTTACATATCACTTAGAATAAATTATGGTTCAAAAGTTTTATTATCAATTTTAATTTCCACCTTGATGTAATTGTTTCATAGGTAGTATAACAAGTTAAAGTGATCCTAAAATATAATTATTTATTGCCACACTTGTAGATAATGTGATTGAAAAAATGAACATGATACTCCATAATCAAAAATAATTTTCATAGATTGATTTAATAATTTTGAAGTACATGTGATTACATTTGGGGATGATCAAATCTCTTTATGATTGATAACATAAATATAAGGTTGAGTTGATTGAGGTTGATATGTAAGAACTAGCCCTTATCCTTAGTTGTTACATTAAATGTAGCCCATTCTTTATAAGATCCCAAGTTATAAATTCTCTTCTATATATGTTGTCTCAAATAGTTAATTTTTTTTATCACTTGTAGACATTCCTTAGCATAATGTTTAAATGTAACATGAGCTAAACACTTGATAGCCTTCTTCCAACATTCTTTCTTATGATACTTGTTGCACATTTAGAATTAAGGTATTATTATAGTTCCAATCCTTGTAATTTGAGACCCTAACCAAAAGACATGGTATTCTTAAATTTTTGTCAATCTTTTACAGAAAGTGCCCCTTTTCTTTTTATTGGTTGCCCTTCTTATTTTAATAATTTCTTAGTTCTACTTAGTTCTCTTTACTACCTCTATCAAACCTCTATAAGAAGTGAATTTCATAGGAGCTATCCCACTTCTTAGTGTTCTTGTAAACTCTTCTAGAATAAGTTGTATCTCTTTTTCTCTATGGACACCATTTTTGATGCATGCCTAGTTGATTTTGAAAATGTTATTTTATATTATGTTGTTATTAGCCCCCTGTGTTAGATCATCTTTCAACTTCTCCTTTATTGAATCTAGAATGTACCATTCTATAAACTCATGGTAAATTTTCCTCTATGATATCTTAGAATGTGTGCTTTCTCTGAAGTGAATTCTTCATTGTCCTTGACATCAATGTTTAATAGCATTACCCAAGATTAATACCATTAAGGGAACTCTCTTATGGTCCACACACATTATATTATCAAGCAGTATTTCAATCCTCTTTGGCCAACTTCTACTTAGAAAGGATCAACAATATCTTTAAGGTATGGTGGACATGGCCTTAAGAACTACTCCACTAGGCAATTTTCTTGATTTGTTCTGATATTCCTCTCAATTTTAGTCAACTAATATCCTCCTAGATTGCATCCATGATTTTTGCCCACTCTTTTCTTAGTCACTTCTTTCTTAAGATGTTATGGCCATCATGTTATTAAATCCATTAACTTCTTCCTTGTACATATTTTTAATTCCTGGACTCTAAGTTGTATTGTTACCACAATTTCAATTTGAATTCTAAGATATATTTAACATGATTTATTGTCTTATATTTAGTCCAAAGTTTTAAATCTATACCATCATGTATTTGAACCTTAAATAATTTACAAATAAATATAAAAATTAAATCCTTAATATGTTCAAGATAATGAGCTTAGCTCCCTTAAAATCAATTAAACATCCCAAATTAAAATCTCTAAATACTCATTTATGAGGAGAAAACTAATGTGTGAATCTCACAAGAGGGGGGAAGGGTGAATTATGGTCTTAAAAAGAATTTTTGTTATTTTTGAATGTATTCATTTCTTAAAAATAATTTTATACTTATAAAAAATCTTGATTATATGTATATATTATTTTTAATATGATGAAAAAAATAAGGATAAAAATTAAAACAAGTCACTAAAATTTTTAGGTGGTTCAGTTCAAATTAGAACCTACGTTCACCTTCAACAGAGGTTGGGAAAATATTATTAACAAAAGATTACAACTTAAGATTTTTTCTTATAGTTCATCTCCAACTTATTAGCTTTTACAGGTTCTACTAAAACCTAGGCTTTTGTGAGCTCAACCCAAACTTGGTTTTTTACGAGATCAAATCGAACTAGGGATTTCGCAATGCCATGCCACCCAACCCAAGAGAAAAAAAATACAGCAAGATAGAAAAATTTTGATAAAATTTGTACAACTTCTTATACTTGTTGATTAATGAAATAAGAAGAGAAATGAGAATTTAAAAGATTAAACATGCAAGGATTAGTTGGAAAACTTTGACGATTGAGAAGGAAAAGCAATAGTTGTCGCAAGTAGAATTTACATTAGTGGAATATGAAGTAGTGCTTTGTTGAGATCTCAAATATTTATTCATATTTATTATTTATTTAATTTATAATGGTTCAGTATTTATAGAAAACAAATTGATTATAATCGTTAGAAAGTCTAGAAAGTTATTTGAAAAGATACAGCCAAACAACTTAAAAAAATGTTAAAATAATTTTTTGAAAAAGGCTAACACAAAAGCTGAATAATTAGTTATTAGGTGGGATGAACTAAGGCAATTGGAGCCTATCATAGGTGATACAGACTATCAGATCTAATGTTAAAAAAGTGGTTGAGTTATGGATGATTCAATCAAGATGGATTTGATCTTAGCTTTCTGATCATGTAGATAAGATCTAGATTATTCAATTTAATAATGATAAAGTCAGAGTTGATCTTAGTCATAGGATTCATATAGGATAATTAAGAGATGCATGATTCAAGAATAAGGCAAAAAGAAAGATAGCCATCCGATGAAGTTGGACAAGATCATGATCGTTAGATGGATCAATTGGTCATAGTGGATGAAGTAGTAACTGTTTGATTTGCTTATCAAATGGATAGTTGGATCTATTAAGATCACTATTTAAAGGTAGGGGTGATCTTCACCATGCGATAGCAAGAATATGTGATCGAATGGGGCTGAGTGTTTCTGATTTTTGATGTAGACAGACACAAGGGATTTTAGTACTACATTTTAAGAAAAGATAAGAATTTAAACTTTATAATTATTCATGTAGAGGAATTATGTAGAGCTAAATTGGGGTTGGCTCCCCCTTGTGTGCTCGAGAATTCATCCCCTGGGTGTACTCATAACATACAAGTTTATATGGGTTGACCCATACGTATAAGTTCAAGTGTTGCCTAACTCGATCCAATGCCTTACCCCATCAGGTTTAGGATTTGCTATCATCCCAAACGGGCGTGACCCTATTTTCCTGGCCCAACGCTTACGAGTGCTTGTCTGGCCCGAGAGCTTTGCACTTGGGCTTAAAGATGTGGTAGAATATTTTTTATTTTAATTATTAAATATTTAATATAATTATTTTTTAATTTAATCAAGATTTGGCAAACAACTAACATGAAATTTGATAAGGATACAATTTAACCAAGAAAAGGGTTGTGAATTCAAAATTTCATTTGTTGAATCAAAGAGAAGATTGAATAATTTGATACTCAAATATGATTTGAGATTTATATGAAATGAGGGTGCATTTAAAATCAAGTTAATCTTTTATTTTAAAAAACTTATCAAAACTTGGTGTGCATGTCTTCAATCCGTGAAATTTGTTGAATACTCCAAGGTTGTTTGAAGACCACTAATTCTTTTTTTTTTTTTTTTTTTTGAAGACCACTAATTCATTTCTTCTAAAGTGCATGACTTATTTATTAAAAACTATACCTAATTCATAATAAATAAGCCCTTTAAAATAACATGCTAAATATTTAAGACTTGATTCATCAAACATATGGGTGACTTAACAATTTAAAATTTTTATTCTCTTAAAAAGCTTGATGCAATGTACATCAGTCAACATTCCATGCTTTGCTAATGATGTATTGTGCCTAAATCTCTATTTGATCCTTATGATGTATTGTAAAAATTCATGTACCATACATAATTTTCTATTTGATCATTATAATCTTAATGTATCATAGAAAATTTTTTTGTTACATATGCGATTTTCTATCTTACCTTAAGCACTTGATGTATAACATTATGAGTGGCATAGAATATATTGAACATCAATGTACTAAACATAGCGCTTCATGTACCTTATGTGGAAGTCTTTTTCTATAGTTTTCAACCATTCGGTTCTTAATATTTTGTCACTCAATAAATGTTTTGTTACTAATATTATATGCACATAACTAAGTTGAAACAAGGATGAGCAATATGCATGAATAATAAACCTATAAGACATCAAATACTAAGAAAATGTTGTGTGTTGTCCATTATGACATTTACTTATGCTCATAATCTAAGATGTCTATGTTATTTTAGATTGTGTATTCTTATGTCAATATTCATCACATTATGCCCTATATTTTGTCAACCCAAGATTTATTAAATTTTTAAGTTTTTATTTTAGGTTTGTTTATTTTAATAAAAATGTAAGATTGTGATGTTTGCATAAGGGGGGAAGTGAATTGTGAAACTAACAAATTCAAATAAACACAAATATTATAATAAAAACCTTTTATCAACATTAATTATTTTTGTAAATTTATTTTAGAAAATTTGTTTACTTTTAAAAACTTGTTGTGTGGTATTACAATAAATAAAGCATACAATGAGTTTTATTCGATCTAATATCAAATCTACATTATTGTTTGCCAAAAAGGTAGTAAAAATACCTTTTATAAAATGAAGTAGGCCAAAATCTAGATTAGACCAAATGACCCTTAAGACATTCACCTAATGAAGCCTAAAATATTAGGCCAAAAGAAAATACAAATCATTGAGCTAAAGAATCTTACAATAATTATCAAAAGGCCAATACATATTCAAAGGTAAAATCCTAACAACAATTTAAGGAATCAAAATAAAATCTCTATTACAAGGTCCTATAACTTATTCCAATTTAAGTAGGTAGCATGTTAAAATTTGATAAAATAATGCATGAAAGAATTTCAATTTATCTTAGAATGAAGGATTTAATAGGATCTTGAATTATGCTTATCTTTGCAATGTTGATTTTCAAGCAGGACTTCTTATGAGAAAATGCAAGTGAGCATTCACATATTATACAATATTTGTACCACTTTGTATATGCATTATCACACATTCTTATGTTCTAAATGCTCCCCAATGACTCTAATAATTTTTTTTAAAATTCTATGAAACTAGTTATTGCTCATAATTCGATATTGATTGTACTTATCTAATTAAAGAACATACATGTAAAATATCAAAATATGTTGATCTTTTGACCTTTTAGACATGTTCAACTAGCTCATTTCATTATTAACAAATTGTCATATTTGTATGATGAGACTGTCATACTTGTATAATGAGACTATCATACATGCACGAAGCACATATTCATAATACAACTCTCAAGTTTTATAAGAATCATACTAGATGATAAGATCATCATTTAAGTTATTTAATATTTACACACACTCTTTTATAATAGGATTGAATGTTTATGATTAGATAATTATACTTGTACAAAACATGTCAGTTCACAAACTCCCAAGTTCAATTTATATCTAATAAAATAGTGTCGTACGTGAATGATGAGTACCATCATACTATATAAAGCACATTAGCTTCATATCTCACCATCAATCTCTTGAGAAAAATAAGGATCATACTCATAAAATAAAAAGATCATACAAGTAAAAACATCAACTCATAACTAAATTGTTAGGTCTAGCTCTTTAGTCGATTTGTCAAAATAAATTGATCATATAAGTATAAAAATGATATCATACTATATAATTAGTGTAATTTTTTTCACTCCCGTCTTAAGTCATTCTCTTTTTTTTTACTTAATTAAATTTTAATAAATATCTATTTATTATCTTTGTAATGTTATATGATAATTACATAAAAAGAAACTCAGATAAAAGTTCATGCATCAAGAAATCTTAAATGAATGAAAAAATGGTTTACTTTTTAATCAACCTAACTTAACATTACAATGTCTAATGCCTTAAATAAATTGTTATAGAGCTTACATTTTAAAACAAGTAAAGATGACTCAAATTGACCTTCTTCTTGTATTTTTATGCCTTATGTTTCTCTTTGTGTTAGTTATGATGAACACTAAAACATTGTTAACAAGCTTCTTATGTCAGCAACAAAGCCCTCCTATAGAATGATCCATTGGATCATTAGATGCATGATCTCAAACACTTAAAACAAATATTAGTGAAATAATATAATGATGTTGTTGTCATCAAACTAGTGATGCAAGGACTAAGGTTTGACATGGTTTTCTATTATTCTCTTCCTAAGGATTTTAAATCGACACTTAAATTTTTTATTCTTCTTTTTATTATTATGAGATTTTACATAATCTTTATTATATAGAAATCCCTTTAATTTGAACACCTTTTTGGCATAAATAAATCTTTTCTTTGAAAACTAGATAATTAATCTAAAAAAACTCCAAATTTTTTAAGCAAAGATAAAGGATCACACACACACAAATATATATATATATATATATATATATATATATATATATATATATATATATATATGAGTTCTATATAAAAAATCAAATGAACAATCCTATCAAATATAAATTAGTGCATGTAGCTATTGTAATAATAGTTCATACATCACTTATGATATAAATTCTAATATAAACATGTATGCTAAAGAAAACCATAAAGCTTTCATCTCCTTCATTATTCTCCCATGTTATGCATTTTTTTAGCTATAACTTCATGCCACAGAATAGGCTAAACCAACTATCATTGCTCAACAGGTAAAATCTATATAATAAAAATATAAAATAGTATAGAGTTGGGAAATGCATATGTTGGATCTAAATAAAATATATAAATAAAGTTACCCAAAATGAGACTAACATGTTAATGTAATTTTCACACCATTTTAGTTTATTTTTTTATCTTCCCTTTCTAGTTAATTTGACCCCATATTTTTATCATTTAAATTTATGGTTCTTATAAACCTTTTGTTCAACATTTTTTTTTATTATAAGTTGTAATTTTAGTCTTCAAAACTAGGAATATATCTTTGATTGTCTTTTTATTTTAGGTTTCACCTTAAAAGATATATCAGAATGACATGCACCTTACAATTGATTCCATTATTAGGTTTAACCTCTAAATTATATCCCATAATAAGATACATCGATATGGCAACACATTAAGTATTCCTTTTTTATTTAAGAGACTTGTTCATAAGGACTTTGTTCTTAGCCTTGATAACCTCTTTTTTATTCTTTTAATAAAAACATTTATTTATTTGATTTTAGAAAATATGTTATCTCCTTTTCCTTGATTTGATTTAACAAGGTAACTTATGACATTACACAAATGATAACATGCTATTCCAATATCCGAAATCATATGGTACTCTTAATGTGCTTGTATAAGTGTTAATTTAAAGATATAACTAAACTAATGAGCCTCACTAATAATTTTATCAACCATAGCATGTCGATAAATCAAAATACAAACTTTGAAATTTTGGAGACCTAATTATTGCATTACAACAACTAATATGTGAAAGTACACATTTATGTTAGATGTCCTTTGTTAGTAAATGTACGAATCTTTTCTCAATTTAAGGTCATATTATTACAAAACATCAATCATTAATCAGATGCACTGAGTTATGTAGGATGTCTACCTTATTTCTTGTCTAATTATGGTCATGCCTTAGGAGAATTTTGGCTTACATTTCTCTTTGTGAGTTTAAATTTCCCCTTTCACTTCGCTTGGCTACACTAAGGAATTCCTCGATTGTGTCCCTTTTTGCTTGGCTACACCTTCACTCCTCTCTTTCAATCATTACTTCTCCAATTTTTTCTAAAATTCTCTATAATATCCTTAAAACTCTTTTTTATAATTTTTCACCTATTCTACTTTATCAGCTCTTCAACTCCCATAAATAGTCCCACCTCTTCCATTGACCTTCAACGGATGCACCTCACAAAATTCCTTAATGATTTGACTATGGGTGGTTGGCTCTTGGCCATCATTTTGGCCATGTAAAAATGTCTCTATTGCTTTGATTTCGTAGGATAGGATTGTTTTTTTGGAAAATTAAAATAAACTTTTAATTATACTTTAAGACATGATTTTTCTTACATCTCTTTGCCCAAATGACCTTTAAAAAATTCTCAATAAATTTTAACTTATAAGTTGTACTTGTCATAGAAACTTTGAAATATTTTTGATATTATTTCATATTTTTTTGATTTTCTCATCTAAAAATTTAGTTAATAATTATTTTATTATTTTTTTAATATTTGACCATTTATTTTGTGAATACAATACTTTGAATTCATGTTAATATAATTTTAAATCAAGCATCTCTATGAGTTCTTCATTTCAATCTAATTTCATAATTTTTGAAACCATTTGATATTTATTTTACTTTTTGATATGTATCACTTATATATTTTAAATTGTTATTAAATTCTCATTAATTGTTGATATTTTAGTTTATCGTTTAGACATCTCCAATTTTCATAGACTTAGAATTATTGATCTCTTAATTAATCATTCTTTTATTTTTGAAGTTTATTTCTCTCTAGCAAATATTATAACTTGCTTTTAGTGATGTATGATTTTTGTGATAATTTAATAAATTCTAAAAAGATCATAATAATTAATCATTCTTGTACATTTGTGTATCTTACATGTGGTCTCCTAGAAGTAGCCACATTCTCCAAAGAAGGAAAGAAAGAGAAAGATTTAAAAATTGAGGAGGTGATCAAGTGGGGAGATTTAGAAGGGAAAATGTACAATTGGCTAAAGGTAAGCTTTTCCTTTTATCATTCTTTCTAATTTGATTGTTTGGTAGATCCAAGAGTTGTTATAACTAAAAAAGAGCTCATAAGAGATTATAAATACAAAGGAATGAGAACAACAAAAATGGTAAGGATTTGAATTTTATTTCTCCTCTTTTACCACCAACGTAATGTAACCTCAATACTGTAAGCTCATTTAGTTTGTAATAGAATTATATTTACAAAAAAGATAATATTACTCAAAATGGTAATCATGGGAGTTATTGGGACTATAAAAAGAAATGTGGCTTTATAAGAAAATGAATTGGGATATAAACAAACTTATAGCTCCCAATGTCTATCGATTAGTCTTATAAAAATAAAGAATGGGTCAAAGTCCCAATCATATGCTCATTAGTTGGTCTAATGTGTATCAGATAGTTTGATGAAGAGTAATTACATAGTCTGATAAGATAACATACAATATGTTAAGAGTCAACAAACATTACATGATTTTTGGCACAAAGGATTCCAAGTTTTGTGTTTTTAGAGTTTTGAATATTAGATAATCCAAATAGAGGATTTGATGGTTTGATGGGGATTTAGAGAGTAATAGATAAAGATCAAATTTGTACACTAGGTATTTGTTGCCCATTGTACCATCAAATGGTCTAAAAGGTACTTGGGAGCTATCAAAAGATGTGTTAGGTGCACATTAGATGATTTAGTTAAAAGAATTAGATGATCTAAAGGTATTGATAAATGGTATGATCAAAGTGAACCTGGTTTGTTCTAATGATCCAATGGTGCTTAAGTTGCACAAATACATCTAACAAATGCTAGTAATATGATGTATATTTTATGTATAATTGTAAGAGATGAAAGAGAATAAGAGATCAAATACAAATCTTTTGGTATTGAGTTAGGCATTCTAACAATTTTCTAAGTTCACGCATATGTGATTTGATGTTGTGTCTTAGTTTGGACTTATTTATACATGAAAATTGTAATGTTGTATTATTTCACATGTGGTACCTAGAATTTAATGCAATAGATGCATAATATATTGGATGTTGAATGTGCTATACTTGTATAAGTTAACATATGAACTATTTGCCACTTAAATGAATGGATAAGTGAAATATCAATGAGCATAACATATAATGATATATGAAATGCAAGCAAAGTTAATAATAAAGCTTATTAGATAAGAGGATGTCTTGTTAATGAATATGACAAGCAAAAACAAATCTACTAAGCAAGAGGTTGTATATCAATGATTAAGAATGACAATAGTAAAACTTGCTAAAGAGTTCCAATTAAATAAGATGAAATGAAATGCATAATGAACATGAAATTATTGCTTTATGCAATAGAATGACACCAAATGTTATGGTATATTACTAGCTCATGATCTTACATGTGACATAACTTGAACTATTATAATGGTTCATATATTATAATTATGCTATTATGCTTATTGAGCATTTGATGTGAGCTCAACCTATGTTTGGTACCAATATTTTCAAATGTGTAACATGGATAAGGGAAACATAAAAGCTTAATTAAGCTATAAGAAATAATAAAAGCTTAGTGAAGGCTTGTAATTTCAAAAATTTTCTTTGTATTACTATATCAATGACATCTTATATTATAATTTTGTTGTATAACTCATAAAACTGATGTAATAATTTTTATGTTTTACTATAATTGGTTTATAACTTTGAACATCTTAAACTAGTAGTGTTATATTATTTACATTTTTTCAATTATTACCAAACATGCATAAATGTAAAGATATAATTTTTTGTATTATATGCATCCTTTTAATTATTATTAAATATTTATTTTATGATTGAAATATAAAACAAATAGTTGATAATTGTATGTTGGGAGAAAAATAAAGTCTTTTTGAAAGATAATATAATGAATGAATAGTGATTAAGCAACCCAAAATAAACATTTTTCCCATCAAAGGTTTTCAAGTCCTATTGTTTTAGCTATGGTGGTGAAAACATGACAAAGTTGATAAAATCAAAGCATGCAATTGAGATACAATGGTGATCAATAAAATATATTTATAACATAATGCTTAAAATAAAATAAAATTATAATAACAAAATTTTCTTGTACTTTTAAAAATTAGATAAAATAAAAATATAATAATTATAGATACAAAATAGTACAAGATTGCTTAATTTTTTTTGAACTTAGTGAAGAGACTCTTAAGACATCTCCTGCCCATGGTTGGAATGAAATGCAATATTATTTGAAGAAATGTATCTAAATATAATAAAACATGTTCAAACCATAATGGTGAGAAATTTGTAAGAAAGCTGTATTATACAAATGATATGCAAGAGTTTTTGCTCCAAGAAAGAATTTTCTTATTAAAAACTTAAGATATTATAAAATCTTAACCCAAATAAATGGTGACTTCATAAATAAAGCTTAATTAAATAGCACTGCTTTGGTGTCACATGGTGAAGGAAATGGTGATTACCGGCTTCAATATTTTTCAAGGAAAAATAAGAAAAATGTTTTATCCCATTTGAATGTTATTCTCCAAACAGAACTCTTAACTAACCAAACATTTAAATAAATGAATATCAAATTTTTGGAAAAACATTAAGCAAGAATTAAAAGAGAAAAAGGAAAATAAAAAGGAGGTCAACTAAGACTTTTTGATATTCCAAAAATGGGAAATTAAAAAAATGTTTATGAAAAGAATTGTTTTTGAAAAAGGATTATATTAAGTTAATTTTGATCCACATACTTGATTAGTTTGTGTTAGTGAAGTAAAAGAAAATTTATCTAATGCTAACCTTGGTTAACTTAAGGTAATATCCCAATATGCCAAGTAATAAGTATAAGTTTAGTTAAATCCTTTTTTATTATATTTTTTGATGTAATCATAATTGGTGGCATGATCCAATCTTACAAGAATGTTTTGGTAGAAAGATTGCAATGATGATTTATATGAAATATTCTTGAAGAGAGGCAGATGTTGTTTATTTTAAATTATATGATTGTGATAACGTGATTCTGATTTAAATAACTATTCTATGATGATAGCTATCTAAAATATCAAATAAAATAAAAATTTACAAAATAAATTTGAAAATGTAGATCTTGATGAATGGTGCATACTAAAATTTGTCCAACCACATGATGAGGTCAATTGGTCTAGAAATTGCAAGAAATATTGATTTCTCTATAATTTAAATAGAAGAATCTAAATAATATTTAATATATAAATATAATAATCACTTTACATCCCTTACTCAATTGTTGGAGAGTGAAAATCTTTTAGGAAAAATTCCCGAGATTTGAGTAGAAGATCAATTATTGAGGAGATTTGGAAGGGGAAAACCTAAAATTGGCTAAGGTAAGCTCCTCCTTCAATTAGTCTTTCTAATTTGGGTATTTGATGGATCTAAGAGTTATTATGGATAAAAGAGATTCTACATCTCATTTTTCTAATGTATGGCATGCAAATTACAATGAATATATATTTTAAATGCATGTCAAATTTGATAATGCAAATAAATTAATTTGAAACTCTAGATATGCATGAAAAAGAGCCAGCAAGTTCCAATAATGGAATAGTACAGGATAAACCTTCTAGGGAAAAAAGAATCAATAAATAAGTGATATAATAATAAGAATGCAAACTCAGTATCGATTATCATCTATCAAGGATGAGAGCCAAATAGAATTGATCAAATCAACTAATAAGTAAAACAATTTTAAGGTTTGATCCTTTTCAGGTGAAATATTGGCTTAAAAGATTTGGAATGTCTTATGATGATATGACTTGCCAAGAACACAAGGAAGGTTCATTAATTAATTTGATTTTTGATAGTATTATTGGTTAATGATTATCGGGCCAACAATGACTACATTTAAGAGGTAGATCTAATTCAAAAGTATAATGAAAAGAATTTGTCATATTTTTTCTAGTGTAGCATGTTTCTAAAATAATAAGAAAAAGAGGTAGGACAATTTTAAAAAATGGTGTCAAAAGAACACAACTATTATCAAAATTAAATAATTAGAATTCAAATTGTTCATGTTCAATCCTAAGTTAGTTACAATAAAGAAATAAAAGTGTTAAAATAGTCTATGTGACTTTGTTAGTAATGTTACAACTCCCTATATTCAAGGAACTAATGGAAATTATACAAGGTATGAAACAAAGCCAAACTATTTTAGAGGTTAAGAAAAGTTTGAGAAAGAAAAGGAGAAGAACAATTTCATCACAAGATGAATAGGAATCTAAAAGGATTATGACATTGGGGTTAGGGTCGTAAGCAAAAAGACTTAGATTGAAACAAAAGTCAAAATGAAATAAATTTTAAAGGAATTCTACAAAAAATATCAAGTATCTTTCTTGTGTTAAACATGGACACTATGGTAGAGATTGCCAACAATTCATAATAAAATCAGCTGTTAATGATAACATTAGTGGAAGAGATACATCTAGAGAATCTTATATAGGAGGATCAATACATTGTTATTATATAATGTAATGGGCTTTTTTGCTAAAGATTGCTTAAGAATCTTAAAAGAATCAAGAAAGATAAAAAATCGAGCAAAGAGGCTTTAATAATTATGTATAACTTTTGAAAATAATCATAATATTGATCTCAAATATCATTAATTTTTACCATTTAAAGATTAATTATAACATATTAAGTTTGAATTGCTACATGCATGATTAAAAACAATGTACATACACACATACTAGGATATTATAGAAATGGAATGGATAAGCTATATAGAATATATGAAAGGGACAAATTACAAATGTAAATTTTAGAGATTATATAGTCAATTTAAAGAATTAAAATGAGTTTGTTGAAAGGTGGTAAAAGAGTAAGAATTCATAAATAAATGGATAATAAAAAAATGTGGATAGTAGTAATTGTTATCTAGAATAACGTATAGAAATGACTCTCATAAGAATATGCCTTTGAAATTTGGAAAATAACAACATATTAAAATGGGAATGATTTAAATAATGAGGTATATTGTCATAAAGAAATCTTCAAGGTTAAAGATTATGACAAAGATTCTATAAAAATGTTATTAAAAATGACCAAGATGTGGTCCTAAAGGATATGGATTTGCTAATAACAAGAAGCTAAATATTTGATATTATTAAATATCAAGATCTCAAAAGATAGTAAATTTAAAAAAGAGATCATAATTGGAAGTATAGTTGATTATCCTGGAAATTGTAACTAAATGGTTACATAACCTCAAAAAGATTTACATAAATATTATTATAATCTCAACAATATGGAAAAAAAATGAATATAATTTTTGAGAAAATATTAGTTAATTGTAATAACAAATAAATGAGAAATTAAGGTATCAAGAGATCTCTATGGGATTTTTAATCAAAAAGAGAAGCTACTTGAAAACTAGAGAAAGAAACATAAAGGAATATCATTATTTAATCTAAATTTTGGGGATGAAATACAAACAAGGAGAGTTTTTTTAACTACCTAGAGATAGAGGATTTATTCAAAGAAGTATGGTAATTGAAATTTAAAAACAATTATTTTATATTTTGATAATTAAGTTGATTGGAGTCTACAAGGAGTAAAAGAATTATAATCATCCTTAAAAGAATTTAAATTTATTCTTTTAAAATTTCAATAAGAGTTATAATTTTTTTGTGATCATCAAAATTTGTAATAATTATAAAAAAAGTGAGTAAAAATGAGAGAGAAATACTTCAAATATTAAAATATGAGTTATTCTGAATAAGATGGTATAATTTTATTAAATTCAAACATGAATCAATAAAAAATAAAAGTTCAATAGAAACATATTTTTAGTTTAATTTTTATGAATTTTAGAGTAAAATAATATTAAAATATAAATGAAGTAAAAAACTTATAAGAATCTTATGACAATGGTACATTTCATTAGGAATCCAATGATATAAATTTTGTAAAAATTATATGTCTCAATTATAAAATGGAGGCTTAACCTAGCAAAAATTAATATTTGTTTAATGTTTATATGATTTTTGGAAAGAAAAAGTTATTAAAATTTCTAATTAACATAAAAAAAATTATAAAAATTTCATGGCTCGTAGACTTTAAAGAATAGATTATTTGTATATTGCTACAAAGTTTTGGATATCATTTAATCACAAAATTCAAGAATGTTTTTAAGTAGAGGATTTTAATTAAAACTAAAAACTAATTTTTCTCTTAGAATTGATAGTTATCAAGATAAATGGCGAGCATGGGAAATTAAATAATTGAATTTGAAAAGTTGAAACATAATTTGAAAGTTAAGTTATGATATGGTTTGAAACATTTTTTATTAATTGGATTGAGTGGTTTTGGAATTGGTAATAATTGAAAATGAAAGAGACACTTGAAAAATAATGAAAAAAAGAAATTTTAGTTTCTTAAGTATTGGTTATTAAGAAAAAAGTTATGAGGTAAGCCACAAGGTTAGGAAGTAAAATTTGAGAGAAGATCTTTCTATTATCATTGAGAAGAGAATTTGGAGAATTCCTTGTACTAGTTGAGCCAAGCAAAGAAGAGCAAGAAAAAAGAGTTAAGTTTGTGAAGGGAACAAGAAATGATTTTAAGGTGTGACCATTACAAATGAGTTTTTTAAGATTTTATCAAAATTTCTTAATTATATTTAGATTCAATTTATCTGTCATAATGTACTTATCATTGTGCATATTTCTTTATACATGGATTGAAGTAGAGTTATTTTTAAATATGTTGCATTTGTAATCATCAATTTGGTAAAGCTATTAAATTCTTGGCCTATGTGTGACTTGTTTGATTACAAAAAAACCTTCCTAGTCTCACTAATGCTTTTTATTAAATAGATTATGCATCTTAAGATTACTTTGCGAACTATTTTAAGAGTTTAGTCATTGACTCAAAGAGATTATTGGCACAATATTTGGTCAAAACCTAATAAAAAGCCTTCTTTTTTTTCCTTTATTTTGTGTACCTATGATAGTTATCATGAGGTACTATGAAAAAATGTGTCAAGATTAACTGTGCCTATAAATTGATTAGAAGTTTTTTAAGATCATACGTCACATCTTTGTTATGGAAATGAATTTAATATGATTTTATTTGTCCTTACAAAGTATAATTATGTTATTTTGCAATCATAAAATATGACCGTCATATTTAAAATTCACAACCTTAAAGATATCTAAAAATGAATATAATATACTATGCATGATACCTTCATTTACAATAAGTGAACTCCATGTATAGTATATGAAAGCTCACACATTGTACATTAGCATTATCTGAACTCAAGTACCCAAGTTGAATACTTACATATTGTATGTTAATAGTAACATATAATATATGTAGTTCAAATGATAATACATTGGTGAGTGAACATACACAAAGAAAATATGGAACATAAGCTTTACATATGAAACATTATTATTAATTTATAGTATGTCAAAATTCAAGTAACCTAGTATGTAAGAGAATGAACAATACATTAAGAGGAAAATTTGAATAAAAAATTACATATGGTATGTTCATTTTAATATACAATATATCTAGTTCATTTGGGTGACAATAATGAAGAGGTTGAAATTAAGGATTGCACATGATATGTAAATTTTTTTATAATATATTTAATACATTTGAAACTTATTATACATTATGTTCCTTTTGATGTCCAATATATAAAATACATTTTGTCTATAATAGTTAATTTGTCCTAAATCTCTTTTTTGCATAACTATTAGAGAGCTATTGAGGGTTTTTACAACAATTAAAAAGTATTTTAAAAAGCTTAGTCATTGAAAAAAGGATAATGATCAATTGCACATTATTTAGAAATAATTATATTTGAATATCATCCAATTCCTCAACATTTGACTAAGGTGATAAGGCTAAAGTAAAAAGCAAACTGCACAGACTTTCTCAACCATATAATTTAGTTTTTCTTTTATGAGCTACCTTTTTAAGCTTTTACTATTAATAAATTATTGAGTTATTGAGTTATAAGAAATTATAGTTTAAGCTTTATTTTATTTATTTTGTCTCATGTTGGAACTTTGTATTTGGGCTTGTACTTGGTTTTTTTGTCACCACTGAAACGGTTTTTTAAGTTGGTGATTTGTAAGCTTAGTTGAGTTGTAGGCTTATCTTGTCACAATGACATACATGATCTTTTAAAATAAGGTCTAAGAGAAAATTTAATTTTTGCCACTTTACTTTATGTAATTGTGTTTATAATTTTTATGATTTTTCCCTCTTGTGTAGACATCCTAGTTCCAATTTTAATAAGTATTATAAGGATTTTTTGAGAAAACAAAAAGAAAACAAATTTTATTTGATGAAGTGACTTTTGAGCAAAACACTAATTTCTCTATTGGAACATGATTTTAAAAGAGCTAGATTAAACCATCTAAAAGAAGATATAAATGTAATGAAAACTCAGAGCATATCTGATCATGTAACCTCATAAGGTGATCTTATTGGGTATAATCCTAATATAACCATAAAGGATCCACTTTAGATGAGACAAATGATCTAAGAAATTATAGATAGATAATGAAAACTAATAAATCAATTATAAGGAAAAATAAATCTATAAATTAAATGAACATGTGATAAGATAAATCAAATTGAAAATAAAAATAAAAATTTCTCAATGTTAAACCAATCACATGGTTATTATGTGTTATTTATTACATCTCAATGCTTGTTCTTTATATATTCATATGTATGTTGTAAATCCCAATATGAGGCATGATCCAATTTATATATCTTTGTATATCATTGCTTATTAAGCTTTTATTAATTGGCTTAGCTTATTTGTTTCTTAAAAATTTTAGTTTATACCAAAGCACTTCATATGAATTAAGAAAATGGTGGGTAGAGATGATGACTTAACATAATGTGGCTTTCTTTTATATTTTATTATAAATTATTTAATAGGTTTGGACTATCTTTGATTATACCATAATTTTGCTACATCAAAAAGTTTGTTATGAGATTTTTTGTCATTTTAAATATTCATTGTTTTATAATATTATTTTAATTGTATTTACTTTGAGATAAATAAATTATGGATTTCCTTTCTATCATGAAAGGAATGAATTAATATTATTTTTTTACTATGAATCATTTGAATATTAGGTTTGGAATCCTAAAATAAAATAAATAATTTGATTTCAATAAAAAGAATGTACTTGATTTAATATTTTTAAAGTGACTACTTTATATTAAAAGATTCTTTTCATTAATTAATTTTTTTAAAATTAAGAAAGTATTTATTGCTTTAAGTAAAAAAGAATCACCTTAAAATGGAGGTTTTCAAGGTGATGATCTTTTACATAGATATAAAAAAATGGTTTCAAATTAATGATATCATATTTTCTTTTATTTAAAAAATGAAACTAGGTTACCACAAGTAGGCATTCTAGCATATTTATAAGTGCTTATGTATGTGATGTGATGCTATGTGTAAGCTTGGACTTATTCATATGTGAATGTTATAATGTTGTTTTGCTTCACATGTGGTACTTAGAAAACAATGTGATATATGCATTTTGTATTGGATGTATTGTAGTGGTACATAGTAATATGTGAATTGTTTAGCACTAACCTGAATAAACATTTGAAATATAAAAGGGAATACTATATAATAATACTAAAATACAAGTTAATGTAATAATAAATCTTGTCAAGCAAGAGGGTGGTTTATTAATGAATGTGTGAGACATTAATAACACTTGCCATACAAGAGAGTGGTTTGTCAATGATTGAGAATGATAATAACAAAGTTTGTTAGAGCATGGTAATTAAATAATAATAAAATTATATGTAAAATAAACATATGATTATTTCTTTATGCATTAGAATGATACATGATTTTATAAAATTATATTGAATAATGACCTTGGATATGGCATGACCCAAACTATTATAATAATTTACATGTTATAATTATGTTATTATGTCGACAGATCCTATGATAGTGGCTTAGCATTTATTTGGAATTAATAGCTTTAGATTTGCAAGATGGATGTTAGGAAACACAGGGGTTTATGTGAGATGCAAGGAAAAATTAGAACTTTAGCTAAGGCTCGCAATTTAAATGATATGCTTTTGTAATTGTTATATTAGCCATACCAGATGTTATAATATTGTTATATTAGGTAAAATATTAATGCAATAACTTCTATATTCTACAACAAGTACTTTAAAACTTTAAACAACTTAAATTGGTAGTGGTTTATTATTTGCATTTTCTAATTATTACTAAATTTGTATGCATATGAGGAAGGATGTAAAATTCAAAATAGTGCAGTTATCTTGAATACATTAGTTTTGATGTATAATTCAAATGAAAATACATTAACTAAGATTGTGGGCATCGTAAGATCCAAGAGAAATAAGAGGCTAAAAATGTCATCAAATGAGAAAATTGAATGGGGTAAATTAAATAGTTCTTGCAAAGGCATATGTCAAATGGGATTAAAAATTCCCATAAGAGTATACATCAAAATGGGAGAAAACCTATATGATAGCCACACAAAGTTGGTAAAAGAAAAATAAGATCATAAATATGAAGAACATGTATATAGCATGGCACAAAACTATATTATTTTGCGTGGTCATTATTGTGCTATGTTTTTTCTACTAAGCATTTGATAATACTTTAACTTATGTTAGTATTATGTTTCAAGTGTGTAAGGGATATGCAACATGGGAATCAATTAAGACTTATAATTTTAGTTGATACACATGAAAAATGAAAGTATTTTGTAACTTTGATGTATATTATATTGTAATTTGGCCTACTTGAAGAATGATGAAAGTGATATAACAACTATTTAAGTTGTATGGAATAACAATAATATATTATTATTTTGAATTATAATTATATTATCATATGATGCATGATGTATGATTAATCTTCAATCACAAGTACATTTTATACTCTATCTTATATCCTAGTGTCATATTAATAAGAGAAAAGGAGAAAAATGTGGATGAAATATGTAGTGTGTTGTAACACCTTGATTTGACCATGAACTTAAACTCATTGGTTGATTGGTTAGACTCAGTGAGACACCACACTTGGAGTTGGGATTAGATTTGATGTTTCATTCAATTTAACTAAAGTTTTTGGGATTTTAATTGTCAACTTCTAATAGAAATGACCAAAATGATGGTTGACTAAAGATTGTGGCTAGCTAGTTGTGGTCGAGACATTTCTTGTTAATGGTGGTGGTGTGTTGGCTAGTTGAAGCTAACAATAAAACTCACAAATTTACTAACCAACAAAATTCAGTTTATCAGAAGTGGCTGAGTTAGTCGGTTTAGTGTTTAACTTAATATTAACTAATCATGATAAGAATTATTCCCTAAACTAATATTTGATTATATTAACCAAATTAGCTTAAGATAATCTAATTAGTCTAACATACCAAATCAAGGCATATGCTAAAAAATCTTTCATAGTATTAATGAAAATAGTAAAATATAATATGGAATAATTAAGAACCTTGGCACAAATTTTAAGTGTGAAGTTTTGTTTATAACTAGCTTGTTAACTTAGAAAAAAAGTTTTAAGAGGATATTTTGAAAATATGTTTTTTAAATTAGAGAAAAAATATTTAAAATTTTTATGGTTTTAAGTTAAAAAGAAAAAGAATGAAGAAAAGAATTGTAAAACTGTTACAAAATATGAGCTAGATTTAATAGTTTGATTTGCAAATACTTATCATGTCTAAAACTATGGATTTGACAAATGTTTTAGCCTAAAAAAATTAGAAGAATAACAACATAATTCAATTCTCTATATGCTCTTCTAAATAATACCTGGGGTTTTATCTGTTTGGTGGGTCAAATCATTACTTTTCAACTTCCAAATAATGTCTTGATTTATAGCCTTATTTGAAGGCTATATTCTCATCTTAATTGGAGAGTTACTTGACTTAAGTGTTAGATTTTTTATTGTTTTAATAAAATAATCATATATTTCTATTTTAAGAAAATAAATTAATATTATATAATAGTTTTATTTTTTTAATTATTAGAATAAGAGTACTATTATGTCCATACAAGAGCGAGATAAAATAGAAAAATATCAAACTCAAGAATATAAAATAAAATAGTAGAAGCCTTTTACAATTCTTTATTATAATTATTTTATAAATTTATTTTAAAAGCTCTTATTAACTTGAAAACATTTAGTATTAAAAATGTGATAAAGTAAATATATAAAGATATTTAGGTGCTTCAAACTCAAACACTTGATTTATGTTTACCTAGGCTTGCACTAACAAAGTCTTTCACAGATGTGGGTAGGAAAAACTCTTATAATAGCTTAGAGAATTTTATCATATTATGTTGGAGGACCTTATAATTGCTTGCCAAAATGAGTTTATAGTACCAAATTAGAGGATTTTCAACACCAGCACAAATGAGCATAAAAATTATTGATTATAAGACCATACAAATAGTGACCAAAATATTAAATAGTGAATGAAATACAAGAAACTAGAATGTGAATAAGGAAATAATATAAAGCTCAAATTACAAGCTTTCATGACCAAGCAATTAATTTAAAAGATTATAATGGCTTAGGAAGGATATTAGATTTAGCTCATTGTAATTCTTGCTTGAATGGTTGAATAAGAAGGAATTTATTTTGTTTCTTGCTATAACCTATTTATAAGTCCAAGTCCTTAAGGAATGTAATGATATTTAAGAGAGTACACTCCTGAAAAGAATTCCAAATGTTCATTGGCATTTTCTCTAAATTTGGATGTAATTTATAGGCATTTAGATTACTCTCTAATATATCTAAACATCTCCAATGGCTCTTTAATAAATATTTTAGAAAGTTTTAAATTTTGGTCAAATTAGAAGTAATAAGAAAAAAAACTAAATGTGTTGTATATGAAAATTAACATACAATATGCAAAGTTTGGGTTCATAATTTTTGTTATAGTTTACTAATCCAATTGAATGGACATATCATATGTAAAAATCAAGATTAAACTTTCTACAATAATATACTAACCCAAAAGACTTAAACACAACATACACAGACCTTGTGTTCCATGTTTTTATCTTAGTACACATCCACCCAGCTGCATATTGCCATTCTAAACTAGATGTATCATACACCAATTTTGATATACCATATGTTAATATTGATGTGCCATGTGCAAAGATCATCTTTTAGGTTTTTCTCTCAATGTATTGTTCACCTCCTTGTAAAGCTTAGTTTTTAGGTTCTTTCTTAATCTACAATTTACTAGCTTACGCATTATGTCATTTGAACTAGATGTATAATATATCAATATTAATATACCATATGTAATTGTCTAAATTGGGAAACTTTAGCAACACAATGCCAGTTATACTATATGTAAGCTTTTATGTATCATACTTGGGGTTCATATACCATGCGTGAAGAATTCATGTGCCAGTACATTATATATATTTAAAAAACCTTTTAAGATTATGCATTCAAAATATGATTACCATAGTTTATAAATACAATAATTTTTTTAAGCTTCATAAAGGCCATCATATGAGTATGAAATCATCATATTGATGCATTACTTTAACTATCTTAATTATGATGAAGTGTGAAGCGGAATTTTTGAAAAGATTTTATTTTCTATTCACACACTTTCAAGAACTCACCATTTTATTCCTAATGTCTTATAACTATTGCCACAAGTCTACAAACTAAAATAGAATAAAAAGGACTCCATAATTGCTTTTTCAAAATTGCTCAAGCTTCATGTCTAATGCCAATTATGTTCTCACCAAACACCTTGCCAATAAACATTTCAAATTTAAAGATAATGCTCTCCAAATTGTTAAAAAAATATCTTTGAGATGTATAATTTAAAAATGTTAAGGAAAAATATTAGAATATATATGAATAGCTTTGTTGTCATCAATAAGTCACATTATATGTTTGATGATGACAAAATTGCTCAACAATATTGAAATGAATAAATGATAAAAATATATATGCATATAGATAGTCTTACTTAAGTATATGCAATTGAAGCAAATAATTATAAAGACACATTAGAATTTTTATTTCACTATCTACTTCTCCACCATTTTACTATTCATCAAAAAAGTAAAATTAAAATGTTTTATTTTATCTTTTAAAATATTAAATTTGTTAGTTAAATGAGTTTACTCTCATGTTCATTTTCTTTCTCTCCACTTGTTTTTTTTGCATTTGGAATTTTATATTTAAAAAGGAAAAATTGAAAACTCATAGATATTCCAAAATTGGTTATCAAAACTAATTAACATGCTTTCAGAAGTGTTCTTTCTATGTTTGTTGAAGGAAACATGCACATGAGATGAAATTTTAAGCTTTAAGTTTTGTAATCCAAACAAATAAAGGATACCTAGAATTAACATTTGCTCTAATCTTATGACCTTTAGAAATATGCTCTTTCTTGATGTAATAGTGACAGGATATAAATGATACAAAGTGAGAAATTTCATCATACATAAGCTTATTGTTTCGTAATGTAACATTTATATGAATATGGCTTAATGAAACACAATTTGAATGAATCCTTTTCAATTGATTAAAAACAATTTTATTCCTTGCATTCTCACTTGTAGTTTAGGCAAGCTTATCTCTTTTAACTTTTAATTCTTGTAAAAATCTTCCTTTTTCTCATTTAGGTCTTCATAAAACCCAAGATACTCATTATGTTAGTGCTTCAAGATTTTTTATTTCATTGTGAGCTTTTTGAGTGCATGAATCAAATGAAACATATTTTCTTCTGCCTCATTAAGGATAGCTGATTTGCCTCATTATCTTCACTTTAACAAGATTTATTGTTCAACATAAGACAAACCAATCTTTAGTCTTCTTAATCTCTTCATAGTTCGAGGATATTGAATCAGAGTCATTCCATGTGACTACTATGGGCTTTTTCATTTTCTCCACCTTCCTAAACTTATTTCTCTTACCTTTTTTTTTCTATCAATCTTGGACAATTGAAAAAAATATCTCAGCTCATTTATTCATGGTAATGTGCTTTTACAATTTTTTTCTTCATTCTTACATCCCATCATTTTCTTCCTAAATTTACTTGCAGCATATTTCTTAAAATTTTTTTACACTTTTAAATAGATGCTCTACTCATTATTGTAAGAAGATTCATCTTCAAATGTGGGTGGTGTAGTGCTCAAAGACAAATTGTCTTCTTTCTACTTTAGCTTGGCTTGTGACTCTTCTTCTTTTCTCTTTATCATCTCAATTTCATTTGTCATAAGATAACCTAATAGCTCATCAAGAGTCAAATGGTCTAGGTTTTTGGATAACTTACTAATTATAATTAAGGGATCACATTCCTTAGGAACATGCAAAGTACTTTCCTCACCTTTTAGCATTAATTAAAATAGTTCCAAGCTTTAAGAGTATATTAAGAATTTAATAAGTCTAGTAACCATATTTTTAATCAAAATTTTATCATTCATGCTAAATAGCTCAAAATCATGTGCAATTATATTGATCATAGATTCTTTTATTTTATTAGTACTTTTAAAAGGAATCTCAAGTTTCACCTAATCTTCATGGGCTATCTTGAATTTCATGACCTTATTAAATTTTGTGGTCTTGAATACACAATGAATGATTTTAAGGTTTTGTATTAAGTTGATCTCTTTATTATTTTTCTTGAGGTGAGAGCTCATTTAATGATTTACTTGCCACCTCAGTATTAGCTTTCTTGGTAAGAGATACAAAACAATTTTTAATAATTTCCTATATATAAAAATTTATGGATTTGAGAAAATTTTGCATTTTATTTTTCTAATAAATGTAAAAATCCCCATTGAATAATGGAGGATGTGTTAAAGAGAACCTTCCTCTAGCATTGTTATCCTCCAATAATTATGCAAGATATCATATGAATTTTTCCAATATTGTTAGTCGCTAAAAATAATTACTCTTTGATACCAATTATTATAATAAGAGCACTATGATATTCACACAAAATGAGGTGAATTCTAAAAATATTAAACTCAAGAATATAAAATAAAACAATGAAAGTGTTGTACAATTCTTGGCTATAATCACTTTAGAACTTTATTTTAAAAACTTAGTTAACTTACAAACCTTTAATTTAAGCATTACAATAAAATAAATATAAATTTTTTGTAGTTTGTTCTCAAACTCCATATTTATGTTTAGGCTTGTACAATGAAGCCTTTCGTAGATGTTGGTAGATAAAACCCTTACATCATCCCAGAGTAGTCTATAACATTGGATAAAAGGTCCCTATAATCACTAGCCAATATGAGTAATAATATTAGGTTAAAGGATCCTACAATATCAATTCAGATGAACACATAAATTATTGTATTAAAAAACCCTGTAAATAATGGCCAAAAGAATAAATAAAGATCCAAATAAACTTTTTACTATAGGAATAAGAAAATAAATCTCAAATTACATGTTTCTATAAACCATCAATTAATTAAAAGACACATTAAATCATTTGTAAAAGCTTTTAAAGGACATTATAATTAGCTTAATGTAATTCTTTCTTGAAATGGCTAAGAAGAATGAATGCACTTTGTTTCTTGCTCCAACCTAGCTATTACAACAAAATTCTTAAGGAAAGTAACAATCTTTAAAAGAATATGCTTTGAAAATGATTTCCAATTATTTTTAAACCTTTTCTCTGAATGTGGATGAGAATTATAGGATTTAGGTTGCTCTCCAATGTGTCCAAATAAGTCCAAACATTCTCTAATAGCCATTTTAGAAATTTTCAAATTTTGGGCAAACTAGTTGTCACAAACAAAAATCAATTAGATATATTATATATCAAAATTAATGTACCATGCACAAAGCTCATGTTCAAGATTTTTGCTATAATATAAACCTAACTAATTTAGACGTATGATACATCAAGTAGATGTACCATATTTAAAGCTTGGGTCAAGGCTTTCTTCTAGAAAATACTAACACAAATACTTAGATTTATTGTACATAAAACTTGGGTTACATATTTGTGTCTCAGTATACTATTCACTTGTTGCACATATTGTATGTCAATATTGATGTATTGCTGTACACAAATGTTTGGTTTCAGGTTTTTCTCACAATGCGATTTTTGCCTACCTTTGTGTTAAGTCATTTGAATTAGACAAACCATATATCTAAATTGATGTATTATATGTTAAGCATGAGCTTTAGGTTTTTCTTTTAGTATATCATTCACCCATCTATGTATTAAGTTATTTGAATTAGATGTATCATATGTTATATTAACATAATGTAAATAATTCTTTGACTTAGGAATCTTTAATAGCACAACTCCATCCATATTGTTCATTGGCTAGCATGTACCAAATGTGAAGATATCATGTATTGCATGTTATACTCATTTTCAAAAAGTTTTAAGGATATCCATTCAAAATGTGATGAGTACGAGTTATAGAATTAATAAAATATTTTAAGCTTAAAAAAAGCTATCATAAGAGTATGAAATGATCATATAACTCACTTGTCTTTAACTCTCCTAATTATGACGAAATTCAAAGATGTATTTTGAAAAGTTTTTAATTTTATTTTACAGGAAAGAGGAAAGGACAGGTATTGATGAGAAAAATAGAGAAGAAAATAGCAATAGATAGAGATAATAGATGATTTAATGAAGTGAAAAAAGAGACAATATAAAGGAGGTAGAGATAATACATAAATAAGTAAAAGAGAGATAGATTCTAGGAAGAATATAAGAAGATAGAGAAAGAAGAAATAAATAAAAAATAATGAAAGGAGAGAGAAAAAAGTAAGAAAAATATTTAAATAAAAGATAAATCTTAAAAGTTAAACTTATATGATTTATTAACCATAAAAATTTAATCATATATAATATTTAGAAATAATAAAATAAAAATATTTTAATAATTATTTTAATATTATTTTATTCATACATTAATTAAAAATATTAATTCAATAATAAATAATATAATAATTCTAATATATTATTTTTATATGATGTAAGATTATTGTTTTTGGGTTACAAACTAAAATCAAATAAAGATGACTCTACAATTATTTTGCCAAGATTACTTAAATTATATGTTTGATGTGTTTTATCTCCTAATGAAATACCTTATAAATAATTACTTCAAATCAAATACCAATGCTTTTTAAATAGTTTTTATATGTATGATTAAAAAATACTTAAAAAAATTAAAATAAGAAGAATAGTTTTATTATCATCAAAAAAATCATACATGAATTAATAAACTAAACTAATTTATCAAATCTCATTATGTTTCAATCAAAAACTATGTGACCAACCTCATAGCTTTCCTATTTATCAGTGTTATGTTCATAATCATTGAAATAAATAAACCCCTAATCTAAACCAATAAAAAAATGAAAGACCAAGATTAAACACATTAAAGACATACATAAAAGCAAACTTGTATTCACACCAAGAAAAGCCTTGAATGTTGTAAACTTTCCACATCCCATGTTCTAACTTACACAAGCTCACATGGAAAAAGAGCTACTAGAAGGACAAACAAATAATGGAAAATGTTATTATTTGAAAGAAGCTTTTTTCCTTTTTCCAAAAAAAGAAAAAGCAAAAAAAAAAAAAATGAAGCTTCCTTTAACATTATATAATAAAGGATGGGTGAAAGAGGCACCTTCCTTTAACAATGCATAACTTTCAACAATTGTGCAAGAAATCATAAGGATGTTTTCTAGGAGTTAACAGAAGTTACTACTCTTTCATACCAATTATTATAATAAGAGCACTATGATATTCACACAAAGGGGAGTGAATTCTAAAAATATCAAACTCAAGAATATAGAATAAAACAATAAAAGTGTTGTACAATTCTTGTTTATAATCACTCAAGAACCTTATTTTAAAATCTTTTGTTAACTTAAAAACCTTTAATGTGAGAATTATAGTAAAGTAAATATACAAAGATTTTTTTGATAGTTTGTTCTCAAACACGTATTTATGTTTAGGCTTGTACAAGAGTAGATTAAGGTAGGTAAAACCTAGCTTATAATCCTTGATCAGAGGAGGCTATAATTGCCACCTAAGATGGGCATACAATATTAAGTTAAAGGACCCTAATATCAACCCAGATGAACATACAAGTCACCATATCCAAAAAATCTTATAAATAGTGGCCAAACGATTAAAAAAAGATCCAAATACAAAGTTTTACAACAAGAAACAAGAAAATAAATCTCAAGTTACATGTTTCTATAACCCATCAACTAATTAAAAGACACACTAAATCATGTGTAAAAGCTTTGAAAGGATATTATAATTAGCTTAATATAATTCTTGGCTGAATGGCTGAGAAATAATGAATTCACTTTGTTTCTTGCTCTAACTTAGCTATTACAACAAAATCCTTGAGGAATGTAGGAATCTTCAAAAAATATGCTTTTAAAATATTTTTTAATTATTTATTAGCCTTTTTTTCTAAATGTAGATACAATTTGTAGGAATTTAGATTGCTTTATAATGTCTCCAAATAAGCCCAAATGTTCTTTAATAGCTATTTTAGTACATTTTAGATTTTGATCAAATTAGTTATCACAAATAAAAATCAACTAGACATATTATATATCAAAATTAATGTATCATACATAAAACTCATGTTCAAGGTTTTTGCTATAATATACTAACCTAACTAATTTTGATGTACGATACATCAAAGTAGATGTAATGTACGCAAAGCTTGGGTTAAGGCTTTCTACTACAAAATACTAACACAAATGACTTAAACTTATTATACACAAAGCTTAGGTTCCATGTTTGTGTCTTAGTGCATTATTCATTCGTTGTACATATTGTGTTTCAGTATTGATGTAACAAACACAAATCTCAGGTTTCACATTTTTTCTCAATATGACTTTTTCCCACCCATGTACTAAGTTGTTTGAATTAGATAAACCATATGTCAACATTGATCTATTATATGCAAAGCATGAGTTTGAAGTTTTTTTTTAATATATCATTAGCTTATCTACATATTAAGTTATTTGACTTAGATGTATCATATATTAATATTA
Organism: Vanilla planifolia; assembly: GCA_023846275.1. Taxonomy (NCBI): domain Eukaryota; kingdom Viridiplantae; phylum Streptophyta; class Magnoliopsida; order Asparagales; family Orchidaceae; genus Vanilla; species Vanilla planifolia. The sequence goes on from CM043867.1 coordinate 8,109,708, forward strand.
ACATATCATAGACAATTCTTGACTTAGGAACCTTTAATAGCACACTCCATCCATATTGTACGTTGGCTAGCACGTACCAAATGTGAAGATATTATATATTCTATGTTATACTCATTTTCAAAATTCTTTAAGGTTATCCATTCAAAATATGATGAGTATGAATTATGAAAATAATAAATATTTTTTAAGCTTCAAAAAAGCCATAAAAAAGTATGAAATCATCATATGACGTTTATTTTTAACTCTCCTAATTATGATGAAATTTGAAGAGAAATTTTGAAAAGTTCTTTATTTTTTTACACTCATGACTTTATTGGTTTATTTCTTATGCCTTATGATCATTATTATAAGATTTAAAACTAAAATCAAATAAAATGACTCCACAATTTTTTTTGATAGGATTTCTCAAATTCTTATGCTTGATACTTTTTATGTTCTTACTAAATGTCTTATTAATAATTATTTCAAATCAAATATCAATAATTTTATTGTAATCAAATAAATAATATATAAACTAATAATTTAACGCAATTTATCAAATTTTGATTATGCTTCAATCATAAATTAATAATAGTAGTGTTATGTTCACTGCTATTGAAATAAACAAACCCTAATCTAAACCAATTAAAAAATTAAAAGACTCAGATTGAACACATTAAAGACAAATACATAAAAACAAACTTGTAAAAAAAAAAATAAATAAAAAAAAAAAAAATAAAAACAAACTTGTATTCACTCCATACAATGGCTATGAATCTCGTAAAATTTCCACAGCCCATGTTCTAACTTACACAAGCTCACGTGGAAAAAGAGCTACAAGAAGGACAACCAAATAATGGAGAGTGTTATCATTTGAAAGAAGTTTTTTTTTCCTTTTTTTCCAGAAAAAATGGAAAAAAAAAATTGAAACTTTCTAGGATTGCGCCGCCGCTCGTTCGACGGCGTCACCATCACAGCCACTATCGAGCCGCGAACAGGAGGCCTCCGGTAGACCTACTCCGCCGTCGATGCAAGATGCACACTTTCTTTCGATCCACCCCTCGGCGTCGTACCCAAACCCAGCTATCCTCCGGCCGGAGCAGAGCTGGCCAACGAGGCAGGCGATCACGCCGACGACGGCGATCACCAGAAGGGCGCCAATCAGGGGCCCCATCGAGGGGTTGGATGGAGAATACACCATCGAGGACGGCTGCTTCGGCGGCGAGAATAGCTGCTGATGGAGAGCCATTTTCGGCATGTGGAACGGAAACAAAAGTCGATTCTTTTTCTTCTTCTTTTGGAAGAGATCAGTCCAGCTTCTTCAGTTTGTTGGAGACGGTGGGGGTGAAAGGGAAGTGGAAGAAGAAAGACAAGGATTAGATGTTTCCATATGATTGTACAACTTTTCCTGCAACCATGTTGGTTGCCATACAGGTGTGAAGGGTGATATCCAACGGCTACGAATGTTTTGAGGGCAGACGAACTAAATGTTCTGTGCATCTCTATATGTGAGCATTTCTTTTGTATTACGAGCTACTTATTTAATGTATTTCTGCGCCGTTTGCCGCCGTGTCGCGTTCTTATGGGGTAAGCCAAACGAGTTTTTAGCGTTGCTAAACGCAAGGTGGGTGTCTCAGTTCTTTTTTTTATTTTTGTAAATATAAATCAATAGCAGGAAAAGTAATAATTTTTAAGAAATAAAATTAGAAAATAAGATTCTAAGTTAAATTTATATTAATTCCAAAATTATTCCATTGTGTAGATTAATACAATTATGAGATTATTATCTCACATTCAATTGAATGATTAAATATTTGTCATTTAAAATAATAGATACATAAAACTAGATTGAAGAGAGTAATAAAATAAAATACACAAAGAAAATGGAGAAGAAAAATACAAGATTAATAAAGTGCTTTAATGTAGCATCTAGATTATTTGTTAAGGAGACAACTATAATATTTATTAGCAAGTTGAGGTCATATTTGATAGTTCCATATGCATAGATGTTATTTAAGTTGTATTAAGTTAAAAACTTTGTTATTATGTTTCTTTGTTAGACTTTAATGTTGTGTATAAATATATGGAAAGACCTACTGCAAGTCTTTTATATGTGTTTGTCATGTATGTAGGGTTGCCTTTCATTAAGTTGTACAATCAATTTCAACACTCACAATCAAAGATGTTTACTAACTTATACAAGCTTATTTTCACATTAGCATGCCAAATTAGAATTAGAATAGCAAATTATTTGTTTCTAATTTCATGTAGACATGCTTGCTTACACATTTGGGTGAGAATGGGTGCATCTTAATGCCTTAGAGATCCCAGGTAGGTAGAGCATACTTAGATTATTAGACTACTTCTAGGTATAAATTAAGGCTCATATTGCAATCACATATCACTAGTGTGTATGACAGTTATGATGCAAATATAATATGAGATTGTAGAAAATGGTAAAGAGAAATGGAGTTTTCTTTAGCATTTGTGATTAATTTTCATCCATATTCAAAGATGCTTTTACTTTGAATATGGAATTTTTTCTATTACAATTTACAGTACTATTTATGAGAGTATTTGTAGCATTTGCTAAGATTACTTAGCTAAGAAACTACCACTTGCCAATATTGAGAAGTCACTCTATATTTGTAGTTTGTGATAGAATTTTGTTAGTCCTTGTTATTTATTGTTGCACTTTAGTTCAATATTGGTTTATTTAACATTGGTGTAACAATTTTTAATATTTTTCTTATTTTAGTGGCCTTACAATTGCTCTTCATAATTCAATTTATATGATATGAGTAAGTTTCATGAAGATTAGTTTAAAAGTTGAACTAGTTATGTATAGGGTTAGTATGAATCAAATTTTAATTTAGCCAAGAATGTTTTGCTCTTTAAGTGAATCATGCATCTATAATTAGAAAATCCTAATCAGTGTCATAAATCTTTTCATTTTTTTTTATTTTTTGAATTATATGTTGAAAAAAATATTAAGTTGTATGCTTATATGCATGTATATCATCACATTGAATACTCAGAATCAAAACCTTGCACATATCTTTTTGCTAACAAAACTATAATTTTTTATTGTATCATATTTGTTGGAAGTAGAGAGACACTTGAGTATTAAGTTAGTGTCAATGGAAGCTCAAGAATTAATTTTACGAGTCTTATGTAGCATCATCATAACAATAGTCTTAGGTTGCACTTATGCCAATCAGAAATTTCAATAACTACTAAGAGTAGTCATTCACATTAACAAAGAAACAGAAGGAAAAGATTCTCGTTTGGATCTAAGAAGTTATATGATTTTATGAGTTAGTTATTAAGAGATCTTCATGCTTGAATGCATATCATGAATATTAAGAGAGACACTTTACTTCAAATCCTATCACATTAAGGTTTAAAGAGTAATGTAGAGTTAGTAGCAAGATAAGATGCACCTCTTCCTTTACTAGACTAGAGGACATCCTTTGATCCCAGTCTAGAGTATGAGCTTTCTCAATTGTAGGTATGAAAGATTATGCACCAAAGTGAATATGAGAGTTGCCTAAAGTGCACTAATGTTTTAACATTAGAAGCCAACTCCTTGGGAGCACTAAAATCTATGGAAGAAATATATAAGGGGTTGTCATCCATAGTACTCTAGTGTCATGAATACTTGCTCTATAGCTTTATGGGTATTTGATCCCCTTAGAGGCCTTTTGATATATTGTCATCCTAAGAGAGGTGGAGTTTATTAGAGAAGAGAGGAGAGATGAGAGAGTCATCCATAATGAGCTCATGAAGATTATAAAGATTGATCCACTAATATTTGATGGTTGATTAGATCCAAAGCAATTTGTGGATTTATTAGTGGGTATAAACCAATATTTTGACTAAAAGAACATGTCTAATGAGAGGTGGGTAAGATTTGTTAGTATTAATTTGAATAGTTAAATAAAGAGTTTTGAGACGACTTAGAAGATATGCTTTATTAAGTCTAAATAACCTCTAGTGGTGAGCTAGGAAGAAATAAAGAAAATAACGAAAGCCAAGTGTCTTTCCCTTTTCTTAGAATAATTGATTTCTAAATGAGTTGAGTATCCTTTGTTATGCATCCATGAGTTACTTTAACATATTTCAATGAATTTATAGTTTGCTATGGAACTTTTATATGTTTTGTGCTACAACATAACTCATTTTGGGATAGCCTATTGTGTGGGTTGAGATGGTAGATTTTGATTCATCAATGATATAACTTGATAAAACTTTTTGAAAGGTTCTCAATCTAGAGTAATGTTAAAAGCTCACAACTTAAAGATTAGTTGAGTTGAAAAGAGTGGAGGCTTTTGCTAAAACCTGAATCTTACTAGTAAGAATTATGAAAAATGGTGGCACTGCCACCTACATGAATAAGGAAAATCATTTTTTGAGGTAATCTTGACCTCTAGAAATGGTGTTAAATTTGGTTTCATTGTAAAAAATTTAGACCTTATATAAATTAATGTTCCATTTGAGGGATACTATAATATTTTGAGATCTCTTATATATGTTTGAAATGTAGATGAAAGAAGTACTATTGTACTTGTAATTCTGACATGAATGAAATGTGTAAAAGATTGAAAAGGGATATTTTAAAAAAGATAGTGATTACCATTGTGTAAGAAAAATCTTAATGAAGAAAGAAAAATAATAAAAAAAATAAAATTCAAGAAAATCTATTGATGGCAATTTCATTGAGATTAGAAGAGATCTAACGTTAAAGCAAAAGTTAAAAGTGTATGGAGAAAATTTTAATATTTTTTTAATGTGAAAAATTCATGATGGAAATTGTTATAAATTTTAAATGGTATTAAAAACTTAGAATTTGTATTGAAATATAGAATTTGAGGAATACATAATGTTAAGGGATTTCAAACAAAATTTTGAAGTTGTTTGCTGTGGAAAAGATGAAGAATACAAATTAGTATAACTTTTTTTTATTAAATTAATATTTTAATCTCTTATTATTACCCATTCGGCTGATAAGGAGAGAGAGAATTGAGAAGCTTATAAATCCTAGCGAAGTCAATGAGTGGAACGAGAAAAAAAAGAAGGAAAAAAGGATTAAGGAGAAGTATTGAGAAAGAAATCAATTTAGAGAGGATTCAAGGAAGTGACCTTCCTATAAAAGTGAGGTGAGCTTCCATTCTGATTTACCTTCGGGTTTGAAAGGTTTTAGTGAGATTTGTGGTATATGTATGATGCGGAATGAGCATGAGAATTTAAAGCAGAATTTTAACTAGTGAGCTATTAAGGGCTATGTGCTAAATGTTGTAAAGATCAGATATGTTATATAATGAAACCTATTGCTCTATGTGATTAATGGATGGTTTAGGCGATAGATTAGATGGTCTAATGAATATATAAAATAAGTTTGAAGTTTCTATTAGATGCTAATCAAACAAATTGATCATCTACCAGTAAGAAATTTGGAGGTGTGATAAGATATCAAAAAGTTTTACAATTTCGACCAAAAAGGTCATAAGACTTAGGTTTTATACATGTGAAGATTAGATTATTCAATAAAGATATCAAATAGTCTAATAACGACCTTGGGAGGAACAAATGATGGGATGGGTGGATGGTTCAAACATTTGATGTCCATTAGATAATCATCATATGAGTCAATGAAAGTGAAGTATAGGATGATTCAATGAGGATTTTATACAAATTGGATTGGGAGTTGAATTGAGTGATCATAAATGTTTGAAACGTATTGAACACATGTCAAATAACTTAATTAATAAGATTTAATTAGAGTAGATTAACTTTTATTTAATGAGTACATCAACTAATACACTTAACTTGTATATAGACCATAAGAATAAGAAAACTTAATATGTTCCTTATGTATGATTTTAAGAAGTACAGTAGAAAGGGGAAGGAATTCTTAATAGGCAACTATTGGATTGCAGGTGGTACAAAATTGACCTCACATTTGTAGGTGCAAACCTGAGGTGTTGTCTTGCTTTTCCTACTTTGAATAGACAAATTGATGGATCAAACGAAACCATACTAGCACTAAATTGATATGCAAATTATATTAGTGTAGTGTGCTTCAAAGTAGTAAGCTTCGTCCATGCATTCCTAGACACATCAAATTAAGAACCAATCTAGCTTTGCAAGCACCAAACTGACACATAAACCAGACTAGGCAAATGTGCTTTGCAGGTGTGACTCTAGGGCATTAATCAAATGTTGAACTAGATAGGCCCACAATTATGATCCACAAATAATTTTGCTTCATTTATATTATTATTTTAGTTAAATAATATATGAAAGAAGAGTTTTAATATTTAATAATATCTTTTATTTATTATGCTTTTTAGACATGACCAAATGAAATAGTTAGAGCATATTAAAAATGAAGTTATTATCTTTTAATTTTTTTTACAAATGAAAAAATAAATAAATTATAAGTTAAAAAAACTAAGGGTGTACAACTCAAGCATAAAACATTATTACACACACCAACAATTCTATAAAACCATGATAAGAAATTATATGTGCTATCATATATATTAAAGTAAGGTGTTTCCACTATGATGAAATATTTGAATATATTTGACACTTTAATAACTAAGACTAATTATCAAGATGAGGATTTTAATTAACTAAAAGATTATAAAGATAGTTGAGTTATGTTTTCTTTGAATACTTAAGAACGTTAGTAACTTCACTTAATACATAGGAGATTTCAAACTTCAATACCTATGAATTTTAATTATAAATCACTAGACATATCTGTAGAAGAATATAAGAAAATTATTAAGCCTTACTTTATTAAAAACTAAAATACCAAATATTATTATTATTAAAAATAATATTCAAAATAAGACTAACATTTGGCATCAATATGAGAAGATTGGGTATAAAAGTTATCTGTATAAATATATTTTGAACTTTAAAGAACAAGACCAAGAGGAATTAGATTACTTACTAATAAGGAGAAAAAATAGAGGATAAGAAGATTGATTTAATAGAAATTAAACTTATTACTAAAAATAATAAAGAGTTAAGGGAAATTAAAATTAGCTTAAAAAAATTAACTCATGATCTAATCCTTAAAAATTTAGAAAAATATTTAGAAAAATCTGTATTATTAATTCTTCTTTATATGCATCTTTAAATGATTTTTATTACATGTTTAATGTAATTAAGTAATAGATTTATTTAATAATTCCTTATGTTCTAGATCAATGAAACAAATTGGCCTTTAAAGAAATTTGATGAGAGTAATCGATCTTAGTGTGTATTTACCCAAAGAGTTATATCTTTGCACCATTCAAAAATTTTGATGTGAGAATATTTGAAATATATAAGAACATGAGTACTTCTACATATGTTTTAGAATTATCATCATATATCCTTCATAAAAATATCTTTTATGTTGAGTTTTTTTTATTTTATGAAAGATTAATATTTACAATAGAATTATAGGTAAACTCTACTGTGAAAAATCTAGCAAACAATTCTTGATCATTTTTACATAAGTTTTGCTATCAATATCTTTTATTTGTTATTATCTTTATATGCTAAAATATTTATCTTAATTTTTAGATGTATTGAAAGGATTATCCTCCACTAGATGTCTTTATTTTTAAGAAAGAATTATATAAATTGATGTTGAACTTGAGGAAAACTCAGCTAGAGTAGAATTTTATGGAGTAGAGCTTCTATTAGTGAGGTGGATTAATGTAGAATAGGTTATATCAAAATGATGATTAAGATAATTTAGTATATTTTCTTTATCATTTATTTACTTTATTATATTTTTTTTATTATGGATTGTAATTGATCACTTATGTAAAATCTCATAATATTTTGATTTATATATATATATATATATATATTTGTATTTTTATCAAAAATTATATTTGTTTTATTTTGTTTTTTTAAGTTTAAATTTAACATTGAAATCTATTTAAAGCTATGCCATAGAATGAGAATAAAAATTACTTTGTTTGTCATCTTATTTTTAGAAACTACCCTTATCTATGATCTAAGTTTTTTGTGTTTTAATTCGACATTCAAATTGTAATTCAATTTATCTCCATTGTTGTTGTCATCATCTTCATCATTACTTTCTATCTCATATTCTAGTATAAGATTGCCTCTTACAAATCCTCTTTTTTTTAGTATTAGAGCTATGGTGATCCATTCTTCATCATTGTTGTTATTAGAGTGCTGGTCACCTTCACCATCATGAAGAATCAAGGGTAGAGCACTAAGATGATAAAGAGGAACCATAGAGAATATAACTTTATGATGATGTTAGTGATACAAATGAGACCTTTCAAGCCCTACATCTCATTGTGATCCATTATGTATTAGTTAGTTGGAGCATATTGAAAATGGACCATGATATTTCTCATTGATTTCAAGTAGGACAATAGTGAACATAATCAATTTATGATAATGAGAGCTATATTGATTTCATTGTTTTTTTTTCTAAATCAAATAAATAATGTTAGCACCATATGTATATCGATATATTTACCTTTTTCTTTGTTGGGTAAGATATCAATTCCAATTGAGTAGAAAAGTTGCATGCTAATTTAGTTGTTGGATGAGTATAATGTAGTATAAGAAGATCCAAAATATTTAAAGATGCATGCAACTAAAGTTTATCACTATTGTAAATATAAAAGCATGATGACCATAAGTTGGGCATTAAGTTTTTAGTTTTAATATATAATTAAAAAACTTAAAGGAATTAAAAACTATTTAAAATTTGTTTTGAATGTGATCAAATTAGAATTTTGAATTTCTTAAATCAATCCAAATTGAACAAGTCAAATAATCTTGAGTGTAAAATGTTAGTTTGTCTTAATGGCCTGTGTAATAAGTTTTAAGTTGTTCTTCAAAGTTTAAAACGTTTATGTCAGTATATAATAAGTAAAAAAAATCATAAATACATGAGAAGAGATGGGAGAACACAAGGATATTTTTAGGTTGTTCAATCTAAACTCGAATATACATCCCTTGGCAAAATGGATGAGTTTGCATTAAAAACAACTCCCATTTTGTTATAGTTAAGTGGGGTAAAACTAAAACAACCACTCCTTTTTTTTTATAGCCAAGTAGGAGTCAATCTCATATAAATCCACTCATTTTTTGTTGTAACTAGGTAGGAGTTGCTTAACTTATATTAGTACACAACATCTTTACAATATGCTATAACATTTAACATATCAATGCATATAAAAATCCTATACCATACACTTAGCAATAATGAGGCTATGCATATTAGATTCGGAGGCAAATAGAATGTGCATCTAACTTTAACTAAATTTTCTTATAATAGTAGCTATCTAGCTAACATAAAAATAGCATCCTTAAGGCACAATATGAACAAAGTGTTAATAATCATTAAGTTGATATTACAAAACTAAAATTAATCTAATGAGGTTAAAGATAATTTTGAAAACTACCAAGAAGATTCACATTATTATATAAAGAATTCAAAAGACATAAGAGTGCCAAAAAAGTACTTTGATGGGAAAGACAAGAAAGTGGATTTCTAATAAGGGATAATGTGTTCTTGAAGATAAAGCATATGAAAAGTGTCATAAGGTTTAGAAAATGAGGGCAACTAAAGCCAAGATATATTGAACTTTTCTAGATCATTTAAACAATTAGTGGGATTGCATTCAAGATAGCATGACCATTATCATTGGCTAGAGTACATGATACATTCCATATCTTATCATTGAGAAAATATTGAGTTGATCTTACTCATATTATAAAGTATACTTCAAGAGTCATGGATGTGCAACCTAATTTGTGTAATGGAGAAAAACTAGTAAGGATTTTAGTAAGAGATGATAAAGTAACTAGGAAAAAAGAGCATCCCAATGGTCGAAGTACAATGGTCTAAAAAATTGAAAGGATAATACTTGGGTATTAGACAAAGAAATTCTAATAGGATACTTTGGCTTCTTGTTAGCCCCATCAACTAATGGTTTCATAAAGAATTTTTGATAATTACAAAATTGAGTTAGTATTAATTGATCATCTAGCTGATTATAGGATTAAAAAATATGTGATTAGGAATATCAAAAAAAAAAAAAAATGTGATTAGGGAAACATACTTGGCATTCTTGCAAGGAAGAGTCAACTACAAAAAGTTAATCATATCAAAGAGAGATGGAGGCTTGATGACTCAAGGAAATTAAAATGGAATATTAAGAGCAAAGTTGGTAAATATATTAGGAATAGATTTTTAAATTGATTTTTCATTTGGCTTAATTGTATGACATTCACTTGAAATAAATTCAAGCATGGTTTTTTGGAAAAGTCACCCATGAAAAATTTCTATATTATAAAATTTTAATTGAACACATAGTACATTACCATCTACATATGATATGCTTTAATTCATGTAGCATTGTACATTATCCATGTATATGGTGCATTAATAAGGCAATATGAAACCTAAAAGCTAGAATACAATACATAAGTACTTATGTATAATATGTATTCATCTTCTGGGTAGTATATGTAGGTTTGTAGTTAGTGTGTAGAGTGTTATAAAGGAAATTAGAGATTAACATATGATATAATATTTATTAGTGTATAATACACTTAGTTGATTAGGGAACCTATGAAAGTTAATAACAGTAACAAACTTGAAATGTAAAAAACCAAAGACTAATGTATAATATATATTTTTTATTAAATTATAATATATATAGTTCATTAAGCATCTCATGCAAGTTAGTAGACCTAAGACATGCATACAATATGTAATATTTTGATGTACATTATTATAGTTCAATCAAGGTTGACAAATGAGAAAAAATAATAAAATGAGAAAAGAGTATAGTATGGTAGTTTTTTACATGTAGTACTTGTTGTATAGAACATGAATGATGTATGATACATTACCCCTAAAATATAGAAAGTTGAATTCAAATTTTAGCAAAATTAGAATTTGAATAAATAGAATCATTGATTCTTTTACCATTTTTTTGCTACCAAAATGTTATTTCTATGGAGAGTTAAAAACTCTATAAATAGAAAGAATTAAGTTTTCTTATTTACATACATCATATAGAGCAAAAACTTTACTAAGGCATTAACTAGATAAATTTAATGAGTTCATTAAAGGTTCTAGTTGTTAAAGCATTATATGTTCATGTCAACATTCCTTATAACATCTTTTTGTAATAATATCAAAGTATAATTGGTACATTTCATTGCATTCATATTTGAGCCACATTACTTGTTTGATTTTTCTATGAAGTGTTCACGTCCCAAGTTCTCATGAGCAGACCTTCTTTTAAGAGTAGTAGTAGAAGTGGAAGCTTGAAAATGAATAAAATCAAAGGAGAAGAAGAAAAGTGTTCTAAAGGAGATTGAATTTTCCAAGAAAATTTCTTTGGATGGGTTTCATGAAGTTTTGATTCCCAAAACTCTAAATTTTTCTAAATTCTTTTAAATTCACTTCAACTTCTACCAAATTACCTCATACATTCTTTCTAAAACTTTATATAATTGTTATGATATAATTTTTAATTATAAAACAATAACCATGTGGTTTTGATAAGAAATTTAAAATTCCCAAAAATTCAACAAATTTCACACTTACCCATGTCATGTGGTTGTACAATTGCATTAGATGCGTTAACATGAGTAAGTGCTATTCTCATCCACGAGTAGCCTACTGTGTGCACATTGAACATGTTGACACTGTAGGTGCACTTACTACACACATAATAGGTGGTTGATTAAGGATTTTAATAGTCCTTTAGTGTCTCTCCATGTGCAACTTAATGCATAGTCTTGTTGCTTCATTCTGTATTATCAATTTTTGTCATTTTTTCCCATTTTTTCTCCTATCTTGATATTTTTTCATCCATTCTAGATTCAATGAATTTATAAGTGATCTCCTAATCATAGGTACTTTCTTTTTAAGATTTAAGTCATATCGAATCTTTTTTGCTGAATTAATGTTTAGTTGTTTTCTTTGAGAGGTCGAGATTTCCATTAGTCCCATTAAGTGGTTTTTCAGATTTGTATAGTAGCATATATCTATAGCAAGTATTCACAAACATCTTCAATTGTTCGACACTGACATTGCCTTTGTTAATACTTCTTTATCTCATATTAGAAGAAAGTGTTATCCATCCTTTATGAACAATATCATTATTGTTGTCAATAGTAGACATCTTGTTCCTACAAATACAAATTCACCAATATTATTTGGTAGATGTTTTAGATGTATCACTTTGCAGATAATCTCATCAATGTAATCTTTGATAAGAACAAACTTCACCTTGCACTGTTATACAATTCTCACCTTGGATTCTTTATAAAATGACCCAAAGGATAGGGTCTCAAATGCAATGTAGTATCTAACTTTAGTCTTTTCACATGACTCTCTGATATAAGATTTTTTTCATTTTTAGTGTTGACAATACATTAAAAAGCTCTTTCTTTACTTTTATTCTAATAATGAAGAGTTCTCTTTATTTTACTTCATGAGATATTTCTTTTGAAGTCACCATAAGAGTTATGATTTCATCTAATTGAAGAGGAGTTTGAAGTACATTTTTAATCTTCACTATATAAGTACTTTATTCTTCTTGAACTTTTTTGAAAACTATTTAGAATACAATTTCCAATATTTTTCTTATATGTTTCTTTAAGTGATCACAATAATTATAATTTTTACTAGTATAAATGTTGTTAGACGTGGTTATAATAAACTTTGTTAGAGAGTACTATTCTTTTTTCATTAATTTTTAGACTTATACTCAAATCTCATAATATTTTATCATTCTAGTTTAGCCAATTTACATTTATTCTTCTTTTTATTCTTCTTTTTGATAGCCATAAAAAATATTTAAGAATGCTTCAAAGACTAAATACAAAAAAAGAATAATTTGGTATCAATAGAAAAATACATACTTGCAATAAACTTTGATAATGTTTGCATCTATTCAATAAGTCCAAACTCAAGACTTCTCATTGAAATTATGTGGTATATCCTTACATTGTTTGTTCTTATTAGTGTCGTAGACTATGCCACTTTCTCTGTCTTTTCTTCATGTAACTGATGAGGTAAAAGTTTTATTAAATTAATTGCTTAAATTGTCTCAATGTTAAATTTGTAATTATGCCAATTTTTAGGTGATAAGTTTATTAGGTTAACAAATACTTTGAAAGGATGCTTCCAACTCATATGCATAAAAAAAGTGATATTGATATTATCCTCATCTTTTCTTTAACTATTTTGAGATTTTTACTTAATGTAGAATTTTTGTAATTAAAAGTATCTTTTTTGGTGGACTATCTTTTTGGCCAATTATAGTAAGTGATTAAGATTTTAGCATCATCTCTATTAACACTTGTAATTATTGAGTTAATAAAGCTACCTATGACTCTAGGCAATGTAGAAGTTGTCAGTACAATTACTTTAATTGAAACATCTTTAATCTCTTGATTCTCTTTTATGAGTTGCTCTTCAACTATCATCTTCTTCACACTTATCATTAGTGTTGAATCAAAGTGCACTGGCACAAATGATTGAATTCTATGAGGTATTCTTACCTTGAGCGATTATGAGTAAACCTTCTTTTTAAAGTAGAAGTAATGGAAGTGGAAGTGTCAAAATAGCTAAAAAAAGAAATAACAAAAAAAAAAGTGTGTTTTGCTATAAAAGATATTTAATTCTATAAGAAAAAATTTTTCAAGGGGTTCTTAAATTTCACAAAGTTTTAATTTCTAGGACTCTTTAAAGCTTTTTGAATTTTTTTAATTCACTTTGAATTCAATTAAATGGCTTCATTCAATCCTCTCACCTCTTTATATAATGGCCAAGATATAATTTGTAATCATAAGAAATAAAAATATGCGATTTTCACTAAGAATTTAAAATTCTTAATTTTTTTTGCAAATTTTGCACCCACCTAAGCATATATACATGACACACCCTACATTGCATAGCTGTATGATTGTGTTAAGGGAGATGTTTACTTTTATAGATATAGTTCTCTTCTATAGGTAGCCTATTGCATGTGTGTTGGCTATGGTGACAATATAGTGCACCTATCGCACACGTGCATGGAATGTGTGTGTGTGTGTGATTAGTATCTAATTGGCACACATGCACTACACATGCCATTCTACCCAAATGAACACTTGGGGGATCAACCAGTTCACTATAGTGCATGCTTCGACATGCTTGTAGAACTTGTATATGCATGACTTAGTGTGTGGTCTTGCTGCTTCATGTTGTATCGTCAATTTTATTGCTTTTTTCATTTTGTCTCCTCCATTAATATTTCTTTCATACATTCTAGATCTAATGAGTTTAGAAGTGATCCACTAATCATACATATCTTCTTTTTAAGATTTGAGCTTAATCAAATCTTCTTTTAAGTAGATGTTTGGTTGTCTTCTTTTAGAGGTTGACACTTTCATTAGTTTCATCAAGTGATTTATTGTATTTTATTAGCAACAAATATCTTTATAAAATATTCATTAACACCTTAAATTATTTAGAACTGACAACATCTTTTGCCAATACTTTTGTCTCATGTTAGATGGAAGTATTTTCCATCATTTATGAACCGACATCATTATGCTAGTCGATAGTAGATGTCTTCTTGATCCCAAAGTAGAGATTCCTTAGTATTATTTGCCATACATCTAGTGGTACCACTTGATAAAAAAATCTCATTAATATAGTCTTTGGTGATAACAGACTTCACCTTGCACTATTTTATAACTCTCACTTTAATGTCTTTATAAAAGCACCTTAAAGAATAGGGTCATTGATGTGGTCTAGTCTCTAAGTTTAGTCATTTCACAAGATTTTCTAATATAAGTTTTTTTCACTTCCAGTGTCAATGATAGCATTAATAAGTTTTTTTCTTTATTTGTATTCTATAGTGAAGAGGTTTTCTCTGATTTTGCTTCATGCCATATCTCCTTTGGAGTCACCATAAGGGCTAAGGTTTCATATACTTGAAGAGGAGCATGAACAACCCTTTCAATCACCTATATATTAAGCACTTTGTCCTTGAATTTTTCTAGAAAGCATTTAGGGTGCAATTTCTGACATTTTCCTTATACTTATCCTATCTTCTTACAGTGATCATAGTACTTATAATTTTTGTTAATAAAAGAAATGTTGTTTGTTTATACCATAATAAATTTTGTTAGAAGATACTATTCTTTTTGTCACCAAGTTTTAGGCTTAAGTTTAAACCTCCTGGTATTTTGTCATTTTGGTTTTACCCTTTTACAGTAATTCTTCTTTTCTATAATCACAATAATTATATTAGCATGTTTCAAAGATTAAATAAAAAAAAATATTCAATAATAATAAGATAATATAGACTTACAATATACTTTGACAATATATGAATCTCTTTAATAGGTATTTCCAAGCAAACGACTTATCGTTAGAATTTTATTGTATATTCCTACACCATATGTTCTTGTCAGTGTTATAGATTATGTCACTTCTCTATCTTTTCTCCATGTAACTGATAGAGTAATTTTTTTTCTAAAATTAGTTACTTAAACTAACTTCATGTCGCTTCTATAACTATATCATTTTTTAGGTAAACATTCCATTAGAATAATGCATTACTAATCATTTTTAATCAAGCATTTGCTACTTTATCTGATGATCAATAATTGTATAAAGAGAAATATATCTCTAGCTCTAATTAGGTATCTAATTTTTCTACATCTACTATACCATTATAATTTAGTAAATAAAGTGCAGTGTCTAACTTGAAAGGTTGCTACTAATTCTCGTGTGTTAGAAAAATGAGCTTAATGTTATCATCATATTTATCTTTAATTATTTTAAAAATACTACTTAATATAGATTTTCTCTAATTAAATTATCTTCTTTTGATAGATTATTTTTAGATGTGACTCAAGAAGGGATTAAGATATTAATACCATTTTCATTAGCACTTGCAATTGTTGAATTAATAAAACTATCTATGCCTCTAGGCTTGATGTAAAAGTAGTTAACATTATCATGTTGACTGAAGCTTCTTCAATCTTTTAATTCTCTTTTATGACTTATTCTTCAACTATCTTCTTCTTTGCACTTGTTATCTTTGTTGGATCGAAGTAAATTGATACAAAAAATTATATGATCTATCTGTGAGGTATTCTCGCAACATGCCCTCATGAGTAGACCTTCTTTTAAGAGTAACAGTAGTGTAAGTGAAGTATGAAAATGGTAAAAAGAAAAAGAAAGAGAAGGAGAATAGTGTTTTGTCATAAAAGAGATTGAATTTTTGAAGAAAAGTTTTTTCAAAGGATTCTTGAATTTTATGAAGTTCTGATTCTTAGAAGTTTCTAAATTTTTTGAGTTCTTAATTCAATTTAAATTCAACTAAATTAGTTAACACATTCTTCCCACCCTTTATATAATGGTTGAGATATAATTTTCAAATATAAAAAATATGTGCTTTTGAGAAGTAATTTAAAATTCTCAAATATTTTACAAATTTTGTACTTGTCTATGCGTGTCCATGTGTGAGTGTTTTATGTCACATAGCTGTACAATTACACCAAGGGGGATGTTCATACATGTGGGTATTATTCTCTAGCATAGGCAACCTACTTTGTGCATATTGACCATGGCAATGTGGTTGGTGGCCAACTGGTGCACGTGCACCAATTTTGTTTGAATGCATATATAAGCACTCAATGAGTGCATTGTAATGCACCCACAAACTCTCTGTGTGTATGGCCTAGTGCGTGATCTTCTCGCTTCATGCCATATCAACTATTTTCATTATTTTTTTATTTTTTGTCATTTTATCACCTTTCTTGATTTTTTTCATTCATTCTAGATTTAATGACTTTAGAAGTGATCTCTTAATTATTATTAATCTTAAGATTTATAAACTTTGTCTCTCAAAAAGAGATGTTTGTGTGAGGTTGCTTTTTTTCTTTTCTTGGCTTAATGGGCTAGAAAGGATGGATTGTGGCTCAAACTCTGAGCTATTTAAGTGTGGAGCATTGTTGGTGCTTTAATAATGAAAAGGTTTAGTTTTATTAAGTTGTTCTGTTTGTCTATAGCAAAAAGGAATATTGTTTGAGCGGTGTTTAAGGTAGTCAGCTTGGGGTGGATTTAGGCTCTTAGATTGAGTCAAATTACTTAAAAAATATTATTTTCTTGCCTTTCTACTTTCCCTCTTTTTAATTTTCTTGCTTAGTCTTAAACATTTTTAATCCTTTTTTAGTTAGTTTCAACTACTTTATGATTTATAAATAATTTTAAACAATTTAACTCTTTCTTTTTACTAGCTTTAGATACTTAAGAATTTTGCAAAAAAAGTTCTCTTCTTTGAAGTTGTTTTCAAAAACATGCACACCTTATTCAATCACCTTCTTGATGTGTCGTGGATCCAACAAGTGGTAATATAGCTAGTACTCTATCATGGTTCAAGTATGATCTTATGGCACACTTTACTCCTTAAGTCTTAGATGTCTAAGGGAAATCCAATATGAAGACACCATTATTTGATAAAATCCCTTTTGCTTTTAGCAGATAAAGATTTCTAGATTTTTTTAATCATTTGATTTTAGAATATAGAATGTGACTCAAACTAGTTACACTCCACTAATGAAATATGTAGAATGTTGCATAATTGAGAATGCCTTTAGCTAGTGGACTCTATTTGAAATTATCATTACAAAATGTAATGCCAAGTATATTGCTCATTAGTATTGTGCTTTTACTCTCCAAGATTACTTGCAGGTATACATGATAAATACTTGTAAGGATTAGAGAAAGTTGGGGTAAATTGATCATTATATATGAGTGAATGACTATGGCATGGGAATCCCATATCCACATTCTCACCATGAGAATGAGTTTTTCTCAATGAAAAATGGTTAAATTATTCATACATGATGAACATATTCACAAATATTGTGAATGAACTATACTTCTTTGAAAAAAGCTTTATTAACTATGAATTAGTAAGCAAAGTGCTTAGGCATATGCCCAAGAAGTGGGATTAGGTAATCACACTCCTGGAGGCTAAGGAGTTTAGAACTAATTCATTAGACATGTTAATGGTCTCCTTAATTTCCTTTGAGCAAAAAATGAAGTAAAGGGAAGAGACAAGGAAGTAGAACATTTGAAGAAGAAACAAATGGATTTGAAGGCATCATAGCCTTTCAACTCTCATTTAGTGATAATGAGCATGAGATTTCTTGCTTCACAAGGAGGTTAGAGTAGTTGCATAAGAAAAATAAAGGAAACAAAATTTATCAAGTCTACCACTAAAAAGTATATTACGAACTCATCAAGATGGAAAAAAGGAGAAGGATAGGCCTATTTGCTACAATTTTAAGCATCCACATTCTTTTTACCCACTAGATAAGGTGAAGAGGATGAAAAAGAAGGATATAGTTGCTACATGGAGTGACATTGATTTAGAGAAGTCCACCTTGCCTTGAAGGAAAGTGATGAAGTGGTGAACCTTTGTTTTGGATGGAAAAAAACAACTAAGAAAATGATGATGTATGAAATGAAATCTATCTTATAATAAGCTTGAAGAAACCATTTTTGAACTTTATGATGCATAAAAAATTGAATAAATTATATGACACTTTGAAGCATGATTGCAAAGTTAAGGAAAAATAATTTGTGATTCTTATTGTATCATTTGATTTTTTTTAATTCTAAATTTTCCTTAGAAATGGAAATAACATTGACAACTAAATCTTTAAGAAATTGCATGCTTTTAATTCACATGAATGTGTGTTATATTTGCTATTACCTTTTTACAAAAATAAAATAAGAACCTCTTATACTAAAGATTTCCTTTTTTACAAGCCAGCTTCTAGTATGAAATGCTGTTATTTCAATCATATTAGTTATCTATTTTATATCTGTTTGATAAGAAAATATATTGAAATGAATATTTTGTCTTGCATGGGTAATTAAAATACCAATAGAGCATAGAAGTAGGACTAATCTAGATGTAACCAAGTTAGTTTCAATTCTAAAATCTAGATTATAAATGTTTCATTGTTTAGGCATGCCTCTAAAAGAAAATTAAGGGAGGCAAGTGATACTTAGATAACAAGTGATTAAGACACGTGATAAGAGAAAGATTAAAGTTCTTAAGCATAATAATGGAGGATGATGATGATGCCATTGTAATTACTAAATGGATGTTTAAAAAGCATTGGATTGATATGCCACTCCAATGCCATGGTAGCACATTGTTACTTTACAATTCCCACCGTGAGATCATCAAACAAATATGTAAGCTACAATGCACTATTATTGCTCGATTTGAAGTAGTGGGTCCTTCAATTTATGCCTAGGTTTGGTTTTTACTAGAGTCAAGCCACTGGTTGGTTATGACAGCAACTAACCAAATTTATGTTGTATCACATTTCTTATTTAATAAAATTAAAATGAAACAATAGTGGATGATGGGTATGTCACCTTAGGAGACAACTCTGAGAAAATAATCCTATGAGTTAAATGAAAAGTGATGTCCTAATCTTATTATATTGATGAAGTTTTGCATGTATATGTGTTGGGACATAATCAATTTAATATAGCTAGCTTTGTGATAAAGGTTTTAATATGGTATTGTCACACCTAATATTTAGCAATTTTTTAAAAATCCTTTAATTCAACAAATTTGACATACATGCAATGCACATGACCAGCCACCTTTGCATACCATGAGCTTGATATTTGAACTAGGAGTCATGATATCCTAATTTGATTATGATAAATATGCTTGATATTTAAATTGAATCACCCATTCAGTCTCTTAGCCATGAGTTAACACAATAACAGTAGTTTAAGGGATGGTATGGCTCAGAAGAGACTTTTGGGATGAGTGTGGTTGCTCAGGTTTTCTTACATAGAATAAGAGTCATTAGTGAATCTTATGTTAATCTTGACTTATAGAGATTAGTCAAATTAAAAAATGAGTCTAAAGGTAGACGTTAAGGATTTGAACTTATCAAAGCTCAAGGGTATCCCATATATGTAAGATGGTCTTAAAGAGGATCTCAAATAAAGTTAAAGGCAAAGTCTAAGTATTAATGCAACATGTAGACGTGGTAGCATACCCATTAGGTTAAGATTTAAAACATAATTTAGAGTATCCCAGATAATTGATTAAGGTTTTAAGAAAATCCTAGGAGCACCTTAAATAATATAATAATCCTAGAGAGGTGGAATAGTGGTCAGAATAACGTCAATGTAGTAAACATTATAATCATAATGAAGTTAAGATTTAAGGTACAAAAAGTCCTAGAGTTGGATCCTAAATTCAAGGAATTAGTAAGTTAATTATTAGAACTCCCATCAAATAAGTGACATGAATTGTCTGAGGCATAATGCACAAGAAGAGAGGGTTGTTGTGTGTTTAAGAAAATTTTTTGATTTTGAAAAGCTTTTTTATTAAGGAAAAATTTTTATGTCTAGTAAGAAAGATTAATTTTTAAGAAGATTGTGTGATGAAATGAAATAAAAATATCACAATAATAAAAAGAAAGGTACCAAGATTTAGGTGGTTTGGCCAAAACCCATGTTTAGATATACCCTCAATCATCAATCAAACTGCCACAAACATCTCTCTTTTGTTGAGGTTGGTAGGGGTAAAAAAATTATAAATCGGTGGTCCAATGAGACACCAAAATTCATAAAATTGCCTATAAAGAAAAATCAAAAGCTTTACAAAAATTTCTACACCTTTAAATCCTTCAAGCAAGAGTGGCACAACAAACTTTTGATATAGATGTTACCCAAATGATGTGAAATGATCATAGAAAAAGAATAGTAGAAACTGGAAATGAAAGAACCCATAGCTCTCATAAGCATGTTGAAGTTGGTGCTCTTAGTTTTGGATTTCTCTTAAGGATTTTTTAAATTTTCAAGTTGATTCATCAAATCCAAGTATTGGTAAATGATCTTTATTTATAGTCCAAATAACTATATTCTAAAATACATTTTCCAATGGTTAGAATTAGCTTTTCAAAAAGCTAACTATTATAAGACGCAAAAGAAGAAGATGAAAAGTAGCTATTATTGATTTAGGTGAACAAAATAGGAACCATCTAATTAGAATAACAGTTAAAGGGTTCAAATCTAATCATAGTGAGATTTGTTCTGGATCATTAGATTTGAAAGTTAGATGGATGATGATGATGCACAAGATCACTATTCATGAAGACAGAGAAGCGCTCAACCATTTGATCAAGCTTTTCGAATGAATGACTAGATAAAAACTACTGTTCACAAATATAGAGATCTTAGTTGTTTGATCAAACTTTTGGAAGGAAAATTAGATGAAATTTACTATTTAAAAAGGTGAATATGGTCTTCACCACTTGATCACAAAAACATGTAATCAAATGGCACTGGTTCGCTACAATTCGAAAGCAAATAGGGTTGACTTGTAATCCCACATTGGAAGTATATAAATAATGTTTGGCATTTATAATTCTTTCTTCATATGTATAAGTCAACCTAATGGGGTTAACTACCCCCTAATACACTTGGGAGGTCATGACCCAAGACACCTATTGATATTTAAATGGGTTCAACCTAACCCAATCTAATTACTTAATATTTACTAGTCTAACTTGAGTCATTATGCTTAAGTGGGTAAGAAGTGATACCTTGATCCAATTTAGCCCAAGGCACCATAGGATTTCTACCTTGACCTAGGTTTAGGCTTGACTTGACTCAATTTCAACCAGTCTATTGATTAGTGGCTCCCCAAAGCTTAATGTTGAGCAAACGGACGACTTGGCTCGAGTCTTTGGGCTTGGTTAAGGAGTGCTTGCTTAAGTTGAATTTTTTATTTTTAATTTATATTAAAATATTTTTATAAGATTCTAAAAATTAAAAAGTTTTAATTTTGAAGACCAAATGTAGCCTAATGAATTACCAAAAAACTAACTCAAATATGTATGAATTATGATTGAGATCCTAAATACCATAATAATAAAGTATAGAGAGGTTTAATATATTAATCATATAGATGTTTAGAAAAGTAATTCTTTATAGTTTAACCACTCTACAAAATGTTTGATCATTGACTCTAAAATTAAATACTAAGCTTAATATGGCATTAATAATATTTAATTTAGTTTTGAGATCATCATATTAAAGGATACAACAATCTCTCCCTTGATGATACAAAGCTAATGTTAAGTTTAAAAGTATAATATTAAATGAAATATAATAACAAATAATTAACATCTATAACAATAACAAACTATGTAATATAATATTCAAAATTGATGTTCTCTCTTATTGATAGCTTTTAATCCCCATTTTTTTTAATCCTTTAAACCTAAGCTCTATTTAAGTCTATAAGAGACTTTGATAACTAATTTATTAGTGAAAATATCAACTAATTGGATAGAAGATTGAATAAATGATAGGAAAATCACTTTCTTTTGTATATACTCTCTGATAAAGTGATATCTTAACTCTGTGTTTTGTTATTAAGTACTAAATAAGATCTTTACATGAAAAAATTATATTTAAATATCATAAAATATTATAATTTAAATAAATTTTAAGCCATAATCTAAAAGTTATTATTTAATCCATAAAACTTGAGCATCATAACTACAGTAATATACTCAACTTTTATTGTAGATAATGTCATGTAATTTTACTTTTTTACTAGCCCAAAAAATTAGTAAACCACTAATCAATTAGCACATACTAGAGGTTCTCTTATTATCAATCTTATTATTTGTAAATTAAGTATCTGTGTAGGATATTAAATCAAATTGAGACTGATATCTAGGGTATCTTATGCTTAAAGTCTTAGTACCTATAAGATACTTAAAGACATGCATGACTACTTATAGATGTGATTTCTTAGAAATAATCTAAAAACTTACATAAAAGCTTATATTAAATATAATATCAGGCCTATTTACAATAAGACAGTAAAAATTTAATAATTCCTTTGAATAATTTTGTGTCAATAGGCTTTTTAGCTTTATCTTTATCTATGAAAGTGCTTGTACTAATAAAAGTCTTCCTTTGCTTCACGATCACATAACCAAAATTTTTTAACAATTCCATTAAAAACTTGATTTGAGAAATAAAAGTCCTTCACTTGTTTTCTTAAACTAAAATTTTAAGAAAAAGATTAAGTCTCTTATCATACTTATTTTTTTATTAAAATAAAAAATTTTATTCACATCTCTTTATTGGAGGCTCAAAGATTATGTCATCTACTTACACTTGACATATTAGTTAACCTTCAACTAAATTTTAAATAAATAAAATATTATCTATCTTATCTCCATGAAATCTATTTGAAAATAATAACATCTTTCATACCAAGCTCTTAGAGCTTGCTTCAAATCATAAATGGTCTTCTTAAATTTGTATATATAATTTATATTATCATGTATCTTAAAATCCAAGTGGTTATTTAATAAATACTTTTTCATTTATATATCTACTAAAAAATATACTTTTAACATTCATTTAGTATAATCTAAAACCTTTGTGGCATGCATAAGCAAGTAAAATTTTAATTGACATAAGTCAAGCCATAGAAGCAAATATCTCATTCGCATCCACTCCTCTAACATGAAAATAACTTTTGGTTATTAATATAACCTTATCCTAAATAACATCTCCTTTTCCATCTAACTTGTTTTGAAAACTCATTTTGTACCAATGATTGTTCTATCATTTGATCTTGTTATAAGATCTCATACTTGATTTTTCTTAAACTACATCAACTCTTCATTCATTGTAATAATCTAAAGCTCATCTTCAAAAGCATTTTTGATAAAACTTGGTTCAAAGTTTGATACAAATATTGCATGATTAAAAGAGCTTATAGTTCTAATTTTTTCTCTTACATCTCCTATGATTAGCTCATTAAGATGATCCTAAGAATATCTTAATTATTTCTTAATCTAAGTTTCATATCTTAATGGTTCGATTGTTTCAACTACATTCTCTAATTTTTCTTCTCTAAGACTTAAATCTTCTAATTCATCATGATGATCATTATGATGATGACTAATAGATACTTCAATAAGATATTCATAAAGCTTAATATGAATTGTCTCTTTCACAAAAAGTGTTATCTTGTTGTACACCTTAATGGCTCTTTTAATAGGTGAGTATCCTAAAGAGATCAATTCTTCAAATTTAGCATCAAACTTAGTTAAATCCCTTTTCTATTATTTAAAATGAAACATTTACATCCAAACACATGAAAATGGGATATGGGCTTCTTATCATAAAGCAACTCAAAAAGAGAAATATCAAGTAATGTTTTACTTATTATTCTATTCTTCTCTTAACTAAACTATTTTGCTAGGGGTTTCTAAGTGAAGAATAGGTATGAAACACTCTATATTTACTATAAAAATAATTAAATAATTTTATCTTGAATTTCCTTTCATTATTACTCTTAATGGAGACTAACCTAGTCATATGCTCTTTTTAATCCTAATAATCAAACTTATAAATTTTTTAAATACTTTACTTTGTTTCTAGCAAAAAGAACCCATATAAACTTAGTAAAATCATCTACAACTACCAACAAAATATTTTCTTCTACGTAGAGTTTCTAGATGAATAAAATCAAATAGATTTAAAAGCACAAGCTTTAATGATTTCTTAGTGTTAACATCATTAAGTGGTTTAAAACTCTTCATGTTCTATTTTCTTAATTGACATTGACAACATATTTGATCACTTAGCCAACAAAGGTTTGGTGAATCTCTAACTAGGTTAAACTTTATAAATGTTTTAAAATAAAATTTTCTAAGTGAAAATCTTTTATGCTATATAATAGAATTGTTGTCTTGTGAGACAAGACATTCTTATCCATTATCCTTAACCAATGTTTAAAACTAAAACATAGATATTTTCTTTTCTACATCTAATGATAAGAGAAACATTATCTTTATTAATGGTACATTTATTATTTTAAATAAAATATTAAAATTAGAATCAGATAATTGACTAATACTTAGAAGATTATATCTGAAGTTTTACATAAGAAAGATCTTTCTTATATAAGTTTGTGAGTTTCCTATAGTTCAAATTCCAATCACTTTTTTCTTGGAATTATCACCAATAATAACTTATCACAATCATCAAATTTCAAGAGGATGAATAAAGATGCATCTCTAACCATGTGTCTTAAGCATCAATTATCCAAGTTTCACTTACCATGTCTAATCTCTAAAGGAAGATATGCCTACAAGACAAATCAAACATTAGTTTTACCCAAATTTTTTTGGGTCCATATGTTTTGACTTGATCATTAATTCTTTCTAATCTAAACAAATCTAAAAGACTTAATATCAATAATGTTTTTAAATTTGTAATAAGATAAAATATTTCTAACTTTTATGCAATAATTATAAACTATATTTGATTCAAAAAAATATGCAACATTTTTAGCATGATTAATCTTATAAAAAGAAGTCTTATAATTAGCATGTAAACTTTTCAAATCATTTTATTTTCTAACTAAGCATATATTTTTAATAATAAGATACGCTTTTTGATCTCTTTCAATCTTAATCTTATGCAACTAATAGCATTCAACTTATTTAAATGTTCATACAATCTTAAATAATATTCATGCTTTTCTTTCAATTTAAGACATTTGGAAGCAAATTTTTTGTACTTGGTGCAAAATTAATATTTTATTCTTCATACTTATCCATAGTAGAAGATGATATGGAAGAGAAAGAAGAACATATCTCATCATTTGATGATGCAACAAGAATGTTATCCTTTGCCATAAGATTAATTAAACTCTCCTTTTTATCGTCATCACTAAAAGAAGAACTATCTGGATCATCCCTGAAGATTTTCATAGCTTTCTTCTTCTATTTTTTGAACTTCTCAACTCTCTATTTATAGTGGGGTAATTGGGCCTTATAGCTTAGGTAATTTGGATTCATAAAAAATTATTTTTTTATGAGAAAAAATTTCCCCTTTTACTTCTTATTATTGCCAAATATTTTACCTACATTTCTTTTGTTGTAAATTGAGATAAACTTTTAGAAATAAGGGCTACCTCAATTAAAAATGAGAAATCTAAATATGTGGAGGAATTAGCTATAAAGGTAATGGCTTTTACCTTCTTTTTCTTTTCCTTTTCAGTCACAAGTTCTTTATTTTTCTTCTTAGAAACTCAAATTTATTTGTTAAGAGCTCACTCAATAGCTCATTTAGTGACAACCAAAATATTTTTCACTCTTTCAAAGCCGTCATCAAAGGATCATATCATCGAAGTACCTAAAGAATCTTCTTGACATATCCACTAATAAAAAACTCTTTACCAAGGTTAAATAAACTATTAATAATATTTAAAAATCTTATAAGCAAGGCCTTAATGATCTCATTTATACTCTTTTGAAATAATTCATACTCATAAACAAGCTTGTTGATTTTAGTCTTCTTAACTTGGGAAGTACGCTCATAAGTAACTTCAAGTTTTGACCAAATATTATGTACTATTTTCAAGTTCATGATTCAATTATATCTGAAAGTACAAAATCACAACATAAAATGTTCATAGCTCAAGAATTAAGTTAAACTCTATGTTTCCCTTTGGGACTGAGTTCACCTAATGGTTTTCTCACTTTTTAGCCATTAATGGTCTTAATCAAAAACTCAAATGGATGTTCAACGATGCCTTAACTTTCTAAGTTATCCAATTCAAAAAATAAGTGCATCCTATTTTTTCCAATAAAGATAAAAATCATCTTTGAACAAAGGTAGTCTGTGTAACGATGCTCCCGTGATTAAGATCACATTCTCCTCAACACATCGAAGTGTCATGAGAATCTTTTCTTAGAATTTTTTTCTTTTAATAGAAACCCCACTCTGATATCACTTGATATAAATAATTTGAAGCACAAAGTATAAGAGAAGAGGGGTTGTGCACTTTAGGAATTTTTTTTATATTAAAAACCTTTTTATTAAAGAAAAAATTTCATACTTTGTAAGAATTTTTTTAAGAAGATTATCTAATGAAATGAAAAATAAAAAATTACACAATAATAAAAAGAAAGGCAATATGATTTTTAGGTGGTTTGACCAAAACTGTGCCTGCATCTACGCTCAAACAACCAATTGTGCTTCCATTAACTACTCCATTTTGTCGAGACTGATAGGGGCAAACCAGTTACAAACGTAGTACTCCAATGAGACACCAAAATTTACAAATAAGGCTACAAGAAAAATTTGAAAGCTTTACAAAAATTGACACATGCAAAAATTTCTACAATTTAAATCCTTCATGCAGGAGTGACATAACAAATTATTGATATAGATGTTACTTTCCTAAATGATGTGAAATAAACATAAAAGTAGGAAATTGAATATGAAATAAAAGAACATGTTACTTCTGTAAGCATGTTGAAATTGATGCTCTTGGTTTTGGACTTCTTTTATGTGTTTTTAAAATTTTTAAGTTGATTCATCAAATCCAAATGTTGGTAAATGATCCCTATTTATAGTCAAAATATAAACGTACTAAAATAACTCTCTTAATAGCTAGAATTAACCTTTATGAAAGCCAGTAATTATAGGAAACAAAAGAGAGATGAAAAGCAGTTATCATTTAATTTATGTAGAAAGAACAAACACTATCTAATCAAAATAATAATTAAAAGGTCCTAAGATTTTTCTTGGATCGTTAGATCCAAAAGCTAAATGGATAATGATGATGCACAAATTCGCTACTCATGAAGATAGAGATTCTCTCATCCATTTGATTAAGCTTTTCGGATGAATGGTTAGATAAAAACAACTGTCACAAAAGTGAAGAAGATCCCTAACATTTGATCAAGCTTTATAGATAGAAGACTAAAAGAAGTTTACTATTTAAAAAGATAGACGTAATAATGACCTTTTGATCACAAAAATTCATGATCAGGTGACACTAGTTTGCTTTAGTTTAGAAGCAAACATGGTCAATTTTTAGTCTTACATTATAAGCATGTGCATGATGTTTGGCATTTATAAGACTTTCTCTAGGCATACAAGTCAACCTAATGAGGTTGGCTACATGCTGGCGCTCTTGGGAGGTCATGACCCAACACTTAAATTTAGATAGGTTTGACCTAACCTAATCCAATTACTTAACATTTACAAGTCTAACTTGACTCTTTATACTTAAGCTAGGTTAGAAGTGTTGTCCTAATCTAATTTAACCCAAGCCATTTCAAGATTTGTACCCTTATTAAGATTCAAGTCTGACTTGGCTTGATTTTAGCCAATCTCTTAACCCCTAACTCCCTAAGGCCAAGTGCCTAACACCACTAGCTAGTTGGCTTAAGCATTTGGGCTAAGGAATGTTTACTTAGGTTGATTTGTTTATTTATATTAATTGTTTTATAAGATTTAAAAATTAAAAAGGCAATTTTTATGATCAAATGTAACCTAATGCATCACCAAAAAAGACCAACTCAAATATACATGAATTATGATTATGATCCTAGGTGCCATAGTTGTAAAAAAGAAAGATTTAACAAAATAACCATATAGATATTTAGAAATATAATTAATTATGGATTATCCACTTCACAAAGAGCTTGATCCTTAGCTCCAAAATTATCAAGTTGAGCCTTCAACCTCCATTCACTTCAGATGTTATAGTTCTTATTCAACAAATGCAAGCTACTACAATAGATCTTAATATTAAACTAAAATAATACTAAGCTTGAACAGAAATTTGTAATATTTTACTTGGTTTTGTGATCATCACATCAAATTGGTATAATGATAAGGAGCTAAATATTTCACATGATTAATTGAGCTTATAAGGGGAGTACTTGATCACATGGTAAATGACTTTAGGTGTGACTAAGTGTCACTTGCATATTGAGTCCTGCATGGGAACAATTACATATTAAGCCCCAAGTGGGAATAGTGATGTATGCTGATATGTTAAAACTTAATTTTAGCTCATTAATAATTGAGAAGTGTTTATATTTTAAATAATATATCCATACAAGGGATTACTTAAGATGATATATATTTAGAATTAAAAAATCCTACAATCACGAGAATTGTAAGAATTTTCCCAAATATTAAGGACTTACATTGATTTTTAACATGAGATACTTCAATATAAAAGAAAAATGGTTTTAACAACCCACACCTAAAGTATTTATGTTGGTGGTAAAGTGGCAAGGGACATACATAACTGAACTTTTTAGAATGCTAAACAAGGAAATCACATGATTACATAAACTAGTAAGTTAGATGTGATGACTAAATATTCTCAAAAATTGAAATGAAGTAGCTAAGAATTTTTTTGGTGATTTGATGCTCTTATGAATATTGGATAATGAATTGAGATCTCTCATTTTTGAACTTCTCACTCTCATTTATAGGACACATCTTAAATCACATCATTAGATTTATTGCACATGATACTTATATCATACAAACTTGATGACAACATTTCATTATGTCATTTAAATTATATTACTTATGTAAACATGATTATTTATAGAGACGTGAAGGGTACAATGATAACTTGGTAATCTAAGAATACAAAAGATAATTGGGAGTACTAAGGAACATATTTTTGAATTCCAAAAGATATTTTTAAAATTTCAAAAGTCACAACAAATTACAAAAATACTTTGAATTTCACCAAAAACTTTTCTTGAAAAACTACAAAGCTAATTAATATAAATAGTTCCCAAACATGCCTATGTGTTTTGAGTGACGATCTAGCAAGAGTTGAGGCGGTAGGCGGTGTGATTGGTAAGCCATGGGCTTCTTGTGATTCTTCGGGTTTGGTTAGAGAGTATGTGTTGGTGGAGTAGATTAGTGTGGGTTGGTGAGTCAACTTGGTGGATAGGTTGATGCTGATTGATGGGTTGATATGGGTCACGTAGGCTATTTAGGTCAGTGTGGATGGCAAAAATGGTTTTTGATGGCAACAGTAACGGAACAAGCAATGGTGAAAATAATGCAAACTTTATTTTAAGCCTTTTTAAAGTCATTTTCATCCAATTCTTATATAAAAAAAAATTATAGGACTATTATAGGTATGTTATGGACTAAATTTAAAACTAAAAATATCTAAAAAACTATCAATTGATCTTCAAATGAATAAATTAAGGTGTAAATGTAAAATAACTTGACAAATTGATAAAAAAAGAAAATAAAAATGTGTAATAAATAAGGGTCAATTGTAATTGACACTTGCAACAATAATAATAATAAAGACTAATGAGAAGTAAAGAAGTCAATCTTAGCAACTTTGAGTCTGGATAGAATTAGTATGCATTCAAATAGAATTTTTATATGATGTACAAGATATTATTATGCCATATAGTTTCTTATTAAGCCACACGAGAGGATAGTTTCATATTGAGTCCCATAGGGGATTGTGGCACATTGAGTTTTATGGGGAATAATAGATGTGTCAAAGTACATGGAGTGTCACAAGTTATTGAGGACCATAAAGCCCATGAGGGACTAGCCATGTGATTAGAAGAGCCTAGGATGGGGAGTGCTAGATTACATGATGATCAGTTAGACCTTGCCACTATTCTTATTGCTTGGAGAGAGTACTAGATTGTTTATTGGATACTAGCACCCAATTTAATATTATCTTGTAGCCTTTTTTACTTGTACTCTTTTTACTTTTCTTTCTTTGCCTTTAATGATTGAAAAAATATTTTCACTTAGCTTTAGCTACTTAAATATTGAAATAGGAATTTTAAATTGTTTTACTTTTTCTTTTATTAACTCTAAGTACTTAAGAATTTGGAAAAAAAGTTTCACTTTGTTGAGGTTGATTCCAAAAACTTGCACATCCAAGTCAACCCCCTTGTGTGCCATGGACCAACAAGTCTTATTCTAAACTTCAAAGAGAAAATTCTTTGAAAAAGATAAGAAATCGCATCATCTTAGTGTTTTTAGAATTTGATTAAAATCAATAGAATAAATGTAAATGCCTTTTGATAATACTTTTTATTAAATAAAAAATAGTTTTATTTGAACATATTTGATAAAAGGTCATATTATTTATTGTATATGGAAGACTTCCAAAAGAGAAAGGTGGATGTTAAACATGATATGATAAATGATAAAGAATCAGATGATAGTAATATCCCTAGGATTGAAAGGGTTTGGTCAGTAAACAAAGGGCTAAAGTTCATTAAGAAAATAATAATACTTTAATCATAAGATTCTTTCATGAAAGGAGTTATAAAAAAAACAAACAATGTTAAAACACAAATGAATTTAATTTGAAAATGAAGAGTTTGAGTACTTCATTTTAAAATTGATCCAAGAAATTTTGAAAGCCCAACCTTTTGGATAAGAAAATGCAAAGAAAAAAGATTTATATGGTTTTTATACAAAATAGATTTTTAAAAGCCCTTAACAAAAGGAAGCAGTAGTTAGTGGGAATAAAAAGGGATACACGATAGAATTTGAGGTAATAACATTTAGGAGAGAAAAGGAGATTAGAATGGATAATCTAATAAGAATCTTCAAAGAAAGAGAACGAATCAATTTGACATAATGTTTGTTAGAAAGTTTTGTTTAAGGAAGCAAGTTGAGGCTTAACTTGGTTTTGGAAGGATTCAATAAAATATCCAAGTAAGTATGTATGCATGTGATGGTAAGCAAGTGTTAACATGCTTAGTTTTAAGTTGGTGAGTAATATATAATCTAAGGAGAGTTTTGGAAAGGGGAAAAATTGAAGATAAATTAAATTTATCATCCTATGTATTTATTAAGTTGTCTTAATAAAATTCAAAAAAGAGGAAACCTTTGTCCTATGATGTTTGGACACTCCAATGATTATCCATGGGGATCATATTGTCTAATGTGCATATTGGAAAGTCTAATAATATTCACAAATTGGGTCTTAAGTCTGTCATGTTCAACCTTATGAGCCAAATGGCTATGGATGCTTTTAATGATACCAAAGAATCTAAAGTTTTTTTTACTAGTGACCTAATTGTTTATCCAATGATTTATTTTTAGATTGAACCAAAAAACTATAGAAGATGATCATGTAGATCCTATAGAGTCAAAATATGGTCAAGCACAAAAATCAAATGATGACATTAACAAGCTCAATGAAGTGGAACAAATGATGCAGAACTCCAAGAAAGGTTGAAAGCATATGTTTGTGAAAAAGATATATAGGAATCTTTAAACAACTTATGTGAGAGATTAAATGGTCTTTTCCTTTCTTTGACCAAGGTGCTACATGTAACTACACTCTTAGACTCAAGCATACATATGTCATTTCACTAGAGTGCATTTAGGAATTGCTTATGATTGCCTTAATATTAGATCCTAACCTAAGAATGCTTTAGATAATTCAATGATAATCAAAGAAACATCTTATTTTGTTTAATTATGCCTAAGTGCAATTGAATTTGGTGAGAAGTATACTTGCTCATGAATAAGTGTCAAAGTTTTACTTTATATGAATTATTTTCCTTGTCTATAACTCGATGTCTTTATTATATTTATTTAAATTATTATCTTACTATTTTAATTTCTTTTAAACATTAAAATGTATTTTTATTAAAATAATATTTTAAAATATGTTTTTAAAAACAAATTATGCATTATCAAAGTCACCTTTAGTTAAACAAAGTTTTGTTGAGATTTTGCATTTGATATAAGGTACATTTCTTGGAATGTATAATAACTTAGAAGCTGGTTGAGGATGTACCAATTTGAGAAAAATAGATGGTACATGAATATTCATGTATGGTACATCAAGGTTAAATGCATGAAGTACATGAGCCAAATGAATGATACATTTGTAAATTAGCCAATGTGTGGTACATGTATTTAGCTCAATTATGCCAATGACTATGAAAAGCCAAAAAATTTGGTTGAAACATTCATTTTTTATGTTAAGAATTTCTAACAATGGGTAATTAAGGTTTATGGGAGTTGTAATAGTTAGTTAACATTTATATACAATCCTTAATAAGTGACAAAATTGCAAATCAGCAACATAAATGGTACATGGCATCAAACAAATTAATGTACTAGCATGTAAAATAATTAAAAAGTTAAAGGATGAAACTAACAAAGCATCTTTTCTTGGGTTTTAAACAAAGCGAGACCACCCTTGATAATTGACTTACCTACTTAGGGTGGTATGGTAAAATGTGCGCATCATGTAGTTACTCTTAACCACCTAAGAAAGTAAGCAACTAGTTAGGATAGTTAATTCATCAACTAATTACTAAACAAGGCATTGATTATCAAATGCGATGTGAGATTATAGTGGTCATCTCATGTGGTTTTATGGTCATATAATGTGGCCTTAATTAGCCAAATAACATGCTAAGCTATCTAAAATACACAAAATGACACACATGATCCTACAAAATACATTATAACATCCTTAAAGTGTGGGTAAGTAATTTTAATAAATCCAAATCATAAGATATTTAAAAAATATTAAAAAAAGATAGATGATTTTTAGAAGAAAGAAGTTATCAAATAGTAATTTTAATCTAAATATATCTTGAGATATTTTATAAATATTTTATGAAATGTTTTAAAGATGTTCAATATTTTTAGTTATTGTATAATACGATATCACATTAACATATATTACAATCAAGAAAGAGAATCAATCGAGTAAACAATTTAATATATGGGACTGGGTCATACAAGTAGGATTATGATAATATTTAAGTATTATAGAACATAATTAGTTATTATTCAGAGTTGTCTAAAGAAGTTGGATTATTATATCATATGACCTATAGTATCATATGGTATGATCGAGTAAGAGAGAGAATAAATATGTTATATAAGTGTTAACATATACAAAGCAGGCTAAGGATTATACAAGATTATCATGACATCATACTAAGCTGTTAATGCATAAGAGCAATGTCAACACAAATAATATAATATCATATAATACAAAAATAATATATAAACAAGTACAATAGTGTGTAGAGTCGAACACCCAATAATACAAGTATAATAAGAGAAATATATCACTACAAACATGCATAAAGGAAATATATTGAATCATGCAGTATGACAAAAACATATTATATCAAATGATTAAGCAAAGAAAAATGAAGTTAGCTCAATGGAAAAATATCCAAGAAAAAGATATCCTAAAATGATCATACAATAAAATAAATATTTATAATAGTATAATCACAATTTAAAAGCATAACTTAGGATTATTATCATTTATGACTTATTAAAAGATATAAAGAAAGAATTGAATAACTAATACAAATAATATCATACAGTATGTACAAATAGCTAGTTTAAAAGTGTTGTACAATGTGATGCTAGATAATGTATAACATGATGAAGTAATGACTAGATTGTAAACAAAATTTATCAATATAATGTAAAAAGAATAGTAATATCATACCAATATGATAACATGATTATAATAGTTGATAAAAAGAAATTAAGATAGATTTGGACTAGTTTGATAATCATGTCAAAGTTGTTGATCATACAAATACAATTATTTGAAAGTGAACAAAAATTAAAACGTAAAATGGTAAATTACTTACAAAACTATATAGGGGAGAGTTTAATCAATGAAAAACCATTGCAAATGGAAGTTTAGAAGGTGAAAAGGCATCAACATGAAGGGTTGCAACTATTGGAGCTATTTAAAAGGTCAAGAATATTAAAAGTCATAAGAATAATTATAAATAAAGAGTTGTGACTTAGAGAGTTTATTTTAAGCTCTTTAAGAGGTGCAACACTCAGCCATGGTCACTAGAGAAAAAAGGAGAGCAAGTAAATGTGTTCTTAAGAGATTTAAAGAAAAGTTGTGTAAGAGATAAAGGAAAAACTAAGAATAATATACTCTTGAGTAGTGAGATCACTACTTGATTTTAAAAGGCAAGCAAAAACTTATCTTTAGGTACTATTCACATTCACGACTCATAAAAAAATAACGTTTCTACCTTCGGTTTTTTATACATCCCTTGAAAGTTATTATTATTCAAATTTCTCATTGTAGTGATATGACATAATCATACACATTTATGAAGTATTTAACTATTAAGATAGTATCTTTTAAGCACATCATAATCTGACATTTTAGTATTGAAGTAGCACAATTTTTCTAACACTGTTCATCTAAGTGCTTCACGTATTAGAACACTTTCACTTTCATACTTCAATGACATTAATATTACTATTCAAATTAATACTCTTTTATTCTGTTATGACGTAGATCTAGTATCGACATCGAACATGTATGTCAGAGTACACATATTTATGCATTCTCATATATGTACGATGCTATCTATTGATGGGCTTGGACTAGTATGTTGGAGTTCTTAATCCTATTGTGATACGCCAAGCTGCCATTGATCAATAATTTCTATGCCGCAATCTTGTACTTCAAAAATAGTCTCGTTTTCAAAAAAGTTATATAAACATTTCATAGGCAA
Source organism: Vanilla planifolia (assembly GCA_023846275.1). Taxonomy (NCBI): domain Eukaryota; kingdom Viridiplantae; phylum Streptophyta; class Magnoliopsida; order Asparagales; family Orchidaceae; genus Vanilla; species Vanilla planifolia. Next base: position 8,145,150 of record CM043867.1, read on the forward strand.
TGTAGAATGCTGAGGAATATATACATATTCTTTTGAATGATTATATTTTTTATAGAAAGAGCTATGAAAGAGATAATGAGAATATCAATTGAAGAAGAGTTTTGCTAAGCATCCACTTGAAAAATTGGCCGACTTCAACCATATGTTTGGAAATGTTAATTTAGAAGAGTTTGCTTATCAAATCAAATATAATCTTTTTTTTTTTTCCATCCTTCTCAAGAATCAATGCACAAATTTAAGTATCAATAATGAGACTGTTGATTATAATTCTAAAATATATGGGATATATTTCGTGTTTTTTTTTTAAATTGGAAATAAAAAATACAAATAAGCATACAAACAAAACTTATATTCGAAATGATGTTCTAAAAAGAATTTATTTAAAAAAAATAGTTTACACAAATAGAAAAAAGAAGATATAAAAATTATTTGATGCTTTTTTTATATATATTTTTTTTAAACTGCTGGATCTATTTAGTGTAATCTTTCCACAGGAAATAATCTTAGGACAAATGTTTGAAATATAAAAAATATATGTTTTCAGACAAGTTTTTATTTTTTTATATGACTCGAGTTTAGAAAATAAGTAATTTTGAAAAAAAATAAATTTTAAAAAAATAAGCATAAAGAAGTAGAGTTTTGACGGAATATTTGATAGAAATAGAATAAAAACTTGAGCTTTTTTTTTTTTTTTAATTTTTTGATCGATTTTATGAATTTTTAAGCTCAAGTGGATTTTGCAAGTAGATTCGTCAAATTTTGATTTAGTATGATGCCATCCTATTATATCTTTCAATTTAATGCATTTCCAATTTTGTGCAAACAGATAAACCTTAGAAAGTAATTTTTTAAAGGCTGGGATTTATTTAAAAAGTAATTTTTTAAAGGCTGGGATTTATTTAAAAAGTAATTTTCGCTGGCTTTATTTAATACATTTTTAGTGGATTTTTTTAATGGAAATTTAAACCGTGACAGGAAAAATATTCTGCACTATTGCGCTTTGTAAGAAGCTACACCAAACGAGTAAGAAACTAAGTGGCGCCACTTAAGCAAGGAAGCAAGCGGAGACTCCCAAACCTGCGAGTTGTCGCCAGGTGGCGCGGCATCTCCGGCGAGAAGGCCTCGCCGGATACTTCCTCCATGGAGCAGCGGCGGCGGTGGGCGTAGAAAGCGTCTTCTTCTGGCTTGCGCAGCACCGGATTCTCCAACTGCGGCGAAACGCCGTGGCCTTGGTCAAAGATGGTGGCGGCCTCGCCGGAGGATAGGCATCTATAGTACTTTGTTGCGTTCCTCCTCTTGATTGCTCTGAAGATGGACGGGATCAGGCCTTCCATTTTCCACAATCACAACAGAGATCAGAGAATGAGAAGCCTGAAGAGAGAGAGAGAGAGAAGTGTTTGGTTGCAGGTGCTGGTTATGCCTTCCACTTTGTTTAGTTGCAGGTGTGCCATTTAATTTAAATAATAATCCACAGTAATCCATTGTTAATTTAAAAAAGAAAACAAACTATCGTGACCAATTTGGATTTTTATAACTCAATTTTAAGAAGGTTTTTTCCATGGGGAATGAATTTTTTTAATAGGAATTAATTTATATACTTTTATGACTCATTTCAATCTAAGGTAGGCTAGCTCGCCATTTGTCGCCTTCTTGATCAGCTCTGATTGGTCGCAAGCTTGTTACCTTAGAACATAATGAAATAAAAACAAAACAAAATTAATAAAATAACATTAAAAAAGTTATCTTGCTTTAATTATTTTTAAAAAATTAACCATTTAGAGAATCCTCAAGGGGTGACAATCGATTTGATGTATCCAAAGTCCTACTCACGACAATCAACAGCACTTTTAAAATAATAGCTAAGGAATGAATGATTCTTTAATGCTTGGGTTGGTAGTTGGCACGTCATGAAGAAATCCATTCCCAAATAGTTCAAGTCATTAATACCACACTTGTGAACCTTTTCTACTTGCCCATAGAATTATAACACCTCTTGTCAATGTTCTAACCTTAGTAAATTATGTTTAGAACTAATTTTATTTGATGAATTATATTTCAAATATTGCTAACAAACCCACATAGGGTTTATCAGTTCTGTCAAAAATGATTGAATGTTATGGTTCTTCGAAACAATCCAATATTAATCAATTAAGTAAAACACATGATAAACCAAACAGTTAGATATAAAAGAACAAAAACCAAATTGAAACAGATTAATCTAACTTGTAACACAATAAAAAGAGTTCAAATTGCTCCATTATTGAAAAATAAGAAACTTTGGCTCCCACCTTTTTGATAAAGAAAAGTTTTTAGGCATGATAGCTTTATAAAAGCATGTTTGTCAAACCACCATAAGCTTTCTAACCAGTATAGGAGCATTACAAGCTTCAAAAGTTATGGATATTATCACATCAAATTGACATACACCCAAGCAAATTTTTTCGTTTTTTTTTTTTTTTTTTTTTTGAAAGAGGTGATACTACAAATCAATTATTGGAACCCATGATGTGTTGAATCATTCTTGAGGTAGAAGCCAGTTGAAAAAACTAAGATTGGTTACCTCGTTCAATCTTTGAGTACTGTACTCGACCATGATGCACCATAGATCTCCCACCGTCCATCCATGAGATAATATCCATAGAGAAGCCTGTGGAACACTTGAACCTTAACCTTACAAAAGAACTAATTAAGTTCTAACAGGTAAGCATTTTATTGATTGAACAAAGAGATATGTCAATTTAATAAATAGATATGGCAACAAGGGAATAGAAAATTGGATTTTGGTTTCAATAAAAGCCAATTGAATCAACTCAAACTATTTTGTGAACTGATTTTGAGCCACAATTGAATCAACTCAAACAATGATTTATGATTTGATCAAATCCTTCTTATACAAAGCTTAAACCAGATCGAGATCAAATCAAATATCCTAAAATTGAGCTTGGGCCAATGCCAGACTGGCTTAAATTTGGATCTTTAACAACTTTATTGGGAAAAAAAATGAAACCTAAAAACAGTATTAGGGTACAATATCAAGCTTGAAAGCTTCTTGGAACTTCTAACTCACTTAATGAGTTCAATGGTGGCCATGGTCATACTAAGAATCAGACAAGATAAGGACCTGGTTCACACTTCGATTGTTATTTCAAGTTGGGTTGCAAAAAATGTAAAGATGATACCTCCTCTAATTTCTGCATTGCTGTCACTCCAAAGGTATAGTAGTGAATGAACGGCCTCAAAGCCTGCATCATACATATGATTTATTAAGATAAAGAGAGTTGGTTTTTTAATTCATTTGGTGAAAAAAGAAAAATTCTATGGGTTCAATTTTCCTTAAACAATGCAAATTAGTAATTTGACGCATTCTGGGCTATCACGACATTGAAATGTAATTCTGTCACAGCTTCTTAATTTAAGATTATTTATATGAAATATAACATAAAAGAAGCCACAGAATGCAAAACTACACCTGAGATGCAGCAAGCCACTGAAGTACTGCTTTAATCTGTGGATCTCCACCAAAGGCACCACATCCCCAGTTTCCAGTGGCAATTCCAATATCTTCCTGAAAGATCTCTGGACAACTACGCACAGAAAGATTGAACGTACTAGGGCTTTGATATCCAGAAGAAGAAGAAGAAACATCAATGTTGTTTTGTGTGGAAGAACCACCAAAAATCTGCTATAAGGAAAAAGCAATAGATATTGATAAATTGCAAATTATCATAAAAAAGAAAGTATATTTTCTGATGGGCAGTCAAAACCCGAAACATTGTGAATACATTAAAGTTGGACAAAGAGGGAACTCAAATAATTACAAAGCTTTAAAAAGAAGTAGAAAATGACCAAAATGGATCACATACTAGTTATGATAATCAAATAAGGAGAACAATGCATTTTCTGAGGAAAAATTAGAAGAGGGAAAAATTCATAGTGTATCAAGCAATAGCGCATTCAAACTTATATTAAATTTTGTGATTATTTACGGCAGACTCCTTAAGAAACTTCCTTGTAGTATCCACCATAACAAGCCCACACTAATATTCTTTTGTTTTTAATTACAAACACTAACTTATAGCCCTCCATAATTTAGGTGAATGAGGCTTTCTCAAATTCTTGCACTTTTTCTCAAGGCAGCAAAGCACCTGGGTTCTCATCCTTTTTGTTCAACATTTTACCTTTTTTCTTTTTGCTCTACTTTGCTATTTGTTTGTCTATATCTAACGTCTTATTCTTGGTCATCAACTAGCATCTCTTCTATTCAATCTTTGTTGTTTAACTATTGTTTGCTTTTCCTCAATGAAGTCTTTGTCCAACATTTCTCTATTCAAGAACTAATCGCTACTCTTCTCTAGTTTTGGTATCTCGAATTGTCTCGTCTTCTAGATTTGTTTTTATTTCTCTCCTTCACAATTCTATAGTGGTATCTTCATCTAAGATTATCTCTTTACTTTATTGAACAATCTCCCTTACAAGCACAAGTATTGGCACTATCTATATGTTGAAGCAAAAAAGGGATTCGGAAAATCTAAACAAAAACTTCAGGCAAAAGCAAATAAGTCTAATTGGGGTTGAGCTTCCGAATAAGTTTGGGTGGAAAGTTTGAGCTCACTCCAAGTCAGATTAACACAACATGAGATTTCAATTGAAAGGTTTAATTTTAAGCTATTTTGTGCGTACGACACTATTTGAAGTAGTCTGTCACCATTTAAACATCTCTCTTCAAGAAGATTTAACTCGAATTTTCTAATTTCTTCATTTGTTTGCTGGGCACCAACTGTGTCTTAACATTCTCTTAATGTTTGGACTCGTAGAGGGCAATGGTTGATTTCTACAATGAGCATGACTTCGGAGCTATAAACTAAAGAGTCTAGTGATTCTCCTGTGATAGTGGAAGGAGTGGTTCGATATGCCCAAAGCATGCCAAGAAACTTGTCAAGCCAAACCAATTTTTTACTTTCCAAGCAAATCTTTAATCTTTAATAAGCTCTTTTTTGTTGCCTCAATTTAGCCATATGTTCGAAGATAAGATACGAAGGCATACTTTAGGTGATAACCATATTTTTTATAGAAGTTTTGGAGTATCTCTATTTGGAACATTATAACATTGTCAGAAACTAAAGTTGAAGGAATTCCAAATCAACTAAAAGTATCTACCACAGAAAGTTACGAACTTTTACCATTGTCTGACCAACAAGAGGCATGGCTTCAATCCATTTTGAGAAGTAGTCAATTGTGATAAGGACAAACTTCTTCCTCCTTTGGCTACAAGGAAAGGTCCAAAGAAATCGATGCCAAAAATAGAAGAAGGCCAAGAAATGTTGATAACTTTCGTTGGGGTTACCGGTTATGGAGAAAGAGGAGTATGAAGTTGACATCCTTTGCACCTTCTAACAAATAACACCATTTTTTGCATGGTGGGCTAGAAGAATTTGTCTCATAATTTCATGGCCAAATTACGACTATAGATGTGATAATCGTATTCTCTTGAATGTGCCTCCTTTACGACGTCTTTGATCTTTAGTGGATGAGCACACTTGAGTAAAAGCCCGAGACAGAATTTTTGATAGAGCTGATGTTTGAATATGATATATCGTTGGATTTGTCTCTTGATTCCTCTTGATTCCGATTTTTTATGTGGAAGAGTTCCCACCTTGAGGTGGACTTCAAAGAGTGTTATCCAACAAATAAGTCTCTCAAAGTTATGGATTGTTGCCTTTATGCTCTTGATAGATTGTTTTTCAAGAGGGAGAATCTTATTTGGGGTCTTATTGTTTGTCCAACAGGTCTTTCTCTTGATTTTGCTCATGAAGAATTTGATCAAACTTCCACAGGAGGGTTTGTGCGAATATTCTATATGCTTTGAGGATTGAATCTCTAGTTTCTAACGAGCTATTGACTTGGCTAACAACCAGTTATGAGTCGCTGAAGATGAATAGGTGTTTGACTTGTAAGCCTAAAGCAAATTTCATTATGGCTATTAAATCCTCAAATTCGACTTGGTTTTTTGTAACAAAGTAGTCGATTCTGATCCCTGTTTTTAGGTTAATAATTTTTGGACTTAATAGAAAAAAATTGATACCACAGTATTCTTATCCTAAGGCACCATTCATAAATAGTTTTCAGGTGTCTAAGAGAGGCTTGGATTCTACTTTGAAGGATATTCCTTCAACTAGAAAATCAACAAGTAATTAGCATTTAAGAGAAGATCGAAAAGTAAAATCAATCTCAAATTTGCTAAGCTCAATGATCCATTTCTATAATCTCCTTGGACTTCTGTCAACTGAAGGCGTACTTCAAAGGATTCTCTATGATGACATTGATGGTGTAAAATTAGAAATATTACTACAGCTACCAAGCAAACATAAATGCCAATGCCATGTTCTCAGAAAAGAATATCTTATTTTTACATCTTTTAAAATGTGATAAACAAAATAAATGAATCACTGCATACCTTTGTTTCTTCGAATTAATACAGAGCTAACAGCTGAGCTCGAAACTACTAAGTAGATAAATGATGGTTCTCTAGGTATTGGACAAAAAATAGGGGGTGAGATAGTAAGTCTTGAGAAAGTCTTTTTCATAATCCTCTATTCATATTAGTCTAGTCTCATTGCATAAAAATTTAAAGAATCACTGGATTTGTTTCCCCTAACTTGGAGATGAAGCAACAAAAAGCTATGTGATGCATCCAAAGAGTCATTGGATGTTTTTTGGAGTCTTCGGAGATGGCATATATAAAGGATGCTTTATCTTATTGGGTTTCGATTGGAATCCCTCCTTTAATACCATATAGCTAAGAAACTTTCTAGAGGATGCAACAAAAGTATGTCTTAAAGAGTTGAGCTTGAGATTGAATTTTCGACAAATCTCGAATGTCTCTTTTAGGTATTGTAGATGCGCCTCAAAAAAAATGCTTTTTACTAGGAGGTCATCCATATAAGCATTGAAATTTCTATTTTTCTAATTCTGAAAGACGATGACCACCAACCTTTGATAAGTTGCCTCCACATTTTAAGTTCAGAAGGGCATGACTTTATAACACAGTGTCTTAAAATCAGTAATGAATACAATTTTCTATTTATCTTCTTTAGTCATCTTAATCTGCTGGTCTCCTGAGAATACATCTAGAAAACTAAAACATATGAAGCTGACGGCTAAATCTAAGATTGTTAATTTGAGGCGAAAGGTACAAGTCCTCTGGCTGACACGATTAAGATTGGTGTGGTCTATGTGCATAAGCCATTTGCCACTATTTTTCTTTATGAGTACCACATTTGTTAGCTATTCGGGATAACAAACTGGTTAGATAAAATTGGCTTTAAGGAGCTTTGATATTTCTTCTTTGATTGCCTTTTGCTTCTCAATGCTAAATACTCGTTTTTTGTCAAACGGTCAAGGCTTTCAAATCTATATAAACAGAGTGTTGGGCTGTTGAGAGGTCTATCTTTGACATGTCTGAGAGCTCTCATGCAAAAACATCAAAGTACTCAACCAAAAGCTTGAGGGTAGCCTCCTTTTCTTTTTTGTCTCAATTAACAGAAATAGTTACAAACTTAATTGAGTTAAAAGGATTAAGAAAAAAGGAGACAAAATGGGAGACAGGGTTAACACCTTTTCTTTCTAAGAGTTCAATGATTAGCTTAACTATTATTTTCATGGTGTTCATATAACAAATCTTTGACAATAGAATGTCTTTTTGCATTCGAACCACTCTTAAAATGGAGTATTAAATTTCATGCACGTGTGATATTGAGACAACCATCTTGGATGAATTCATTGTTGGCCTCCCAAGGTTAGCATTGTGGTAAAAATAACTGTGACGAAAATAAAGTCGACCATATGGATGGCTAAGCCTAAAGAATTTCCCATTATAGGTTGCAAAGTATGATTCCTTCTGACTTCTGAGATTCTACAAAAAAGCCTACAAGTAAACTTGTGGCCAAGAGGATAAAGTTTTGACTAATACCAATTTTATCGAAAACATCAAGGAAAAGGATATCACCCAAACTCCCAGTGTCATCATAGGGGTTGTCAAGAGGCAGTATGTCATTAAACCCAAATGATATTGGAACTAATAGTTCTTAGTAACTTGTCACACTAGCAATCATGGTTCGTCCAAATGATCTCAGAGTGGAGTTCTTTGGGTGGGATTACCTGCATCTCATGATAATGTAAGGGGCATTTGCTTGTCTTTTTACACCATTTGAAGAGATCAATCATCGTTCTTAGTTAGAGATTTTGAAATAAAATGTGCATGTGAATCTCACAAGAGGGAGACCAATTATGTATTTTATAATATTTTTGCAATTTTTTTTATCATATTTATTTTTCCAAAATTTTTTATAAAAATAATTTTATTTTTCTAAAAAATCTTAATATTCAAATTTGTATATATAATTTTTTAATTTTTATGATTAAAAAAATTGAAAATAAAAATTAAAAAATATACCAAAATTTTAGGTGGCTTGGTTCAAACATTTTTTGTATTTATTAAGAAAAACATAATTATTAAGAAAATTATAGCTAAATATTTTTTGTTATAATTCATCTCTAACTTAAAGTTTTTTTCTTATGTTTGATCTCCAACCTACTAGTTTTATAGGTTCAACTATATCCCAATTTTTTGCGAACTCAACTCTAACTCGATTTTTTAATAAGAGCAAACCAAACTCAGACTTTATCAAATGCTGGGCCACCTAATTTAAAAGAAAAGAAAAATATAACAAAAAAAATTCCAATTCGAAGTACAATTTTCTATACTTATTGATGAATAGAGCAAGATACAAATAACTCAAAATTATGAAAAGAAGTAAAAAACTAAAAGCTTCAAAGTATTAGACTTAGTTGAAAAAGTTCAAAATTTCGAATAGTACTAAGCCGTAATATATTGCTAAGAAATTTTATATTAATACAATATTGTGTAGTGTTTCTTTTGAGATTTTAAAGTTTTATTCACATTCATTACTCATTTCATTCATAATGATTGTATTTATTTTGAAACATTTTGATCATAACTATTAGAAATTCAAGAAAAAACAATTTCATAAGCTACTATCAAACAGCTTAAAAAATATATTCCAAACAGTTTCTGCAATAGAACATATAACGATTGAGTTTATTTTGAAAAGTTTTGATTATAACCATTAGAAACTCAAGAAAAAGCAATTTTATAAGCTACTGCAAACAACTTAAAAATTACTCCAAACAGTTTCTATAATAATCAATAAGTTAATATTTCATTTCATAAATCAAGGATTGGATAATTTGGATGCTTGGATTTGAAAGTGATATGAATGAAGAGATGTATTCTATGGTTAATAATCAATAAGTTAATATTTTATTTCATAACAAAAAAGAAATCATTTTTAAAGTTGACATGTATATCTTTAATCCTTGAAGCTTGTTAAATGCTGCTCCAAGGAGTACTAAAAGTTATTAATTTATCATCTTAAAAAATGCATTACTTGTTATTTACAATTAAACCTGATACACAGAAACAAACCCATTAGAACAATATACTAAATATTTATGACTTGACTCATCAACACAAGAGTGACCTAACAGGTTTGTCGACAATAATTGGTCGTGCGAGTTGATTAGAGAAAAAATTAGGCTCAAAGAATTTTACTTAATACTCTTGGAGGTGACCTTTCAATAATCTCTCGATTAAAGCTTTGAGAGTCTTGCATTTAGAAATTGTGTGGTCATAGTCCTCGTGATATTTGAAAAACTTCGTTATCTCGATTATTCCTTGAGTGGTCTCAACTTCTATACAATCCATCCCTTTTAATAATTGCCAAAATTTCTTTTAAGGCAACACTTAAGGGAATACGAATATGCTAAGCTTGTTATCCTCGAGGGTGACAATACTGATGACCCTCCGAGGGTAATTTTTGTTGTCATACGGCCTTTTTTATCCTTAATCGAGAAACATTAGAAGTAGTAATGCCTTCCCCTTTTGATCTACTAAACAGAGCTAAAAAAAGCTTGTGAATGAAACAAATGACTTTATTAAAAATTTCTTGTAAAGATCTTGGTGGACATCTAATTAGGTGTTTTTAGAAATCTAGTTGAAGAGACTTAATGAGAATTGTTTAAGTCAAGAATCCTTTTGATTAACCTCTTTAAAAGCTTATTTAAAATGTTGGAGGAAGGCTCAAGGTGATTTTAATTGAAGTTACTTTAGATCGAGAAGAGACTTAAAAATCTTTTTAAAACTGATAGAGCTGGCAAAAAATGATGGGAATAACCTCTTAAGCTGGTTAAATAATGAAATTAATTTGAGACAATTTTTAGAACCTTTGATACTAAATCTTTAAGATAGAGAAAAATTTGCATCAGATGGGCCCATAATAATGTGTAAAGAGAAGATCATCTCAAATTCCCTTAAGAAAATGTTCAAATTGCCATAATAGAAAGTGGAATTGGACAATTGGTGTTTAGAAGATCAAGGTGTTGAAAGAATTTTTTAGGTGAAGGAAGAAACTTCCTCTACGATATTTGGGTTATTGTTTACCAAAACAAAGGAACATCATTAATAGGGAAAAAAGGGTGTCCTTAAGATGAATAAAAAATAGGTGCTTGTGGGATCCTGAGATTAGGTCAAGGATAGATGAGGACTTCAGTTGGGTGTGAGATGAAGAATCCTGTGCCATAAGCTATGAATAGGCAGATGAGATGTCACGAAGGGGTGTGTGGTAGAAGGATTTTAGAAGTGAGTGCCGTGTAATAAGGTTTGGGTGCAATGGGTAGGGCCTTAAGTGGCTCTTTATGAGGAGAGATGTTTAAGATATTTAGTATATTTTCCTTTAGTAGAGTGGCCAAATTTTCTCTGATTTGCTCTCTTATAAGCATGGGTTAGGTGTGAAGGATTTTGTAAAGCACTTCATCTATTGTTAAAGAAGGAAAAAAGAATACCAGCGCATAGTGGAAAAGGTTCTAAAGTTTGCAAAGTTTGAGATAGGAGTAAGAGAATCTCTATTGCCTCTTGGTTGCGACCGCCAAATGCCTCTTTTTTAGAAATAAGTGTAACTTCCTCTTGATTTTTCGTTTCAACCTTCTTGTTTCTTCCTACAGACAATGTTAGAAAATGTTGACGTGTAAAAAAAGTTTAGAAAATTTAAACAAAAACTTATTTAGAACAAAGGCAACGAGCCTGATTGGGGTTGAGCTTCTAAATAAGTACAAATGGAGAGTCTGAGTGCACTTCGGGCTAGATTAACACAATGTAACAAGATTTCAATTGAGATGCTTGATTTTAAGCCATTTTGTGCATATGACATTATTTGATGTAGTTCATGGCTATTTAAGATGTCCTGAAGATGTCAACGGCAAAGGCGACACGGTTGATGTAGCGGTGATGCGATCAAGTGTGGCGGCGATGTTGTTGGGTGTGGAGGCTTAGCAGGGCTCGAATGCGCACGCATGAGGGCGCACAGTTAGTGCAGTCAAGTGCTGTGGATGCTGCACAGGTCAATGCGGGTTGGGGTGGGTGGGTAATGGTCGGCATGGGTTGGCGTGGGCAGAACAAGTCGGCACGGTCTAGCACAATTCAGTGCGTTTTGATCCTGCTCGTCACAGTGATGTGCATTTTCAAAATTTTCCAAAGAATTCAAGCTGTTCAAGTAGGTGTAGTCAGCATGCCTAAGAAAAGAAAAAAAAAAAAACAAAGAAAAGGAAAAGAAAAGGATTCCAAGGGCTGGGAAACAGCAAAGGTGCAGGCATCGCTCCAACAACAAAGAAGAAATGAAGCAAGAAGGGTTTTGGGGAAGAAGGTAAGCTCAGGAGTGCCGAAAGTGAGGTTTCCAAACTTTGACCAGGTGTGGCTCGACCTGTGAATAATCTCCAGTGGTGAGGGTGAAGGATTTCGGTCCAAAATAGATCTTTGGATGATCTCTTAATGAGGATGTTGTCAGGGGAACTCTCTCTTCCTTGCCTTTTAGCTAGCAGAAAGGATCCTTCTTATTGCGGTGCTTAGTAGATGGGGCCAAAGTTACGTCGAATCCCACTTCCCTTTTTTTATTTCGGCATGAGGATGTTTCATGAGAAAACCCAATGAAGTGTGATAAGTTTCCTTCTTTTTTTAAATTTTGTTTCTTAACTCCCACTTTCTTACTATAAAACTCAACATCACCAACTACTCTAGAAAACACAACCACTTCCTTTATTCAACCACTACTGCCTCAACAGCATTGGCTGCAACATCAGCCATCTCATCTTAAACGTCTTGCCATGCAAGCCAACCCAAAGCAAGCCACGAAACGAAAGATGAAACAAGAGTACCATTGATTCCAGTCCCAGAAACCAAGTATAATTCAGATGCATCAACGATTCGTCTCAAGCACATACAGCAGTTCTCTACACATCCTCTTCCACCATAATCCCAACCTAGCTTACTGACACTGGTTCATGTGTGACCAGCAAGCCCTTGGATCAATGTGTCTCTTCTAAAGAATGCCTTGGATCAGAGGTGGTTGGTATTACTACAATGAGAGATGCCTTGCTTGCTTTAGAAGCAGCAAATGGTAATCCTTTCCAAGCTCGAACTCTACAACTGATTGCAACTTCATGGTATTCAACTAGAAGACTCACCCGTAGCTGTATTTGCAACAACTAAAATCAATTTTCAATGACCTAACACATATTGGTCATGCACTTCCTCTCGAGGACTAGAGAGCTTTTGTGATCAAAGCCCTCAATCCTGAATTCACAAATCCCATCACAATAATCTCAACTCGTGTAACACTGCCATAAGAATCTTAGCTTCATTGTTAACCATAAAATTCATCATCAAATAGCCTCACCCTTGCTGTTAACTCTACAGTAATATTAGCCCACATTGATGTTGCAATAACTCCCTCAGACTCTCGGAACAGAGGCTTTCACAATCAAGGACTTGTTCGTGGAATAGGAAGCGGTTTATTTGCACCATCGCTATATGTGGACACAACTACCATTTCATCAAATAATGCTTTGTTCAACAACACTTTCAACAGTGTGGCTAACTCCACCAACTTCCAGCACAATACAACCTGTGGCAGCATTTTATGTAGACTATGGCCGTCGTTCTGATTTTTTTTATTAATAGTGGATCATCATTCCAGATCTTTCATAACTTTCACTGCATTGAGAATATGCTCGTTCAGATTAGGTTGTCATCTGTAATGGTTTAGGTTTACTCATCCCTAAAATAGTTTTCTTCACTATTCCCACTTCCAAGAGTAATATCTTTCTCAACAATTTTTGCATATTCTTTCCTTCTCGCATTCTCTATCAGAAGTATCACATTTCACTAAAGATAATGGCAGTTATGTGGAATTTTTGAATAACGATTTTCTTGTGAAGGTTCTCTACATCAAGAAATCTGTTTTTCCAGCCAACTTGAAGCTCGGTTACATTGAAATCCTCAATGCCCTCCAACTACCTTTTCAATGTTTTGCATTACAGACTTGCCCATACATGTGCCACTTCAACTTCGCACCAACTTTCATTTACATTGTTCTTCTACTACCTTATCAAAAGTTGTGTAGTCAGATGAAGGGCAAATTCTCATCACTTTCCTCTTCCTTCAACGTCAAATGTAAGCAAACGTCCTTTTAACTTAACAATACATGCCTTCTAGGAGGAGCTAACTCAGTTTCAGATAATGGATGTCGGTTATATATTTCATTAACGGATGACTTCTCTAAATATATTTAGTTTTATCTATTAAAGTCGAAAAATTGTATGACATTATTCATCACATTTAATGCCCTCATACACATGAACAAAACAGCTCCATTGAACATTGTCATCAACAAATTGAACTTAGTTTAGCTATGCTTTCACATGCATCTCTAGCATTACTCTTATGGGATAAGCTCTTTTGAGATCATGCTTTCTTATATACATCCAAAATAGAGATTCAATAAAAGTTCTCTCATGTTGTTCGAGTTTATGTTTGTACTAGTTTCAATTATGGTTAACGCCTAAAAACCTTTATTAAGCTTCTTAAATCATATAATTAAGTTTCTCACATAATTAATCTAGTTGCTCTTAAGATGTGTGATCTAAAATCAATACTTATAAAAAATATTAATAAACATAATACAGTAGCTTTATTGTCATTAAAAAAATGGTGTAATAACTAAAAAGTACAACACTATTGATCCTTGGCTTCTTGGCTCGAGAACAAATTCATCTTTATTAATTTATCATCAACATGGTCACATAACTTAGCTTATTGTCTATGTTAAAGACATTATATTATACTCATAGGTTGTACACAACATTATCTCCAAAATGTCGCTAATAGTCTAATTAATCATTTATTATAAGAAATCTTGGATGTCTACATTTCTTCCTTGGCTTAAAAGTCATTTATGCAATCGCAGCTGTAATTCTTTCACAACATAAGTATATTATTTCTTTACTTCAAAAGCAATATGTGGATGATGTCAAACTAGTTTGAACACCTCTTGTGACCTCATCCTCCATATCCACCTATGTCAATGAGCCTTTGCCTAATTCCCAAGAATATGAGAGCACTATCGATGCTATTCAATACCTAACTATTAATTATTTAGACATTGCATTCACTGTAAATAAAATATATCAATTCAAGCATTCCCCAACTTGTGAACATTGAACTATGATCAAACGTAATTTGTGCTACCTCAAAGATATAAAATATCATCCCATCAGTTACTATTTCAAAAGTCCTCAAATATTAAGCTCAATACCTATTCACAAGCCAACTGGGCCAGCTGCCTAGACGATCATCTCAGTCTGCCAATGGTTTTTTCATTTTTCTAGGTGGCATCTTATCTTAAGGTCACTTAAAAAGCAACATAATTCTACGAAATCTTCTAGAGGTTGAAAACAGCACTACTGCAAATACATTCTTTGAATTACCTTGATTAAATCTCTTTTAACTGAACTACATATTTCAGTGCTTCACTTTCCCATTATATGGTGAGATAGTATTAGTGAGACTTATTTATCAGCAAAAACAATTTTTTGCAGGTGAACAAAACGTGCAGACATCTAGTTCCACTTTGCTTGCGACAAAGTCACAAAAGCTTCTAGTTAAATTTATCTCCTTGAAGGGTACGTTTGCTGACGTTCTCACCAAGACTCCAACCAAACAGTGCATTGAGCTTCTACATACATTCCAAACTTCACGTCCATTCCATGGACATCATTTTGCACGGAAGTATCAAGCTATAGTACATTAAGACCTAATTAACTTTGTAATTAGCTCCAGCAGTTGCCTTAGGAAGCTTCCTCGTAGCTACCACCATAATAATCCAATACTATATTCTTTTATGCTCAGTTATAAATGCGTCCTATAGCTAGGTGAATGTGCCTGAGGCTTTCTCAAACTCTTGCGCTCTACTCTTCAATGTAGTATAGATAAACAAGAATTACTTTAGAGGAAAATATTGAATGTTCTTCATAAACAACAAAAATTATTGCTTTTGTTTCAAAGAGCAGGATACAGAAAATCAATGAACCTTTATTTGAGTTTAGTTGGATCTGTTGTAAACAATTGTTACAAAATTAATTAAAAAAAGACGAACTAAATTATCATTGCAGTGGTTAAACAACTGGTAGCAAAGGTGACTGATTCCTCTTACGCATTCATTACTGTCCATAATGAAAGCTTCATCCTGGCTCGTATGGCTGTTGCCAAAGGATCCCTCTTTAGAAATCTTCACATAACATGCATACTTTGATTGATCAATAAAACCACAGTATGCCTTGTTTATTTCCCTGTTCCAAACAATGTTTACTCATAATTCCATTGTATAAAAATCACATCAGTCCGAAACAAAATGAAATCAATAAAACATAGAGCCAAAAAGAAGAAACGGTTCAAAGTCATGAAATAACACTGTAGCATGATAAGCCATTCTGTTTAGGACTAGCAGGGGATATCAATGAACTGCAAAAAATGACAAATGAAGCTCAGACCAACAAAGTACACAGGGAGATATCATAGGCATTTCTACAGTGCAGATAAAACCTCCATTGTTCATTCTTGACATAAACCCATAATTCCATTTTACTACAGGAATTATTCACAGCCCCTCAGTGTACATTCTTGATCTTGATGTTTCAGTGTTTTTCTCAATTTTTTTACAAGGTATTTGAAATTTTTTTGTTTTCTAGCAACCACGCCAGGCTATTAGAAAATTGGAAAGAAAAATGGAAGCAGTTCAAGTGCACCTATGTTATCAAACCAATGGAGCGGTGCACTGGACTGCTACAAATGTTAGTCTACATAGTTATCGGTAATTGAAGTTCTCCCTAAAGAGTTACTGGGAATCCCCTAAATGAACGTTATCTAGTTATATTCAACATGCCCTTCCCACCTAAAAAAAGTATAATAATAGATACTGGTTATTCTTGGGTTCATCCGTCAACATTTTTTTGCCAAGAAGTGAGGCTCTAAACCAGCTTTATTAATTAATCAAACAAGTTAGTTCACATTTTAACATTACGCTTAATCGGCCTGGTTTTGCTCATCCAACCTAACCAAAACATCATGCTTTAACTCTATCCAACAAATCTTTCCCTACAAATATTCTTCAATTCCAGTCTTTCCAAACTTGACAAACTGCAGCCTCCATACTCAAAAAAGGTACATTCAACTTAAATACAAGCTCAAGCTAGCAAAATCTCAAAACTCTTGAGCATAATCCCTGTAGTAAAAGAACATTTGTAAAAAATATGGAGATTAGTCTCCTCGTGATGAAAAACACAAAAAGACCATACATGGCGATGATCCTTATGAGAAAGTACATATGGATATGTATTTCAATCAAAGGTAACCACAAATACAATTGATTCTTATGTGTATATAAGACGCTCCAAATGAAGAATGATCAGCCATACCTAGGGCCATGACAATACACAGATTCTTCTTCAGAGGCATAAATGAATTCTGTTTAATAACCATTCAATAGCAACGTTGCCTCAAATCCTTGCCTTATTGATTCTTAGGATTATTCCATACTTACGATCAGAGGACGACTCAGAAGGAAAAGAAATTACCATTTTTGCTGAAACTCCAAAACCCTTCGTATTCCTTTTTTTCAGTAACTTTGCATTCTTCTTTTAAGCCATCTTTAAATCTATGATATCAAACAACTTGGCTATAGATTTTAGCTCAACCAACGAAGCCAAAAGAACAGTCATTTAGTAGCAGAACCAACAATTAATTTAATTCTACAGTAAACATATCCCTGTACTTTAAATGGTCTGTAAATATACAGCAAACAAGTAACGATTAAATTTTGATATCCAAAGCTGTCATGCTTCATCTTCACCTAAACTAATTAGCCCTTGGCCTTGTAATTGGACCAATTTACATTGTCTTTATATCTAGAAGTGATGCTCATATATTTTACCTGAATCATACCAACTCCTCCCTCCTTCTCAGAGCCTTGTCAGCTAACAACAAGAGACAAATTGGTTTCCTGACCTCAGCTGCAGTGATGAACCCAAGAGTTTTCCTTTCAATAATAATTAAAAACTCCAATAGGCATACCATATACATATATCCAATGATGACAATAGCAGTGACGACAGACTTCACTAGCCCAATTTCCTAGAACAAAGCAACACTGTTTCATCCACCGACAATAAATTTAAAACATAACAATTTTCTACAAGTGATTGATTCTGCATCACCTGATTCCTCCTCACATGTAGAGTAATGCATAAATAATTAAGAAAAATGACAACATTTAAGCCCACATGCTAAGATTATTGGTAAATGCAAGCCAAGCTGGTAGAAAAGCTAGCCAAAATTATAAAAAAATGTACAATCAAGTTGAAGCTAGTCAAAACTCAAGAAATGAAGTGTTTTTGATGAAAATAGTTGAAGCCCTCTTTTCTCAGAAAATCAATCATGAACATCAAAGAAATTTACTATAAAATCCCATCATTCCAAACAAATGGCTAAAGCAATCCTTTATAAAGACAAAACATTTCAAGAAAATCACTTACAACATTTTTTTGTTGCAATTTCCTTCTATGCAAAAAGCTAGCTGCTTCTATATAAAATTGCAATTTAATGCTTTTTTAAATAAAGACAGGCAATCCAAGCAAATAAAAATCGTATTGGCCAATTGGTTTAAGGTTTGAGAGGCTCTTGGATGCCTCTTGGTCACTATGGTCCAATTCGAAATGATAAAATTTATTAGGTCACAGTTTTGTATGTCCACATGAATTTATTTTTGTGCACAATAAGGGAAGGCACATTAATACATTATTTGTTTTTTAAAGAAATTTATTGTGCTTGCAATATATACATTATGCACATATGATTATCTTTATATGTGCATTAAAAACTTAATAGTTCCAATAGCTTTTATGAAACAAGGCTTATAACCCATTCAATATTGGACTGCCTGATTTGTGCACATGAAATGCATAAATTTTAAAGCTCTAAGAAATCTATCAAATAGTTTCATAAAAAGATAAAAATGCTAGAAATAAAAAATTAATAAAATACTTAACATAGTTCTTAGGTTGACTTTAAACTATAAATTATTTTAAAAGACTTTATCACAAATATTATAGATTATTTTTCTAATGCTTTTAGCTTTTTAAGTTTAAAACATTTTAAATTCATCACGTTAGATCACACCATGATGCATACCATTCAAAGCAATCTTAACAAGCTAAAAACAAGACTCACACTTGAATAGGTGATTCATCGATGAGATGACTTGCTCCAAGTCATAAAAAAATAGACTCTTTTTAGAATTACAACAATAGAATTAATGCGTAAAATGACAAAAAAAACTAGAAAAAAAGTATGTGTGTATGTGTCTGTCAAAAGTTGAGGTTTTGAGCTAAAAGAAAATTCTCCCCTTCATAAGAGGTTCAATAACATATTTATAATAGCACAAAAAAGATATTTTGATCCATAACATGTGTTTATTTAAGTTTCTTCATATTTGCTCAAATAATATAAAAAGAATCAAAATCCACATCTAAACTCTCTATGTGGAGAAATTTCGCACATGAAGGTTTGCTGCCACACCTATCGCATGTGCAAGAACCACGTGTTGGCGATAGGTCGTATGCAGCACATCTTCCTGTACGAGTAGGTGCGCACATGGTCTGCTGTGCGTGTAGTTTTGCATGGGCATGGGGTTTAACCATGGGCCAATTTCTATACACCGTTTGTTGCACACCATCTTACCATGAGCCATTTGCTCGAAGAAATCTGTTGCGCTGCTCCTGGCCAGCGTCAGTTGTCAGACTATTCTATTGCAAGCATGGTTCTATGCGCACAAGAGAGTGCAGGTCTGCCATGCGCCTTTTGCTACAAGTTAATCTGTAGAGCATTGTCTATCCTGCATCAGTTTGCTAATGTCATTTGCCACGTGTGCCGGTTTGTTGTTGATGTAAGTGCGTTGGCCCATAGGGCACATGTGATCATCCGTATGCACTGTGGGTGTCCAACATGCATCTTGTGTTGCTTCTCTGGAAAGGTCATTTTCTTCTTCAAGGTCTCCTCGACATTGAATGGTTCAATTTCTAGTTGCACTATGAATAGATCCCCTCGTCATACGCCTCTTCTTTTAGCAATTCAAGTCTATTTGAATATCTATTCTTTCAAATACAACTTAGCTTCTAAGCTGTAGATTTGTTAACTTAAAACAAACCTTTTGATCATAGGTCTCAACTTTTTGTGATTCGTGCTCCATCAAACCATTTCCAAATGCAATTGTTTTTCCCCCACATCGAAGTATTCAAATTTGTTGGAAATTGAGTTTGATGAATAGATATTCACCCTTCTTGAAGTTATACAGCCATAGATAAAAGTTGAAGTTTATCTTAAACCTTAAATAATTGATTCGCAAGTGTTGAAGGCACAATTCTGATGATGTTACCTTTATAGAATTATCATCTTTAGTTATTCTTCAATTAATATTCTAACCGCAATTCTTTTGATTGGAAGCACTTCTTTGTTTTACAAAGTGTCCTCCAAATTTGTCATTGGATGGGATTAAGATTTCAACGTAATCTTTATTAACATTTACATTTGTTGAGTCAGCAACATAATTGTTCAGGTTTGTTAGCTTATTTTTAGCATAATCATTTTGACCAAAACCTCTCCAATCTCTTGCTTCCCTTTCTTGACTTGCTCTTCAACTCCCTTAGTTTTGGCATCAACATTGAAACGAAGTGACTTTGACAATGTAGTCTGCTTGACCAATTACTATGCTATCAAAATATGTTGGCATAATCTTCATGACCAATTGTACTCTCATACCAAAACATGATCTGTTTGCGAGGTGACTTGCTCCAAAGCCTCAACAACAAACTATGCTTTAGAGTTACAGCAACAAAATAATAGCACGAAATGGCAAAAAAAGCTAGAAGAAGAGTGTGCTTTTGCTAGTAGTTTGAAATTTGAAGTAAAATACTCTTCTTCATTAGAGATTCAACTACATATTTATAGCAATTAACAAAAGAATTTTAATTCATGCATATGTATTTATTTAGCTAGCCTCACATTTTGTTCAAACAATTTAAAAAGCTTAAAAATCCACATCTATTCCCTCCTTTTTTAAGAATTCCATGCAAGGGCTACTTCTGCCATACCTATCCCACTTGCTATGCTTGCAAGAATCATTGTTGGCTATAAGTCACGTGTGCGAATAAGAAACATGTCGATCTACGGTGCACCATTTGCCCACCATGTGCTGACTGTCGTGCGCCATTTGCTACACCATCTACCGCACTACTATCACTCACTTGCTACTGCAAGCTGGTTATGAAGTGGATCAACCACACACCAATCTACTGCATGCTAGTTTGTCGCACACTGTCTACCACATGCTGGTGTACTGAACGTCATCTGCCATGCACCGATCAGCTCATGTTGTCTGCTGCACGTGCCAGTGCGCAAGCATTGACCTATTGCCAGCATGTGGTCATCCACATATGTGAGCCGCAAGCATGCAATACGTCTCAAGCACCGTGAACACCCCACGATCCTTTTGTGCTGCTTCTCAGCATGCGCAATAGTTATTTTTGTTAGTTTCTGTTATGGAAATGTCATTTTCTTCTTTGAAGTCTCCTCTATGTTTGATGGTTTAATTTCTTATTGTATCATGAACAAATCCCTTGATAAATTAGAGATCTTAAGATTCTCCATGTTGAACATCAATAGCTCTCCAAGTTCCATAACTATCAAGTCAAAGTCTCCCTATGAAGTGAGCAAAGGGAACTTAACAATGAACGATCTCCCTTTAAATTGCTTGTTCCTCACAAAGAATGTCTCAAAATAACCTCACCAATTAACACAATTAGATTTTACTATTTCATTCATTTTGCCCTTTCCTATGCTGATTTCATGGGACCAAACAAACTGGTCCACCATATAGAATAACAAAGTTTCACATAGCAATGCTTCAAACACAAATTAATTAATTTGTCACGTATAAATTATTTTATATGTGCATTTAATAAAATATATGTTTATTGACTTTTAACTCATAATAATTTAAAATTTTTAATATTAAAAAATTTGCAAGCATTCTTATGTGATGCAAAATAATCATGCAAATAGATCTATTACTTCTAATCTCTTCTAATCTTAAAATATATTTCACTTGGTAAAAACTTTGCAAAAATGTTGGCTAATTGTTTACATGTAATAACAAATTGCATTTCAATCTCATAATGGCACATGATCTGATGATATGGAGACAACTAATCAATCTTTTTTTTCAAAGAAAAACTGATTCTCTACAAGATCGACTTTTGTTATCTTCTTGCTTGGAAGGTTGAGACTTACATTAATTTCAATAGTTGATTGCTTTGATGAGGTTATGTGATTACAAGCAACCCATAACTTTAGCAAGTGTTTAGTAACTAACAATGCTTTTTGTCAATACTCTATTCTCTTGTGTTAGAAAGAAGTTATGTTCATCATTTATGAACAAACATTGTTAAGCTCATCAATAATATGTGATATTTAAATCCCATAAGTATGAACTTTTCAATATAATCATATAGACATTTACAGGTACCATTTCACAAATAACCATATCAATATATTCTTTGTTAATGACAAATTGTACTTGTATTACTTTTTGACTTTTGTCTTAGAGTCATTATAAATCCACCATAATGAAAAGGGTCTTAGATGTGATAGTCTTTAGGTTCTAACATTTTCGCAACTCTTTGATGTCAGATTCCTCTTGCTGAGCACTAATAAGCTTTTTCTTCACCTAAATGCAAATGATAAAGTGTTCTAATTTCGTTGTGCTTCACGAGATATCTCCTTTAGATGCACCATAAGAGATAAAATTTCATCAACATGATGTAAAGTTTCAAGTATCTTTTCAATCTCAACCACAACCAATATTTTGTCTTTTATGTTTTTTTTAAACTTTTTTTAAAACAGTTCAAGATAAAAGTTCTAAAAATTATTTTGTGCATACTCAATCTTCTTATAATGGTTATAATACTTCTAAGTTTTGCTATTAAAAGTGTTAGTAGTCATTGTCATAATATACTTTGTCAAAAACACTTTTTCATTTGCTACCAATTTTTTAACATGTACGTTGATTTTTTGACATTTGGACTTTTGTCCTATTCCTTTGCTTTATTCTTTTTTTTAATCGCCATGCAAATGAGCTGTCTCGAGTGTGTTATGCACACAACTGCACGTGCCACACATTCTATGCATTATTAGCTAACACACTGCTACGCACGCGATGAGTTGTTTGCATATTGTTAAGCGGTAGTGGTCTCATACGTGCACCGTTTAGCTAATGCGACAATCCAAATATCCTCCCTTGAGTTCTCGTCAAATATGGATTACTAGACAACCGAATGGACCTTTAATAGATCCTTTGATCATGATGCTTATTAAACATCTAAAAAATAATTGTGTCATTTGACTCCTTTGGGCTAACTAGAAAATGTGGATAAATATAAACACCAAACATGATATCAGGTCAACTAGCAACACAATATAAAGGAAACCATACATAACTTGATAAAATTTTTAGTCAACCACCTTCTTTATTTCGTCCTTGTCCTACTTTGTAGTGGTGCTTTGAAAAGCACTACTTTCAACCCTTCAACACCAAACTTCTTGAAGAGTTCTTTTGTACACTTCAATTATGAGATGAAAATTACTTCCTTTCTTGCTAAACTTGTAGTCTTAAAGAAGAACAACAATTCGCCAACCATGCCCGTCTCAAATTCCATGCTTATTGTTTTGGCACATAATCTACATAGGTACTCATTAGTTGATCCAAATATAATATTGTTAATGTAAATTGGAACTATTAAGCTGTCCTTTCCCTTAATTTAAAGTGGAAATTAACAATCTCTTATATCACGCTTTTGAGGCTTTTTTTAAATTATATAAAGCTTTTCTCATTTTGAAATCATGGTTAAGTCACTTGCAATATTCAAAAACAAAGAAATTACAATATAAACCTCATTTAAAAATCATTTAAAAATATGATCTTTGCATCCATTTGACGAAACTCTTTAAACACGACTAGTCAAAAAGCAGCCTAATCACTTTTAGTCTAACTATGAGTGCAATGGTTTCCTCAAAGTCTACTTCTACATGATTACAACCCTTAGCTATTATTCTATACTTATTTCTTAAGATCATCCATTATCATCTAATTTATTTCTAAACACTCATTTAATTCCTACAATAGGGTGATCACTAACTACAAGGACTAAATTAATAACTTCATTTCTAACAAATTGATCTAAATCTCCATTCAATACTGAAGTCTTAGATTCATCACTAAAATCCCAATTCAAGTCTTTTGGTTTAAACTTTGAAATGAAATATACATGTTTAGGTTGTTTAGAAAAGAAGAAAGTAAATATAACTTTTATCAAATTACCTAAGATAAGCTCCTTCATATGGTTTTTCACATATATCCACTCTTTGGGCAATATCTCCTTATGTTACTCATAGATTTATGCTGCCTCACTTTCTATTTTTGTTCTTGATCTTCATCGTCCAACTTGATGTTCTTTAACCAGTTTGGATCCTCATCCAACAAATCTTTCATGACGACTCAAATTGTGTATCAGCAATAAAAATGTTAATAAACTACTCTACTAATAATGTTTCATTTGACAAAAACTCTAAGCATTACTCATGATAAAATACCCTAGAAAAAACGGTTTCATCTGATTGAGCTGAATTTGGCCAAAAATTATTTACCATTGTTTAAAACACAGCTTTCACATTCAAATATATATATAAAAAAGAGATGTTTGACTTCTTACCATGCCAATAAAAAACTTATGCACAAATCATGACTATTAAGTACAAAACCAGTAATATTTACACTTTTGGAACAAAACTAATTAAATAAACCAAAAACATAATTGGAGTACAAATTTTTCCTCTATTATATTTTGTAATGGAGTTCATCGGTAAGAAAACTATGCTCAATTGCACACCTTTCATAAAATAATCCAAAGGAAGCATTCTTAAATTTACCACCAAGATCAATTTAAATATACTTAATAAAAATGCTTTTTTATTTGTCTTCTAATGCTAATTTCAAAAAATTCAAAAAGGTTCGTTTTTATGTTATAAAAGCAAACATAAGTAAACCTCAAGTAATCATCAAATGATGATAAAACCATTTTCCTTGATCATATAGACTCAAAGGTTG
The DNA here is from genome assembly GCA_023846275.1 of Vanilla planifolia. NCBI lineage: Eukaryota > Viridiplantae > Streptophyta > Magnoliopsida > Asparagales > Orchidaceae > Vanilla > Vanilla planifolia. The sequence goes on from CM043867.1 coordinate 8,169,830, forward strand.
GATTGGTGCAAATTGGTCTAAACGTAATAGTTCTACAGGTTCAGTGGTGAAGATAATCCCTTAAAGTTTAAAACATAGCTTTGCTTACTTTCCTATGGTCAAACAACATGATCACTTTCAAAATTTGATAGTCTAATCCCCTCACTATATCTAATTTCAAAATGTATTCAATTATTCAAACATCATGACAAAACCTTATGATATCATAATCTCATGTCAATGGTTGGCATTTTGAGAAACAAGTTCATTGTCATTCAATAATTTTAGATGTAGCAAGTGCTAGTTTTGCTAAGTCCATCAGAAAAGTTGTACTGCAGCTATGGTTCAACATATATAAAATCAAGTTACTGAAAAACCATTATCATACAACTGTCTAATAGTGAATAAAAGTAGACATCAAACTATCAATTAACAAGATCCTATTGATGGAGGTTAAGGAATTATTGATCTTACTAAGGCTAATGAGTTTCTTGTTGAGTTGCCCACAATGGTACAACTCCAATACTTGCCCATTGGATTTGAACTAACTTCTATCTCCAATCATGTATTGCAAACATCCACCATTAATTACCCTATAATTCCTCTAACGCTTTTAAGGAAAAAACACACAACAAAATTCAAACATGAGCTCACAAGACCCACACTACCGTGGGGTTTTGAACAACTAATTCTATTACTACAAAAAGACTGATTTCACAAAATTCTAATGATCAAAGAAATAAAAATGCAATAGAGACAACCCAATGTTGCTTCAAATCATAGTAATGTTTAAGAAAAAAAAAAACATTTTTATGAAATCAGTTGAAGAAATATTTTTTCAAAAAATCTCTCTTTGGTGAAATTTCATTATAAAAGTACATCAGTGCATACAAATGACCAAAGCCCATGTTTTTATAACTATCTCAAGAGAATCATGGAAACCATTTTTCTTATTTTAATATTCTTTTATGCAAAAATTATCCATTTGCCAATGTAAAATTGTTGTTTTGCACTTTCCAGATAAAGATTGGGTCGTCCAATCGAACAAGTTAAAGCACTTGATCGGTAAGAGGTTGGATGCCTCAATCATCATAATCTCATTTGAAATGCTTGAATTGTCTAATCAACACAACACTACATATAATAAGTGCATGCATAAAATACTTCACCTTACATGCATAAAGTCATGGGCATATAAGTTTACTCTCCTGATCAATATTTTGTATAAATATAAAAATTACGTATGTAAAATTTTATTCTTACGCATTTTAAAAAAATGAGCAGAAACTTATATTTTTTTCTAAAGAAATTTATTGTAAATTTAGTGCACATATATGTTATGCACATATAATTATCTTTACATATGCATTAAAACATTTATGCACTTATAAAATAATTCCTAAATCTCTGATTAAATGAGGCTTAAATTCTGTCCCCACAAATCAAATCTCTCACTTTGTGCAGATGAAATATATAAGTTTAAAGTTTTGGCAAATTTATCTAATAACTATATAAAATAGAAATAAAATATACTAGAATTCATAAATAACATAGTTTTCATATTAATTTGAAAAAATGAATTATTTTGAAGAATTTTAACATAAATGTTAATTAACAAACTCTTTAACTTAAGTTTTTGGAAAATCTAAGACATTTTGAAAGTCCCTTAAGAATGTCTAGTGCTTTTCATACAAAACAATCTCAAGATGCCAAAAACAAGAATCAAACTTAAACTATATAACGAGGTGTTTCTCCAAGTTCAACAATCATCAAATTGTCTATCTACCTATGACTTCTATTAGCTTAATGGAAGTACATAAATCATTTGAAGAATAAAAAAAATCCAAAAATTAAAAAGGAGAAAATTAATTCTTATTAACTTAGAGAAGTGCTTATAAGTAAGCAAATAGAGCAAAACTAGAAAGAATAGAAAGGAAGATATTCTAAGTAAAGAAAATATATAACATAATAATGATGGAATAATAAATAAAAAACATACTCTTTATAGCATTCTAATAATAGAATATTCTCATTAGCATTGCAATAACATTTTCTCTCAAGTTGGAGTGTATATATATCAAATTGTTTGTCTCCCCATGACTTCTCTTAGCTTAATGAAAGTACTTAGAACATTTGAAGAATAAAACAAATCCAAAATTGAAAAGGAGAAAACTAATTCTTATTAACTTAGTAAAGTGCTTATAAGTAAGAAAATAAAGCAAATACTAAAAGTGAGGAATAGAAATGAAGATATTCTAAATAAAGAAAATATATAAGATAGCAATGATGGAATAATAAACAAAGAATATAATATTTATAACATTCTAATAATAGAATATTATCATTTGCATTCCAATAACACTTCCATTCAAGTTAGAGTATACATCTCATAAAGACTACCTTCGTATAAAAATTCGAAAATTATAGTAGATTTCAATCCTCTATAAAATATCTTTTAACTATTATTCATTAAAGACAGGAATAATGATCTTTTTTGATAAAAACATTTACAATAAAATGATAATCTATTATACTATATTGTGTTCTATGAACAATATGAACACTTACAATATAAATTATTACATAAATACTAAATAAACTTTATTATCTAAACAACAAGAAATTCAAATTCTTTGATAAGATTTTCTCATCCACATCATTTAACAACAAAAATATACTATTGCATTATACTCAACTTCAATACTAGATCTAACTACAATAATCTAATTTCATTACTCCACGATGCAAGCTTGCCAAAAGTAGACTTTAAATTGTAGGTGATTGTGTTTTTGATATATTAATTTTTTTCTTATGGACTTCTTAAACTATCTTAAACTTCTTCAGTTAAGATCTCAATCTTCTTTAAATTTTGCATAGACAACTAACCAGACTAATGGTAAATGATATCAGAAAAGATAAGAATAAAGTAGATAAGCATAACAATGAAACCAACACTACAAAGAGTATCCTCAAAGATTCACTTATCATTGAAATTTTGTAAAATTTACATCAAAGAGTCCACTAGTTTGCATCCATGAAGGCCATTTTTTTCAATTAGCTTATAACATTTTCTTTGAGAAAAGGAGACACCACTTTTATTATATGCAAATTCTATGCTAACAAAATACTTTGAATGACCCAAATTTTTATTAATTAATATCATATAAAAGAATAATTTAATTTCCTCATTACTACATATATTATTTCTAATAAGAACAATGTCATTCACATATACTACAAGGATCATCATTAAAGATTTAAAGATTAGTTATGCATCTCCATAGATTGACTTTAATAATGGTCTCATAGAGTTTATTAGACCAAGAATGAAGACTTGGTTTTAACCCATAAATGACTTTTGAAGCTTATAAGTTTTGTTACTCCCTTGAGCAGCATATCCAACAAGTTGGTCCGTATAGACTATTTTAAAGAAATTGTCATACGAAACCACCTTAAGAAATCAAAACTCTAAAAACCACTATAGACAAATCATGAAATAATCAACATCATAAACATATGTGCATCTTTTGGCTACTAACTGGGCCTTGTAGTAGTTTATAACACCATTTTGGTGACACTCACCTGCCTTTACTGAGTCCAGTGTCATGTAATCTATTTTTTTTCTATCCTTCTTAAAAAACCAAATTCAAAATAATTAAAGTTTCAAAATTATTGTCATACTCATTTTTTGAAATCATTTCATAAAAAAATATAAATCCCTTACAATTTCAAATAACAATGGAAGCAATTAAAAACTTTTACGTATTAAAATTACCAAATTCATACTACCATAGTAGCATACTATGCATGCATATACCAAGTACATATGGGATACTAACATGCCCATGCTAATCAAAGGAATAATAAACTAACATAATAGCTTACATAATGCTATAGTAAAATAAAACAACTAAATAATAAAGATCACATTGGCTACTCTTACTGCTTCCCTATAGTCCTATGTTAGGTCTCATCTTGACCTAAAATTATTAGGTCATAAATAAATTGAGTTAATCGTCATTAGCTTAATGGAAAAATTATATACATATATGTAAATCAAGTAATATATGGTTCACGTCATATACCAAGTTAATCTCACATAACAAAAACAAACAAAACTTGTAATAAGAAATAGAATAAAATACAATCTATGGTTTAAGTTACCTAGTGTTCATGTATAAAAACATGTAAATTTCTTTAATTCTATTTTTTATACTTTATCATTTTACTTTTGCTTTGATTGGCTCAAGACATATTTAGCTCACTACTAAAACATATTATTCTGTAATAACAATCATCACTTTGGACATCTATTCATTATTTCAAATTTAGAATCATGCCTTTTCGTTACCAACTTGTGTTTTTATCCCCTTTTATTTTCCTTTTTCCTTCAAAAGTTTCTTTATATGTTCAATTTAGTGACTATCATCATAAGTTTTCATTTTTTTTATAATATATTCTAAATTAACGTTGAAACAATTTATAACAATAACATGCTAAGTCAAGCATATGTAAATCTCATTCTAAATAAAACATTGACAAACATATAAATATAAGCATAAAACATAATCACTCTCAAGTTGATTACTTTGATTCATTTCCTATTTGGGGTCACTAAGTTCAAAAAAAATTATATTAAACAAATGCATAGATGTACAAGCTTACCTATTTTCATTCCATATTATAATAGACTTGCCTTAGAAAGGATCTCAAAATTCATGTCCATTCTTTATTCCCTATTATTCTCCTCCTCTAGTGTTATCATACCAAATATAATACTTTTTCTCTCAATTCCTCTCAACCATTGCTCAGCATCTCAGTGATTTTCATCAGTGTTGTGACAACACCTCCTCTCCCTCTCTCCTATCTCTAAGATCTCAACCAAGGTCTTCTCTCAAATTTCCAAAATCCACTCATCGACCTTTATTTTCCTTTTCATACAAATGCCACATTGTTCCCTCTTCCTAATGCTTCATCCCTCTCCAAACATTCACATCCCTTCCTATGTAGAACTCAATTTCCAACCACTTGATTACCTATAATTTCTCATTGATAAAGCTTACCATCACTTGGAATCCTCTATAAGTGAATTAGATTATGAATTAAGGATTTTTAGAAATTAATTAAATTTCTAATTTTATTAAATTTAAAAAATACTAAATTTTTCATATTTTTCAATCAATTCAATCTTCAAAAATTTTCTTATAATGTTTAAATTTTTATATTTTGGCTTTTAATCCCTCAATTGTTGCACCTCTTATTTGTGCCAAGAACTTTTATTAAACTTATTTTTGTAAACTCTAGGGATCGATAAATTTTCATAGATTAACTCTTATTAATCTACTATTCTTTTTAACTCTTAGAAAATTCAAATTTTACCAACTTAGTGTTATTAACTGTCAATTAATTTGTATACTCAATTTCTTAACTTTTCTTTTTTGAAATGTCATATCTCCTTTTAGCAATATACAATTATTCCAAAAATTTAAAATTAATCTAAAAATTCTAGAAGAATTTTTAAAATTCAAAAAAATAACAATTTTATATAATACATTTTATTTCCACCATTTGAGATGTTACAATCATTTTAGATGATACAATCATTTTAGATGAAACTTAATTGTGAAAGCCCATTGCTAAGAAATAAGTGACACTAATAGATGGTAAAACCAACTCACATGTATGACAATTAAGGAAATACCCCATTTCCTTGTCCATTACTTGTTTCTAGTTAAGGTCAACCAATGTCTCTTGATATTGAAACAAGACAAGGTAAACATAAAGAGTGAACAAATATGATCAAATGATATTTGTATTAGGTGATGGACAATATGTTGTACACCTTTTTAATTTTTGGTAGATGCAAACCAAATGTAATAGGCATGTGTCCAGTCACAAATGGCAAATTGGTTGCGGATATATCAGATCAAGATTGATATGGCCAACGAGAATAAATTATAGTGGAGTAGGAGCAAGTATAGAAGGTAGAAGTAGAATGCCATAAGGAAAGTTTGTAGATGAGAAGATAAAAGAATAATTAAAGATATGATTCATGAAAGTAATCTATATGGAAATATAAAAAATGATTAATTAAGAAATCAAAGTAACAATAATCTTTTTGAGACCAAAAATAACCAAAGAAATGCATTTAACAGCATGGGGATACAAGTTCTAGTATCTAATACAAAATACACAACCAAAAGAGAGATCAAATGAATAGACTCTTTTTATAAAGGAGAGAGGTGTAAGATCATTTAGACTAGTGAAGAAAAACCAAGTCATTAAATAATCAGATATTAGACTAACACCTCCCAAAACTAAAATGTAGCCTTCATGAAACAATAGATCGTTTATGTTTAGTTATACCATTTTCTTGGGAGATCTACTGGTAAGACGATTAATGAAAATATATAATGAAAAATAGATCGTTGTCCTTAATCCCATAAAAATAAAGTGCCAAAGATAACAAGAGATAGTTGTATCAATGAGATTAATAATGGTACCAATATTTAAAGACTTCATTTCAAAGAAAGGAGAATAAAAAGCCATCAACAAACAATACAACAAAAAAGTTTAAGAGTTAACTTACCCTAAATCGTAGATAAGAAAGTGACTGGACCATGTGAGCATGACAAGTGTGGCGGTAACATGTTTAGTAGGTGCAACGAAAGATAAATCGTAGATAAGCAAAGCACAAGTGCAATGAGCCATCAATTCTATGAGCACCCTGAGCAATCATTGTGATTGATCATAGAGAAAAATAGTGACAAGTATGACCAACTGATGGAAGGGCTTCAATAACTAAGACTTAACCTCAAAAGAGGACAAGTGATTAAAGAAAAATTTAAACTATTTAATAAAGAAAACTACTTATAAATAGGCAAATAAAACAGATAAAATTAATATTGAATAAAAAAGAAAATATTTTCAATAAAAAGAATATATTATATAATGATTAAAAAACAATAAGAGAGTATTTTCTATACCAAAACAACAAAATATCTTCATTACTAACATTCTAATAATAATTAGATATTTCTTTCTTAATCCATTAGGCTCACATGGATAAGACCATCAAAATAAAATATATTTATTAGCAAACAAATTTCAATATACCCAATTCACCCACTTATTAAGAAAGTCTACTGAACAAAATAAGAAATAATAAAGGTATACGAGAGAAGTTTGAACATTATCTAATCAAGTGCAATTGAGCAAAAATAACTCTAAGAATGCCAACCTCATCAAATGTTCACTACAACCTTCTTAAAAATTAAAATTATTTACACATAAGCACTTATAGGACATTTAATTCATGGATCTATCTTGAAAGCTTATAAGAGATGAATAATATCTATAAAGAGATAAGAGTATACCTGACAAGGCAATCAATTCCAAATTGCCAATTTCCCGGAGAATCAACAGCATCCATAGCAATTATCCTTACTTTTCGCCGATTCATATGATCAAGTGGCTTTTCATCCACAAAACCACCAACAAAACGAAATGTGAAACCATACCTATCATAAAATTAATAAATAGTTAATCAAAACTCGTTTCCTAGAAAAATACTTTACATCCTTAAATTTGTAAGATCAAAGACATCAGGTAAAGAAAATTTTCATTATATGTTAAGATGGATTGTTGTTGACCACTGAAGCTTTCATACTATGAAGATTATTTCTTAATGTCGTTGCTAAGCATAGCCAACAAGTTATATTGTCACCATTGCATTTCTTCCAAATTTTATTCTTTCAATGAAGTATCAGCAAAATAATACATTTTGAAGCACAATTTGCTAGCCTGTTATTATCACGTTTGCCTACAATAGGAAAAATTTGAAGTAAAAATACCTATAGGTTCAATTAATTAGGTTGAAAAAAAAAGTCAAGGTTAAGGCCTCATTTCTTACATTGTAAGTTTAACGAATCACATTAGAAATAAGCAAGACAAATCAAAACATGTGCATTTCCAATGCTTTATGAATTTTGTTAGTGGAGAAACCTGAGTATTAACATTGTAACAACTACAACAGAAACAAAAATTGGTTATACATTCAATTGGAAAGAAAATACATTTCGAAGCACGATTTACTAGCCTGTGATTATCCAGATTGCCAACAATAGAAAACAATCAGAGCAAAAATACCAATCGGCTCAACAAGTTAATTAATTTGAAAAATAAAAAATCAAAGTCAAGGCCTCATTTCTTAGATTGTAAGTTTAAGAACTCATACTAGAAATAAGCATGACAAATCTAAACAAGTGCATTTCCAATGCTTTATGAATTTTGTTAATGGAGAAACCTGAGTAGAATGAACATCGTAATAACTAATATAAAAACAAAGATTGGTCATACATTCAATTGGCAGGAAAATACATTTCTAAGCATGATTTACTAGCCTGTGATTATCAAGCTTTCCTACAACACAAAACATTCCGAGTAAAAATACCAATAGGTACAACAAGTTAATTAGGTTGAAAAAGAAGTCAAGGTCAATGCCTCATTCCTTAAATTGTAAGTTCAAGGACTCGTACTAAAAATAAGCAAGCAAAATCTAAACATATGCATTTCCAATGCTTTATGAATTTTGTTAATGGAGAAAGCTGAGTTGAATGAACATGGTAACAACTACAGTAGAAACAAAAAAATTTGTTAAACATTCAAATGGATAATATAATATAGTTATGTCACATACTATCAAAATACTCATATGTTTTAGGTAGCGATCTCTTTTGGCTAATTCTCTTGAAATGGTGGTTTTTATTCTTTAGAAGGATTTGTTATAAAAACAGTCGTTACAAAATAAAAGGGTCATAAAAGCTTTGAACATTGTATACATAATTCCACTAAATATGAAGTTTATTTACAAGATTCCCTTAGCCACCTAAAGGCAAAGGTTAGATCATAGAGATAAGGAATTAGCTATTCAATCTTTAACCAATCTAATACTAGCCCAACATCAAATTGAAGACATTTGATTCAATCTTGATCTGATCTAAGCTTTGAACAAAAAAGATTCAATTCAATCTTTGTTGGAGATAACCCCAACCAATTGGTTATTATTTCAATCTCAAACTGAGACCAAAACTATTCAACTTTCAATTATTTTTCAATTTTTGGCAAATTCACTGCTAAAAATAAATTTATATGTATATTTAAATGTACAAATGTATCTTATCATGCTTTCATAAATTCATTCATTTACATATCTTTCATTAAACATGTTCCCACCTGCCCGTCAACCAACCAAGTATGCACATACATGCACACACACATACATACACTCATACACGTATAACCACATTTTAAGATGCAATTTTTTAATAGGAGAGTAGAAGGTAGTTTTTATCTACCCAAAATAAAATTACAAAAAATTATATCATTATTTTTAATAAAAAGTCAAATGATGCTTTAGTCATTTAATAATACAAAAAATTCATCAAGAACTTCTAAACTATATATCATCAAATATATAATTTTTTAATATCTTCTAATAACAATAACACTTACAACAAACAAACCATTAATATTAGAATTTAGATAAGCTTCATGTATAGTATTAATAATCTTCATTTGCTGAGAATATATACTAGAAGGTTTTGAATAGCATGACATGTAATTTCATCAAACAAGCACACATACCACCATAATAAATGAAACTTTTTGTTAAACTTCTAATTTTGTAGGTTTGTTTTCACCTTTCATAAAATTGTACATGATAATAATAATGATGATCTGCATCACTTGGTATCAAATCCTAAATTGCAGCATTGGCTGCACATAGTAGGATGCCATATGAGCTCCATGTACAATAAGGACAGCGGGCAAATTTACCAAAATCAAGGGTTGGTCACAACTAATAAATTTGCAGATCAATTATGCACCATATAACAGATGAAATTCTCTGTCGCATGCCTACAACAGGAAAAGAAATGACTAGACCACTTATACGTACTAGTGCCTATGGTCTTCAGGAATGTTGACACACATTTTGGCTTAGAATTCAATCATGAGCCTTTAGATGAGACTAGAAAACTTGTAAAAAGTTTCACAATACCAGTTGAGGCCAATTGATTTAGTCAAGTCTTCAGGCCCTAGCACAATCCGAAGTTTAAAGTTTAAACAGAATCAGCATTATTCACAAAGAATCACAAAGAAGGCCATTCTCTTACAGCACCAGTTGTCATGCCCCAGAAAATCCAGTACTTTATAAGCATCATTGGCTAGCTACAGAAATCAGTTGTAGTAATATGCTAGCCACCTGAAGCAGGATTAGAACAATTGTGAGGATAACATCACAAAAATGACAAATGAGGCACCATTGTTTGGGATTCCAATTATGATTGTTATGCAAAAGAAGGATGCCACTTTCCATAGGAATCATTTGGACAAGCCAAAGTATAAATGAATATTGCATAAACAAAAATTTCGCTGTGCCATTATCCAATAAAATAAGAGATTTAATGAAGAAAATGCTTAAGAATATCAATGTTTCAACAAAAATATGAACTTTATTTGCTATATGCTGAATAATAGGCTTTACGTCTTGCTAATATGAACTCTAGGATCCAAGTTGTTGGCAAACCACCTCCAAGATACAAGGGAACATATCCATACTTACAATGGCAACAGTCAGTTGACTTTAGCTGCTGGGGCCCATAAGGTATTAAACCATGGTCACACTAGAGATGACTTTATATAACTCCCTTTAATACTTACATTTGTATAGATTTATTTCATGGATTATTTTCTTATTTCTTGCTAGATATAGCATTTTCCTGCCAAAGATGTCTCTCTACTGTCCCCATATGTCATTTAGTGAACATTTTCCTACCAAAGATGTTTATCAACTATCACTACATGTCTTTTGCTGATCACCCCTCTGTACCCATATGCACAATAGTGTTATCACTTTTGTCTCTCTTTTAGTTTGTCTCTCTAATGTTGATTGATAGCCACCCTTTGACTTCTTGGGGACATAATGCATAAGAATTTGGAGGTGTGGCATCAGATCTTTAGCTAAACCAAAAGTAATGACAATGTACGTTTTATTATTTAGCAGTGCGTAGCCTAGTGATAAAATTTCGAGTACCTCAATATTTTAAAGCTAAAAGCTTAATTTTATTTCTTATCTAATAGAGTACAAGAGATTTAATACATGATGTGTAAATAAGTTAAAGCTACAACAGCTGAAACAGGCAATTTATCAAATAACTAATAAGAGACAATGGAGATTAACACTTAGTCCTACATGACTTTCCTTTTTTCTTCCTTTACGCTTGTATTGAAGAATTTGAAGATCCTTGACCACTCTAATTAGAGCAAAGTAATCATCAGAAAGATCTAATAAGGCCAAATTTTCATTGAAGACAATTACAACATAGCCAGGCTTTGGACCATTTGCAAGAAATTTAAGAAAAAGTTCTTTATGAAAATTTTTAAGTTCTTCGATAAATTTATTACAATCAATAGTCATGCATTTCTTGTAAACATAATGAAATCTTATTTTGAGAATCAAATGAAGTGCTTTCATTATAAACTTATTTAATGGTAATGAACCGACTAGGAGTTTAATGTGATTGGGAAACTATATGAGATTCTGCTTATGAATATATCGTCACAGTAAGGAAAATAATTATCCAAGAAGGGTCTAATACAAAAAAGTAAGGTTTGTAGCAAGATCAATTGAAACATTAGAAACTATGATATGGTTAATAGAGATACTCTTAATAAAGGTAAGAACCAGATCAATAATACCCTTATCAGTAGTGATCTAAAGAGGAGCAATATCAAAGGAGCTTGGCTACAAATCTATTTGTTTTGCTTGTGATTGCTTAGGTGGAGGTTTATATTTTTAGATTTTTTGATTTTCTGTCTTGTTATTTACGTTGGATTGTTGATTTTCATGAGCATGCTCAGGGTTCAAATAACAAGTTGATTCCTTATAGATGAGCTTGCAATAGAGAGCAGAAATCAAAGAAATTTACATATTCCATAATTTGCCAAAAACCAACTTAAACAATATTTATCCATATTTTATCTAACAGGTCATTCTAGATATTGATTTCCACACATATCATTACAACACTAGGTCATGCAAAGGAAACAGTTGCTATATCAACTTAAGAAATTCCTTAATAAGATAACTTATAGAGAAAATAGAACTCTTGCGGAAGAAATACACACGAGATTCAAATAGGCACAATTAGGGATTCAGATTCAACGAAGAAAACAGGGGATCACCTAAATTTTCTCATTTCAAAACTATTGAAAATCCAAATTCCATACAACTAACACTTAAGAAAATACTCTGTGTTCAAGCCAAATTAAAATATGCCGAGAGCCTAACAGCCCAATCGAGAAGAAACCCCTAAACCCAATCGCAGAAAAACCTCTTCACATTGATTCCATGTTAGGATAGCCCGAAGAAAGTTTTTCAAACAAAACAAACTTAAAATGGTTGGATTCATAATTATCAATTTACCTTTGTAAGTAGTGGCATCCCTCACAATTGCTAGCTGATTCATAATAAAAGTGTAATTAATATCAACACGATCTACAATGGCAAAACACTAGGATGTAGCTAAATGATATCCACAAATGACTACTTCGAGTGCACTACAAACAACCAGGTTTCGTTGCAAAAGGTTGTAGTAGGAGAAGTGGAGGCCAAAGCTCCATTAACTATAAGAGGAGCAGAAATTGGAGGATCAGAAACCAGAGCAGGAACGAGAGACGTAGAAAATAGAACAGAGACCGAACGGAATGGAACAGAGACCAAAGAGGCAGGATCCGCCATCGCGACCAACATCACTACAACGAAAAGAGACTTTGACAATAGTCAGACGCTACTGACAAGGGGCTGACTCGGAGAGAAAACCATGAGCAACACAATTAGCTAAAAGCGTGAAGGAACTATTGATTTTCGACGGCCCCAAAGTCGATTACTATTGATGTAGATGGAGAGAGGATTGGGTCGTGGAATGGAATGAAGTAATAACTAAGATTAAATAGAATGGAAAGTATAACAAAAATGCTTAAAAAAATGAAGTAAAGTTTAGAAGATAAAAAAGAAAATAATGATTCACTTACCAAAGTAAACCTAATAGAAAACAACCAAGCTAACTCAAGCACTCAACCCACAAAGCACTATAAAATGTTGTGAAGTACTATTATAAGATAGAAGATTCTCGATATTGAAAATTAGACTAATAAACATGTCTAGTGGCAAATCAAGAGCATAAGAATTTGTACTAATTTTCTTGGCAATTTTAAAAGATCCACAAACTCACGAATGTAATTTTTTTGTATTTTGTGAAGGAATAGCACTCTGGGCAAACGCAAATTAGAGCATGATCCCCTCCATTGAATTTTCTTAAAAATCTATTTTGATTAATAGCTTTGGCATACTTTGCATTTCTTGGTTCAATTTGTTCCTTGATTTTTTTATGCTTTGATTGAAAATCATGAGCAAAAGTAAAATCTGAATTAAAAAATGTGTGCATAAAAAAGTCAAGCAAGTCAATAAAACATTTTGGATTGTAAACATACAAAATTTCAAATAATGTTTGCTTAATTATTTTGGAAATAGTACTATTATATGCAAATTTTGATCTAGGCAAGTGCAAGTCCCAAGTTCATAGATTTTTTCATACAAGACATCTTAGGAGATTTTCTAATGTACAATTAACAACATTTGCTTATCCATCTATTTGAGGGTAAAAGGTTAAAGAAAATTTAAATTGTGTTCCAAATAATTTTCAAAGTGTTTTCCAAAAATAAGAGACAAATCTAACATCACGATCAGAGATAATAGTTAATGGTAAGCCACAGAAACAAACCATCTCTCAAAATAAAAGTTTTGTAATATGTGAGGCATTATTTGTTTTAGAACATGGTATGAAGTATCATTTTTGAAAAATAATCTACAACTACAAAGATATTATCATGATGTTGTGGTGTTTTTGGTAACCTAAAATAAAATTCATAAAGGCCTTCTTAAGGTTGATAAAAAACAAGAAAGGCGATATATTATCCTGCTTTTTATTTAGTTGTTTTAGCTTGCTTACATATGTAGCATTGAGACACAATTCGATTGATGTCCCATTTGATGGATGGCCAATTAAATTAAGATTCAACTGAGTAATTTTTTGTCCTCCCATAAGTTTTACAATTTCTTCAGAATGTAATTCTACAATTAAGAGATTTCTAAGTGATATGTTTGGGATGCATAATTGTTTGCCACTAAATAAATAGTTATTTATAATGATATTCATTATAGATATTATTAAAATCCTTACAAACTAAGTAATCATTCTTAATTCTATGAAATCTGAAGATTTGAGATTCTAAGGAAGTGATCACTAATGTTATTCTAAAAAGTGCATCAACAGGTTTATTATCTTTTCTTAGTTTATGTTTAAGAACAAAAGAATAATTATATAAGTATTCAATCTGCTTTGCATGTCTATGACTCTTCCTTTGTATATTGATATATTTTAAAGCATGGTGGTTTGTATTCAAAATAACTTCATTATGTAACAAATAACGTATCTAATGTTTTAATGATTATATGATTGTATAAAATTCTCTATCATATATAGAATATCATTGTCTAATAGCATTTAGTTTTTCACTAAAGTAAACAACTGGATGATTATCTTGGCTAAGTACAATTCTAATCTCAAAAACATTACATGAAACTTCAAAGACTATAGAAATTAACTAAACATAGAACAAGAGGTGATGTCATGTGTAGTTTGATTTGATCAAAAGCCTTTTGTGCACCAACACTCCACATAAATTTCTCATTCTTTAAGGCATCCATAATTGAAGCTACTGTTGTGCTAAAATTTTTTATGAATCTTCTATAGAACATTGCAAAGCCATAAAAACTTCTAATATCTATTATGCTCTTTGGAATTGGCCATTCCAAATTGGATTTAAATTTTTTAGTTAGGTTGAAGGCAAATAGATGATCTTACAAATCCTAAGAGATTAGTTTCTTTTACATAAAAAATCAATTTTTAAGTTTATGCATAATTTTTAATATCTAAGTTTCTTCAAAACAAATGTAAGGTATTTCGAATGGGTTATCTCATCAAGACTAAAGATTAAGATGTTATCTAAATACATAACTAAGAAATTTTCAATAAATGATTTGAGAACAGTGTTCATCAAATGCATGAATATACTTGGTGCATTTAAGAGGCCAAAGATCATCACTGGCCGCTCGTAAAGACCATCAAAAGTTTTAAAAGTAATTTTTCATTCATCACCAAAAGGAATCCTAATTTGATGATAACCACTACAAAAACCTATTTTTGAGAAAATGTTTGAACCAAAAATAAGGTATAATAAATCATCTAGTTGTGGAATTAGAAATCAATAATTTATCATAATTTTGATTAATGGCTCTACTACCGATATACATGCCCTATGAGCCATCCTTTTTAGAAGCTAAAAGTGAAGGAACTACACGTGGGCTAAAGCTTTCTTGTAAAAAAACCTTTTTTAAGTAATTCATCAACTTGTTTTTTTAGTTCAACATGTTCAGTAAAGTTCATTCGATAATGAGGAAGATTTGGCAACTATGATCCAGGTTTTAGGTCAATGGCATGCTGGATGTCTCACATCGAAGATAACTCATTAGAAAGCTCTTCAAGAGTAATATCACTAAATTGAGATAAAATGTCAAATATCAAAAGTGGATGGGATGTCTTCATCTTCATTTTATCAACTTGCATTTGCATAAGGAAGAATGAAGTTGGATAAAAAAATTCTTTACATATTCTTTAAACCTAATTTATTAATAATCATTACAGATTGAGGCATACATAAATCATCTCTTAAGAAAGTAATTAATTATTGTTTTGTAATTTCATGTTGAGATTGTATAAGTTGTATTTCAAGTTAGTTTTTATAGATTATAGGTTTGCCCATGGTTTTTAAGGGTAATAGTTTGATAATTTTATCATTAAATTTAAACACATATATTCTCTCTAATAATGAATGACATTAATGTCATAAAGCCATGGTCTTCTAAATAAGATATGCGCTATGTTTATAAAGAGAACATCATTCCACACACTGTCTTCATAACTACCCATTTTTAAGAGAATAAAGCATCTAGATGTCACAAGCAAAGAGATTGTGTTGACCCAACTCACATAAAAGGGATTAGGATTAGGTTCACCATTAAAGTTGGCCCTTATTAAAGTATGTAAAAAAATGATGTTCATAATACTACTACCATCTATGACTAATCTACACCTTTTTTCATTACATATAATAAATATGTTTAAAGATGTTTTTTCTTTTCCAATCCTCTATATTAGTTTTAGACATTGACAAATATCTCATGACTCTAAAGTATTCATCATCTATCCTAAGTTCATCAATTAAAATTTGATCTTCATCTTGAAGTTCTTCTGGTTCAGGTTCAAAGGAAGCATCATCTTCTAAGTATAAGATTTGTGCTCTAATTTTGGTATTGCATGTGACCACGTTTATGATATTTAAAGCAAACTATATCTTTGTTTTTTTCTTTAGAATTTTTAAAATAACTTTTTGAGGGATAAGATGTTGAGTTTTTGGTATTATAAGAGTTTTGGTATGTTGTACTTGATTTAGAAGTTATTTTATACATGTGTGGAGAAGTGTGCAATTTAATTTTATTAGTAGAGGATGTGAGCTTTTTGTGCCTTTTAACTAATTAGGAGAAGTAAAAATCTTCTAAAGTTTGTGAGTCACAAAATTCCACCTCGTCTAATTTTTGTGCATAATCTAAAGATGAATTTATTTGTTAATTATCAATTATTATAACTACATTTTATCCTGATAACTAAATTCTCAAATTGATTAAAGTAATCATCCACACTTAAAAATCCCTGATACAAAGTAAAGAATTGCCCATGAAGTTTCTTATCATGGTATCTTGGTCAATATTTTATCCTTAACATTTCTTTCATTTTTAGCTAACTTATTACTCTTCTACCTATTCGTTCTTCTTTTGCAAGAATATTCAATCAATAAATTTTTGCATGACCAATAAGTTTTATTTTTGCAAAACTAACTCTTTAATAGTCATCCATTTTGTACCAATTGAATAAGTCTTCTATTTGATTGAACCAATTTAAAAATTTGTTTAGATCATAGATCCCATCAAAAATTAATATTTTAATGTTAACTTTTTTATGAAATTCTAAGTTAAAATATTTGTATTATGATTTATCACCATGATCCCTTTTGATAAGCAAATAATCCTTATGTTGGCTATTAACATCCCCCTTATATGAAATAACATAATGTAGTCTAATAAGGGTACTTGGTTACATTTATAAGGCTTGCACTTAAGTGGCAAGTTGAGCAATCATTGAAAAATTTTATTAAAATTTTTAATTTGAGACTTCTCTAGATGTTTAATCTTAAAGTTTGTGGCTTATTCTAGTCCATCTAATATCTCAATTATTATAGATTTGGGAGACATTATGCAATGTGAAAAACAATAAAAAAAAAAATATGATATTCTTTTAGATTTTTTAATTTTCTTTTTGTAATATTAAGGTGACAAACAAAAAATAAATTGGAGTAAACTTAAACAAGTAAAACATAGTATTAATGAAATGAAATTTTGTTTATCATACATTCAAGATTTCATGCCAGAACAATACGAGAGTTAATGAAGTAGATCACTTCCTCATAAATTATACTCAATAAAGATAATGATATATTTAAAGGATAATAGTTTTGTTTTATGAAATAGAGTTACAATTATTCTGGTGACAAAATCAAATGTTCAAAAAAAGTGCAATAAGACATACTAGTTTCTTTTTTTTTGAGAAAAACTTCTAACCAAATAAAGATCTACAACAACAAAGGACAAGATCCTACCTCAAGTAGAACTTCATGAATAGTGAAATACTAATAATCAAACCTCGATTTCATGAAACTATTGAAATATCCTTTTCTTTAAGGTGCTATGTCTTTCCAAGAAAATAGTGAGAATCTTCGCTCTGATACCAAATAATGTAGACGGAGAGAGATTGAATCGAGGAATAAAATGATGTAATTGTTAAGATTAAATGGAATAGAAAGTATGACAAAAGTGTTTAAAATGAGTATAATAGAATTTAAAAGATTAAAAAGAAAACAATAATTCACTCACCAAAATAAACCCAAAAAAAGGCCACCAAACCAACTCAAAGACTTAAGCTACAAAACAATACACTTTTTTTAATCATCACTTATTTACCATTTATTCATTCATCAGAGATCTTTTAAATAGAAGATGACAAATAATTATTTAATATAAAAAGAAAACTGCTTATCTACTTTTTGAAGATTTTTATACTCATATAATACTATAATACAAAAACACATTGTTTACTTATTTTTGAAGACTTTCATATTCATATAATTTTTTAATATAAAAATATATTTCTTACTTATCTCTTGAAAACTTTTATACCTAAATAATAAAATCATAATTCTTATATACTTCTAAAATATTTTGGACATCTTCATTAATATAACATCAACCATACACTCATGATAATGTATGGATGAATCATGACTTCTCAAGTTTATCATTTGCATGTCCTCTAAAGTTTCATGTATATTAAATTTTGAAGAGCTTTAGCTTGATTGATTCTAATTTAAAACCTTATTATGGGCTTATGTTGTTGTGTCACAATATCTTTCTTTTATACTACATGAACTATCCAATAAGAGATAAAGACAAAGAGCAAAAAACACATCTAGAGAAGCAAAGCAAAAGATAAGTAAAGCTGTACTAAGAAACCATAACAAAGTTGCACAAAGAAGACAAAAACCCCTTAGGTGACCAACGCATTGTAGCGAAAAGAAACTTTGACAACAATGAGATGTTGGTAACAAGGGGCTGACTTGGAGAGAAAACCATAAGCCAACACAATCAGCTAAACGCACAACAAAACAATTGATCGTCGACAACCCCAAGTAGATGATGATCCAGTAAGAGATAGAGAATGAGTGCGAAAGATGTGTATAGGAAAAGCAGAGTGGAAGACAAGCGAAGCACTGTTATGGTTTAAAAAGCAAAGTTAAGAGACAAGCGAAGCTCTACTAAGAAACCCTAACAGAGCCGTGCAACATAGATTACTCCAAAACAAATCTAAAACATTGTGCTTCCCATTGCTTTATAAGGATCATGGGCCAATCACTCTAGATATTGGATCTTTTAGATGAGCACAATTTCTAAGAGTTTGTAAAACTCCTTTTACAATTGCTTGTTCTCTAAATAAAAAGTTAGTTTTTTGTGCTTGACAACGCATGCCAAGAAATTAAAAACATTGTCATTTTGGGCTTCTTGGCAATCAATTCAGAGCACATCTCTTGTGGTCCATGCAAAATCTTCTATTATTTGGAAGCTAGCAAAAAACCTCAAATTGCACCTTCATTAAATTTATTGCATATAAAGAGCCATAAGGTTAATTACAAATAACTTCAAATATTTTATTGGGCATTGGGCTATCAACTTTCAACCTTTTCCATTAGTTGAGACCCTAAGGACTTAGTCTTTCAATGATGATTCCTCAAGCATGCTAGGAAAGACCATGTTAAATTTAGGCACCTCCAACATTTCTTGAGTTGTCACCACTTCGATGCCCATAAAAAAATTGAAGCAAATATAGAAATGTGAGACAATAACACAAAGCAATTTAGTGAAGCATGACATCCTCAAATCTTGCTTGTCTCTGATTGTTAACTTACTCTAAAACCTATTCATTACTTGTCGCCAAATAGAGCATCGCCTACCTCCAAGTTGCCACACCAAACCCCACTTGCTATGGGAGAGAGGAGGCTCAACACTAAGACACATGCATTCTCCTTGACTTGAATGAACTCTTGGACAATCTTTAACACATGCACCAAGAACTTTGAAGAATGGCCAAAGAACTTGTGCCAGAGAGCTCCAACACAAAGCTTATGTGAAGCATGATGCTTGCTACTTCATAACTATAATTGTGAATCTGCATCTCTTTAAAGTAATTAAAAAAATCGAGGGACTAAACTTTCCTCTGGATGATGTTGAACCACTCTACTCTTAGTGCTTTAGATGGTAGGAAACAACGAAGTGGGTGACAAATCTATGACATGTTAGAAAATTAGGAGCATGATGTCTACACAAAAATGGGGATAAATTATAAAATTTTAATCTCAAACAAATACAAGTAAAAATAATAGAAGTATTTTGTGTTTTTTAATTTCTTTTATCAACTTGTTTTAGAAATTCTTGTTATATTTCAAAACATTTCTATGAAAATGCAATAAAAAAAGTATATAATAGATTCTTAAATGATTCAATTTAAAATTAGATCTGTCTACTTCTCACAAAAAAGCTAAGAAAAATACAAACATTTTTCACAAAAATGAGTAAGCAAAACCCTACATTGGGCCAAAACATCTAAGCCAAAAATTCTTATAACAACACAAAAGAGCCTACAAATCATTGGGCCAAATGACTCTACAATCACCAAGCCAAAGCACCCTACAATAATGAAGCCAAAAGACCCTACAATGCCCAAAGGACCAAGTAAAAGTAAAACCCAAAATCCTAACAAACTGACAAAATATACAAGTAAAGCTCACAAATATAGCAATCATAAATCCCACAATATTGTAAAAAGACATAATAAAATGTCATAGAATATATTCTAATTTAGTTTAATGCAATATGAACTCGAATGAAAGCTATGAACGATGAGAGCTTCCTTCAATTGCTATAACCTTGTATTTCACCAAATTCCTCAAGGTCAAGAATGCTTTTTTAGATATATTGCTTTAAAATAATATTGAAATGATTATTAGCACTTTCATTATTTGACTAATATTTATAGAGTTTTGAGAAAATGTATAACAACTCTTAATCAAACTTAAAAACTCTTAATAGATATATTCCATAATCCCGAAATCTAGTCAAACTAGTTGTCACATAATTTAAACCAATTAAACCATAGGACCAAAGAATCGTATTGTACATTAAGTACAATTATACTAAACATATAGTACAATAAATAAAAGCGTACTATATGAAATTTTTGGGTTCAACTCACTCTATAAGACTTATAGTCAAATGAACTAATCGTACTATTCAATGATATTATCGTACTATATAAAATAATTGGATTTAGGTTAAACACTCAATGTACAGCCTAATCTCCTAGCATACAAAGCAGTTTGAATTAAATGTATTATACATTAAGTTTAGCATACTATAAGATAAATTCTAAAAACATTTTTGCTCAATCCTATGTAATCCTCGAGTTTAATTAAACATACTATACGATAACGATATCATGTTATATGATAAAGCCAATTTTAGGCATTTTTTAAGATTTTTATTCTAAGTGTTCTAAGCATATTTAGTTAATGAAAACTAATGCTTTTAAACTTTCAAAAGACATTTTTGTATATAAATAAACATATGTGAAATAATTGTCTAAAGTAATATGTATGAGTGGAAATGAAGTTTGAAAATCTTTTGGCTCACTCATAATCAACACCTAACAGGATTCCTTGTGTCTCAAAAGTATTGCTATAGGACTTATACTCTAAAACAAATAAAGATACTCCAAAATAATTTTTTCTAAGTTTGCTCAAGCTTTATGTTTGATGCCAATTACGTTTTCACCAAACGCCACCAATGACACTTTTGAATCAAGACCAAGCACATCATTTTGCACACTTATATAATCTTGAGTTGAATGATCTAAAACTTTAAAAAAACATTAGTAAAACACAAGAATGGTTTTGTTGTCATAAAAAAATTACACATAGACCAAAGGTTTAACAATTTTCTTCTTTCAATGATGAAAAAATTATTTAAAATTTATGAAATAAAAAGATATTAAGAACATCTAAGCATGCAAATGCTTCCTTTAAATATATGCAATTAAAATAATGTTAAACAAATTATAAGGATAGATGCATATATTCATTTCATGTCTTTCTCTCTCCACTTTTTTATCATATATCAAAAGATAAATTAAAAATTTTGTTGTCCTATTTGTTAATTAAACAAAAGACCAAGTGGTTTAAAAAAAATACACAAGTTAAAATCTAAATAAAATACTTGTTGAGGATGAAAAGTAAAAATCACTTATTAATAAAATAGTCTAACGGGTTAATTTTTATCTCTTCCCCTATCTTTATACATATAATATTTATAAATTCAAATGATTGATATATAAACACACAAACAAGTTATTAAAATTAATAAACATGCTTTTAAAAGAATTTCTACCCTCCTGTAATTCAAACAATGGAAGATGCACATAAAATCAATTATTTCAACTGAACATTATTATTCTTTTCCACTCAAATAAAAATAAAATACTTAAATCCCACAGCATAAAAATATGTTATTTCTTCAAATAATAATTATAAATGAGAGATGATGTAAAAGAAGTTTCAACATACATAAATATACAATTGTGAGATGCAATACTTCTATATACGTGATGAGATGTAGTACAATTTGATTATAAATTTTAAATTGTTCAAAAATTATTATTCTTTACATTCAAACTAATAGATTGGGTAAATTCATTCCTAATATTTATTTTTAAATCTTACAAAAACCTTATATCTTTTTTTATTCAAATCTTCACATAAACCAAAGTATTCACTACATTCCTTTTTCAAATTTTTATATTTCTTTGAAAGCACTTTAAAGACATTTATTAATTCAAATAAATTATTTTTTAATTCTTTGTTATAGAGCTTGCTTACCTTATTATCTTCTCTCAAATAACTAATGATATGCCATGAGGCATATAACTTTTTCATCACTTTTCTCACTACTTGAGGATGCTTCGTCCTTTACTGAAAGATGTCAAATTTTTCTTTTCTTCTTCACTCTTCTCATAGCTTGCGGATGTTGTAGATAACTCTAAATTGCTCTATTCGACCATGATGGCCTTTTTCTTCTTGTTTTTTATTATTGTTTTTTTGTTCCTCTTCTCCACTAGCTTTGGACAATTGAGATGGTAATATCCCAATTCATTGCACTCATGATAATGTACATCTACTTTTCTTTTTCTCTTCTCTTTGTAACTCCTCTCCAAATCTCTTGTTGCACACTTAAAAATTTTGGTTAAAATTCTACATAAGAATTCTACCTCACCATTGCAAGATGATTCACACCTATAAAGGTTGGAGAAACCCTCAAGCTATATGTTTCTCCTTAAGCTATTTGGCTTGCACATCTTCTTTGCTCATTGTTGACTCCATTTCATTGGTCATAAGATCTCGAAGTAGCTCATCAAGTGTGCATCCCGCATATTTTTAAACTCTTTCACAGAGATCACCAAAGGATCAAACTCTTTAGGGATAATAATGTAAGTAAATTGATTAATCATTTCTTAATGGTATCTCCTTTAATCATTTGAAATGTTCATAATCATGCATAAATTTATTTTAGATTCATTCACTAAGCAATCCCTTCATAGATAATAATAAACTTCTCCCAGACTTCATGGGTTATTTTGAGGTTTATAATCCTGTTGAATTTAATGCTCAAGAGGCCATGATTAAGGATATTTAAAGCCTTGGCATTAAGTTTAATTTTAAGTTTTTCTTGAGTTATTAAGTTCACTCCATGGCTTTCTAGCTAATACATTATCGATATTCTTAGTTAGAAATTCAAAAATATTTTCACCAACATCCCAAATTTCAAGGTCAACAGATATAAGTAAAATATGCATCAAATTCTTGCAATAAAATAACGATTCCCTTTAAAAAAAAGTTGTTGAAGGGAGGAAGCTCTTTCTTCCAAAAATAACATACTCAATAATGATTGTGTGAGACATCGCAATGATCTTATCTAGGATAGTTAGCCACCATAAACAATCATCCCATAATACCACTTTCTATAAAATTAGGAACGTGATTTTTACACAAGATAGGAGTGAACTGTGAAAACTTCAATCTCCAATAAACATATGAAAAAACTACACAATCTTATTTCTTAATTGCTTTTATCAAGTTGTCATAAAAATTCTTATTATATTTTAAAACACATTGTGTGATGGCACAATAAATAAAATATACAATAGATATTTACATGGTTCAGTCTAAAACCAAATTTACACCCACCTCTAACTAAAAAGTTAAGCAAAACTGAAACACTTTTTCCAAAAATAAATAGAAAAACTCTATAAGCACTAAGCCAAAGGACCCTGCACATTATGCCAAAAGACCTTATAAAACATCGAGCCAATAGACCTACAACATAGGCCTAAAAAAGCTAACAAATCATCAGGCCAAAGGACCCTACAATTGTCAAGCCAAAAGACCCTATAAGTGGCCAAAAGACAAGTGAAAATAAAAAAACAAAATCTCAACAAAGGAACAAAATATTCAATGAAACCTCACAAATACAATAATTTTATAACCCACAATATATTCAAAAGACACCCTACAATATTATAAAATACATTCCAAGTTAACTTAATGCAAAATGAACTTCAATGAAGGCTATGAAAGATAGAGCTTCATTTGCTGCAATCTTGTATTTCATCAAATTCCCCATGGTCAAGAATGATTTTTAAGGCATATTGCTTCTAAATGATATTGAAATAACCCTTGGCACTTTCCTATTATTTGAAAGGCATTTATAAAGTTCTGAGAAGATGATCAATGGCTCTTAATCACCCTCAACGATTAGTAATGGCTATATTCCATAATCCCAAAATCTAATCAAACCATTACATAATTGTACAACCAGAGCATTGTACTGCACATTAGGTAAAAGTTTATATTAATCGTACCATAAGACAAATAACAATATATTGCATAAAAGTCTTAGGTTCAGCTCACTCTATAAGGCCTATATGCATATCATTATGTATAAAAGTGTTAGGTTCAAGTTAAATACTCAATGCACTGTCTAATCTCCCAATATACAAACCAATTCGAGCTGAGCTTATTGTATATTAAGTATATCATACCATACAATGAGTTCTAAAATTATTTTTTGCTCAAATGTATAATTTGCTCATCCCAGATAAGGAATACAATAAAGTCAATTTTAAACATTTTTCAAGTTGTGCATTTTAAGTATTTTAAACATGTTTAGTGAATACAAACTAATATTTTTAAACTTCCAAAAAACATTTCTATAAATAAATATGCATATGTGAAATGCATGCCTAAACTAACCTATGAGTAAAAATAAAATTTGAAAAGCTTTTTACTCATACTTAAAATCTCATTGAATTTCTAATTTTTCAATAATATTATTATAGAACTTATATTCTAAAACAAATAAAGAGACTCCAAAATTATTTTCTCCAAGTTTGCACAAGTTTCATGTTCAGTGTCAATTACATTTCACCAAACACCTCTATTGAATCTAAGTCAAAACCAAGCTCTCTATTTCATACACATAGATAATCAAGAGACGTAGTATCCAAAACACTTAAAAGAGAAGTCTTAGTAAAACAAAACAATTGTTTTGTTGTCATCAAATAAGTCAATATAAACCAAAGGCTCAATATGACAAAACTAATTAGAGTGGATGAAACAAAAATAGAAGTTATTGTATAAATCCCACTCAATCCCATTCAAGTAATTGAACATATTGTATTACATGTCATCCAACAAGGGGTAAATATCGATCCCCATCTCAACAGTCCACATCCATGATGACGACATAGGTGTAGAACATCGACAAGGGATAACTAAGTAGGAGCATTGCATCTCAACAAATGCTGGCACAACAATGCAAGAAGGATTTGATCAACATATGCAGCTAACCAAAATGCTTCTAATTGACCACACCAACAAGTTTGGGCTGAATTCCTTAATGGATTAGGGATAGAGTCACACAAAGCCTGACAAAAGTTGCTTATTGCATAGTGGCATCGCTGTGGGAGACAAAGGAGGTGAAGATCAGCTTTCTATAAGATGATTAGCAGGTGTTTGAGATAGGACTTTCATTAACTAGAATCACAACACCCTCCCATCAACAGGCCACATGTGTGCCACCAGCGGTGGAACCTAAAAAAAGCAACAAAGTAGTAGGTAGCTCCCAAATGCAAATTGAGCTTGCATACCCACATATCCTCTTGCTGTCAAATATCATGCCAACATTAAAGGGGGAGAATTGTGGCCTAGAAAGGATATTTCTTGATATTATTGTCTTGATATTATAAGCAAGGTGTGAACTCTTCATGTTCTTATTATTCAAGCAATCAAATAGTAGTCATTAGTTATATTGGTTGTTATTGGTGTCATTTTTTCATCACTTATGCCTAGTTTCTTCATCATAATTGGAGAGTTTCATTATGAGTCTTAATTGCAAGTTCAATCGATAATTTATTTTACAGATTTTTAAATAATTAAATGATGGATAGCTAATCAAAAGCTATGATCACTAATCTGTTGGGTCATGCATTTGATTTGCTGTAATGGCTGCATTTATTTTA
The DNA here is from genome assembly GCA_023846275.1 of Vanilla planifolia. Taxonomy (NCBI): domain Eukaryota; kingdom Viridiplantae; phylum Streptophyta; class Magnoliopsida; order Asparagales; family Orchidaceae; genus Vanilla; species Vanilla planifolia. The sequence goes on from CM043867.1 coordinate 8,196,283, forward strand.
ATTTCAGCATACTATACTTGATTGTATATTCAGACTATTAATTTGAAAATTTGTAGTTAGATATACTTGTTTGTAATAAATGAATTTTATTTAGTTTCTCAAAAATATTCCTTACGCTATCTACGTTATTTGGTCTCTACTTCCACATTCAAAAGAGGCACTATTTAGAGTTGACTCCTAATATACTCCAAATTAAGGTCAAAAGCATTCATCATGCCTAAGTTGTAGCGCATATCACCTTCATGTAATGACAGAGTCATTGCTAATGGCATGGTCTTATCTTATATTAAGGAATTAACAATGACACTAGCTGCCCTTGTTCACCGAAGTCTATCATAATAAGTAGATCTTCGTAGTCTATCAATGTTACACTTAATTAACTTGTAATTTGATCATTGTAGAATTGCTGGATCTTCTATACACAAAAACCACAGAAAGCTTCTACTCTTACATCAGTAGATTATCAAGAAATCAATGAACGAAATTATCTGTCATCATTTTTATTGGACAAAAAATCCAAATTCAGAAATAATTATGAAAGCCTCTAAAACAGGCAATAATGGTCGATTAAAAATTAACTAACAAATTGTTCAGCATGGAGAACACCACGAAAATATATCATTCAGTTAAAAAGAATTTTTGAAATTAAGACAACCGCAGATACAATAGAAGGTTATGGAATTATATAAGAATAAAAAGACATGGAAAATAGATTTTAAAATCACTCGGTAACATTTACCCTGTATATCTTGAAAACCTTTCTACACCAATAATCTCAATGGCCTCATTCTTCTTCATGGAAACCATGAAAAGCATCCCAACTATCAATTCTGGGTTGATCATGAAGCGAATCTCTTCCTTCAAAGATATAAAGCAGAACACAATAAAGAAATAAATTGAACAGTTGAATGCAGAAGGAACATTTTCACCTTACTCACCAAATGCATACGCATGAACATAAAAAATAAATAAATAAGATAATTAAACAATAAAATTTTATGTGTCATTCCACTAAAAGGAATGAGGTGCAATACCAAAATGGTGCAGGCTAGGAGGGGCTCAAAGAACATAAAAAATGAACAGGAGAGGTTGGAGATATTTTCTTCTTCTATATGTAAAAATAACAGCAATAGCAGTGCAAACAATGGGTAGAAAACAGTAGGAACTAAGTGGCGCCTGAAAAATTGGAGAACATTTTACACTGTTGAGGAATAGTTAGTTGTTTTACGAAACAAGTGCAATATACAAAAACAAATGCTAGAGATTACTACCATGCAAACAATGAAACAAATAATTCCATCTAGGAGGCTTCCTATATGATCACGACATAATAGATTCTTGTTGCAAATTTTATGCAGAAGCAACTAGCACAGACAACCCCTAAAGATTTACTCATGATTGAAAAGAAGGAAATAAAGAAGAGAATAAAAGGTCTAGGAACTCAATCCCAGGATATATTGATTAAGGAAAACGTACAAATCAAGCATAAAAGCAGAAAATTGTTTGGAATGAGAGGTTAGTCTCAATCATTTTTACAAAAATGGAAAAAAATAAGTAAAGACATGAACAATATGATCCCTGGTAGATCTTTGAAGACGAAAATAAATTTTGCATTATTCAGGAGAACACAGAAAAAGAAGTGTTTTAATCAATTCTAGCATGAACTAAGAAAGAAAAGAAATTTGTTTGAATCACTTTCCTGAGTTCTAGGATAAGGTAATTCAACAACTAATACAACAATAAGGTTTCTTCTTACATCTTAGTAAAATTAGTCAGCTTACATTGTATCAAGCGACTCTACGAATGCTAGCACAAAGATTATTTGCTAATATAAGCAATCATTGATAAAAAAAATTATATCCGATGATGATCTGCCCCAGATCTCAATTCCCTCTTTTTACAGAATTGACAATGCATATCACTTTAACACTTCAGATTTCTATCATTTTAGAAGCATGGATTGTCACTAAATTCTGAGTTTGCTAGCAATGATTTGCTGTGCAAGTTGAACTCTCCTAAATTTTGTGATGCCTGGTACCACTGAGAATTTTAAAAATAAGAGAGAACGTGGCACAAGCTTATTTTCCAAATGTTAGATCAAAATTTTGATCCCCTGATCAAGAATTAAATAATACTCTAGCATCATCTACCCAAGGGTTTATATAGAGTTACATAAAGATAAATTACTCATTTTAACATAAGGTGGTGATGATTCAAACAACAACGAATTCATCCCCGCAATGTGATGACTTGAACAAACCCCAAACTCATCCAAATACACACAAAAGCAAGTTAACAAAACCTCAAGGCCTGGACTACAATAAAGGAGACATAAATACCAAGGTTATGTTTCCTCCTATTGCAACAACTCAAGACTGAATCGCATGGTCTCTAGCTAGGACCTCTTAAGGGGAGCATGATCCCAAGAGGTTATTATACTTTTATTTTCTAGCCTCTACGATTTACATGACCTTGAAAGAGGATCTCTCAAGGAAGCATTGATGTCAGACAAGATCATGAAATGCAAGTTAAATTAAACATGACGATGTAGGATAGCCTTTACACAAAATCTTAGTTCATTTCCATCAAGTAAACAGCACGTCAATTTGAGCACAAAGGATTGCTAGACCATTTAAAACACTTCAAAAGGTCAGTCTGTCAACATAGTTAAAAAAGTACTGAAAAGTTATAATTATACATAACATCTTTAAAAAGAAGATCTAAAATTTACACAAACAACAACAACAGCCAACCACCAACAACATGCACTAAAAACAGAAAATAAAAGCGTCATAATTTTCACACACACAAGATTGAGCGAGTATTTTGAATGACCAAACGAACACACGTAAGTGAAGGAACAAACAATCTATATGGTATAAAGAAGACCTGTCACACAAAAAGAAGATTTCCTAAAGAGATTTTGGCTCTTGGGTTCAACCAGACAAAGTTGATGCAATGGTATGGTTTCGAACCATACTAAAGTAGTTTGCAGGGATCATCTTTGGCAATTAAACGATCACATAATGTGATTAGTCTTGAATCCTCCAATGCGATTCAGGACTATCCCAAGATGGTCAAGCCAACGAACCTATGACTAATGCTAAAAGCTACATTCTAGAGAGGGAAAAACAAAAGTTTCAATGAGAAAATCTTGCTTAGCTAACTGTAGAGAGATAATAGCAAGGATCTCCCCCTTCAAGCTTTAGTACCCACCCTCATAGGTACTACCAAAACCATTTTATCAGATTTTCACTCAAGTAGCAAAGGACTACCTTATTCTAGAGAAAATGATTGAGTATAATACTCAAAAATAGCATATCATAAAAAAATAATATATCATCAAATCCAAAGACAGTCCCAAGCCATCCTATATGTAAAGCCATCATACAAGTCATGAAGAGCTCATACATGCTGGTTGATTAAACATGAAAAACCATGAAAATAAACATTGAGTCCTTGTATATGGTTATGAAGTGCTCATACATGTTGTGAGACTAAAAAAAGCATGAAAATAAATATTGAGTCCTCATATATCATGGCAATCTAAAAGCCAAGAACTACACCAAGAGATATGGGACTAATCTAACTAAAATAGTAAAAAATCCAAAAAAAATGAGACACCTAGTGTAGATGAACAACTACCTAATGTGGTTGACTGTAGACATGGGAAAAAACTATCAAGGCCATCAATGTTGTCTCATTGTCATAAACAAGGGGTAATAAAAGAGTTTGGATGCACTATAGTTAAGCCAAGAAAAATAAGTCATGGGAAAATGTTTTAGTCAACCCAATGAATCAAATGACCACCACTACAGGTGTGAAAAAGACAACTAGGAACGCTGATGTTAACATCAAATCCATGAGAGTCTAGAAGCAACCAAAGGGAATCCAAATGGACTAAACACTAAGTTTGGACTGAGCTATGTTTGAAGTGATGATCTCTTGAGGTGCATTATGCTCTTGCACCAAATCTCCCCAGGTGGGAGGAACAAATCCATGAAAAGAAAGCATAGGTTGTGGTAATGCTCCAAAAGGTTGAGATCAAAGCATTACATCTTCTCCATAGAAATCCAAGTATCCTTGAAGTTGGGGTGATCTTACCAACATAATAAACCCCTCTAATAAGATTGTTTACCCGACTCACATGAGAAGTCTTGCGGTACCATAAGTACTACATCACTCAACAATTGAGAGAAAGTTTAAATGGATCACTATGAATCATTAATAGTTGCTTGTAGGGATAAGATCATCTTATGCATTTGACATAATCAGTATTTTAAATTGGCCAACTCTCCTAATGTACAATGTCAAAGAGTTCCAAGTGGGATCTCTCATACCTAACATGGAGCAATGCTTGTTCTTGAGAGTGTGAACATAGCCTATGCAAATCTCCTACATCCCACCTTTTTCAACACCTAAGACACCTTGTTGGGGAGATGTGTCAAACAAATTCAAATGAAGTTTCAATGTTTTGGGTAGGTTGAGAAGTTAAAGTAATAGAAGATGTCTAAACTTCCCTAAGTTGGTGTAAGTTGATTAGGATTGGATACCCTTAGGCTATGGTAGAGATTGATATGAGCAACCATCAATCTAATGGCCAACACAACCACAATAAATGCATAAGACGTTCAACCATTCATAGAAAAATTATTGATGAAACATACCATATTGAGTATTCACCCAGGTGCCGATTTGGAGGGGCTTTGAGAGGTTGACCTTCACACAAAATCTAGTAAATGAAGCCTTTTGTTAACAAGGCATAACAATATCCTATAATAGCAAGACATCAACCATAGCCACTAGGTTAAATAGGTAAGCTTCTACCTACGTGTGCAACAACTCTAGTAAGCAAACCCAAATGGCCATATGCATAAATGCCACAATCGACACCCATCCAACCCAAGAATTTGGCCCACCACAAAGCAACAATCTCCATTCAAGCACAATTACTATCATGAGAGTTGTTAAACTAAATGAGTAGATTGCTTGCTGCTAAGTCATGGTTGAGTTAAGATAAGAGCCAATGGAATAGAATTTTTCTACCAAAAAGATGACCCACAAGCATTGTCATAATAAGCCTTGAGGCTCTTAACTTCATTGACATTGATGTCAAAGTTATTGCCACCTTAAAACCCTCAAGGATAAGATCAACAAAAATGTCATTGGGTATGAACAATGAGAACCTCAATGCAAGTATGAGTGGATGGCTTTTAAGGTAAGTAATAACTATAAAGGTGCTACCAATAAAAACTATCTTTTCTACACCTATTTCTAATAATCCTTTACCCTTTCCTTAAGATGAATTATAACTTCTTTGACCAAGAGATCAATATCTTCTTCCATATTTTTTTTTACTTTAGTATCTATAATGATAGCTTAGGCAGGACAACGAGCATAATTGTATTCATATTTTTCACAACTAAGGTTATCAACAAGAGAATCCATACTAGCTTGAACAAGTACAATGACATGCCTCCCTTGGGCAAAGATTATGGTGAGTACACATTATGCTTGTAAAAGGGATAGTGGGTCAAGGCGTGTGGAAGAGATGTGACTTTGATCTTCCATGATGCAATTCAATAGTATGGCTCAACCTCTATGTTACTTGATATCCTTCATTAAAGGTGGTAATATTCATTGACATAATTCATCTAGGACTACAAACATAGAACAACATGAATCTAGCAAGGACAACTTGTGGGGACACATGGATCACTCTTAAGAAGGTATTCTTCAAATTTAGTGATATATTTATTCTCTTACACTTCTTATGATATTCTTTTCCATTATTTCAATGTTTATTCTATGTAAGAGTGTAAGAGAAAGAGACAAACTTTTCTCAAGCAATCCACCTTAAGGTGGGATTGGTATTAAACCGCTTGCAATAGTTTCTTGATTTAAATCAGACATAACATCTCACTTGGGACATAAGATTAGATTTGGCAAACAAATGATACTGTAGACTACTCATTTGGCAAACAAATGATATTTTAGACTGCTCATATGGTACCATTGGAATTAATGATCTATTCTCTTCTCCAATCAACATAAATAGTTGGACCATAGCTTTCATCAAAAGTATTAGCTTCTAACTTGATCATTCTACAAGAGTGCTCATGATCTTCCTCATCAAAGTGCTCATATTGGTGTGTAGACTATCAAGTAAGTGTTCAAGGACGTGAAAGATGTCCTCGTGCAGACTCTTTTAATTTCATATAAGATGAAAACTCTAGTTCTCTACTTCCTCTAGGGTCTCTACCTACAACATCAGTTAGTTTTGCACTGATGGATATAGCGAGCATCCTAATCACCTGTTGTTTGTTAAAATGAACCAAATTTGTTGTTGGAATGTATCCATTTGGTGGTATTCACATCTCAAACATGTTTGCAATGCATTCCTAAATTTGTCTTATTAATGGGATGGCCTTCTAAAGACTCAAGCAAGAGGTGCAATTGAAGCACCATCCCCACCAACCCCAAATGGACTATTCCTCCATAAAAACCATTTTGTATTAAGAAATGGTGCCAAAATAAAAGAGCATATTAACTCATGGAGGTTTACAAATCTAACCTCCAAATGCATGTGATTTATATCCCTATATATACTTCTATATATAAATATATAAAGATAGAGAAAGAAAGAGAACAACAATGAGTGAATGATCTAATATATCATAGTTTTGTAAAAAAATTTTATTTATGTTCCTCTTACTTGTTTTTGCCAAATTTTTATTGGCTTTAATTTTCTTTCACAAGTTATAAATTTGTAAGTTATTCTTAAAAATTTTGTATATATATATATATATATATTTACATATTTTGAGTTGTTGGAAAGATTCTAAAAAAAAATTCAAAATAAAGTAATAAAGTTTTATTAAAATTTTGAATTGGTTGTTAGATCAATATAATAAAGCACTATGCATGAGTTTTCTCCATATCAAATAAGAAACCAAAAGTGATCTTAAAAAGGGAAAATTTGACCAACTTGAGCTTTTTATATTGAATTTTATAGTTTTCTTTTATCCAATTTAATAAAAAAGACATAACTAAAGATTAAAATAAAGGTAAAATTACATGAAATAAAATTAAGATAAAAAAGGGAAAGTGTGTGGAAATATAACAAAATAAAGTACACGTAAAGAAATTAAAGTGTGGGATTGAAGAAAATTGCATTGATTAAATTGAATTCAGTAAAATTGCTAGAAATAAAATTACAAAAAAAAATTTGTAAAAAATAAATTTTTATACAAATAAGGGCTAACCCTCGTACTATGAAATTCCATAATCTTCATTTCTCACAATCACAATTTACTATAGAAATCCAAGCCATTGAAATCACCAAGTACAATTATTCTAAATAAGGTCTAACCAACATTAGGTTTTATAGAGTTAAAATACCAACAAAAGAAGAATAAAATGATTCACAAACCAATTAGAAAATCTTTATCCAATTAAATCATATGCCATATAGATGGTGGAATGCTCATTGCATAATCCTAACTATCATACTTTGATACTAAAAATTAATGCCAAACAAGACGTTAAAATTTTAGTCGAATTAAATTTGATGATGCAAGATAGCTTTTATTTTGAGTTTTTTAAACTTCATTCATTTCTATCTAGTAAAAACAAGTATGGCTAAGCACAAAGGATAACTAGACCATTTAAAGCACATCAAAATGTCTTATCACCAACAGAATTAAGAAACATAATAGAGAGTTGCAGATTACACAAAAAAGTTTAAAATAGATGATTGAAATCTTATGCGAACGACAACAATAGCCAACCACTAACAATGTATAGAATGAAATTGGAAAAATAAAAGTGTTATAGGTTTGGCACATGCACAGATCTTTGTCTCATATGAAAAAATAGTGTGGGAGAATGTTACACGTGTCCAAGATGAACACAACTTCTTTTAACACTAGAATACCACAGGAAGAGACTGGAGACCAAAGCATGTGATAAAAGAGGGAGACTGGGCAGGCAAGCTTCAACCATGTCTTTTTCTTACCTTTTTATTTTTTGTTGTTTCTAAAGAAAAGCTAGCTCTTAGGTTGGGCTAGACAATGGGGATTGCACAATGTGTTTTCCAATCATATTGAGGCAATCTATAAGGATCCCCCATGCAATTAAAGGATCACCTTAGTAGATTAGTTTGGAACTACTCAACGCACTTGTTTGCGATTGCTAAGAATTTTCTTCTACTCTCTTACCAACAAAAGGATCAGTAGAGTTTAGTTTAACAAGATTGGATAATCCTTAAGAACTTTTGTTCACTTTGACTTGCTATCCTTAAAAGGTATAGAGCTAAGGATAATCCAACAAAATATAATATTATAAATGAAAGGTTATGTTAACTATATGGGAATTAAAATGAATCTCACCCTCATACATTCACTTTATCTCCATATGCAACTAAGATTAAGAAAAGAATATTTTGTATATGTTGTTATTTTATCACATCCTCACAAAAGGATTAGAATTTTTTTGTGATACACTGAATGATGGTTTTAGAGTACACAAGCACTTGAAGTCTATATGTAAGATTATGACAGAAGATGCATATGGTACTTGGCATAAGAGAAATTCGAAGGCTTCACAAATTTAAAAAAAATGGTTGTGTACAACAATGTGAACATAAGAAGGGATGTCATTATTAAGCTACATAGCTTTCACTGAGTGAAACCAATCCTACAAACATCTATAAGATTCTTGAAAATTAGCACTGATACGGAGCAAAAAAAATCTATAATATATTTGGCTAGTTCATATAACTAAATCTATTATGTAACTATTCCCAATGTTGTAGAGCATTGTACATAAATTTAAGCCATTAATAAAAAAACAAACAAATATTCTCAAATGAAACCCACGTCAAAAAGTTACCAATCTCAAATTTTGTTGCTTTTTGTCTTTCTTGACAAAAGCCATACTTCTTTAATGAATAGGTATCACACAAGATGTAGGTAGTGTTGGACCACTTATTGATCTACACTAGACATGTTAATGGAAATCGAGCAAACAAATCAATACACTCCTAAAAGAGAATCATTATATTGAACCTATCTGGGGTTTTAGCTCAACATCATGATATGCCTACCACTTTTAGTAGTGATTAAGTACATTTACAATAGGCTTATAGGGGCATATGAATTCTCCCTCTTCTTCTCCCTACAAAAACAAAAGTCAAAACTCAGCATATTTAAGGTGACAATATCTTTGCCATTGCTCTATGTCCCCTTAACAACTATGACCCATAAGCAACAACAACCCATAAACAATCAAGAACTTGATGTAGATGTGGAAATTAGAGTGCACAAGCATGAAGAAATTGAGTAACAATCTTTTCAAAATGATATTATACATCGAAGGGCCTTGTAAATGGTGAAACCATGGTGTATATGACCTAGTCCACTCCTTTAACCAATTAGGATAGGTGGAGTGACATTTTCTTCTAAATTCATCTTTTCTCATGAAGCATGTAAGCGATGCCCTTCTCCCATCATGATTTGATCTTGGTTATACCATTTAGTCTAGCATCATTCCAAAAATAATGTCAACAAAGCTCCTCAAATCAATAAGGACCTCATCTCATAATTTACAATAATTCTCAAAAAAACAAGTCTCATTATACAAATCTTGATGGAAAGGCAAGTCATCATAGTTGAAGGTCATGGGAATTAACTCAAAAGACTAGTGATCATCTTTGCTTACAACATACTGGCATACTTCCTTGATAGAAGCATGATGTTCAATTCAATAACTTCCTTGATAATTGGTGAGGACAATAATGAGGGAGTTTACAACCAAGTTGACTTTATAAAGAAAATTTTCTCTACAAAAGTGCTTCACATTTTGCATAATGCTTGGCTTTATGTCAACAAACCTTTATAGGTTTCCTTCAATTAGAAGTCTCTTGATGATAATTCTTAAAGTGTGACACTTGTGGATTTATTACTAGTAATAGATGAAGGTTTAGTTATCAATGGGGGTTTTGAAAATAATCCTTACTTTCTAGTTATTATGTTTTCATTGAAAGAGTAGAAAATGGATAGGACTTCAACATAGAAGACTCCTCACTCTCCTTTTTTGCTCCTTCAAAAGATCCCATTTGCTCAACAAAGGCAGCCCTGACTACCTCAAAGAGCACTCACTTCAAGTGGAGCCTATCCTTGAAGCTCTTTTATCTCTTTTCTCTTGTATCATTCAAGCAATTGTCTTCAATAATGTAAAAGTAGTCAAGGGGAAAGTAGTCAATCCCCTTGCTCTAGATATAGTTGAAGGTCATGTTTAGAAGCTAAGAGAAGAAAGTGACTTCATTGCTATCTTATATTCCTAAGTTATCTTGTTGGTAACAATTTTTCCAGCCAAACTAACTTTTGTTACATCTTAGACGCAGTCTCAGGTTGTTGTATTATTGATCCCAAATCATGGTGTTTTGTTTGATGATAACAAACCCTAAATATTTTTAATAATTTTGTTTAAATAAATTTTTAAATTTTAGGTAGTTGATACTCGTATTTGTGGGACAACTAAAAGAAAAAATACTCAAATGTTAAATCTCATGAATATAATTTTGGTTGGAATGGCAACTCACCAAGAGATGCATTTCGAATTTAATTTAAGTATTTCAATCGTATTTTTATTAGAACATTAAGCTTAATTGAAATATTTATTATAATACACATAAATTAAATTCAAATTAATTTTAGAACAATTAGGTTTTAATATTTTTTATCCATCTTCCTTGATTATCTTAACTATTATTTCATCTTAATAATATATTTGAAATCCTTAATTATTCTATTATAAAAAAAATGTTAATAATATTAATTAATTAGTAGAAAATTTAATAACAAAAAATAACCCGTTCGTACAAGTAATTACCGCCTGAACCAACCAGGTCGCTACAGTGAACTGCAATGGTTTAACAATAACTACTTCTAAACGCGGTTTGGCACATAATCAATCCCAAACACTGCATTTTGGATTGGGTCATCAATCCCGCCTTCATAAATCAAACCAAGTATACATAGCTAGCTAGTCGCTCGGGTGATTAATTCCCGAACATAGCAAGGGGCAGCCAACCCTGTTATTCAGCCATCCGACATGCAATTTCGCCATCACACGGTCCAAATTTCATCCGCTCGAAAAGTTAAATCCTGCTGTCATATCGCAATTCAAATCTAACAGCCCATATCAATTTCATATTTCTAAAGACGCAGATTCGATTACATCCATTTGATCGCTCAGTTTTCACTATCGAACGGTCCCGGAGAGTTCCGATCGAACAGCTCCTATACAACTACTATTTTAGTTGTTATTTCGAACCATTGGAGATTTTTTTATTTATTTCCAAATTAAAATATTGTGAAAATTGTAACGACTAAAATGGATGTCTGGTAAGTACTTTTAGCTGTTACAAATTGTCTATAAATAAGAGATTTTTGTAAGAAAATAAAAAGAGAAATTTTTATGTGATCCAAAGAAAAGTTTCAAACAAAAATATTCAAGCCGTTAGTAGCTCATTCCTATTATCACTTCCATACACTGTTGCGTCATTCAATTGACAAACTTCTGAAATTTTTTTCCTTCTCAAATCAACTAAGTTATTAATTTTCTTGATCCTTAATTCATTTAATTAAGATACTTGTGTCTCTTTAATGATTTCATAGTAGGATTTTGGTTGTATTGATTTAGATTGTTGCTAAATGTTTTTCTTCTATTGCGATTTTATTTTGTTGAAAAGCCATAGTAGTCTATCCCATTTATTTCATTGTAAGATTGTAGTAGTTTGTCTCTTTGTTGTGAGGCTTTAACTTACCCGTCTTATAGCGAAAAGCTTATATTGTGTTTGTGTTTACCTGGTTTCTACCAGAGGTGGACATATGCTTAGTTTATAAGCCAAACCACTTAAAAATCGATCGTGTACATTTTTAATTATTGTTGGTTTTTCAACTACACGACTTTTATAATACTTAATATGTTTAAAATAAAATTAGAATTTGTAAAAAATCACTTTTATATAATTGTTAAACCATATTAAAAATTATTTTAAATATTTTATTAAAAATATTTTATAATAAACAAAAATTTTATTACTAGCAATTTACCCCCTATTACTAAAAAACTTCGCTTCAATTAGTATCAAAGTAAGATCCCTTGCTTTTAAGAAGAAATTCTCAAAAAAGAACCATGACTCAAATTGATGCTTCAACAAGTTTGGGTGATGGTATATCTTCAATTAGGCCACCACTATTTTGTAGAGATTATTATCTTTATTAAAAAACTAAGGTAATCATTTAAAATCAGTTGATAGAGAAATGAGAGAATTGATGCAAGTTCTTTTTTATTTTCCTACTAAGAAAAATACACAATGTACTTTTGCACTTAAAGCTTTTGATGAAATTGATAATTATGAAAAATATAAAGTGCAAATAAATGATAAGGCCATAAATATTTTACATTATGCATTGGATGCTATTGAATTTAATAGAATTATGAATTTAAAAACAACTTATGAAAAATGGCATAAATTACAAGTAACATATGAAGAAACCTATTCAATTAAAAAATTAAAATAAACATGATAATGTATGATTATGAGTTATTTAGGATGCTTACAAATGAATCCATTAAAAGTATATTTACAAGATTTATTAACATTACTAATAAACCTGCTAGTTTGAGAAAACCAATTTCTATGAATGAACAGGTGAAGAAAATTCATAGAATTTTACCTAAAGAGTATGATTCATTCACCACTACCATCAAAATAGTCAAAAATATTTTCATGATGATATTAGATGACTTGATGGGTGAAATGATAAATAAGCTAGAAATAAAGAGGAGAAAAAAAGAAGAAGAATTAATTGAAAAGAACAACACAAAAGAAAGAAAAAGCAATAGCATTGAAGATGTAGGAAGACATTTCAGAAGAGACATCAACTAATGATGATGATATTGTTTTAATTTCTAAAGGATTATTTAAAATTCTTAATGTTACAAGAAATGATAGAAATTCTAAGAAGAAAAATAAGAATAAAAAGAAAAAAACATTGAAAGTAACTTAGAGTGTTTCAGAAGAAACCAGTACGAGAGAAAGAAAACAATGAAGGACTATTTTGTGTGATGGCTAGAGAAGAAAAGAAAGAGAATGCTCAAGTAAAGAAAAAGTAAATTACTCCAAATAAAAATTGGCTAAAGAATTACTTTATGTTTGCAAAAAGTTCAAAAATATGAATAAAAAATATAAGAAATTAAGAAAAAACATAATGAATATCTAGGTCATTATGAACAAATTAGAGAAAATATTGATATTTATTTAAAGAATATGGAAAAAACTAATGATGATTTAAAACAAAAATTGAATGAGCATACATCATTAGTTAAGGAATTTAGTGATTTTAAATTTTTGCACTCTACTTGCTCAATTTCAAATATAAAACCAATCAATAAACTTTTATTACAAATATTAGAAGATCCCATATGCATAGGCATGTTGATATTTTATATGGTTTTAATCATAAGCTTATAAGCTTACATGCCACTGTTGTATGCATCCTGATCATACTTCACATGCATGTGATTAGAGCTAATATTCATACTAAATTTTCTACTTTTGCATAGAAAGAGAAAGAAAATAATTCCTTACACATAAATTTATTAAACCCAAAATGACTTGGATTCTCAAATCTAGTAATTAAAATCAAGTATTGTGTATGTAAATTTTGATAAATAAATTTCAACTAAAAATTAGAATAAACATATATTAAAAACAAATAAATTTGAGAAATTAAGTTTAAAATATCCAAATTAAATAAATAAGAAAAACTATAGTTGAAAAAAATCCAAAAACTTTAAAACTAATTTAGGATCATCCTAAAGAAAAAATTATATATGAAATTTTGATTGAGTTTAAAATTAATCTACTAACAAGTAATCTTTTATAACAAATTTTAAATCAACATTAATATGTTTTGTATAGTAGTTATAAAAAAATTAATTAAATTAATTTGAAAAGGTTGAATGAGTTGACCTCGAGACTATTGGATAAAACTATAATTAGATATTTGTTAAAAAATTATTAAATAATCTATTGGTTAATAATTTAATAAACTTTTAAGGTTATAAATAATTTATAAAATTTAGATTGTATCCTTTTAAGTAATGATAAAAAGAAGAGAATAAAAATTAAAAGAAAAAGTATAAATTAAGAGAGAGCATTAATCTTAGAATAACATACATATAAGGAGAGTTTATATTAATTATTTTGCATATTCTTTTATAAATAATTTATGTTTTTATTAATTTTATTATAAGTTTTGTTACCATCAAAAAGAAAAGATTGTAGTATTGTTGACTCCTAACCATGGTGCTTTATTTGATAATAAGAAATCCCAAATATTTTTAATAAATTTATTTAAGTGAATTTTCAGATTTTAGATAGCCGATACTTGTATTCATGGGAGAACTAAAAGAAAAAACCGTGCAAATATTAAATCTCATGAATATCATCTTTGGTTGGATGGCAAACCACAAAGAGATGTATTCCGAATTTAATTTTAGGTATTTCAATCTTACTTTGATTAGAATGTTAAGCTTGATTGAAATATTTATTATAAGATACATAAATTAAATTCAAATTAATTTTAAAACATTTAAGTTTCAATATTTTTTATCCATCCTGTTTGATTATCTTGACTATTATTTCATCTTAATAATATTTTTGAAATCATTAATTAATCTATTGTAAAACAAATGTGTCAATAATATTAATTAATTAATAGAAAATTTAATAACAAAAAATAAATTGTTCGTACAAGAAATTATCACCTGAACTAACCATAGAGCTACAGTGAATCACTACAGTTCAGCGATAACTACTTCTGAACGCAGTTTGGGACAATCAATCCCAAACACTGTATTTTGGATCGGTTCATCAATCCCGCATTCGTTAATCAAACCAAATATACGTAGCTAGTTGGTTGCTCAGGCAATTAAATCCCGAACCTAGCAAGAGGCGACCAACCCAATTATTTGGCTGCATATAGAAGTTACGGAAATTCTAAGTAGAAAAAAGCATAACAAAAGCGCAATGTTGGACTAAAAATGCAAACCTTATCTGCACAATGAACTCCCAAATTACGGAACTAATCTGAACCATCCAATCGCGCATTCCATGATCGAACGATCACCGCCATATCACATTTTTCAAAAGCGGTAATTCTATCAGCCATCCGATCGTACAATTTCGCGATCGCACTGTCCAAATTTCATCTGCTCGAAAAGTTAAATTTTGCCATCAAATCGCGATTCATATCTAACAGCCCAGATCAATTTCATATTTCTAAAGGCGAAGATTTGATTGCATCCGTCTAGTCGCTCAGTTTTAGTGATTGAACGGTTTTAGAGCATTCCGATCAAACGACCCCTGTACAACAGCTATTTTAGTCGTTCTTTCGAGCCGTTGGAAGATTTTTTATTTATTTCCTAATTAAAATATGGCAAAAGCTGCAAAAATTGTAACGACTAAATGGTGTTTGATAAGTGCTTTTAGCTATTACAAATTGCCTATAAATAGGAGATTTTTGTATGAAAATAAAAAGAAAATTTTTATATTATTCAAAGAAAATTTTCAAACAAAAATATTCAAGTCGTTAGCAGCTCATTTCAAACGTTACTTTCATATGCTGTTGCACCATTCAATTAACAAACTCCTAAAATTCTTTTCCTTCTCAAATCAGCTAAGTTATTAATTTTCTTGATCCTTAATTCATTTAATTAAGATATTTGTGCCTCTTTAATGATTTTATCAAATATAGGATTTTGGTTATATTGATTTAGATTTTATATCACCAAATATTTTTCATCTATTGTCATTTTATTTCGTTGTAAAGCCATTGTAGTCTGTCCAGTTTATTTCATTGTAAGGTCGTAGTAGCCTGTCTTTTTGTTGTGAGGATTTAGCCTACTCATCTTTTGACGAAAAGCTTATATTGTGTTTGTGTTTGCCTGGTTTTTTCCAAGGGTACACGTAGGCCTGTTTTATAAACCAAACTACCTAAAAATCGATCGTGTACATTTTTAATTATTGTTGGTTTTTTAACTACATGATTTTTATAAAACTTAATATTTTTTAAACTAAAATTAAAATTTGTAAAAAATCACTTTTATATATTTTTTAAATCTTATTCAAAATTATTTTAAATATTTTATTAAAATATTTTATAATAAACCAAAATTTTATTCCTAGCAATTTTCTACTCTCGTTAAACCTCACTTCACAAATCTCCAAAAATGCGAAACTAAAAGGACTTGCATAATCCTTTAAAGGCTCAAATTCCCACTGCCTAATCTTAAGTATGTAATGCTTTACTTGACAGAGCCTCATTATGATAAAAAAAAATTCAAAAAAATTCCCACTTCAATCAGGCAAAACAAGATATTATCCTTAGGAGAGTCTCAGAAACCAATCATGGGATAACCCTTCCAAAGACAAAAAAAAGTTAAACTTGACCTCCTCAAGAATTTAATAAATGCTCATGGCCTGCTTGAAGGTGAAGAACAGATGATAAGTATTAAGATGTGAAGAATTCATTGATCTCATGAACATAGTTCTTGCAGGTATAGTGTTCTACCATAAAACATCTGCAAAGCCCACCATGCTTATAGTATACTACAAGTCAACTTTTAGGTATCACAAGGGTATCGCCATTTGAAATTGTTTCTTCAAAAGTTGGATTCGAAATAAGAAACTCGAAATCCTTTCTCAGCCAAGTTGCTACCAATAAAGTAACTATCAGTTAGAAGATGAATGCCACCATCACTTAGGAAGATGGTTGTCATGGCAACAAAGAAGGTAGCATAAGCACTGTTATACAAAATTCAATAAGAAAGTTTGTAATGTTGGCAACCATTTTGGTGATAATTATTAATGATATTCATAAGGAATTTAAAACATGTTAAAAAAAATAGGCACAATAGCCTGCTCCTAATGATTGGTGCACTGTTGTTTAGGGTCAATTGATAATGGGACAAGATAACAAGTATTGATGCACTTATAAACTACAAATGACCTTTGTGAATTGTTCCATTCTACTGACAATTACCATAAATTCTTCTTTGCTCGTGCAATTGTCATGGTGTTCGCTATTTCCGATCATCTTCCAACAAAGAAAATTGAGAGCAAAACTAAAATTGTTGGTACAAAAAGAAGTAAAAAGTGCCAATCATCATCCAAAAATCACAAACGATTAGCAAAAAAGTGAGATGCACTCTTGCATTTATCTTGCCTTCTGCATATTTTATGTTTTATCTGAATCTGCATTCTTTAAAACTTTAGCGGCATGGACGGCTAGGGCAACATGATCGTGGGCAATTGAGGGCAGCATGCGATGTATGGGCAAGCGCAAAAAGTGCAGAATGATGCATAGCGGGTGATTTCCCAGCCCTAATGTGTCTCAAGCATGTTTACGGAAACACGGGAAGCACGGACAGCACAGGCAGCTTTCAGGCAGACATGAAGATTTCCGGATAGATGCACGAGGCACGAACAGTTTCAGCACTAGCAAATTCTCTAGTTGAGAAAGGGAAAGGGACTCGGGATGCAGAAACCCTTGGATGAAGAGAAAAGGGAACTCGGGAGACAATGAGAGGAAGGAAAAAGCTTTCGGATGAGAGGAAAAGGCTTTGGCAACAGAGGAGGCTTCGAGGAACAAAAGGCTCTCAGAACACCCAAGCAAGAAAACTCAGGAAGCACGGCTAGGATCTCAACGGGTCTTCAGCAGTGAGCAAAAACAAAGGAAAGACCCCAAAAGAAGCTCAGGCTAGGGTTTCCTAAGGAGCCATCACCATGCGTCTCTTGCCCTCCTTTGAGTCGGGGGGAAGTTCTCTCTTGCTTTATTCCCACATGATCTGGCGTGCTTGGTGCATGACAGTATGGCATTGTGGGCGCAGTTGGTATAACAGTTTACTTTTTATATTTTTCCTCTTTTATTTTTTCAGAGTTCAACATTTATTAGCTTCTTCATGCAGAGAGTAGGCCAGGAGTGGTTCAGTTCAAACCCTAAGAAAATCAGCAAGAGAAATCTAAAGAAATGCTGAAGTACAATGGAGATTTCTGATTAGGATGTAGGTATCATTTTGAGATGATAGTGTAATGCTAAACTTTGTAGAAGTATTTTGAGTAATAAAATTGGTCTGGGTCTTTCCTTCTTGCCTAAAAAAGTACAAATATAAACATCAATCATCGTACATTTATCCTACTGTAGGAAAAACTTATCATTTCACTTTTAGCAAAATCACAAACTACAGCAGCTGAGAACCTACAAAGTTCTTCAAATCCCGTTAAAATGCATCATGAATACGAGGAAAGTCAAACAAATGCTAACTAACCAAAATAATCTAAAAAACAAACATAATAAGCATAAGAAAAATCTCTTCTGAATTAACTTGGGGATCAGATCATCACATAAGACAGTGCTCTTGATTTGGGCATCAAAACACAAGAGAATAAGAAAATTGGGCAGAACCATTATAGATCATCCAACTGGGTTATAAGAAGAACATTTACAATCATTTGATGATCAAACTACTGCTGAAGAAAATCAAGTACAGAGAAAGTGGTGGCTGTAATATGTTGCTAAACTACAGTAAATCTCAGTGTCTCCACACATGTCTATGGTTAATTCAATCAAAAGATTGAAGAAATCAACCACAAAGCATAGGGAGCTCTTTGCAGAAGATGAGGAATTTGGGCATCAGAACATGAGAATAAAAAAATCACACAGATTTATTCTGGATCATTGTACTGGATTATAAAAACATCACTAGTAATAACTTGATAATCAAGCCATTGATCAAAAAGATCAAGTATGGAAAAATTGGCAGTTGTAGTAGGTTATAAATTAAAAGAGAATTGCAATGTCTATCCACATGAAAGATGGTTAATTCAATCAAGAAATTAAGACAATCAACCAAAAAGCATGGAAAGCTTTATGCAGAAGCTGAGGAGTTTCCTTGATTAGTTAGATGAATTTTATGCCTTCTATGTTAGGATTTTTAGTTTCATTAAGCTTTTATTTTATTATTTAAATTGTAACTTGCATTGCATAGACCCCATATATTTTCTTATCATTTTCATTATGAAAAGAATAAACGAAGCAAGGAAACTTTTCATCCATGCTTCCCCTTATCTCCCATGTTGTCATTGAGTCCTCAGAAGAAGGGACAAGTTTATCAACATGGAGGACAACTGGCTGGGGTTCCTCCCAAGCAAGTGGTGGCCCACGTTTATCAACATGGAGGTCTCATGGCCTAATCTGGTCAAGGGTTGCATCTTGGAGCTGGGTAGATGGGATTTTAATTCTATTACGTTGTGGGCTAGCCACCTACTCAGGGACAGAATTGTTCATCTACCGTGGAGACATAATGGTGATGCGGACAAGCTTATGCAGGCATATACCGATTCTAGCAATGTTTCTTGTGCTGCGTTCTACAAGTATCTGATCGAGCATACCCGGGGGGATCACCATGGGAACCATTTAGCATGGATTTGGAAGATGAAGACAATGCCTCGGGTTCACACATTTATTTGGAGGGCGGCTAGGGATCTCATCCCCACTACTGTTTGGTGCGTGAGGAGGCACTTGGGGGACTGTAGCTATTGCATTTAGGGCTGTGGTGTGGCGAAGACACTTCAGCACGCACTGTGGGAGTGCAGGGTGGCACAGAATATTTGGGCTGATCCCGCGTTGCGTGCCTCCGCCTGCGTGCTTGGCATTGAGCGTGGCGCGCGCTCGGGAGTTGTTTCGCGCGCATTGGCGTATTTCTTCTCCTGCTCCGAGAAGCCGGGCGTGGCGCAGGGGTGTATCACATATGGGCAAATAGAAACCACAAAAAGCACAATGAACCCACATTCAGTAAGAGCATTCTTATTTAGAAGATAAAATTGGAGATTGTCGCAACAACTAGTTAAACTATCTCTCATCAATTCACGTCCAGCGGGAAGTTTCATTACCCTTTGGGGTCCTTAACCTTCACTTGGCTTCCCCCCCCCCCCCCCAATGGGATGGATCATGATTAACTGTGACGCGACGGTAAAGAGCGAGGTGACGGGTGTAGGCATGGTGGCTCGGGACCATTATGGGAGACCCATCTATGCTGAGGGCAAGTGTTTTATCTCTCGGTCTTGTAATGCTATGGAAGTCCAGGCGATATTTGAGGCTATAGTCCTAACCATGACGAAGCTTCAGAGTTTTTCGACTGTCGAGATCCAGTCTGATTCGACCACTGCGATTCATAAGGTGATGCAGCTGATTCACTACCCCATGGAGAGAGGTATCTACTCGGATGCACTACATTATGCGAGAAGCAGGCCGACTCTACGTTTCACTCATGTTCTTAGGGCAATGGTCCTGCCTACTGGATTGCCAAGATGGCATGTTTTTCAGATTTTATCTAGGATGGGGATATGCCCCTACCTAAGCCTTTAAAAAAGCTTTTGTTGGTTGATTTTTTATTTGAGCCTCTATAAAGGGGGTTAGTTTTGTAGGCTTCGACCACTTTTGAATCAGAGAAGAAGGGACAAGTAGGACAGCAAAAAAAAGGAAACAATGAATGAGAAAACCAATACATCAACATGCTGGATCTGTCAGTTGGCTTATTTATGGAGAAGTTCTATATGTTGGATCTAAACAACTGCATGATCCTGCAAAATAAGCCAACTTTGGGTTATGAAGGGTTTGAATCTAAGTTATCAGCCATAATAGTTGTGACTATGGTGACCCAATGATATGACTGTAGATGAATGTAGTAGCTTAAGCATGTCACTTGTTGCAGTCATTTGTATCCCAACACAGTGCTTTATGTAGAAATGAAACATAATCAAAATATTTCATTATATTTAGGTAAGGCTGACAAAGGGCATACAAAATAACAAAATGAATAATATGCTTCCTCATATGACTGGCCAAAAGCAAATAGGCTCCAAATAGGAAAGTTAAAGAAAAACCTGCACACAACCCATATGAAGAGCACCTCCACCCAAGTATTCATTAGCAAAATCAACTTCAAGTGCTTCATGTTGCTGATCCTCGATTAATCCTGAATTAATGGTCTATGAGAGACAGATGTTCTAAGATTAGCTTTGACATAAGACACCATAAAAGTTGCAAAACTGCAGATAAGAAATGATCACATGACAGTGCTTATTGCAAAAAGAATCTGAAAATGGAACAATATAGTAACAATAGGCCAAATCTATCCAGATACAAACATATATACAAATGATATACATATAATCAATGCAAAGACAAGCATACACATGAATATGCTCACATGAAACACATCTATATATATGAAAAGAGAGAAATTCCAAATGACATGTGAAGAAAACCTTAGAATTTAACAAAAATATGATGCAAACAGGGTAAAGTAAATCCCATGGATTAAAGGAACATAAATTCTGAACTTAGATGCAACAATACTTATGAATAATTTACTTATTTAGCCTTTATGTTGATTAATTTCACACCATTCACCTGAAATGAACACAAAGGAACCATAGATCTCTTCCAAAAGGCAGACTCCGGATATGAAACAGCATGACAACTCTGCCTGAGAGGAAGAACTTTTCGCTCAAATGAGACAAAACCTTTTGGCATACATTGACATATCCTTTCAAAATAGTGAGTGATGCACATAATTTTATGTTCTTGACTTGGTGGGCAATGTGAATGAAGTGACCTGGAAAACAAATAAACCAATAATGTGTTAAATTCTTCAGAATTTATAACTTGAGATGCTGACGTAGCCTAAATCAAAAAGGCAAATGTCTAATCTATGTTCTACATAATAGCCACACCTATTGGTAGAACAACCTGCACCGTTAAAGCAATAATTCTTTCTCATGGCTGTCACTTAATCATAATCAGGTACTCCAAGTCAGATTATATAACGGTTAAGCCTAGAGAGCTAAAGATTATAAATTAATTTAGAAGATTTCTCAAGAAAACCACAAACAACTCTCCTTGTACCTGACACAGCTATTTTACATATTAGCAAAGAAAGAAAAAGTTGTTTCTAGTGAATTCAAACTGATGATAATATCAGCACTGATAGCATTAATTCTTGGCCATGAATGTTGCAACTTAAATTATATAATAAAACAAAATAAAAAAAATGAAAGCACTCAAAACAACTGAATGCTTGGACTTATCTGGAATGTTATGACTAGTTCATCTTTAAATATTTTCAAAGCAATGTAACACAAACAACAATAATACATATTTTCAAAGCAATCTAATGCAAACAACAATAATAACAACAGCAACAAATAGACTCCATGCCATATTGAGTGAACTATCTGAATCTTCTAATGCCAATGAGCTTTATAAATGTATAGAATGAGTTTTATCTGCATGTGATGGACGAAGATAAAAAGGATTCAAAGAAGTAAAGAATCAAGAAGGATATTATTTTGGATACATATAAAGAAATATCAAAAAAAAAAATAAGTTCCTTTATGCCATAAAGCACACAAAATCAGGAATTAATGTATGATGAAAGAGCTTTGTTTTTGAGCATTTGAACAATAATTGAGTGGTTAAGAAAACATCGAAAACAAAAACGGTTGTCGCAGCAAAATTCAAGCCTGGGCAAGGCATGAGGATGCTAAGTAATCAACTTAATTGGCCAAATTTTTAATGGTTTATAATCACTATAACAAATATATACAAAAATATCAAATATACACATTATAATAAAAAGTTAACAAATTCAAGAAAAAATGAACCAATTCATTCATACCTAAAAATTTGTTTGAAGTATACACATTATAGAGACAAGTTTTGGGCTCATGATTCATCTTAAAATATTCAATACTATAATTTAGGATAAATTCCAATCTGGTTTTGAGCAATTTTGATCTAAAATCTAGACCAATTCAAACATAACCATACATTTTCCTAAGCATACTTATCACTTTAAAAGTTATTTTAGTTGTATGTTTATGTTTCACATGCCAACATTCAAAATCATTAAATATAACAAATCCCATTGCATTCTTCTAAAGTTTACCTTTAAACTTGATTAGAATATTTCAATTATACAACATATAAGAAATCATCTATTTTATTGAATTTTTTTGGATCCTTTCAGTGACAATCATATCAATTTCTCCATGATTTGGAAAATAGAACTACAATAATAAAATGTCTCATTCTTATTATTTTGTAATCATTAATAGTCCTCTTTATGTTGATTGTACAACTACCTCGATAAGCATACATTCATGTTTCATTTATTGAGGTGAAAACCTTAGACTCCAAAATCATTTGTCATAAGTTATATCTCAATCACTTTTCTAAGTTTTATCAATAAGTATAATACAATTTACATAATAATACACCATGATGCTTTATATTGAATTTGGCTAAAAAAAACATCCACATATTATGCAAAAAATTATGAACATAAAATGGAGCCTTTATGAAGTCCAACAATAAAAGAAAAATCTTTAATCAAAGAGCATATACACAAGTCATTCCTTTATTACAAGTCTTTAGTAACTTAAATATACACGATGCTACCTTCTGAATTACTTCTTGGAAAACATCCATCATATGCCTTCTCTAAATCAATTATAAAATATGCAAAGTATTTGTTTTATTGCCCTAAACTTCTCCAACAAATCTCGTATCAAATGTATAGCATCTATGGTCCCATCTCACAATAAAATCAAACTAAAATAAGATGATTTATTATCATTATATATATTTAGTTACTCTTTCATTGTTGACTGATCAACTTAAAAGATTTTGAATACCTCTTTTTTATTGTAAATAGACACCAAATTATTTTTTATTTACTTATCTAGCACTTTTTATTCTTCAAATAATATTAATTGACTTAGCAAACAAAGAGAAACCTTCTTCTCAAACATATCTCTATACATCTATACAAATAACTCCACACTTTGGCTACTACTTATCAACATTTTATCTCCTTCAAAGATTTCCTCATATTAGTATTAATGATCCATTGATAAAAGAAAATTTCATTTTCTTTCAAACTACAATGTTTTTCTAAATTAATCACCTTGTTATAAAAATTATTTAAAAACTTGTGCAAATGACTCATTTATTCTAACAACCTCAACATCAAGTAATATGTGCTAATCATCATCCTTAATATGTTTTACTTATGTTAGGCCTAAACTTTTTTTCTCTTCTATTTTATCTAGCTTTATATATAAGGAGAAATAGAAGAATAAATATAAATATAAAAAGAGAAAGAGATATATTATATATATACACACATATATATATATACATATATATAATGCATGTGTGTGTGTATATATATATATATATATGTCTGTATGTATAATATATGTTTGTATCTTTTTTTCTCCTAACATATTTTTTGTTATATAAATCTTCAAAAACCATTTTGTTTGAAACACTAATTATTTTTTACTCTTTTCATGCTATTTCATATATCTCCTAATTCTCTATACCCATGCAATAAAACTAAACATTCCAACATGTCTTTCTTAATATTTTCTTGAACATTCTTTTTACCAACAAGTTTCTTGGTAATTAAAAGCAACCCAATTAGATTCCCCAACCACAACCTTTGCTAATTGCCCATAACCCAACAACAAAATTTCATATAAAATTAGTTCTCTTGTGTCTATATCAAGGATTTTACTTCAACTCACCCAACCATGATGCAAATGTTGCTTAATATATCGCGCAACTAAAGTGAAGGCATCATAAGGACAGCATGAATTTATAGATTTGCAAGCATGAAAGTAAATACATGCTCTAAGCAGTAACAAGTTCAGATTTTGATCCCTAAAACACTCCTAATGATTCCCTCATCCTAGAGCAAGCCAAAAATAAAAACAAGTTCCCTAAATAATATAAAAACAAGCATTCTAAAATAGCATGTTCTGAGTCCAAGTTCATCGTATCTTCAAAAAATGAAAGAAAAGCATTTGTTTTCATTTCATCCAAAGCCATCGAGTAATGTTCACACACCATACAACTTAGAAAATAATGGTTTAAGGATTTGGCTAAATTAAATTGTAAAATAGTTTCAATTCAATTACAAAGCGATTAAAAAATGCTCAAGTTTTTGTTCCTAGAAAATTTGGTTTTATTTCACTAGAATTGTTCAATTTTGGTCCAAAATTATCTTGTATAAGCACACATGAGCATTGTCAAAGCAGCATCACAAACTTGGCACACATAAGTGGACACGGGCATTTGAATGAAAAACATCTCACTTTCTCTTCCTTTGCTATCTTCTTTTAACTATTTATTTGAAAGCTTTTTTGACACTAAAGGTTATGTTTTTAAGTTTAAAACAAGTAATTTACATTTTATAATCTAAACTTCAATTATCATCTAACTTCAAGTGCTTGTAAAAAAAACTTCACAATAGTCAAAATTCAACATTGAAATTATGGCCAAAAGTTCAAAAACTCTCAAATCTACCAAAATTGAAACTTTAAATGTATGAATAAAAAAAAAGACTTAGAATAATATTTACAAAAAATGTTTGAACAAAGTGTTGAACTGAGCCATACAAATACCAACTTTTGGCCATTTCTTTATGAACATTTGAATTTAAAACAACTATGCTCAGTTATGGAAAAGTGCAAAAACTTATCTTATCACTTAATTATTACATTGATCATTTGAAATTAACTTGAATTATATAATTTGGAATTGGAATGCTCTCCTTTCAAAAGGGTACATGACAAGTTCTTCATGGTGTGGTAAACCTTGTAAACCTAATAATAAGCCAAAAACTATTTAAACTAGACTAACTAGGTAAAGGCTTAACAATTTTAATTTATATGATATTTTCAAGCCTAATTAATCTAGCAACTATCTTAGGTATGTTTAACACACTGCTTCTCGAATTCATAGCAAATACAATTGAGACCACAGTCCTACAAGAGTGGGATGCCTATTTATTCTAACTCCAAAATACATCCACAAAAATGAAAAACCAAGGATCCTAAAAGGAAACTAACCAATAGAATTAAAAAAAGAGAGCATAAGAGTGCGTGACTTCCCCACCAACCAAACAAACAAATCAAAAAAGAATGTGAAAGAGTAAAAGAGATAGCCAATAAGAAGAGAGAAACAGAGTAGAAAAAAGAGTGTAAAATGCATGTCTGGTAAATCAAAATGAATAAAAAAAGAAAGAAAATAAAGAGAGAAAAAAAGATAATTTTGAGATAACCAAGTCAATAAGTGAACTAGAATGCCCAATAGCTAACAACCTAACTAATTCAACCACATTGCTACTAGATTATCTAGCACTGAATATATTTAAGGGTATATAACTTTTTTTGAAAAGAAGATACTAAAAACATAGCTACAGAAAATTAAATATTGAAAAAATAATATCACTCAAAATTAATATCATAACTTTTATGTAGGTTCTAACACAACTATTTTCTTGACAAAAACAAATAAAAAATTACAAACTATTTTTTGCATCAACCAATGCAATTGTTTTGTCCTCTTTTGCCTGTGTCCATCATTTCATGTGCAACAAAATTAAACATACAAATCAAATTGAACAAGAAACCAATTCTAGTTCATTCCAATGGATCAAACTATCCAGTTTGGTTTAGTTCCTAGAACACTAAAAAAAGGAATAAAACAAACAATGAAAGAAGAAAATCCAAAAAGTTCCATGATTATCTACTTAGCATACACCTACCCACAATCTAAGATGACATCGAGTTTATCACTCACCCCTAATGAGTTCTATCACAAACTTAATATCCATTTCCCCAATGAACACTTCATGCATCACTATATATTCATTTTAAAGGGAGTCATGCATAATTTATTGGGTCTTATTATTAGTTTTTTCTTGAGCTCTGCCCATATTGGACAATCCAAGGATGAGCACTCTTATATTTTTATGATTTCTAAAATTTTTTGAATGGGTTCTACATTTGTAGATATTCATGGAATCTTTCTTTAATGTATGCACTTAGTTTATAAGAACCTAAAAGATAAAAAAAAAAGAACTCATTATGAGGCTTGCATTGACACACAAAACAATGGATACAAAACACTACACATCAAATAAATAAAAACAAATATCAAGTCAACTACTGGTTGATTCCTCATATAGGGAAGAATATGAGGTAACTTGTGTTTAATTTGCTTCATTTCTCTGAATTATTAGTTGATAATTTTCACATCTAGAGTCTCAATTGCTTCGATTTCAATAATAGAACATGTCAAGATACAAGAAAAACAGCCATCATAAACCATCCCTAACCATCACTAGTTATGCTTCTTTTTTGTTCACTTCTAAGATTCCAAAGACTTGACATTTCAAACATAATAAGATGCTTCAATTGTTAAATTCAAGAAAAGAATAACTTCCTATATCATACATTTAATCAAAACAACAGAGCATAAATTCAAGACAACATAACCATTATCGGGGGAACCCCAAAAAAAGCAAATGTAATAAAGCATAACCGACCGGGTGGACGAATATAATCAAGAAAGCAATATACTTTGCAATTTACCCAAACAGATAGTCAAAATTAATAGCCGGAAGATACTTGAAGGCCCTGCGACTTATCGGAAATAGGCAAAAGAATGCACAAGCAAGAATACCAGCTACTAACTCCTGAAACAAAACAGGCAAGCACAAGCCAATCAAACCCCAAAAATAAGAAGAGTATAACTGGAACATGTAAGGTGTGCATTATTAAAGGTCTAAAAGTAAGATATGCACCGCCAGAGGAACTGGATTTCAGCCGTGCATCACCACAGGAACTAAATTAGAACGAGAGTGCTTGCGAACAAAAACGCGTCAGCAAAGCATACCTGACTAAGTAAAACAATTCCTGCTTCCTGCTGATCCATCAAACGTAGCCCATTCTTCCCCTTACCAAACTTCTCATCTGAATCCAAATAATGCGCTTCCAGAAGAGACGGTAGTCTCAGAAGCAGGTTCCCAAGCTTTGGCAAAACCTCTCCAAACCAAACCCTCGAGTCCGCCCTCGACATCAACTATCATAAGCCAACATAAGCATAGATATTCATAATTCGAGGAGGATAATTCAGAGAGGTTGTTTACATCGTCGAAAAAGAGACAGTAGCCATCGGCTGCGTTGGGTTCCAATCGTTCAAAGGAGAGACCGAGGGACTCCCTGATATCGAGGATGGCATCGAACAGGACCGCTCCGGAGTCTACGCCGCTGGCATCGGGTCCGAGGGTCAATGCTTTGAAAGACTCGGCAGCCTTCGGTGGCCAGAAGATGGACGAGGATCGGACGACGAAGGGGAGAAACGGGAGGATCGATTTCAAATCTTCTCTGCATTCCATATCGACGACTGGATGAGAGACAAAGACGAGAAGGGTGAATCCACGAAAAACGTCTAACGGCTCCGACGTTCGCCGGTCGACGGTTCTTTGTAGTGTGGCAGAAGCCTGGAATCACGACGACTTCCAAAAATTTCGGTTAGAAAATTCCTAATAGTTGAATCGTCAGCTGTCAGGAAAAAAAAACAATGTGATTTCTTTAAAACAAATGAGTATAAATTTTGAATTAAATTAGTTTTTTAGTGCAATTTTACGAAAAATAGAAACAAAATTTATTTTTAAATATTTTCTTGTTGAATTATATTATTGATAATTGTGTTGAATGTGACACACTTATTGTTGAATAAAAAATTAAAAATAAAACTTATTCAAAATTATGCATTTAAAATATAAAGTATTTTAAAATATTTATGTTGAAGAAAATGGAAAGATAAGTTTTTTAATTTTTAAGTTAATAATAATTATTAAATATTATAAAGATAAAAAAAGGTGTATTGCTAAAATATCATAATTAAAGATTAGTATGGTCTAAACTATTTGAAAATAGAATTTTTAAATGATTTAATATTACTTAAAATAAATGGTGTGTGACAAAAAAATATTTACTTTAGTTTGCATCAATACAATCAAATCTTTTCAAGAATATAAATATTTTCATCATAAATAATACAAATAAGTTATAACTGCTTCAGAGTTTGGTTGTAAATATAATTTTAGGATTATAAACTTTGTACAAAGCTAAAAAAATGAGCATGCAAAGTGAATCCTTGAAAATATATAGATTAATTATAAGAAAAAAAATTGTATATTTAATTTGCATAGATTAAAGGATGAAAGCACGAGAAAGTAGATTTCAAAATAGGATCATCGAAAACTTTGGATTAAAGGAGACAACTAAAAGACAATAACCATATCATAGAGATGTTAATATGATATATTAAAATTTACAAGACTTCTCTCTCTCTCTCTCTCTATATCTCTCTCTCTCTTTGTAACCTAATGTCCCCACATATCTAAAGCCTTCAAATGTTGAATAACATAAATTATAAGGAATTTTTATGAAAGATTCATGTTAGATTTACAAATTCAAAATCTTCTTTATAGAATACTAATCTCAAGCCATAAATAAAAATCAAATTTTTGAGAATATCCTTAAACTATTATTAATCATCTCTATCATTTAATTATATATTCAAATGATTGATATTGGCAAATCGTCAACAAACACTAAAGCTCATTTATATTGTTGATTTCAAAATAAGTTGATCTAAATATTCAGATGTTCTCTCTTATCACATTTTAAAAACAAAAACAAACAACTTGATTCAATGAATCTTGTATTTACTTTGTGAACTTTAGGATTTTTTTACCAAAATCAATGAATAATCTCTTGGCTTTATGATGTTAAAAAAATTATGATTGCAAGATGGTCATAAGTACATGCTTTTGGGCTTAAATGGCAATTTATGGAGGGTTGTCCAATGAGATAAAAACCTCTAATAATGACATATTTTGCCCATTCATGTAATTGGTTGGTGATATGATTTAGTGAGATCAATCGTCCAATAAACAAGATTATTAAAATAAATAAGATTTGTTTGTTGAGGTGATTAGTAGTGATTATTTTATAAAGTAAATTTTAAATAATATTTTATAACATGTACATGTTTAATTTATGACATAATTATTTGTTTTCTTGTAAAATAAACTATTTAGATTATCATATCATATTGTTTTTTATTTTAAATTAAGTCGATAGTTAACTCATACATGTTTGTTTTTTTAGTTCATCACATTCACCAATGGAGAAGAAATATTATAATTAACTGGTAATGTATTATGTTTATGGCATCACCATGCTTTTCTATATATGCATTTTGTGTACATGATATGTATGTATGTGTGTGTGCATAACAATATAGTATTACATATTAGCATTTTTTTTTGTTAGGTTCATAGAAAATAATTTTGATATAAGGCATTTTTGAATCAAACCACCCTCATTTTGGTCAAATTATGTTTTAATTCTAATTTAGGAGATCAAAATGTAACACTTTACAATGGGATTTGTTTAACTTTTTGTTGAAGAATAAAACAAAATGTCTTTCTTAACTTAAAGCTTACCCTTATCACTACCCCAAGGCATCATAGAGCACCTCAAATATATTCAAAAAATTAGGGAGATCCATAATGAATATGACACATTGTATTTGAAATAGTATAAAGCTTGATTTGCATCTTTGGTTTATTCAAACCCTTTATTTTTTATGCAATTGATAATAGAGTCGAATGTAGAATTAAATTCTTTAATGATTTTGACAAAGTAATATCTTATACATCACATAGATGTTTCATTTAGAGGCATACTAGTCATATTCAAATTTAGATTTATGCTAGGATTGACTCTTCTATTTCTCATTAGTCTTCACTATTATTGTTATTTTGAGAATTAATTATAGCCAATACTTTGTTTATGACATATTTTAGTTTATTTTTTTAATCAATTCATCAAGTTACTTTTATTTAGACTTTATTTTGAGTTTTTTAGAGGTCAATTACCAACTTTTTGGATAATTTTAGCTTAAATGTTAATTAAGAACATCATTGTAATAGTCTTGTAGTTCCACCAATACAAACTTTGGTCTATTTTGAATTAAGGTTGAGCTTTTTAGGCTGTTTCAACTGCATTGTATCCATCGTTGTCATTGTTGTGTTGCTTGTGATCTATTTCACTCACTCAACTCGCGTGACCAACCCACGATCCACAAACCTGCACTAACCCGTCAACCCATGCTGACTTGCATCAATCCACTTCAATCAACAACAACTTATGATATCGACCTGAGGTGTCTTTGTGCCATATTGATCACATCACTTGCTACCTTATTGCTTGCTCTTGTTGAACCACCTCCTAAAATGCATAAGCTATTTGAGAACTTTTTATTGTATTCAATTTTCTAGGTTTTTATGATAATATTTTTGCAAAATTTAAAATAATTTTTTATAATTTGTGGTAAATTTTAATTTTCTTAAAATGATTTATAGAATTCCATAGTATATCCCTTAGTAGTCCAAGTGTCTTTTTATATTCCTAGGCTTAAAACATTACCATTATACTTTTAAGAGCTTTATAAATAAGGATACTCACCACATTATAAGAAATAATAATTTAAATAAAGTAATGAAGTGCTACTTTTTAGCTTTCTCGACACAAGAGCATCATGTGCGATCAATTCAATTATGTGATTTCGAAGATGCCCTGGGAAAGTATTTAAGAATAAAAATAAAAATAAATAAATATGTAAGACATTTTAAGGCCTTCCATATAAGGATGATAAAACTGCTTAATCTCATCAAATACAAAGTATTTATACAAAGCATAATTTTTGGGACATTATAATTGCCACATCTCACAGAAATTGTCTTGAAATTTAGAAAAAAAATGGGACATTGAATCTTCATTTTGCTTCTACTTTTTATGTTGCTTCTTATTCAATTAAAGTATGTTAAATTACTTTTACTATGGGTATCACTTTATTTTTTAACATCTTTTCTATCTAGAAGTTGAATTAGTCTCTTTTGATACATCTTATTTGCATAGATTTTAGTTTTTTTAATCATATCTAATAATTTGACATGGTGGAGAAATATACTTTCTCAATGATGTAGTAAGAAACAAATTATAAGCTCTTACCAACTACAATGCCAAGTCCAATTTGCAAGCTACTTGGACAACACTTTTTATAATTTAAAATAGCTTAATATATTTGGATCTTAGCATTTCTACTTTTCCAAACCTACTGTCACACTTTAAAGGAAAGACTTAACAAATGCATATTCTTCTTCTTGAAATTTCAATTTTTTTATATTTTCATCAAAATATTTTTTCTATCTTTAGTAATTTGCATTTTTTTTATAATAATTTTCATTTTTCTTATAGCCTCATTAACAAAATTAGGACCAATTAATTATCTTTTCTTGCCTTCATGTCAACACGAAGGAGATAGACATTTTCTTATATAAAAAGCTTCATATGAAGCTATTTTTGTAGTGCTTGGATCACTATTATATAATAAAAATTCATTAGAGATAAATAGCTTTCCTAAATTGCTTCAAAATATACTATACATAATATCAATAATCATATAAAAGTTTAGTTGTTCTTTTTATTTGTCCATTTTGAGAATGAAATGTTATTCAAAATCTTAATTATATACTCAATGCTTGATAAAATTGTTTTTAGAAATATGATATAAATATAAGATCTCTATTTAACACAATGACTTTTGGCACACATGAAGTCACAAAATTTGTTACATATAGATTTCAATTACCTTTTCAACCAAAATATAGTTTTGATTACCAAGAAATCTTAATTAATATATAAATCACTACCAAAATACAATCATAACCTATTGAATTTTTTCGGCAATCCAACAAGAAAAATCCATAATAATATTTTTTCATATCTATTCTAAAATCTTTAAAGGCTATAATAAATCTTTTAGCTTCTATTATTCTCACTTTACCTATTAACATATCAAACACTCTGTAACATATTATGATACATCTTTCTTTAATCCTTGCCACTAATATGTTTGCCTTAGCTCTTAATATGCCTTATTTATGGATAACATATTTGAAGTTATGAGTTTCATTTAACTATAATTATCCTAACTACTATTGTGTTGGAATACATAATTCAATCTTAGAATCTCAATATATCTTTTTTATCTAATGTAAAATATTTGTATTTTTACATAATGCATCTACAACAATTATCATCTTTTTTGAATAATAAATAATGCTTAGATCATAATATTTAATAAATTTTAACCATCTTCTCTGCCTTAAGTTTAATTTTTTTCTATTTGAAAATTACTTTAAACTTTGATGGTTAGTGAATAATTTATATTTCATACTATATACATAATGCTTTAGATTTTTTATGTAAAAAAAATCACTGCATGCAACAAGTTATGAATTAAGTAATTTTTTCTCATAGTGTTAGTTGTCTTGAAGTATAAGCAATCACTATTTCAAGCTACATTAATATATAGCCTAATCTTTGGAGTACTTGATTAAGAGATTAAATTCAAGCTCATTGATTCAAAATTATGAAAAAAAAATAGAGGAGACAAACAATAAAAATGTCAATGTAGCATGAAGTAGTAGGAGCTATGTGCTGAGCTGAGCACAGAGGCTCACTAAAGGCACATTAGAGCACGTGCTGACTTAAAACTACATGTAGAGGCTTAGGCATGCATGTTGAAGGGTGTAGCATGTCGGATGCCCTTGAGCTCACGATCATGTGGGATGGCAACACATGTATTGCACGTACACACTATCACCCATCTATTATGCACGTGTGCGATAAATGCACCTACTATGTTGTTGTAGTCAATGAGCACGATTAAGCATGGGATCAAGCCATATTTTGTGAAATTTATAAAGTTTCAAGAATTTTTATATTTTTAATCAAAATCATATATTTTTTGTTTTATAATAAAATTTATATCCAAACCTTTTGTATAAAGGATTGAGAAAGATGTATAAAGAAAAATCTAAACTTCTAAGAATCAAAACTTTATAAATTTAGAACCCTTAAAAAAATAGTTTTTGAAAACTTGAATTTTCTTATCATAAAAACCCTCTTTTTATTTTCTTTCTTCCTTTGTTCCTTACTATTATCATGTTTTCATTTTCATTGTTTCTTCTTTGAAAATAATGTCTATTATTGAGAGCTCGAGGTGAGAACACCTCATAAATAGATCAATAATGCATCACCATATATTTAATCTCCTTTGAATCCTATTTGTATTATTAGAACTAAAGTTAATGTTAACTTATCTTTCAATTACTAAAACTTATCCTCACAAGAAGAATTTTATTAAAATTTAAATTATTTTTGGGTTAGATTTTTACAAATTTTTTATATTATCCTACTAATATAAGAAGATCTATGTTCTTAGAAATTATAGTAGGTTAAGACCAATCCATAATAGCTATAATAATATCGAGATCTACTAAAAGTTTCTTAGCATTAGCATGTACCAAGAATATCACTTAAAATAACCAAAACTCACATTTGAAAATTTTAGTATAAAATGATGCTCTTTTAATGTTTGTAAAGCAATCGGTACCTTGCTAATGGCTGGAAGTTTGATTGCTACTATCTTAATCTTAAGTCCCTCAGGGATTCTATTATATTCTCTTCTCACTTTTGGTTTGAGGACACCAAAATATCATTGATGAATACAATAGAAAATTGTTCAAAATATTTCTTAAAACCTCTATTTATTAGATTCATAAAAGATATTCAAGTATTAATTAAACAAAATAATAATACTAGGAACTCATAATGATCATGTTGAGTTCTAAATATTGTTTTGGATATATCTTCTTTTTCACTTTCAAATAATGGTAATCACATTTCAAATTTGTTTTGGAGAATACAATACACCTCCATTGATCAAAGAGATCATATATTATTGACAAGAGATATTTATTCTTGATGATGATTTTATTTATTTCTCTATAATAAATGCACATTATGAATATGTTATCTTTATTCTTAACAAACAATATTGGTGCTCTCTATGGAGACACACTAAGTAGAATAAAGCTTTTATCAAACAACTCCTAAATTTCTAAAAGTTCAATAGATGTCATTTTATAAGGAGATTTAGATATAAGTTTTGCTTTGGCATCAACTAAGTTTCATGCCCAATCTTCTTATTTGGAGGAAATCTATGTAGCTCATTTAGAAACATATCCAAATATTCACAAAATCATATGTACATTCTATAATTTAGAAAACTAATGATTTATATTTATTGCAAATAGCAAACAACACTCTTTTCTTATATAACAAGTAAATCATATATAATATTTAATAATAAAAAATATAAAAACTATTTGAGGTTTCTTATTATTTTAGTATGTTAAAAAAATTTAGAGAATATTTTAACTATTAATTTAATATTATTTTTGTCATACCTAAAATTTAAAAAGTTAAATAAATAATAAATATTATAATTATTATAATATATTATGTTTATATTATGTAAATAGAATTTAACTTTAATGATATAATTTTAGATTTTTAATTTTCAATACCATAATATTATTATATTTAAAAAATTTTATACACAACATATATATATGTCATTATAAATTTAAATTAATTATAATTTATTATAATTAATATAAGTTATTTTGCTCAACATTAAACTAAATTAAAGCTATTATTTTATTATATCAAATGATGTGTTATATTTATTATTATATGAATTAATAATAATATTATAAAGTTATTATTAAATATTAATTACTAAAATTTTAATCATAAGAAATCATTTATAATAATTTATGTTTTTTAAAATTAATATGTTGTAAAAATAAATTATCATTCATTAGAAAAAATGATGCTATGAAAAATTATGTGCAACATAAGAGCTTCTCAAGAGATCACTCATCCCAATAGTACTCTTGCCCAAATATACTTAACTTTAGAGTTCTAATGAGATCCAATACTATAATATTGGTGTTATCATACATACATAATGAAGATAAAATATAATAGTTGTGTAATTATTTTTTAAAATATTATGAATAATTTTTAAAATTTTCAAAATTATCAAATATATACTTTTTTGAATAAAATTTATGCTTATTATATTAGTCATAATATTTTCTAATATTAATATTTTATTTATATTAAACAAATAAAAACTATACAAACTATTATTTTTGATAAAGTAAAAATTAATACATGAGAATTTTTTTTATTATGTAATCATTCTTACAAAAAAATAATTAAATGATTTAAT